>CM061748.1:308503878-309103878 GCA_030979885.1 Lolium multiflorum | reverse complement strand
AGAATACTTCTTCCTACTAAGGTAGAAATAGAAAATTCCATTGCTAGCACTTCAAATTTCAAGTAACTCTATGGGGAGTCATTAAAAGATGCTTGGATCCCCAAGATACAAGTTACTATTGGAAAAGAAACTTATCATGCTATATTAGATTTAGGATCAAGTTTTTGTGTTATATCTAAAGAATTATATGATTTCCTTGATCTTGATAAGAGAATGGAAAAGTGTGATATTGATCTCTTGCTGATGATTCCAAGCATGCATTAGGTATAATTGATAATATTATTATTGAATTACATATGACATTTGTCCCTGCTAATTTTAATAACACGTGATGCCATTGATTTCAAAGAAGGGAATATCAAGTTTCAGTTTCCACACAAGAAGTGTACGGAACATTTTCCAAGTAAGAAGATTATGGTACAGAGGCACAAGTGTCATCATGACACTTGCTCATCATGAAGAAATAAGGTGTGAATCCTAGTTATATGGCTATAAAAAAAGCGCTTTACAGGAGGCAACACGGTGTTTTTGTTTTGTTTATGTTTTATTTTGTTCTCTTGCTCTTGCAGGAGAATTTTTATTTTGTGTTATTGCTATCGCTAGATAAGTTTTTTGTTTGTTCTCTGTAGTTAGTAATAAAGTGCCAAGTTTTACCCATCTTGGTTGTTTTAAAGTTGTAATACATATGAGGAGTTGCCGAATTCTGCATGCTACTATTTAGTGCACAAGTTTTCTATTTTTTATGCAAGCTCCTAAAAAAAAGCTTCAACTTTACGTCTCCTGAAGCACAAAAATTAGCAAAAATTCCTGACATGTTTAAGTGGTCGAAATAAATCCGTTATGCTACTACTTTTTTTCTAGACAGATTCTATCTTTTGTTGTTTTAAGCATTCGTTTGAGCTTCAATTTGATTATTTATGAGTCCTTTCATATTGTGTGAATGATAGCAACTTAATACACTCTCTGGACATCATGCACCCATTTTTTTGGAGGTTTTATTGCAGCATGCATATTATTTCTTGTGCCCACTAATGCCATCCACTTAGAAAATAGATCGGAAATAGTTTTATGGTGAAGTTTTTTCACAGGAAAGGAAGGACTATCAAACACGGAGTCATAAGTAATGGTCAACACCATAAGCTTGGGGATGCCCCATGGCACCCCACTGGACATATCAAACTGTAGATTGCACTACAAGAAAAGTTCTGATAGACAACGTCTCAAAATCGTCCGCTAAGGGGTATTTTTCGTCGCCTATGGGCCTAACCCGACGATATGGGTTCCGTTGTGGAAACTGCGTCAGGCAAAGTCCAACGACGATTTTTTCGGTCCGTCGCGCTTGGGCGCCCTTCCGCCACGGAAAATCGGACCGTTGCGGAAGTGTTTCGGGAGCCCGTTGACTGCCGACGTCATGCAAACGACACGTGCGCCGTGCTGCCAGTTACGCGTTAACCGCTGAAACCCCGTGGTAGATGGTAGGCCCACACGAGGCTGCCACGTCTTAAGCGGGCCGGGATGACATAGTTTGACCGGTCAACTATATAGCTGGGCTGGTCCATTAGTTACGTGGGCCGGGCCTAACCTCTAATGTTGATCGGTCAAAAGTTAAATGGGCCGCCCATTTAACATGTGGGGTCCACCTTACAGCAACTGGGCGGCCCAAGAAGCAAGTGGGCGGGCCAAAAACACAGGGTCCCACTTTCCCGTTAAAAGGCCGGCCCATTTAGTGTGTGGGGTCCACCGTATAGCAAGTGGGCCGGCCCAACAAGCTAGTGGGCCGGCCAAAAACACAGGTGGGTCCCACTTTCAAAGGGCCGGCCCATTTAGTGTGTGGGGTCCACCATATATCAAGTGGGCCGGCCCAACAAGATAGTGGGTCGGGCCAAAAACACAGGTGGGACCCATCTTCCTGTTAAAGGGCCGGCCCATTTAGTATGTGGGGTCCACAATATAACAAGTGGGCGGCCCACCAAGATAGTGGGCCGGGCCAAAAACACATGTGGGTCCCACATTCCCGTTAATGGGCCGCCCATTTGGTATGTGGGGTCCACCATGTAGAAAGTGGGCCGGCCCAACGAGATAGTGGGCCGGGCCAAAACACAGTGGGTCCCACCATCCTATTAAAGGGCCGGCCCATTTGGTGTGTGGGGTCCACCATATAGAAAGTGGGCCGGCCCATTTGGTATGTGGGGTCCACCATCTAGAAAGTGGGCCGGCCCAACAAGATAGTGGGCCGGGTCAAAACACACGTGGGTCCCACCTTCCTATTAAAGGGCCGGCCATTTACCATGTGGGACCACCATAGAGCAAGTGGGCCGGCCCAATAAGCATGTGGAGCCCATTATCGTGTAACCGGGCCGGCCTACTAAAGAAGTGGGCCGGCCCAAAATGAAAGTGGGTCCCACACTACTGTAAGTGGGCCGGCCCAATCTGTTGTAGGGCCCTACTTGTTTGACTAGTCAACTTGCATTAAATTTCATGAGCCTAAAATCTGATTTCAATGATACACACAATTACATACACAAATAAAACAAATAGGAAAATTACAAGGCAATTAATGTGCCCAAATAAAAAAATTACATAGAATCATTGAGGACTTCTATTAGCATCATCAATAACAGGTTGACATTTGGCAATCGCCTTGATTGAATCTTGTGTACTCTTTGTCAACATATCAGCTACAGATCTTAAAGCAGCAATACCATGTCTTTTATAAAGTACAGCCTTGAGATATTTACTGTCTGATGAAAGAAATGGTCTAGGTTGACGGCTATGAGAAGATGCATCAGAAGAAAGATCAGAACTTTTTGTGGGCCTCACTGGTAATGAAGATTGCTTCATCACAACTGCATTCTGATAATAATGCAAAAAGAGTTAAACGATGAACTATGCAAACATTTATTATGCAATGTAGATATAAGATAATAACAAGTTGCATAAATAAGACATGTATGGAACTTGTACTAAGCACAAACTTACATCATAATGTTGCACAGGGTCGCTACAGATCCTTTTTTGGCGACTATCTTCTAATGATGACTGCTTCATTAAAACTGCATTCTGGTAACATTGTAAACATAGTTACAACAATTAACTATTCAAACATGTATTACGCAATGTAGAGATCAGATAACAGCATGTAGCAGAAATAAGCACAAGATAAGATAAGATGCATGTACTAAGCACATACTGGCTCACTGCAGGTCCTTCTCTTGCGTGCACTAGTCGTGGTCAACATGCCTATCATTTTAGGTTCAGCCATCAAGTGAAATGCTAATCCTCCTGCTCCATTGTCCTTAATCTGTGTTTAGATATCACATTTAAGACCAAGTCAGCTGGTTTCAAATAACAAAAAACTTGAGCTGCCAAATGAATAAGCCAATAGTTACCAGATATCAAATTAAAACCAACTAGATGTTGCTTTGCATGAGATACGAATTTCAGACATTCAGATTTAGAGTAGGGTAATGCCAAGGTTTTACACATAAAGTAAACTGGCATTAAGAATGACCAAATGTCAGGTTCAAATCACCCTCGAAGTTTCTCCAAGACAAGCATATCAAATAGGCAGAAACATAGTAAAGCATGAATGGCATTGCTATGGCAGGGTTCCAAGTGTTAATCTCTTGCATAAGGAACAATGCATATAGGTTATAGATAATAACGGAAGTAAACTGCCAAAATTACCAACCACGAACTCAGATTCCAACCTTACCTAGCGTCCCCGCTGTTAATGTTGGATGTTCTAATAAGTGGTTCGCATGATCAATCCCAAGGAAAAATAACATTGACAAGTCAGTCTACGATAATACAAAGACCAGACATGCACGCAGCAATAACTATATAAGCTAAAGACGAGGTATAAGAGCAAGCAGATTGGAAATGCACATAGCATGATTATAAAAGCAGTGTGAGAATAGCAGACACGAGAAAACAGCTAGCGGTGAGCTAATGACGTGGTATAAGAACAAGCAGATTGGAAATGCCCATAGCACGACTATAAAAGCAGTGCGACAATAGCATGCAGTACAAAAACAGTTGGCAGCAAATGAATGGGTACAAGGCTATAAATATGTGGATGCACACAGGTGTCAGTAGAATGAACAGGATGGTAGCGACCGGATAATGCTTTTGTACTGTACAACATTTAAACAAACTTCATGCGAAGCAACACATCAAGAAAGTTAACGGCATATGAGATCTGCAAATAACTACACAAAACATGGCTAAAGAAACACCGCGATCTAACGGGCCAGCGTACTAACCAAGCTGCGGCGGGGTGGACGGGGGCGGCAACTTGCATTCCAGCGGCGGCGAACGCGGGAGACGATGAATCGACCATGTTTCAGTAGAAGCGGGCGTTAGTGAAGCAGATCTGGTTGGCTGGCAAGGTATTCGGTGAAGTTGATACAGCCGCTGCGGCGAGGTAGTCGGTGGCGAGGTCGGCGGTGAAGCAGATCCGTCGGTGGCGAGGTCGGCGGTGAAGCAGATCCGTCGGTGACGAGGGCGGCGGGGGAGCGGATCAGGTGGGTGGACAGCCAACACGATCAAGGCTACGCTGTGGAGGAGTATGCCGGCGGCGAAGCATCTAGTACTGTAGAGAGTCAGAGCTTTGGCGTGTGAGAGTATTTTTGAGCTAATGGGGCGAATGGTTGGTGGGTGGGTGTGGGCCTGTGGGGAGGGTTCGGGATCTAGGCAAGATATTTCATTGTTACCGAATGAGCCCTCCATGGTCGGTGGGTTGTAGCTTCCGGACCAGGGTTAAAAGGGTAAAACTGGTCACGGGATTTTCGAATGGATGCGGCGGGATGATTTGGCGCGTGGCCGAAATTTTCAGTTTCAAGCTACAGAGCAGAACGACAAAAATAATGTTCTTCCCCAGGGAGCTCTCATTTCTTCCTCTTCTCTTTCTCTCTCGAGTCTCTCCCACTCCCCCGGCTCCTCTCCCCCTTCTCTCCGGCGGCCTCGCCGGCCGGAGACGAGGCCGACTTCTCTCTGTATATTGTACACCCTCCGAACTAAATTAATTGATTCAACTTTCCTTAGACGTGTATGTATCTAGAGTAAAAACATGTGTGGATACATCCATATTTAGATAAGCAAAGTTGAGTCAGCTAATTTGGATCCGAGGGAGTTAGTGTTGTTGTAAGCTTAGATCCAGTGTTTCCCATGAGCAGAATGGCGCAATGGAGTCGGGGATCTCGTCATCGGCTTCAGATCTGGCCTATGGTGAATCTGGCGGATCTTGCCGGCCAAACCCCGATCTGGTGCCATCAATGTGATGGCGCTAACGGTGAGGCTTGCTTTGGTCAGTGCTTCAGATCTGGCCAATGGGGAAGTCAAGCTGCTAAAGTTCACAAGCTCGGGGCATACGACGGCGTCATCCGTCTTGCCCGTGCACATCTTGGACTTTCAGCGACCCTTCTCAGAGCCAATATGCCGTTGCTGAGGCCCTTCTTCTCCTTCGTCCTGGCGACTACCGGCGACACCGTCCCAAGTGGTGCGTCCCCGGCGACGGAGTTGCTGGAAAGGATGCGGAGCAGAGATCTGATGTGCGGTCGAGAAGGACTCGATTGATTTTCTTCTATATGTTTTGGGGTCCTTTTTGTAAAGTTGCAGGTTCTATTAGTTATTGTCTAGTACTTTTGGTCCTCTATGTAATTTTTTGGACTAGTTTCCATTGGCACTGATAAACTTGAATTTTGACAAGTTCACGAGGAAAAAAATTCCTTTGCACATATGGCCTATCATGTATAAACATTCTTGAGATTTAAACTATATGTAATGTGCCATGCATTAACCCTAAACCATATATATGTAACTAACCCTAGCTGATCAAACCCTACTTAATTAAAACAAATAACCCTAAACTATACGCATGCACTTTATGCGCAAAGGCGCGGGTGCCTCTAATAATGTGTGTGCGCACTCGATCGATGATCCCTAAACCTTATACAACCCTGAAACCCTAATCCCTAATCCCTAAACCCTAAACACCCTAAACACTAAACCCTAGACCCTAAACCCTAACCCTAACCCTAAACCCTAATTAAACCCTATATATAGGCCAACGACACTTAATTGTGCATCAAGCAGGCCAGGGGTGCCTCGCGGTCCTCTAATTAAATTAAATGTGCCATGCATTAACCCTAAACCATATATATGTAACTAACCATAGCTAATCAACCCTACTTAATGAAAACACATAACCCTAAACTATACTAGCTAGCTATAACCCGATCTAATAAAAACATGCTCTATATATAGCAGCTAGCTAGCAAACCGTAGATTAACACCAATTAATATATACATGGCCTATATCGATCATGTTGTATAACATATCCCTGAGATTCATTAATTAATTATATAATTATCGTGATAAATTAATTAACTTTAATTTTGACAAGTTCTCTCGAATGAAAACACATTTGATTAAGTTGCCTCATAATATATATATATAATTAGTGTGCATGGGCCTACCATGCATTCGTGCATATATTTTAATGTATATTTGAACATATTCTTGGGGATTTCAATCTCTCTCTCTCGATCATCTATATATCGTTGGTGGCCAAAAAACACACATATATATATATGCATGCAATTTATGCGTAAAGGCGCGGGTGCCTCTAATAATGTGTGTGCGCACTCGATCGATGATCCCTAAACCTTAAACAACCCTAAAACCCCTAAATCCCTAATCCCTAAACCCTAAACACCCTAAACACTAAACCCTAAACCCTAGACCCTAAACGTACCCTAACCCTAACCCTAACCCTAACCCTAAACCCTAGCTAATCCTAAACCCCAATTAAACCCTATGTATATGCCAACGACACTTAATTGTGCATCGATCGAGCGGGTCATGGGTGCCTCGTCCTCTAATAAAATTAAATGTGCCATGCATTAACCATAAACCATATATATGTAACTAACCCTAGCTAATCAACCCTACTTAATTAAAACACATAACCCTAAACTATACTAGATATAACCCGATCTAATAAAAACATGCTCTATATATAGCAGCTAGCTAGCAAACCGTAGATTAACACCAATTAAAATATACATGGCCTATATCGATCATGTTGTATAACATATCCCTGAGATTCATTAATTAATTATATAATTATCGTGATAAATTAATTAACTTGAACTTTGACAAGTTCTCTCGAATGAAAACACATTTGATTAAGTTGCCTCATAATATATATATATAATTAGTGTGCATGCATGGCCTACAATGCATTCGTGCATATATTTTAATGTATATTTGAACATATTCTTGGATTTCAATCTCTCTCTCTCTCGATCATCTATATATCGTTGGTGGCCCAAAATACACATATATATGCATGCAATTTATGCGTAAAGGCGCGGGTGCCTCTAATAATATAATGTGCGCACTCGATCGATGATCCCTAAACCTTAAACAACCCTAAAACCTTAAAATCCCTAATCCCTAAACCCTAAACACCCTAAACACTAAACCCTAAACCCTAGACCCTAAACATACCCTAACCCTAACCCTAACCCTAACCCTAAACCCTAGCTAATCCTAAACCCCAATTAAACCCTCTGTATAGGCCAACGACACTTAATTGTGCATCGATCGAGCGGGTCATGGGTGCCTCGTGATCCTCTAATAAAATTAAATGTGCCATGCATTAACCCTAAACCATATATATGTAACTAACCCTAGCTAATCAACCCTACTTAATTAAAACACATAACCCTAAACTATACTAGCTAGCTATAACCCGATCTAATAAAAACATGCTCTATATATAGCAGCTAGCTAGCAAACCGTAGATTAACACCAATTAAAATATACATGGCCTATATCGATCATGTTGCATAACATATCCCTGAGATTCATTAATTAATTATATAATTATCGTCATAAATTAATTAACTTGAACTTTGACAAGTTCTCTCGAATGAAAACACATTTGATTAAGTTGCCTCATAATATATATATAATTAGTGTGCATGCATGGCCTACAATGCATTCGTGCATATATTTTAATGTATATTTGAACATATTCTTGGGGATTTCAATCGATCTCTCTCTCTCGATCATCTATATATCGTTGGTGGCCCAAAAACACACATATATATGCATGCAATTTATGCGTA
Source organism: Lolium multiflorum (assembly GCA_030979885.1). Lineage (NCBI taxonomy): Eukaryota > Viridiplantae > Streptophyta > Magnoliopsida > Poales > Poaceae > Lolium > Lolium multiflorum. Next base: position 309,095,739 of record CM061748.1, on the reverse strand, counting down.
ACGGCGCGGGTGCCTCTAATAATGTGTGTGCGCACTCGATCGATGATCCCTAAACCTTAAACAACCCTAAAACCTTAAATCCCTAATCCCTAAACCCTAAACACTAAACCCTAAACCCTAGACCCTAAACGTACCCTAACCCTAACCCTAAACCCTAGCTAATCCTAAACCCCAATTAAACCCTATGTATAGGCCAACGACACTTAATTGTGCATCGATCGAGTGGGTCATGGGTGCCTCGTGATCCTCTAATAAAATTAAATGTGCCATGCATTAACCCTAAACCATATATATGTAACTAACCCTAGCTAATCAACCCTACTTAATTAACACACATAACCCTAAACTATACTAGCTAGCTATAACCCGATCTAATAAAAACATGCTCTATATATAGCAGCTAGCTAGCAAACCGTAGATTAACACCAATTAAAATATACATGGCCTATATCGATCATGTTGTATAACATATCCCTGAGAATCATTAATTAATTATATAATTATCGTGATAAATTAATTAACTTGAACTTTGACAAGTTCTCTCGAATGAAAACACATTTGATTAAGTTGCCTCATAATATATATATAATTAGTGTGCATGCATGGCCTACAATGCATTCGTGCATATATTTTAATGTATATTTGAACATATTCTTGGGGATTTCAATCGATCTCTCTCTCTCTCTCGATCATCTATATATCGTTGGTGGCCAAAAAACACACATATATACGCATGCACTTGATGCGTAAAGGCGCGGGTGCCTCTAATAATGTGTGTGCGCACTCGATCGATGATCCCTAAACCTTAAACAACCCTAAAACCCTAATCCTTAATCCCCTAAACCCTAAACACCCTAAACACACTAAACCCTAGACCCTAAACACCCTAAACACTAAACCCTAAACCCTAGACCCTAAACACCGTAAACCCTAAACCATAAACCCTAAACCCTAAACCCTAAACCCTAAACCCTAAAACCCTAAACCCTAAACACTAAACCCTAAACCCTATAAACACCCTAAACACTAATTAAAACCTAAACCCTAGACCCTAAACACTAAACCCTAAACCCTAGACCCTAAACACCGTAAACACTAAACCCTAAACCCTAAACACCCTAAACACTAATTAAACCCTAAACCATAGACCCTAAACACTAGACCCTAAACCCTAGACCCTAAACACCCTAAACACTAAACCCTAGACCCTCTAAACACAGTAAACACTAAACCCTAAACCCTAGACCCTAGCTAAACACCCAAAACACTAAACCCTAAACCCAGCTAATTAAACCCTATATATATAGGCCAACGACACTTAATTGTGCATCAAGCAGGCCAGGGGTGCCTCGCGGTCCTCTAGTTAAATTAAATGTGACATGCATTAACCCTAAACCATATATATATAACTAACCCCTAGCTAATCAAACCCTAGCTAGTTAATTAAAACACATAACCCTAAACTATACTAGCTATAACCCGATCTAATAAAAACATGCTCTATATATAGCATGCAGCTAGCTAGCAAAAACGGTAGATTAAAACCAATTAATATATACATGGCCTATATATCGATCATATGTTGTATAACATCTCCCTGAGATTCATTAATTAATTATATAATTATCGATGATAAATTAATTAACTTGAATTTTGACAAGTTCTCTCGAATGAAAACACATTTGATTAAGTTTCCTCATAATATATATATAATTAGTGTGCATGCATGGCCTACCATGCATGCATTAATTGCATATATTTTAATATATATTTGAACATATTCTTGGGGATTTCAATCTCTCTCTCGATCATCTATATATCGTTGGTGGCCAAAAAACACACACATATACGCATGCACTTTATGCGCAAAGGCGCGTGTGCCTCTAATAATGTGTGTGTGCGCACTCGATCGATGATCCCTAAACCTTAAACAACCCTAAAACCCTAATCCCTAATCCCTAAACCCTAAACACCCTAAACACACTAAACCCTAGACCCTAAACACCCTAAACACGTACTAAACCCTAAACCCTAGACCCTAAACACCGTAAACCCTAAACCATAAACCCTAAACCCTAAACCCTAAACCCTAAACCCTAAAACCCTAAACCCTAAACCCTAAACCCTATAAACACCCTAAACACTAATTAAACCCTAAACCCTAGACCCTAAACACTAAACCCTAAACCCTAGACCCTAAACACCGTAAACACTAAACCCTAAACCCTAAACACCCTAAACACTAATTAAACCCTAAACCATAGACCCTAAACACTAGACCCTAAACCCTAGACCCTAAACACCCTAAACACTAAACCCTAGACCCTCTAAACACAGTAAACACTAAACCCTAAACCCTAGACCCTAGCTAAACACCCAAAACACTAAACCCTAAACCCAGCTAGCTAACCCTAAACCCTAATTAAACCCTATATATATAGGCCAACGACACTTAATTGTGCATCAAGCAGGCCATCCTCGCGTCCTCTAAATTAAATGTGACATGCATTAACCCTAAACCATATATATATAACTAACCCCTAGCTAATCAAACCCTAGTTAATTAAAACACATAACCCTAAACTATACTAGCTATAACCCGATCTAATAAAAACATGCTCTATATATAGCATGCAGCTAGCTAGCAAAAACGGTAGATTAAAACCAATTAATATATACATGGCCTATATATCGATCATATGTTGTATAACATCTCCCTGAGATTCATTAATTAATTATATAATTATCGATGATAAATTAATTAACTTGAATTTTGACAAGTTCTCTCGAATGAAAACACATTTGATTAAGTTTCCTCATAATATATATATAATTAGTGTGCATGCATGGCCTACCATGCATGCATTAATTCGTGCATATATTTTAATATATATTTGAACATATTCTTGGGGATTTCAATCTCTCTCTCTCGATCATCTATATGTCGTTGGTGGCCAAAAAACACACACATATACGCATGCACTTTATGCGCAAAGGCGCGTGTGCCTCTAATAATGTGTGTGTGCGCACTCGATCGATGATCCCTAAACCTTAAACCCTAAATAAACCCTAATCCCTAATCCCTAAACCCTAAACACCATAAACATTAAACCCTAAACCCTAACCTCCTAACCCTAAACCCTAAACCCTAATTAAACCCTATATATATAGGCCAATGACACTTAATTATGCATCAAGCAGGCCAGGGGTGCCTCGCGGTCCTCTAATTAAATTAAATGTGCCATGCATATATATGTGTTTAATTTGGGGATTTCAATCGCTCTCTCGTATGTAGCTCTCTCTACCTCTATCTCTCTCTCTCTCTCTCTCTCTCTCTCTCTCTCTCCAACAACACACACATGCACTTTGTGCGCAAAGGCATGCGCCTCTAATAATGTGTGCGCAGTCGATCGATCTAGTTTTGATTAATCATAGCACACAAATAAAGAAGTTGTATTTGAATCCACACAACCTATTAAAACACATAACCCCTAACATGGCCTAATTAATTAACCCTTCTCGATCTCTACCTAATTAGTGGAAATTGCACAAAATCAAAAGGGGTCCCTCACTAATTATGCATATCTGCTAGATTGTGATAAACTTTTGCCACATATATATTTGGTGGATGGGTGCATCTTGGCATGTAAACAATTAGTGTTTGCAAATGGCGTTGTCAAAATTTATGTACAAATGATTTCTTTCCATCCAAAGTGCATAAAATGGGAGTTTTAATGAAGAAAGTACAAATAAAACAGCTCAACATGCTTCCACACCCCGATTTTCACACGAAGTAGAGCATATTTAAAGGATAATTCCAGAGTTTTACTATTTTTCAAGCAACTTTGCTAATTTTCCCCCACTCACATGACTTTATGTCGATTTAACGAAAATATGGCGAATTTAAACTACATGGGCGGGATAGTTTGAATTGTGCGCGCGGCAAAGGGAACCGCCTATTCCTCAACCTTGTGCACGGCAAATTACACACGCAACTCCATTAAACGCCACCTACCAACCTTAATTATCACCCCGGCGGCCCGGCCGCATGACCCCCCACCCACCCGTACACAACTTATCCCCGTCCGTGCGAAGAGCTTCCCCTCCCCGTCCCGTCCGTGCGAAGAAGAAGCTTCCCCTCCCCGTCGTTCTTCTCGAGACGCACCGGCGGTCAAGTTGATCCACGGTAGGGCTGCTATCTCTAGCTCAATCATGTATCGGGCAAGACAGCCTAACGATTTATATTTTCTTGATGCTGCTAAAAAAATTCGTCAGTATGCTCGAACTAATTGGCACTTTATAGTTTTCCGCTCGATTTGTCATCGATCAATTTGTTCATTTGCGTGGGCATATAGAGTCAGTTCTGCACTCGATCCGTTAATTTGCTGAAATGCCATGGCAGAGTTTTGTACACGATCTGTTTGCTAAAATGTCGATGGGCATTTTTTGTTTTGTACTCGACATGATTGCTGAAATGCATAATCATGTAGTATAGTTTTGTACTCGATGGATATACATTTCCTACTTCGCCTTAAATTAATCACCAACCACTGTATCTCATAATTAAACAGATGGACAGAACTTGGAAACTGCATGGACACTTATGTTCCCCTTCATATATAAATGGTGTTCAACCCTTTATGGGGTTTATTAGAGCTCATGATGGTCACAACCTGGACGTGTATTGCCCGCGCTGCACATGTATGAATGGTGAGAAGAGGCCTCACCCTGTAGTGGCAGATCATTTACACATTTTTGGGATGGACCGCACATATGTTAGGCGGGTTTAGCATGGTGAACCATATAATGATCCTTTAGCAGGAGAAGCAGATCTTGCTCACACTGTATGTGTGCTGGCATATGTAGTTAATTATTTATATTGATGCTGCCGCTGTTTCAATCAATAGTTTGCATTGCTGTGCAAGGTTCTGTACTCAAATTTAACTTGTTGCAGATGGATGGACGGGAAGGAGAGAAAAAGCGCTTGCTTCAGGAAACGGGTTTCAGCTCTGGGACATGTGCTGTGCCAGATGAGAAGGTAAATATGTAAAACGGCATTTGTTCAGGTTGCATCCCTTAGATGTTTGTCTAATCGGTTGATGTACTAATTGCAGAAGCATAGAGTTAAAGAGGTCTCTCAGTTTGATGGGAGATTTGAAGATGAATCTCAGTTTGATGCACCTGTGGATGGTACTGATGACGAGCCTTTCATAGACGAAGGTCCTGCACCTGAGATTATCCAGTCTACAGAAGGAGGCCGTGGACCGAGTACACAGCTTTGCGTTGAAGTGGATGCACGCCCGGAGATCATCACGGGCGTCCGGGTAGTCTCAAGACCACCCAGCCCTGATGCACCTGTGGATGGTACTGATGACGAGCCTCTCATAGACGAAGGTCCTGCACCTGAGATTATCCAGCCTACAGAAGGAGGCCGTGGACCGAGTACACAGCTTTGCGTTGAAGAGGATGCACACCCGGAGATCATCAGGGGCGTCCCGGTAGTCTCAGGACCACCCAGCCCTGATGCAAAATGTTGAGCTACTTTATGATTCGTACTCTTATGTTCTGGTGCTGTAGTATGTTATGATTTGTACGCCTTTGGCGCTAGATTAAGCATTCAGTGGATGATCGCGTTGCAAAATTCGACACCCACACAATCAGTTCATCGTACAAGTAGTAGCACAATTACTTCTACAGCGATTCCTGCCAGCGCATTAGTTGGTAGCATGAAACACTTTCAGGTACTCCCCTCTGATTCATATTAATGGACTCAATTCTGTCTAGATATGGATGTATCTAGATGCATTTGTTAACTAGACTAACAAACTTGAGTCAGTTAATATGAATCCGTGTAAACCGCCCAAGTCCTCGAGCAGCTAGTTTATTGACTCTGGACTCCAAGCCTCTCGCGGCAAGCCATCGACGAAGCTTTGACCAGATCTTGGCCCGCAATTTTTTGTGTGTGGCGAATAGCAAAGCTTTGACCAGTTCCTCTCGGGATACAGCACGCCGGTGAGCTTGCACGGTTGCCATGAGCACTTTCCGGCGGAACTTCCTCTTCAGCGCCCTCAAGCCGCTGCTGCGAGACAGCACGCAGTGCCTCGAGGTGGACGGAATTCTGGATCTCAGGGCGGGTGGTCCGCATCGTCCGGGAACGATCTCCAGCGGGTTAACGAGGACATGCATGGCGGCCAGGGGATTTGTTTTTTGTTTTTTTTTTGGTTTGAGCTTGGGATTTGGGGTTTTTTCGGATAGGGGAGGAGGAACCGAGGAAGAGGAAGGAACAGCCGCGTGCTTGGCGCGTGGCGGTGTGCTTGAATTTCGAATTTTTGTGAAATGTTTCATTTCCCCGCTACAATTCGGGGGTTTCTTGACGCGCCAATGCGTCCCGCCGGGCAGCTTCAAGTAAATTTGGGGTGCCACACTATGGGCCCTAGTTTCAGTGAGACATGTAATGACTAGTCACATCAGTAAGTTCACTGTGTAATAAAATATGTTACCCCTCCCCTTTATGTAGCACCCCTTCTCTCCCGATCGAGTGCCGATTGCCGACGGATGCAAGCCGCTAGCTCGATCCCCTCCTTTCGCCTCCACCGTCCAGGCATCCAGCTTGGAGGGGCAAGCTGCATCTAGCCCAAGCGGATTAGGTAGGACTAGTAATGTTCTCTCCTTTCTCGAGATCGGTTCTTTTTTCCTCTCCTCGATATCTTGCGCATCTCTTTCCTATTCTGGGCGAAGGGGTGTCTTTCTGGTCACCCTCGAGCTGGGAGTGATTGATGGGGGTGGGGGGCGGGGGCTACCTTTGCTTGGATTGGGGTGTTCTTCCTTTATTTGTCGACATTTGCAACCTTTGTAGTTTCTGCTGATCCTCACTGTATCTTTTGTCAGCTTGTACAGGAAAGGCAAGACCTCGGCGGTGGGGGCAATGGAGCGTAAGGCCACCACGCATGTGGGCAGTTGGCTGAGCCTGAGCTGCGTCCCCAGCCCCGCGAAGCAGGTACTCCGTTTGCTTATCCACTCTTTACCTTTTAAGTGTCTCTCTGGTCTCTGCATCCTCAATCTGTTCCTGTTCTGGAATATGCTTAAAGTAGCACATGTCTTCAGCTGTTTGTGCGTAAAGCCTCTGTGACACCATGCTCTATATTCTCTGTATCAGGTTGGTACCTCCAGGTTCCGTGCTGAGGCTATGGGGAACGAGAATAGCGCCCCACCTGCTGCAGGAGCATGGCCCGATCTGCAGCACAAGAAGCGAAATGCCACTGCCGAGCTGGGCAGGGACCGCCCAGGGGTAATTTTTTTAACCAACTTACCATGATGTAGTCTGAATCTGATACTCCCTCAGATCCAAATTAATTGACTCAACTATCTGTAGATACGGATGTATCTAGATGTGTTTTAGCTCTAGATACTACTGCCTCCATCCCAAAGCTTTGGGCTTATATTATTTTTAGAAAGTCAAACTATACCATGTTTGACTAAGCTTTTACCAAAAATCAGTAACATGCAAAATACAAAATTAATATCATTAAATAGATAATAAAATATATTTTCCTACGGTATCTACACAGTATTATATTTGTTGATAGAATGTTCTAAAATTTTGGTCAAACTTTGCTTGTTTTGATTTCTCAAAAATAAATAAGGCTTAAGCTTTTGGATGGTGGTAGTACATTCATATCTAGACAAAGCTGAGTTAACTAGTTTTTTTGTCTGTCCATAGCTAGTGTTCACGCTGCAAAAGGCTAAGAGCATCCACTATATGCATCAGTCTATCTCATACAGTAATTCAATATCACTGCTGAGGTCTGCCTTTTGTTTTGCTATTCATATGCAGACTGAAACTTTAGGGCCTTTACTCAAAAGGAAGATCAAAACTGCGGCTGATCAGGCTGCCAGTATGTTGATGCCGCCCCCATCTTCTAAATGCCTCTACAAGCACAAGGCCACGCACCAGCTGGGTGGTGATCTTTTAATGAATATGGTATATTTTCTTAATCCACAAAACATGCCTTGATTTTTCTCTGTTTATTGTCGGTTTTTTCTATGCTTGCCAAAAGTTTACAACAACAACAACAACAACCAAGCCTTTCAGTCCCAAACAAGTTGGGGTAGGCTAGAGTTGAAACCCATAAGATCTCGAAGCCAAAAGTTTAGAAACACCAAATTCGTTTGCTTACAATCATCATACAGTAATGTTCATCTACTCCAGTTCCCCTAACCCAACATAAAATGATGTTAATTTCGATTTTTAGATTAAAAGAGCACCATTAGGCGCTGTTAATTACGACTTTGAGATTAAAATGTCATTTGCAATTGTTAATTACAATTTTGAGACAATTGGTTAGTTTAACCTCGATCTCTTCTGCTCTCCATTTTTCCCAACCGAACAAAAATGTAACCATTCCATTCCTCTGAAATGGAACCATTCCATTCCATTCCACGCTGTTTCAGAACCGAACACACCCTTGCATTGTTGTGAACTGTTGTCCATACACGGCCATACCCTTCCACTTACATCTAGCACTATATGCATCAGTCTGTCTCAGAGTCATTCAATATCACTGCTGAGATCTGTTCCCATTCTTATGCAGGCTGAAACTGCTGCGCCTTTACTCAAGTGGATGCAAAATGGGGCTAATGAGGCTGCTGTGAGGACGATGGTGCCGGCACCATCTTCCGAAAACCTCTACAAGCACGAGGCCATGGGCCAGCTGGGTGGTGACCTTTTAATGAATCTGGTATATTTTCTTAATCCACATACATGATTTCATTATTATCTGTTTAATTACTGTTGGCTTTGTCTAATGCTTACCAAAAGTTCAGAAACACTGCGTTTGCTTACAATCATCATACACTAATTTTTCACTTTTCAGTCTGTCTCATCCAGTATATAAACTGTTGATTTCCATTGGCTTCTTTTGTAATCATTTGCATTGTTGTCAACTGTTCTCTATGCACAACCCTATTCTTCCACTTACACCCGCACTATTTGCATCAGTCTATCTCATAGATTTATTAAATATCAATGATGAGTTCTGTTGCTATTCATATGCAGGATGAAACTTCTGTTCCTCTACTCAAATGGATAAAAAATGATCCTGATGAGGCTGCTGTGAAGACGATGGTGCTGCCACCATCTTCTGAAAACCTCCTCAAGCACAAGGCCACGGGCCAGCTGGGTGGTACCCTTTTCAGTAAGCAGGTATATTTTCTTAATCCTCATACATGATTTGATTTTTGTCTGTTTATTGCCGGCTTTGTCTAATGCTTACCAATAGTTCAGAAACACACACACCTATTCTTCCACTTACATCCAGCACTATATGCATCAGTGTCTCATAGATTCATTTTATATATCACTGCTGATGTCTGTTGCTCTTCAATTTTTATATGCAGACTGAAACTGCTAAGCCTTCATTGGTCAAAAGGATTGCAACTGCTGCTGATGAGGCATCTGCAGAGGCTGCCACCAAGTTACTGTCAGCCCCACCTTCTGGATGCTTATATAAGCTCAAGTCCAAGGATCAGCCGGGCCGTAACCATCCAAGGGTTCGGGTATATTTTCTTAAGCCACATATACATGCCATGATTTATGTCTGATATTATCACTGGCTCTGTCTAATGCTTTTTGGAATTCGGAAACACCAAATTAGCATGCTTATATTCATCATACACTAATTTTTCACTGTTCAGTTTGTAACATAGTGTTATGCACTTGCTTGTCAACATTTGCATTGCTCTGAACTATGCACTTTACACAACCTAATTCTTCCACTTACGTTCAGCGCTACGCACCAGTAGTACCTCCCATGTTTCCTTCACCATCCCGATGCCGAGCTTGCGGGAATATGGCGGGCCCATGTACATACCCCGCATATAACACCTCCTATGGCTCTATCTACCTTTCTAGTAGCTCCTTCACAGAGTTACAGGTATGTATTCTCAGTGGTTTAGCATGAATTGGCATATAGTAAAGTCTTGTTTTTAGTCTTCCTGCTTCTTACATTTGTATCAATTTTCACATGCAGACTGTACCTTGTGAACTTCGTCCAATGATTAACCAGATGTGTCCGCATGAAGGATCTTTCACTATGCATGGCAATGGCAAATTGATGAACACCTACACGGTCTATGAGGTGTATGTCTACAAGACGCAGGCCATCACATATTTGTATGGACATGATTGGAGAAAGTTTGCTTTTGACTACGGTCTGAAGAAGGGCGACGAGCTGAGGATCAGAAACTCAAACGGGCAGATATACGTAACTGCTTACAGAGTTGGAGACACTTCCAAATATATAATATGTAACTTTTTTCTACTCATATCTTTTGATAACTGCATTCTGAGCAGTTGTTCTAAACCATTCCCTCTGTTCTAGCTTGCTGGGTTTAACATGATCAAAGCTGCAGATCCCCTGAAACAGGAGCGGATGTCACAAAGGGCAACCACACCAGCACCGGCACCGGCTTCCCACTCTCCGCATCGCACCGGTTCCTGTACCAGCTCCGTCTGCATCTACCCAGCAGTCCCCTACATCAGCATTGGTTCCTGTAGAGGCCCCATATACTACACATGCCCAGCAGGCTCCTGCATCAGCACTGGTTCCTCTAGCTGCACCGATCTGCACCTGCCCAACAGTCTCCTGCATCGCACCGGTTCCTCTAGAGGCACCGTTTCTGCACCGCCCAGCAGTCTCCTGCATCAGCACCAGCTCGTGTACCAGCCCAGGCTCATGCACCTGCCCCAGCCAGATCACCGAGGTCTCAGCTCATTGCTGTGGCCACCCGTGTGGTGACCAGGACGCATCTGAAGGCTATGTTCGTGAGTATATGACAGCATAACTGCTCTTATCTTGATGTCTTCTCTGCTCAAAGTCTCACATGGTTCAGTGCATTGGTGCCATTGACTAATTTTTGGTGGTATCTCTTGCTTTGAATCAGAAATTGCCTAAAAGTATCTCCAAGGATCTCAATGCTGGCCGAAGGGGCAAGATATCCCTCGTCATGGAGAGTGAAGGTCTCACCGTGGAGGGACGGTACTCTGTCAGTCCCACAGATGGCCGCTTGGCTGTTACTTCCAGGTGGAAAAAGTTCATTGACGGTGCCAAACTTCGCATTGGATCAAAGTTGAAGGTCAAGATCTTTCGATGCCGCTGTGACATGCTGGTCATAAAGTTCGCGGTTGTCTAGTTCTGTTGTCCCATGAGCCCTTAGCAAATGCATTTGTAGTTATACTTATATAAGGTTATCTTATCTGAACTGCTAATTAATTGTATGGGTGGTAAAACTCTGGCAAGCTTTTGCTCTTAGCAAGTATGTATGTATGATCAGCTATTATGATAACTAATGTTTGTGTTCATCTTAATTTGCATTTCCCTTTTAGAAAAAAACTTAATTTCTATTTTGGCTGACCTGTTAGAGAACTATCAGATTGAACCCACAACATGATTCATATAGATTCATTACACCGAGCCACATGTCTTGACCTTGCGATACACTACTTCCATTAATTAGTGCAAGAAGGCTTACCTGAGCTGCCTGAACCATGGCAGATTCGAATCCACCTTATCTATCTAGAAATACAACCTTTGCAGAAAGAGGATTTGCAGTATGGGGAGGCTGACATTGGGGACCCATGAGCGTCGTCAACGTTTTAAAGGTGGCAGGAGATCGAAAGAAAAAATAAGCCAAAAATCAGTTGGTAAACAAATTCAAGAAAAGAAACATTTACCTTTCTGAGAGTATGACATGCGGGACCCATGAGGCAGCAGCATCCTCAACTATTTCAAGGCGGCAGGGGATCAAAATAAAAAAGGAAATAGCCAAAATTAATTAGGGTAAAAAATAAATCCATCAAAGGAAACTTTTATTGTTCATAGAGGATGACATGTGGGACCGACTTGCCAGCGCGTCATCGTTTCAAAGGGGGCAGGGGATCAAAAGAAAAAGACAAATAGCCAGAAATTAGGGAAAAAAATAAATCCAACAAAGAAAACTTTTATTGTTCATAGAGGATGACATGCGGGACCCATGAGCCAAAGCTTCCTCAACGTTTCAAAGTCGGCATGAGATTGAAAGAAAAAGTCAAGTGACATAATATCAGGAGCCAAAAATAATCCAAGAAAAGAAACTTTATTGTACATAGAGGATGACATGCGGGTCCCATTTTGTAGCAGCGGTCTCAACGCTTCCAAGGCGGCACAGGACCGAAAGAAAAATGAAGTAGCCAAATCAGGGTGTGAAAAAAATCCAAGAAAAGAAAGATTTTAATTGGGCTGTATCGGACATCTGGGCCTTCGAACTATACTTCTGGGGCCTTTTGACTCGTACAATTTCAGCCCACTCCAAAACAGGAAAGTTCGGATTTTTCTCAAAAAAAAAAAAAGAAATTCAACATATAAGTTTGTTTATGTAGATATAAAGATTTAATTTATCCGTTTGCAATAGCTCAGAGCGAAATACAACGTTTATTGTCTGCAAAATAAAATATCACATGTTTCTTGTACGGGGAGGCTGACATCGGGGACCCATGAGCCAGCAGCGGAGTCAACGTTTCAAAGGCGGCAGGGGATCGAAAATAAAAAAAAGCCAAAAATCAGTTGGTAAAAAAATACAAGAAAACAAAACATTTATCGTTCTGAGAGGATGACATGCGGGACCCATGAGGCAGCAGCATCCTCAACGTTTCAAAGTCGGCATGAGATCGAAAGAAAAAGGCAAGTGACATAATATCAGGAGCCAAAAATAATCCAAGAAAAGAAACTTTATTGTACATAGAGGATGACATGCGGGTCCCATTTTGTAGCAGCGGTCTCAACGTTTCCAAGGCGGCACAGGACCAAAAGAAAAATGAGGCAGCAGCATTCTCAACAATTCCAAGGCGGCAGGGGATCAAAAGAAAAATAAAGGAAATAGCCAGAAATTAATTAGGGGTCAAAAATAAATCCACCAAAGGAAACTTTTATTGTTCATAGAGGATGACATGTGGGACCGACCTGCCAACAGCGTCCTCATCGTTTCAACGGGGCAGGGGATCAAAAGAAAAAGGCAAATAGCCAGAAATTAGGGGTAAAAATAACTCCAAGAAAGGAAACTTTTATTGTTCGTAGAGGATGACATGCGGGACCCATGAGCCAGCAGCTTACTCAACGTTTCAAAGGCGGCATGAGATCGAAAGAAAAAGGCAAGTGACCAAATATCGAGCCAAAAATAATCCAAGATTTATTGTACATAGAGGATGACATGTGGGTCCCATTTTGCAGCAGCGGTCTCAATGTTTGTAATGCGGCTTGAGATCAAAAGAAAAAGAAAGTAGCTAGTAATTAGGGGGTGAAAAAATCCAAGAAAAGAAAGTTGATGGACATAGAGGATGACATGCGGGTCCCTTGAGCCAACACCTTACTCAACGTTTCAAAGGGGGCAGGGATCAAAAGAAAAAGGCAAGCCAAAAATCAGAGGGTGAAAAAATCCAACAAAGGAAACTTTATAGCACATAGAGGATGACATGCGGGTCCCATGAGCCAGCAGGTTCCTCAACGTTTCAAACGTGGCATGAGATCGAAAGAAAAAGGCAAGTGCCCAAATATGAGGAGCCAAAAATAATTCAAGAAAAGAAAGTTTTATAGTACATAGAGGATGACATGCGGGTCCCATTTAGCAGCAGCGGTATCAGCGTTTGAGAGGTGGCAGGGGATCAAAAGAAAAAAAGAAATTGCCAAAAATCAGATGGTGAAAAAAACCAAGAAAAAGAACTTTTATAGTACATAGAGGATGACATGCGGGTCCCATGAGCAGGTTCCTCAACGTTTCAAACGTGGCATGAGATCGAAAGAAAAAGGCAAGTGAAAAAATATCAGGAGCCAAAAATAATTCAAGAAAAGAAAGTTTTATAGTACATAGAGGATGACATGCGGGTCCCATTTAGCAGCGGTATCACCGTTTGAGAGGCGGCAGGGATCGAAAGAAAAAGGCAAGTGACCAAATATGAGGTGCCAAAAAAAATCCAAGAAAAGAAAGTTTTATAGTACATAGAGGATGACATGCGGGTCCCATTTAGCAGCAGCGTATCACCGTTTGAGAGGCGGCAGGGATCGAAAGAAAAAGGCAAGTGAAAAAATATGAGGTGCCAAAAATAATTCAAGAAAAGAAAGTTTTATAGTACATAGAGGATGACATGCGGGTCCCATTTAGCGCAGCGCTCAAGAGGCGGCATGGGGATCGAAAGAAAAAGGCAAGTGACCAAATTTGAGGTGCCAAAAATAATCCAGAAAAGAAAGTTTTATAGTACATAGAGGATGACATGCGGGTCCCGCTTAGCAGCAGCGGTATCACCGTTTGAGAGGCGCAGGGATCGAAAGAAAAAGGCAAGTGACCAAATTTGAGGTGCCAAAAATAATCCAGAAAAGAAAGTTTTATAGTACATTGAGGATGACATGCGGGTCCCGGTTAGCAGCAGCGGTATCACCGTTTGAGAGGCGGCAGGGATCGAAAGAAAAAGGCAAGTGACCAAATTTGAGGTGCCAAAAATAATCCAGGAAAAGAAAGTTTTATAGTACATTGAGGATGACATGCGGGTCCCAGTTAGCAGCAGCGGTATCACCGTTTGAGAGGCGGCAGGGGATCGAAAGAAAAAGGTAAGTGACCAAATATGAGGTGCCAAAAATAATTCAAGAAAAGAAAGTTTTATAGTACATAGAGGATGACATGCGGGTCCCATTAGCAGCGGTATCACCGTTTGAGAGGCGGCAGATCGAAAGAAAAAGGCAAGTGACCAAATTTGAGGTGCCAAAAAACTCCAAGAAAAGAAAGTTGATTGCACATAGAGGATGACATGCGGGTCCCATTTAGCAGCAGCGGTCTCAACGTTTCCAAGGCGGCAAGGGATCAAAAGAAAAAGGAAGTAGCCAGAAATCAGGGGTCAAAAAAATCCAAGAATAGAAAGAATTTTGGTTCATAGAGGATGACATGCGGGACCCATGATCCTGCATCGTAAACGGCTCGATCGGAGAACGTTGAACGAGATGGCGCGATGTAGAAAAAAAACAATGCCAGAGAGGCTGCCATCTGGCCCTACATCCCTCGGCGGTGCGGATTTGCGTTGACTCGGCCGGCGAACCCGAGATTTCGAGATGCACCACGTCCCGGGCCACCATACGCCACGTTTGGGCCGCGTCGGGCTAGGTGGCCTCAAAAACGAGAAAAAAAGTTTTGACATGCACCACGGAGGGACCAAAATCGTCGGCCATGGTACACCAGCAACCACGGCGCGACTTCAACTTCGTCGGCCATGGCAACTTTTCTTGTAGTGTTGTGCACACCTTTTAACTTTATTTTTCGGGCATCGTTCTACTTTTGCGTAAACTTGGAGCGTCTATGTTTAATTTTTATGTTTTTTATTTTGCATTTTTGTTTTGAATATGGTTAATGAAAATGAATTATCAAGTGCTGCATGTAAAATGCATACACGTACTTTGTCCTTTATCATATTGAATTCCCACACATTTCCAACATACTTGATGTTAATAACATGTTTTACATTGATTTATGGGGATTTACATAGAATAGGAAAACCCTATTTTGAGTATTTTCACTTTCAGAGACCTATACAGAGTCAAATTAACCTGGGATTTTTGGATCGTCACTTTTTCATCGGGAGAAGCACCTTGGAGCTTTGGAGGAGGCCTGGATGGACCTGAGGCCTAGAAGACATCAGGTGGCGCGGCCAAAAATGCACAGCACGCCACCCGAGGTCTTTCGACCGTCGATCATCCAATTGAATTTCGCCTACCGACGTATTTTGACCTAAAAATCACTATATATATGGCCCCGAAGAAATCTCGGGAGGAGAGCGCCATAGAA
This sequence comes from Lolium multiflorum, assembly GCA_030979885.1. Lineage (NCBI taxonomy): Eukaryota > Viridiplantae > Streptophyta > Magnoliopsida > Poales > Poaceae > Lolium > Lolium multiflorum. The sequence goes on along the minus strand of CM061748.1, from coordinate 309,079,881 downwards.
GACAGAAACACGAAAACAAAGGCATGCATCAGAGAAGATTGGAGGGGGAAACTCCGTCGGGATCACCGCTGGAGGGATCTCCACCTTCTCCAACGTCTTCATCATCATCACCATGATCAAGGGAGAGTAGTCCACCTCTAGACGATGGGTTTGTGGCAGTAGCTTGATCTATTTCTCTCATATTCTTCATAGTTCTTAGTGCCGTATGAGCTGCCCCTACATTATTATGGCCATATGTGTAATACCTATGTCGTGGATCCTTATTCTATGATATTGTTCTATCAGATCTGATCATATTATGTGTAAGACATATTAATAGATGCATATTATGTACCTCGTTCTTAAGTATTTCTTCTGATCCAACATATATACAAGAGCGTGTGTGGGGTGATGTGTGTATTAGATGGAGTAGCATGGTTTTAGTGATTGAATAGTGACAAAAAAATTCATGATCTATTATGCTTTTGCCTTTTCTTTTGCTACCTACCTAGGGATAAAGTGAGTGCATGTGCTATGTTCATCACGTGACAAAAGTGATGATCTTGTGTGTTCAAGGTAGCATATTTTACATTCAAAAATCATGTCAAAGTACTTATGGATATGCTCTGTTAATTCTTAATACAAGATGGCATGGAGTTTTCCCTTGCTTGTGGAGTATAAGAGAAATGTTGCATCATTTCTATGTTAGGACGTGATGCCCATATCAATGCGTATATTACTCATGTTATTATTTTTATCCTCATATCTCATTGATGAATTACTATTTGTCCACTACAACTTAAAAGAGAGAATAGTCAAGTGAACTCATGAACCCCGGTCCACTTTTTATCATAAGAAACACATTTTTCTTTCTTTTATCTTGTTTTCTATTTGCTGCATTATTTTAATCCAAAAATCCAAAAATATTTACTTTTCTTATTTGCATTCAAAACACCCAAAATAATCAACCCCTTTACAGTTTTTACTTAGTTATTTTATTTTTACTTGTGTTTTATTTACTTACACGAAACCTTGCGATTTACAACCACACGGTGGAGTTGGGGACACAAGGCTTTTATTTTACTTGCATGATTGCTAGAAGAAAAGAGAAGAGAATACTATTTTCTCAGTTCCCCGAGAGTTCTATATAAACCCTCGAGTCACCCTTGTGGGGAAAATACTCTACTGACACAACCCTCTGCACTTGGAGTCCCAACGTCATCAAGACATTTTCTGATGCCGTTGCCGGGGAGGTGAAAAAATTTACATCATAGTGGTTGTTGCGTAAGAGCTATTTTCTACAAGAATCTTCTTACAACTGCTTCTCACCTATGCTTGGGGAGGCAACACCACTGTGAGCTCTCTTATCTTTTTTAGATTTTGCATCGTATTTTCTTTTTCTTTTTTTAGTCTTTACTTTCTAGTTATGTTCATAAAACACAAAAACCCATAAAAATGAAAAATATAAAAAGTACTCATGGTATGGCTACTAGTCAAGATAAAAATGTCACGTTGAAAGAGGAATATAAAAATTAAACTAAATTTATGAAATATGGAGAATCATATGAAGGGAAACAATTAAAAAGTTTCTTAAGGCTTCTAAATAGAGTTTCTACTGAGTTGCTTGCAAAGTATGGAAGGTCTTGTAACTTTTGTTGTGGTGAACATTTTGACTTCCAATGTAAATCCCATGAACAACATACAATTGCCTCATATCATTCTTATAGTTATGTTCGTAGGATGGAAGAAGTAGAACAATTTGAGAGCTTTATGGCAGCCTTTGAATTAAAGCCTTTTCTTGATGAGGTCTACGAAATTAGTGGTGTGACTTTAATTCTGATTTTGTAGTCTCCATTATCGTAAATAGATGACTTTGCTGATAATATCTATGTTCTTGACTATAATGAAAAGAATCGCATAGCCCGATAAACACTAGCTCATTACATAAAGAAGACAATGAAGAAGCCATAGTTCCATCTAAACTTGGGGAAGAGGGGGATCTTCCACCTTCATCACCCACATGTGATAATAATTCTAAAACTGATTATGCTCTAGATGATGGCCTATTTTTACTTGATAAACCTCCATGTTTAGAAATAGATACTATGTTATGTGAGGATAAAATGATAAACTTGTTGTTTGTGATAATGCTCTCATTCATGAGAATGCAATGTTATTATTAAAATCTCATATTCACACAATAGAGGAGAAATATGCTCATGTTGAGAAATACTTGTATGGTTTGCAACTATCTTATGCATATGGAAAATCTTCTTGCAGCAATGATGTCATGATTAAAAGTGGTACTAATAATTATTTTGAAAGAGGAAATCATGATTATTAATCCCTTAATAAATTTAATGATCCTCTTTATATGCCACAATTTTGTGAGATTCAAGATTCAAATAGTTACACTATTAACTTTCCTTCAAGTGAGAACAATTGTTATGAAAGAGGAAGATATAAGCTCCCTCCTATTGGCTGTAATTCATTCATATATAAAATTATAAGTTGAATTTACATGCCATAGATATGCATTGGTATACTCCTATTGGCTGTAATTCATTCATATATAAAATTCCAATGCATAGGAAAAAAGTTAGACTTCGTTACTACCTGTTGCATATTTCATGTTGTGTGATAATGTGCTTTAAAGTTTTAAATATATTTATTAGTATGATCACACCATGGGACCCTCGCATGTTTTTTTCATATATTATTTCTAATGATGATAAGAGGATAATCAAGAAGCATCACTCCTACAACATCATTGTTACCACTTGATCCAAGTAAGTAAGCCTAGCTATATGGCTATAAGAAAGCACTTTACAGGAAGCAACCCGAGATGTTTTTATATTTGGTTTTTATTTTTTGCATTCTTTCTGTAGCATATTAGTTCTCTTTTAGTTTACTCTTCGGTTTTTAAATAAAGTATTAAGTTTTTACCCATTTGATGTTTAAAGTTGAAAATAAAATATGGATGTTTAAAGTTGCAAATAAAATACAGAATTGGCTAAAATTCCTGATGTGTCTAAGTCGTGCTAGAAATTCAGTTTGGCTGCAACAAAAAATGTGGGTAGATTCTGCCTTTCTATGTTAGATCCATTCTTTTGAGTATCAAAATGATTTTTGTTTGGAACTTTTGATATGCTAGAATGAGTGGAACATTATGTGCTCTCTGGTGAATTAAGATATAATTTTATTTATTATTATAACAGCAACAAACAGGATTTCTTAGTATCTCTAGTGTCACCACATAGAAAAGAATGGGAAGAAAAGTTTGTGTTGAAGTTTTTTCACATGGAATGGAGGAATAGAACACTAATATAATTCAAGTATGATGAATATCATAAGCTTGGGGATTCTCATGACACCCCACTGGACCCATTCTAAAAGTCCTGGTTTGAGCACCTCTAAACTTTGTTTTTTGAGCAACATATAATTTTCGCAAGAACGTGAAGCGTCCTTGTTTTATTTGTGTCTAGTTTTGTTTTTTAAATGAAAGGACCGTAATATTGAATGTTCATGATGCATATGCATGAGCTAATGGAACAAACTCTGTATCTCTGAATGTTCAAAGTAAATTAAGTTGCATGATTATAAAAGAAAATGAGGAATGCCTAAAATGTGAAATTTATTTTGTGTATGGTATTTGTAGTTTCACATGCTCTATTGAGTGATGATTTTCTATGTGCCTTATTAAATGCTACTTATTTCTAGTATATATAGATGTTTAATCGTAAGTATGATTGTTTGATGATGAATGAATAGTCTATGGATACTATTGCATGCTTTTAGACCTCTTGGCAGCCAAAAGAATTGAATTCTTACACAAGCATAGACTTGTTTCCAAGATCAACTCAAATACAATGTCTATCATACCTACATATATAACACTTGCTATTCCAAGTATAATGTGAATGTCATGCCTCAAACCTTTTCAAAATATCCTTTATGTGTAATTTAAAGCTCATAAAAGTAAGGTTTGGAAGAAAAATACCGCTATGCATGTTGTGGGTTTGACTGATTATGAGTAATGAGCTAGACCATAACCATACTTACCGGGGAACTCTTTTAACATGGCACCATCAGGGTACTGCACCATGCATTGATCATCATTAATTTATTTTGTTTTGTTGATGGCTATCGCTTGTGGAATAGGTGGAGGTTATCAAGAGTAAGTATGCATGCATTGTTAGAGAAGAGTAATGGCCCACTAATCGAAACCATGCCTAATCATGGTGAAAGTTTCAACAACGAGCATCCTCAATAGGAAGAGTTAAAAAAATAAAAGAAAAAAGAGTTAGTGAAAAAAGAGAGAGACAGTGGAAAAAAGAAAAAGAAAACGAAAAGGAGATAGAAAAGAGTTAGAGAAAAAAAAGTAAGAGAGAGTTAGAGAGGATGCTCAACGTCTGTTGTTCATGTTGTCGCAGTATGGATGGCCTATAGTTGAGATACCCATCTCCTTTGTTCCTTTGTATAGGCGGCATGAAGGTACCCCATTGCGATACTTGGTTGAAACATGTGTGTTGAAAAGTCCTGGTAACCCGGAGCTGGGTAGGAAGAGGTGTAGTCCTTGTTGGAGATATGCCCAAGTGGCAATAATAAATTAGTTATTGTTATATCTTAGTGTTCATGATAAATGTTTACATCCCATGCTATAATTGTATTAACCGAAACATTGATACATGTGTGTTATGTAAACAACAAGGAGTCCCTAGTAAGCCTCTTGTATAACTAGCTTGTTGATTAATGGATGATCATGGTTTCGTGATCATGAACATTGGATGTTATTAATAACAAGGTTATGTCATTAGGTGAATGATATAATGGACACACACCCAAATGAGCGTAGCATAAGATCAAGTCATTAAGTTCAATTTGCTATAAGCTTTCGATACATAGTTGCCTAAGTCCTTCGACCATGAGATCATGTAAATCACTTAAACCGGAAGGGTACTTTGATTACATCAAACGCCATTGCGTAAATGGGTGGTTATAAAGATGGGATTAAGTATTCGGAAAGTGTGAGTTGAGGCATATGGATCAATAGTGGGATTTGTCCATCCCGATGATGGATAGATATACTCTGGGCCCTCTCGGTGGAATGTCGTCTGATTAGCTTGCAAGCATATGATTGGATCATAAGAGATGACATACCACGGTATGAGTAAAGAGTACTTGTCGGTAACGAGGTTGAACAAGGTATGGAGATACCGATGATCGAACCTCGGACAAGTAAAATATCATGTGACAAAGGGAATTGGCATCGTTGAATATGTGGGAGCCATTATGGATCTCCAGATCCCGCTATTGGTTATTGCTCGGAGAGGAGTCTCGACCATGTCTGCATAGTTCACGAACCGTAGGGTGACGCGCTTAAGGTTCGATGTCGCATAAGTAGATTCGGAATATGAGATGGAGACCGAAGTTTGTTCGGAGTCTCGGATGGGATCCAGGACATCACGAGGAGGTCCGAATGGTCCGGAGAATAAGATTCATATAAGGGAAGTTGATTTCTAGGTTTCGGAAAAGTTCGGGATTTTTCCGGTGAAGACTGGAAGGTTCTAGAAGGTTCCGAAGGGGTCCACCATGGGGCCCACGACCTAGGGGGGCTACATGGGCCGAGGGGGTGCTGCCTAGCCCTGATGGGCCAGGCGCACCAAGCCTCAAAGGCCCAGGCCGGCCACCCCTTAGGGTTTCCTCAAAACCCTAAGGGGGATCAAATTGGAAGGTTTGGGGGGGGGAAGGAAAGTTCCCCCCTCCCCCTTTGGCCGGCCCTAGATGGGTTTGGGCGTGGGGGGCACCCAAACCGACCCTCCCCACTATATAAAGAGGGGAGGGGTGGCCGGCCAAGTCCCCAACCCTGAAACCCTAGCCGCCACCTCTCCTCCCTCCTCTTCTCTCTGCTGCGGCTTAGGCGAAGCCCTGCAGAGATTCTCCTCCACCACCACCACCACGCTGTCGTGCCGGGATTCCGAGGGATCTACCACACCTCCGCTGCCCGCTGGAACGGGGAGAGGAAGGGCTTCTTCGACACCGTACGCGCGACCGAGTACGAAAGTGCTGCGGATTGCAAGACCGGGGATGATCGTCTACACCAACAACGAGATCCGATCTCGTAGGCTTTGGAAATCTTCAAGGGTTAGTATCTTATCAATCTCGTTGCTTCGATCTTGTAGATTAGATCTTGGGTGTTCCATAGATTAGATCTTGGATTTATTCGTCTTGCGGTAGGAAATTTTTTGTTTTCTATGCTACGAACCCCAACAGTCCTTAGCATTCAAGAGAATGAGGCAACATTTACTCACAAGAGGTCAAACTCATGACACATAGATATCTTCTTACGAGAGATGCATGGTACCCCATCCTTATTATTATTGTTGACATGAATTGCATATCACAAAACCTTGTTTTATTCTCTCTACTTCTATTTTGTTGGAGGTTTAGCACATACATTCCCTGCTTACTTTCTTGTTTTCAAGAGTCGAAAGAAATGTTCATACATGAAAAGAGAGGACAAGAGTCTTTCAACAATTCTATAGGATTCTCCTAAGCATGCTTTATGATTCATGCTACTTATGATTCATGTTTCTTACAATGTTATTTACTATTATGCATGCTTTGTAGAATGTAGGAGTTATCACTTGATGAGTTTATATTACTTATTGTCATTCTTTTATTGACTGAACATTGTGATACTTTCCATGATTATTTAGAAGCTATATATAATGAACTTCAAAGTTCATGTTAGTTTTATCACCTTTATGCTCGGGACGAGCATAGGTTGAGCTTGGGGGTGTTGATGCATGTAAAATGCATACATGAACTTTGTCCTTTATCATATTGAATTCCCACATATTTGCAACATATATGATGTTAATAACATGTTTTACATTGATTTATGGGGATTTACCAATGATCCCCTTTATTTGGTTTGTAACTCTGCAGAACAGGAAAACCCTATTTTGCGTAATTTTCACTTTTAGAGACCTACACGGAGTCAAATTAACCTGAGATTTTTGGAACATCACTTTTTCATTGGGAGAAGAACCCTGGAGCTTTGGAGGAGGCCTCGATGGGCTTGAGGCCCAAACTACATCAGATGGCGTGCCAAACATGTAGGGCGTGCCACCCGAGGTCTTTCGACCATCGATCGTCCAATTGACCTGATTCTTTCGCCCACCGATGTATTTTGACCTAAAAATCACTATATATGGCCCTGAAGAGTTCTCGGGAGGAGAGCGCCACATAAGACAGAAACACGAAAATAGAGGCCTACAACAGAGAATATTGGAGGGGAAAACTCCGCTGGGATCACCGCTGGAGGGATCTCCACCTTCTCCAACGTCTTCATCATCATTGCCATGATCAAGGGAGAGTAGTCCACCTCTGGACCATGGGATTCTGGCAGTAGCTTGATCTATTTCTCTCATGTTCTTCATAGTTCTTAGTGCCATATGAGTTGCCCTATATTATCATGGTCGTATTTGTAATACCTATGTGGTGGATCCTTATTCTATGATATGGTGCTATGAGATTTGATCGTATTATGTGTAAGATGTATTGATAGATGCATATTATGTACCATGTTATTAAGTGTTTGTTCTGATTCAACATCTATGCAAGATCGTGTGTGGGGTGATGTGTGTATTAGATGTAGTAGCATGGTTTTAGTGATTGAATAGTGACAATAAATTCATGATCTATTATGGTTTTGCCTTTTCTTTTTCTACCTCACTAGGGATAAAGTGAATGTATGTGATATGTTCGTCACGTGATAAAAGTGATGATCTTGTTTGTTCAAGGTAGCATATTTGATATTCAAACATCATGTCAAAGTACTTATGGCTATGCTCTGTTAATTCTTAATACAAGATTGCATAGAGTTTTCCCTTTCTTGTGGAGTATAAGAGAGAGGTGTTGAATAATCTCTATGTTAGGACGTGATGCCCATATGAATGTGTATCTTACTCATGTTATTATTTTGCATCCTCAGATCTCATTGATGAATTACTATTTGTCCATTACAACTTAAAAGAGAGAATAGTCAAGTGAACTCATGAACCCCGGTCCACTTTTTATCATAAGAAACACCATTGTCTTGCTTTTATCTTGTTTTCTATTTGCTGCACTATTTTAATACGAAAATACAAAAACATTTACTTTTCTTATTTGCATTCAAAACAGCCAAAACAATCAACCCCTTTACAGTTTTTACTTAGTTACTATATTTTTGCTCGCTTTATTTTTACTTGTGTTTTATTTGCTTACACAAAACCTTGTGCTTGACAACCACGCGGTGGAGTTGGGGACACAAGGCTTTTATTTTACTTGCAGGATTGCTAGGAGAAGAGAGAAGAGAATTCTCTTTGCTCAATTCCCCGAGAGTTCGATATAAACCCTCGAGTCACCCTTGCGGGGAAAATAATCTGCTGACACAACACTCTGCACTTGGAGTCCTAACGTCATCAGCTACTGGAATAAAAATAAATAAGTTTGGATGATAGTAAAATAATGGGGTAAATGGATTAAAAGTGCTACAGAAAAAGCTATGCATGTTGTTACATTTGGTTGTATTTTTATACTTGAGATCAATGGTAGTATAAGTGTCATTCATGGTTATATGTTTTATTTACATCATGAAGGTTTACTTTAACTCTTATTTTGCATATTAGTAAATGAGTAAGTACTATGGACACGTTTGCATTACTTTTTCCCGTAGTGGTCAATTTTCTCCCCTTGATAGCCTTTCACTATAACAAACGGTACTTGTTTTCCAAACTCCTTGAGCCAAAGTTATTGCCAATATTATACTTGAGTCCACCATACCTACCTACTATTTTTTTGAAACTCAGCATGTGCTATCTTTGGTTGTTTCAAAATCATCTCTTTTGTGTATGCTCAAAGCTCATGGGGAAGTAGGTAGTGGGGGTCATCCACGAACTTGAAACATCACCACCCTTCTAGGTTAGAACAAACAGAGTTGCACACAAAAGATGAGGAGAAAACTCTCCAACCAAGAGTGGAAAGTTAGGAACGAAAAAAAGCAAAAGAAAAAAGAAAAACAAACAAATAGGTATGAAAAGGAGAAAGAAGGTAGCATTAGTATGAAGGGGCGTCCCTGGAGAGAAGAAAAACAAAAAAAAGTGTCAATGAAAAGAAAGAAACAAAAAAAAGTGCCAATTAAAGATGTTTTTATAGGGGCAATGGGATCACACACTTGCCCTTAGTTGACATGAACTGCATATCCCTAAATACCATTGTTTATTTTATTTCTAGAATAATTATCTTAATTCAAATATTTAGCACATGCTACCTATCAATTCCATCTGAGTCAAAAGAATCTACTCTAGCCCAAGTTAGAAACAATTTCTTACATAAGCTTGCTTAAGGACATTCTTTATATATAGTCTTGCTTAATTGTCCACATTACTTCATGCATTTAGTGCTATGCAAGCTTAGCTTATTGTCTTACATTCATGAAGTACATGTCATTGAAACATTATGTTATTAGTACTTGCTATTCTTGTTTTCATTATGAATGATACTACTTTCTGAAATAATGTTCATGACTTTCATATGTATCAAGTAAAAACAAAATCCAAAGTACAAGTTTATTTTTATCACCTTTATGCTCGAGGACGAGCATATATTAAGCTTGGGGATGTTAATGCATGTAAAATGTGTACGTGAACTTTGTAGTTTATTGTCATATATTCCAACATATTTGCATGTTATAATATGTTATATTCATGTTTTGCATTGATTTATGGGGATTTTCCATTGACCTCCTTTCATTGGTTTATAACTCTACAGAACATGAAACCCCTGTTGTGTGTATTTTCAATTTTCACGGACCTTATGGAACTCAAACGGAGCGAGGATTTTTCTGGAGTCAATATTTTCCCAGAGACACAATATGAGAAGAAGTACCGGAGGGGGACCAAAAGGCCCGAACGAGCACAGGTGGCGCGTGACCCATCCTAGGTCGTGCCACCATGTCTCGTTCCCTCCTCGAGCATCCGCAGCCATCCATTTTGACCTTAAACTGACGGGCTTGACCTAAAAACCACTATATATCGCCCCCCGGTGTTCTTGGAGGACGCGGCGCGGAAACACGAAAAGCACGAAACTGAGGCTGAACCTGTGAAGATTGGAGGGGAAACGCTACCAGAGCCATCCCCGGTTGCATCTCCACCCTCTCCAGCATCATCAACACCGCCACCATGATGAAGAGGGAGTAGTCCACCTCTAGACTATGGGTTTGTGGCAGTAGCTTGATCTATATCTGTCGTGTGCTATGTTGTTTAGATGCCATATGAGCTGCCTATCATGATTATGGCATATTTTTAATTCCTATATGGTGGATCTTTTGTTTTATTGGATGATCAATGAGATCTGAATCTTTATTGTGTTCTTGATTTATTAATAGATGCATGTTATTACCCTCTTATTTATTACTTGCTCTGGTCAAACTTGTATGCAAGAGCATGTGTGGGGGATGGTGTGTATTAGATTGAGTAACATGGTGGTAGTAATGAGTTGTGACAGTAAGTCTCATATCTACTATGGTCTTTACCAATTTTTTTGTTACCTTACTAGGGATAAAGTTAATGCATGTGCTATATAATTCTTAGGGATATCTAAGAAGTCTTGTTTAATCTATGGATCATATGCTTGATCTATTTTGATATGTTTAATTCAAGGTATCATATTTGTTGTTCAAACATCATTTCAAAGTACATAAAACTATTCTCCGTTAATTCTTAAATCTAGATTGCCTGGAGTGTATCCCTTTCTTGTGGAGTGTAAGTAAGATGTGTAGTATCATCTTTATGTTAGGATGTGATGCCCATATGAATGCTAATCAAGACACATAATATAATCTCATAAATATTTAGTTATATATCGTGTTCTTAATGCCACCACACCTTTATGAGAGAGTATACAAGTGAACCCATGAACCCCGGTCCATTTTTCATCATAAGAAACAACTTTTACTTGCCTTTGCATTTTTAGCGTTAATTAATTTAGAAAATACAAAAATACCTTCACTTATTGAAATTACAACCAAAGTACATAAAGCTACTCTGCACTTGGAGTCCTAACGAATTGACAAACTTGCTATAGTGTCATTAACGACTCAACAACCTTGGTTGGGAAAGTATTAGTTAATATCTCCATACTCGAACCAACTATTTTTTATGGCACTCTATCTGCCCTTTTTCCAAGGGACAAGGCTAGAGTAGATTTCATTCTCGAGAGACTGCAAGTATCTCCCATCTAAATGGCATCCACTCAGTCGGTACTTGAGGTCTATAGTCTCAAGCCGTGCATACGCAAGACTCATTTACATAATTTTCCCCTAACCAAGAAAATCCCTCAAGCCACCGGCTAAATCTAGACTTATACAGAAGTTAAACCGGCACGCCCTCTCTACTTGGGAGAGGATCTCCTAGCTCCGGAGCCTTCACACGTTTTATTCCCGACCGCACTCTCTCGGTCACCAACTAAGCTTGTCAAGTGGGTGGCATCAAAGAATGATTTAATAGAGTACTAGGATGTGGTTCTCCATAGACAACAGACGATACTGCAGGGTGTCTAGGAAGTGGCACTATGTCATTTAATCTAGTCGGCAGATGTGATTATATTTTTTAGTCAAGATTAATGCAACTTCATATGATTGATGCAATAAGATAGGTGACAAACACTAGTCCATAACATATATATTGAGCATGTTGGAATAGAATAGACATATTATGAATATCATTTTCAGAGTTGTATCAAGTTGGCATGCTTGAATAAAATTAATACAGTTGATTATTGTTGGCATAGTTGAATATGGTTGGTATAATAGTTGTTAGCATATTTTAAGGTGGAGTATGTTACGCATCCCGTTCCCACACGCGCAAGTCTGTGGCGGCGTTACCATCCGACTGTTGACTAGGAAGTGGAGAGTAGGGGAACATAGTCTAAAAAGTGTCGGCAGATGCCACCATAGGGAGAGCAAGCCTCAACGAGCAAAATCATCCGTCAGAAAAGCAAAAAATAAATCCAAATTATTCTTGGGATCCATGACGAGGGGAGACAAGAAGAAATAACGCAAATTCCCTCAACCCCGAGGATCATGGGCCGACATTTATCCGCACCTAGCCTCGAAGAAGAAGAAATGGAGAAGCAATTGAACGCAAATGTTCCGACGTCAAATAGTGGCAGGCCAATACCAACTAATATTTGAGGAAGGGAAATTCCAAATAATCATAGGCACCATTTGTTATTAGCATGACATAGATAATATCACTCAAGGTGCAGGCACCTTACAAAATGGCGCATATGCAAGACAATAATACAGTCCTGAAAAAGAACAAATTATTTTATTTGCTTTAAAGATAGAGAGAAGTGTTGATAGTCTTGCCTTTGGTGTTTGGTCTCTAACCAAACCAAAACTGCAAGTTGGTGGCGGAGATTGCATCTAAAAATATTTATTTCTATGATGGGGGAGAGCAAAATGGTGGGCCCCGTGACTTGGCAATAATTATGTATCAAATGATTTTGAGTTAGATATAGTTATTCCCAAATCACCACATAGATAACAAAGTTTTAACTCATAATATTCCCTATGTCTCAAATTAGTTGACTCAACTTTGTGTAGAGAAGCATGTATCTAGACACATTTTAGCATATTGATACATGTGTATTTAAAGAAACCTATCCAGTTTACCTTGAATGAGTAAAATTTAGTGCCGAGAAACATGGAGGGAGTAATTCTTATGTAACTGTCCAATTTATTTTGAAATATCGCTCGGCTATCGAAGTTGGACCAAGAAACGATGACTTGGAGATGAGGAATTGAGGACATGATGGTTGGACGTTTGGCGTCAAAATTTGACCATACATTTGACCAAAGAAAAATATAGTTTATTTTCCGCAACAGTTTATGACTGAATTTATACTCGAGAAGAGTTTTCTATTACACGCATAGTTCTGATGACAAATAACACATGCATTATTAGTAAGATTAACTCCCATGAAAGGAAGATTCCATCTAAATATGGATGGAGTGAGTATCTTCCATGTCGACTCTTGAATCCATAGACAACACAAAATGTAGTAGAAAGAATCAGACCCAAGCTTACGTCTCTTGTCTACGCGTGGAGATGCAACACAACATGAGTCAATCTCCATCTCAAAGAAATTAGTTTCAACTACTACCGTGGCAAGAAACCTAATGTTAACTTTGCCAAGTTTTTTGTTCTGCACGCTGAAGTGCTCAAGGTTATGAGGTTTGTCATCTATAATCACAATAATAGATGGTGGGCTAATCAGTGCAGGAAGATACATGTGAACAACAAAGCTTCTAGAGAATTAGATTTTGAGTTAAGGAGTTTTTCTGGCGATGACGGAGAGTCCTATAGTTATACAAGTTTTACGAAGGACGCACATGATTTTTCAGTGGATGATCCATTTATTATGAGAAGTTGTGGATCTAGAGAACAAGATGGATGATCTTCAACTTTAGTGATGTTTTTTATCAGGAAAGTTTATGCAGTCAGTCATTGTGATGTCCCCATCTAGATAGATATACATGTGTATCTAGAGAAAACTATCCAGTTTTCTTTAAATATAGTAAAAAGTTATTGTCTAGATACATGGAGGGAGTAATTCTTATGTCATTTTCCAATTTATTTTGAAATATCACTCAACTAAAGAAGTTGTACCAATAAACAATGACTTGGAGATGAGGAATTGAGGATATGATGGTTGGATATTTAATCCAAAAACGTCAAAATGATATTTTGATATTTGAAAAGTTATAAGAATTTTCGAATGGAAAGTTCCATATTATGGTTTGAACACTTTATATAAAAAAACAAGCGCAACTCCTTCCCTAATCCCTAGTCCTTGATTATTTACGTTGCATTCACATATTTTGACGTCAAATTTGACCATACATTTCAGCAAAGAAAAAATAGTTTATTTTCCACGGAAGTATATGATTGAAGTTATATTCGACAAGAGTTTCCTATGACACGCATAGGTTTGATGACAAATAACACATGCATTATTAGTAAGATTAAATCCCATGAAAGGAAGATGCCATGTAAATATGGATGGAGAGAGTACATCTTCCATGTCGACTCTTGAATCCATAGACAACACAAAATGTAGTATAGAAAGAATCGGACCCAAGCTTACGTCTCTTGTCTACGCGTGGAGATGCAACGCAACATGAGTCGATCTCGGGCTGATAAGGGTGATGAGTAGCCGTGTAAATTTTTATCCAGTGCGGATCAGCTGATCTCTGGGTTGGTCGGCGGGGACACCTATCCAAGCTTCACTGTGGCGGCATCACCGGCATTGACTCACCCACAGTGCGAGGATCTCACGCACTTGTCAGTTGTCAGCGCGCGCAACAAAGCACACTAAAACAAGCCAGCTACGGCAGCGCGCAAAGATTAACCTGCCTGCTAGCTGCACGTACGCGTGGACAAGTCGCTCGACCCGGCTCCTGTCTGGTCGCCATCCTCCACATTTGAGCGAGCAATCCAGATTCACTAGCTTCCGTGTGTATATGCTGCCGCGCATCCTGTTCATGCTTGGCCGGCCACAGTGTTGTAGCTTGTCGTCGTGCGTCTGCATCCCATCCATGGCTGGCCGGTGTCAGCGCGCGCTGAAAAGCTCGATCAACGAATCGAAACGGCTCGCAGTCATGGCTCAGGCGGTCGATCTCCAGCGTGCATGCATCGAGATCCTCTCGTCGTCATCGATCCCTATAATTAAGCATGCATGCATGCAACGCAAGAGGTTTGGGACAGCTTTCATCGGCGAAGGAGGAAGAAAGGGGTTCAGAGGAGGGAGACAAGGGTGGCAGGTGGTGGAAGCAGTGCGCATGCATGCGTTTAGTGAGGATTTCACAGTGCGCGAGCAGGCGGATCGCTGTAGCCTCGGAGAGCACACGGCGCCTGCCACCTGAAACCGTTCGTTCCTTGTTGTTCGGCTGGTTCGGTGGTGGATCAACAGAAAAGGGAGGGCGGCAGAGGCAGGGGCCGGGCGCTGCTGTGTGCGTGCGTGCACGAGCAGGCCGCCGTACTTGGCAGAGAGAGAGGCCGTGCGTGCGTGTGCGTGTGCGCTGGGGCGGAACAGTGGCCATCAACTGGAGTCTGGAGATCGACATCAAGCTAGGTCGCCGGCCGGCCGCGCGCTGCGCTGCACCCGCAGCATTGGATGCGTTGCGCCGTCCGGCCGTCGTGTTCCGTCGTACTCCTGCAGGTACCAAGGTTGAGGGTGGGTCCGTGCCGGCCGGGGCCTAGGTAGATGGCTGTGAAGGGTACAATACCACGTACATGCCTTCTCATGTCTGCGTCACAAGTAGATACTCATGCTACTACGTAGATGCAGCAGCAGGAGGAGATCCGCCCGGATAGTAGGCATATATGCAGCACGGCTAGCTTTGTTTATTGTGTCCCCAGCTGTCACGAATTTCGTTCGTCGTCTTGCCTTGACGTGATTTCGCGAGTGGACGTGCCTATGTAGTTCGCACGATGGACGACCAGCACTGAATCATTAGGGCATCTCCAACCGGGCGACCCATCCCGTGTCCGCGCGTCTGGATGGGTCGATTTGGACAAAATCCCGGCCCAACGCGGGGACGCATCGCCAAAACGGACGGCCGCGGCGTCCGGAACGTCGCAAACCCGGTTCAAATCTACCGGTTTGCGCCGCGGATGGCACGCGGTGTCCTCGCGTGTCCGCTCGTCCGTGTGGCTGGCCCACCTGTCGGTGCCCTGGTCTATTAAATGTGGACTGGGGAAGGGGAATGTCCCTATCCAGTCCCCAATTTCCACTCCGGCCGCACGCGCGAGCTCAAAGCTTCCGCGCCGCCATGGCCCCAAAGCGCGAGTTCGAGCCATCCGCCAACGACCACGAGGCCGGCAGCAGCCGGCCAGTCGCGTCGGCGCCGTTCGCCATGGGGCCGCCGACGACGCCTAGACGCGACCGGATCTACGTCACCGTAGCGGTGGCGCAGATGTTCTGAGACGCCGGCGTCCCAATGCCGTGGGGGGACGTGCACCTCCCCCACGGCTGGCACCTGAGCCCAGATCGGGTTCCGGTGCCGCCCATCCCGGTCTCCGGCCGCGCCCGCGTCGCGGAGATCCGGAGGCGCCGCGCGCAGCTGCCGGCGGAACTCCAGGCGGACCCCGCTTACGGCGACGCAAGTCCCAACTGGGACTTGTGGTTCGAGGTGGAGCACAATGCGCGCCGGCACACGTGCTTCACCTCCGCGACGGCGCGGCCGCGCGCGCACACCTGCAACGCGGGCTGCCCGCCGCCCCGGCGGCCTCTACATCGGCGAGCAGCCCCACCCGCACCAGCCCTGTGCCCAGAGGAGGAGGATGACCCGGAGCTGCAGGGCGGTGCTCGCGCGTCCCCGCGAGCAGATGACCTCGACGAGCTGGCCAAATGGCCGCACCTCGCCGATGCGCGCGCTCCGCCTGAGGAGGCAGCCAGAAGGCCCAGGAGGACGCCATGCGGAGGCGTGGGCCTTCCTCGAGCTGGCGCGCCGTCAGGAGGAGGCAACGCGTCAGGCGGCGCTCCGGGAGGAGGAGGAGCGCCGGGCCGCGCGCCTGGCCACGCTCCGGCTACAGGCGGAGCTGCAGGCCGCAGCGGAGGAGCAGCTCCGGCAGGAGTCCGCGCGGAGGGCACGGCTGCGCAGGCCGGCGAGCCCGCCGAACCCGCACTCCGCCCGGGAAAGGGCGCAGTGGGAGCCCTGGCCGGAGTCCCCGGTGCCCTCCGGCGTTCGAGCCGGAACAGCGCGTCGCCGCCGGGGGGCGTCGTCGTCATCGACGCCGACGATGACGAGTACTACTGGGGGTAGTACTGCCGGCGGCCACCGTGCTCGCAAACCCTGTCTAGGGTTTCTTTTTTTTAGTTTAAAGCCCATATAGGGCTTTCTTTTGTGTAAAAATTGCCCAAAATAGGGCTAAGTTTAATTAACCACTAGTTTAATGTTATTTTTGGCTGTTTTCCTTTTTTATTTTCATTTTTGTTTTTTTAATTACATATGCGGTGCGTCCGCGCGTTGGGCGCAGCGTGCGACCCAAACGGACACGCGGACGCAGGCCGCTGTCCGGATGTCCATTCGCCACCTAAACGGCCCAAAACGGACGGCCCAGCGCGTCCGTTTGGGTCAGCCGGTTGGAGACGCCCCTCCAGCCGCGGCGACGCATTTCGGACAATCGTCGCGTCTGTTTGCATCGTCTCATCGACCGCGCGTCCGTTAGCGTCGGGTGACTCCAGCAGCACGACGCATACTGTTTTTCCCATTCATAAAAGTCATAATTTACATTAATAAAAAAATATAAAGACTTTAAAAAGGCTATAAAGACGTGCTAAAACAAGGTACTGGCTACTGCTCATCGTCGGTGACGAGGTCGATGAACTCCGGCGTCGGCCATGGAAGCTGGTACGTTGGCGGTGGAGGAGGAAGGGCAGGCTGCGGCAACTGCGGCCAGGCCACCGCCTGTGCAGGAGGTTGTGGTGAAGGTGGCCACGGATCCCAGGCCGGAGCAGCAGTCGACACGCCGTTGTTGGAACGCGTCGGCGTGGCCGGAATAGTCATCAACCTCCCCTGCGTGAGCGCCGACTCGCGGAGCTGGATTGCGAGCTCGTCCCACATAGCGAGCTCGTTGAGCTCGCTATTGGCCAGTGCCATGGCAATGGCCTCGTCCTCGCTAATGTCCAGCGACTGGGTCTCTGGATCCCACGCCGGCCCCCGTCATCGTCGTCGTAGTCTGCGCGCTCGCCTGCTCGTCCTCGTCCTCCTCGTCGTTCTCCTGTTCTTCCACGGTGATCTCGCGGTCGAAGTACTCGAGGTCGCCGAGATAGCCAGCGCGGCGGCGTGCGTCGAACTCCCACGTCCCGAACGAGATCCAGTTGTAGGAGTTGAGCGCGTAGGCCGGATCTTCTCGGAGATCGGCCAGCAAGATCGCTCGGTGACGGCGCACCTCGTCCCGGCGCTCTTGGACCTCGCGCGGCAAGCGGCGGACCGGCACACGCCTGGAGTTGACGTACCAACCTCCTCCAGGCAGGTTTGCATCCGGCCATGGCACCGGCCGGTTTTCCTCCGAAAGACGGCGCGCGAACTCGATGTGGATGTACCGCCCGACCCGTGGCTTCTTACCGGACCGTCAGCCGCTAGCCTCGTGGTCGTTCTTGGTCTTGCGGAACGGCCAGCATATCTTCCCCATGGCATCGGTCGGGTGGATAGGGTGGGCTCTGGCAATGGTGTGGTCGGGGAAATGGGCGCCGACAACGTTCCTTTAAGAGGCTCGGACGCCATCTCGCCTTCAATGTCCTGCCACTACAACGCCGCCCAGTAGCGCACGCTTGAGGAAGCCGAGGCGTGCCATTAACGTGGCCCTTAAAAGCTGCAGCGCGCCGCCCGTAAGTAATGCGGCGAAAGACGAAGCATCTGTGCCCCTGCCATGCGGGCCCGTGCGAGGATTGGGCGGATGACCGCTGCGTCCACAGAGACGCAAACCTAATGAATTTTTGGGCCAGATTTGTGTCGCTGCGGACGGCCCGGTCACGATGTGTCGCCCCGCTGGAGGTGGTACCATACGCATTTTCGGCCCGGGCGGACGCAAACGGTCGCTCAATGTCCGTTTGCGTCGCCCTGTTGGGCATATCCAACGGGGCGATGCATTTTGGACGCCCAAATTGTCTGCGAGCTTCCCCCCGCGGACACGAAATGACCGTTTGGTGCAAATTGTCCGTTTGTGTCGGGGGGGGGGGGGCAACCCTAGCGGTCCGGCGCATTTTGGAGAAACCCTGCAATCCATCGCCTTGAGGTTTTGTTTTCAGAACTGCTTCTTCCTTTCCTTCTTCCAAGAACCCAACCAGATGTTACTGTCCATGAATCTTTGAAACAGCATGGAGAACAAACGCGAAAACAAGTTCAAGTGATCATGCCATGCTTTGTCGAATCTAACAAGTTCAAACATATTTAACATACAAACTAGGAGAACAAATGCGAAAACTAACTGATTCTAAACTAACTAATTCTTGGCCTTCTTCTTAGAAGGCCCCGCCTCGTCGTCCTCACGGACGCACCTCCTGCTTGTCACCTCCTCCTCCGAAGAGGTACTGCCGGTCGACGCGTCCGACGAGCTTGAGTTCCCTTCCGACGACTGGACATTGGGGTCTTCCTCGTCGTCGGTGAACGGACGACGAGCCTCCGCCTGCGCCCTCACCCGGGCCCTTGCCTCCTTCCAGCCGTGCCCACTTTGCGTCAGAGTCCTCCTCCTTGATACGTCTCCAACGTATCCATAATTTCTGATGTTCCATGCTTGTTTTATGACAATACCTACATGTTTTGCTCACACTTTATAATGTTTTTATGCGTTTTCCGGAACTAACCTATTAACAAGATGCCACAGTGTCAGTTCCTGTTTTTTGTTGTTTTTGGTTCCAGAAAGGTTGTTCGGGCAATATTCTCGGAATTCGACGAAACGAAGACCCAGCATCCTATTTTTCCCGGAACCTTCCAGAAAGTCAAAGGGGGACCAGAGGAGGGCCACAGGGGGCCCACACATGTCTGGCGCGGCTGGGGGGCGCCGCCCGTTGTCCGCGGCTCCGCACCCCGTCCGACTCCGTCTCTTCGCCATATAAGCCCTTTCGACCTAAAAACGCGATACCACTTGACGAAACTCTAGAAAGACTCCAGGCGCCGCCGCCATCGCGAAACTCCAATTCGGGGGACAAAGTCTCTGTTCGGCACCCCGCCGGACGGGGAAGTGCCCCCGGAAGCCATCTCCATCGACGCCACCGCCTCCATCATGCTCCGTGAGTAGTTCCCCCATGGACTACGGGTTCTAGCTATAGCTAGTTGGTATTCTCTCCCCCATGTACTTCAATACAATGATCTCATGAGCTGCCTAACATGATTGAGATTCATCTGATGTAATCGGTGTTGTGTTTGTTGGGATCCGATGGATTGTTACATTATGATTAGTCTATCTATAAAGTTTGTGAAGTTATTGTTGCTGCAATCTTGTTGTGTTTAATGCTTGTCACTAGGGCCCGAGTGGCATGATCTTAGATTTAAGCTCTATACTTATTGCTTAGATTGTATCTACAAGTTGTATGCACATGTCTATGTCCGGAACCCGAGGCCCCAAAGTGACAGAAATTGGGATAACCGGAGGGGAAGGCGTAGGTATGAGGATCACATGTTTTCACCGAGTGTTAATGCTTTGCTCCGGTGCTCTATTAAAAGGAGTACCTTAATTTCCAGTAGATTCCCTAGAGGCCCGGCTGCCACCGGCTGGTAGGACAAAAGATGTTGTACAAGTTTCTCATTGCGAGCACGTATGACTATATATGGGAAACATGCCTACATGATTAATAGACTTGATGTTCTGTCTTAATGCTATTTCAATCCTATCAATTGCCCAACTGTAATTTGTTCACCCAACACTTGTTATTGGAGAGTTACCACTAGTGTAGATAGCTGGGAACCCCGGTCCATCTTTCATCATCATATACTCGTTCTACATGTCATTGGAAGTAGTATCAACTATTTTCCGGTGCCATTGCTCTCATATTACTGCTGCTGTTCACATTACCTGCTCTCATATTATCTGCTTTTCACATCACCCTGTTACTAGTGCTTTTCCAGGTGCAGCTGAATTGACAACTCGTTGTTAAGGCTTATAAGTATTCTTTACCTCCCCTTGTGTCGAATCAATAAATTTGGGTTTTACTTCCCGAAGCGATCCCCTATACTTGTGGGTCATCAAGACTATTTTCTGGCGCCGTTGCGGGGAGGCATAGCTCTACTCATAAGTTCACCTGGGGAGTACACTCTACCTCTCTCTGTTTTATTTTATTTTGTTTTGCTTAGTTTACTTTTGTCTAGTTTTATTTTGCTTAGTTTATTTTTGTCTAGTTTATTTTTGTCTTGTTTTATTTACCCTATATACCCGAAAATCCATAAAAATTTGAAAAACCTAAAAATTAAAAACTGCTATTATGGGAGAACCTATAACCTACTTGGAGCTTATAGAATATTATAATAATTATAGAGAATCAAGAACTGGTAAAGTTATGAGTGCTGTGATAGAAAAATTGAACGCAATTGCTAAAATCTTGCTTAAACGCCATGATATAAACTGTTGCTCTCAACAGACACTAAACATCTTAAATTTAAATGTGGCTTTAGTGAGGAATTTTTAATTAAGAACTATAATCGTAATAGCTATATTCATTTTGGGTTCGAAGAGGTAGAACAATTTGTCATATTTATGGGAGCCTCTGAGATAGAATCATTCATGTCTAAAAATTATGAAACTTGTGCGTTTGTAAGGACCTTAAAGATTATGTCTCTTCTATCCTTAATTTTTGCATAGAAAGCTATAGTGATAATCCTTATATCATTGATTATAAAGAGAGACTCATTAATGCACAAGAATGCACTCACAATTTGCAGGAACCAATGGAAGAAGAAATTGATGAACCTGAAAGCTCATTGGATGAAAAAGAGGAGGAAATTGATGAACCTGAAAGCTCATTGGATGAAAAAGAAGAGAAGAGTGACGAACAAAAGGAGGAAGAATGGATTAGCTACCCATGCCAACCTTCTAATGAGAGTAACTCTTTATCTCTTACACTACTTGATTGTCCTCCATGCTTACCGAAAGAGGTTGAATGTTATGTTCCTGTGGATTCTCTTGAAATATTCCCTATGAGTAAAACTTGTGAGAATAATTATGCTACTGTTATTCATGATAATCCATGCTACTTTGATAAATTTTATAATAATGCTTTGTTTGTGCCTGATGTCGAAATGCATGGTACTAAAGAGTTTTGCTTAGCAAATGTTTATGATAAATCTCTAGATGATGGTCCTATGTTACTTGATAATATTAATTGTACTACTAATGAAAATGGGATTGGAGAGTTCTTGACTTTATCTATGAGTCCCATATCTTTTGAGATTGATCAATCATCTTGTTATATTATTGATAAAAGTGGGTTTGAAAGTTTTAATCCTATTATTTCTGAGCTTGATAAAAATTATGTGTTTGTGAATCATGAAAAGCATGCTTTATGTGATAGTTATGTTGTTGAGTTTATCCATGAAGCTACTGAAAATTATTATGAGAGAAGAAAATATGGTTGTAGAAATTTTCATGGTATTAAAACACCTCTCTATATGCTGAAACTTTTGAAGTTACTCTTGTTTTATCTTCTTATGCTTGTTACTTTGTTCTTCATGAATTTATTTGTGTACAAGATTCCTATGCATAGGAAGTGGGTTAGACTTAAATGTGTTTTGAATTTGCCTCTTGATGCTCTCTTTTGCTTCAAATACTATTTCTTGCGAGTGCATCATTAAAACTGCTGAGCCCATCTTAATGGCTATAAAGAAAGAACTTCTTGGGAGATAACCCATGTGTTTATTTTACTACAGCAATTTTTGTTTTGTTGAGTCTTGGAAGTTGTTTACTACTGTAGCAACCTCTCCTTATCTTTATTTTATTGCAATGTTGTGCCAAGTGAAGTCTCTATGGTAAAGTTGATGCTAGATTTGGATTTCTGCGCAGAAACAGATTTTTATCTGTCACGAATCTGGGCATATTTCTCTGTAGGAAACTCAGAAAAATCTGCCAATTTACGTGCGTGATCCCCAGATATATACGCAACTTTCATTAGTTTTGAGTTTTCTGATTTGAGCAACGGAAGTACCATTTTAAAATTCGTGTTTACTGGCTGTTCTGTTTTGGCAGATTCTGTCTCTGTGTTTTTTGCATTGTCTCTTGTGGACTTTATGTGAGGCTTTCTAGACGTGGAGAGCTGTAGCTAATGTTTTATTGAGTTCTTGCAATGTGTCACTACAGGGCCAAGGTTAAAGTTTTTTGAGTACTAACCCCTCTAATGAAGTTTATGAGAAGTTTGGTGTGAAGGAAGTTTTCAAGGGTCAAGAGAGGAGGATGATATATGATCAAGAAGAGTGAAAAGCCTAAGCTTGGGGATGCCCCCGTGGTTCATCCCTGCATATTTTAAGAAGACTCAAGCGTCTAAGCTTGGGGATGCCCAAGGCATCCCTTCTTCATCAACAATCTGGTCTTCTATTGAAACTATATTTTTATTCGGTCACATCATATGTGCTTTACTTGGAGCGTCTTTATTTTTTTTTTGTGTTTGAATAAATTTGGATCCTAGCAATCCTTGTTTGGGAGAGAGACACGCTCCACTTTTTCATATGAACACTTGTTCTTCGTTTTACTTTTAATGTTCAATGATAAAAGTTGGAAGCTACAATACTTATTGGTATTTGGTTGGAATTAGAAAATGCCTCATAATGTCTTGGATAATTTGACACTTGGAAATTGTTTTGAGTTCTCAAGTAGATCATGATTAAGTTTTTTCATGTAGTTTAAACCTATTAGTGGAGAACTACCGTAGAGCTTGTTAAAATTGGTTTGCATGATTGATCTCTCTTAAGGTCTAGATATTTTCTGGTAAAAGTGTTTGAGCAACAAGGAAGACAATGTAGAGTATTATAATGCTTGCAATATGTTCTTATGTAAGTTTTCTGTACGGTTCATACTTGTGTTTGCTTCAAATAACCTTGCTAGCCTAAGCCTTGTATCGAGAGGGAATACTTCTCATGCATCCAAAATCCTTGAGCCAACCACTATGCCATTTGTGTCCACCATATCTACCTACTATGTGGTATTTCCTGCCATTCCAAAGTAAATTGCTTGAGTGCTACCTTTAAACAATTCAAAATTTATCACCTCTGATTTGTGTCAATGTTTTATAGCTCATGAGGAAGTATGTGGTGTTTATCTTTCAATCTTGTTGGGCAACTTTCACCAATGGACTAGTGGCTTCATCCGCTTATCCAATAATTTTGCAAAAAGAGCTGGCAATGGGATTCCCAGTCCCAAATTAATTAACAAAAATAGACACTCCTCCATGGTATGTGATTGTTGGACGGCACCCGAAGGATTCGGTTAGCCATGGCTTGAGAAAGCAAAGGTGGGGAGGAGTGTCATCATAATAAAACTAAAATAAAAAGGCACTCCTTCATGGTATGAGATTGTTGGCAGGCACCCGAGGATTCGGTTAGCCATGGTTTGTGAAAGAAAGGTTGGAAGGAGTGCCACACAAAAATAAAAATAAAATGGAAGCCGCTCTTTGAAGGTTTGTCTGGCAAGGGGGTTAGAGTGCCCACTACCATTCGTTGACAACAACAAACACCTCTCAAAACTTTACTTTTATGTTCTCTTTATGTTTTCAAAACCAAAGCTCTAGCACAAATATAGAATCGATGCTTCCCTCTTTGAAGGGCCACTCTTTTACTTTATGTTGAGTCAGTTTACCTACTTCCTTCCATCTTAGAAGCAAACACTTGTGTCAACTGTGCATTGATTCTTACATACTTGCTTATTTGCGTTCATCATATTACTTTGTGTTGACAATTATCCATGAGATATGCATGTTGAAAGCAACTGCTGAAACTTAAATCTTCCTCTGTGTTGCTTCAATGCCTTTACTTTGAATTTATTGCTTTATGAGTTAACTCTTATGCAAGACTTTTGATGCTTGTCTTGAAAGTACTATTCATGAAAAGTTTTGCTATATGTTATCTATTTGTTAGCAACTATAGATCATTGCCTTGAGTCACTTCGTTCATCTCATATGATTTGCAATAGTATGATTAAGATTATGTTGGTAGCATGTCACTTCAGATTTTTTTTTATCGTTTACCTACTCGAGGACGAGTAGGAACTAAGCTTGGGGATGCTGATACGTCTCCAACGTATCCATAATTTCTGATGTTCCATGCTTGTTTTATGACAATACCTACATGTTTTGCTCACACTTTATAATGTTTTTATGCGTTTTCCTGAACTATTAACAAGATGCCACAGTCGGTTCTGTCTGTTGTTTTTGGTTCCGAAAGGTTGTTCGGGCAATATTCTCGAATTCGACGAAACGAAGACCCAGATCCTATTTTTCCCGAACCTTCCAGAAAGTCAAAGGGGGACCAGAGGAGGGCCACAGGGGGCCCACACATGTGGCTGGCGCGGCCCAAGGGGGCGCGCGCCCTGTTGTCTGGCGGCTCCGTACCCCCTCCGACTCCGTCTCTTCGCCTATATAAGCCCTTTCGACCTAAAAACGCGATACCACTTGACGAAACTCCAGAAAGACTCCAGGGGCGCCGCCGCCATCGCGAAACTCCAATTCGGGGGACAAAGTCTCGTTCCGGCACCGCCGGACAGGGAAGTGCCCCGAAGCCATCTCCATCGACGCCACCGCCTCCATCATGCTCCGTGAGTAGTTCCCCCATGGACTACGGGTTCTAGCTGTAGCTAGTTGGTATTCTCTCCCCCATGTACTTCAATACAATAATCTCATGAGCTGCCTAACATGATTGAGATTCATCTGATGTAATCGGTGTTGTGTTTGTTGGGATCCGATGGATTTTTACATTATGATTAGTCTATCTATAAAGTTTGTGAAGTTATTGTTGCTGCAATCTTGTTGTGTTTAATGCTTGTCACTAGGGCCCGAGTGGCATGATCTTAGATTTAAGCTCTATACTTATTGCTTAGATTGTATCTACAAGTTGTATGCACATGTCTATGTCCGGAACCCGAGGCCCCAAAGTGACAGAAATTGGGATAACCGGAGGGGAAGGCGTAGGTATGAGGATCACATGTTTTCACCGAGTGTTAATGCTTTGCTCCGGTGCTCTATTAAAAGGAGTACCTTAATTTCCAGTAGATTCCCTAGAGGCCCGGATACCACCGGCTGGTAGGACAAAAGATGTTGTACAAGTTTCTCATTGCGAACACGTATGACTATATATGGGAAACATGCCTACATGATTAATAGACTTGATGTTCTGTCTTAATGCTATTTCAATCCTATCAATTGCCCAACCGTAATTTGTTCACCCAACACTTGTTATTGGAGAGTTACCACTAGTGTAGATAGCTGGGAACCCCGGTCCATCTTTCATCATCATATACTCGTTCTACATGTCATTGGAAGTAGTATCAACTATTTTCTCGTGCCATTGCTCTCATATTACCGCTGCTTTCACATACTTACTAGTGCTCTCATATTACTGCTTTCACATCACCCCCGTTACTAGTGCTTTTCCAGGTGCACTGAATTGACAACTCGTTGTTAAGGCTTATAAGTATTCTTTACCTCCCCTTGTGTCGAATCAATAAATTTGGGTTTTACTTCCCTCGAAGACTGTTGCGATCCCCTATAATTGTGGGTCATCACTCCTCCTTCTGGCCGTCGAGGCCAACGGCACCTCCTTCTCATCGCCCTCCGTCGGCGGGGAGATAGGGTTGCTCGGTGTCGCAGCCCGATCCCACCAATATCGCCATCCCGGCGGCTTCCCCTCGTTGTCGGTGTCCGATGGCAACGACAGGTTGCTCATGGTGGCTAGCCGGTGTTGGAGAAGAAGAATAATGGTAGCCGGTTGGACGTGAATTACAGCAGACGCAGGGGTTATATTCAGCAGGGATTATTGGCGGCGCGTATAACGAAGAGGCATGCGGTTTCTCTTCCGCGGCGGTTCGGCGCTCCATTCCGGCAGTTGGAGCATCGATCGGCACAGTTGCCACTCCGGCGGTTGACCTCCCCGGAAGTTGCTCTGCTTTAATTCGTGTCGATCGAGCCAGGGTCGCTGCCAGGCGGGCCCGTGGGGGAAGCAAGCGGATGCTTGGCGTGACCGCGCAGCATCCGCGGAGACGCAAACGTGCCGCATATTTGTGCCGCGTTTGCGTCTCCGCGGACTCCCTGTACACGATGTGTCGCCCCGCTGGAGCAGGGTGTAGGTGCATTTACAGTCCGCACGGACACAAATGGTCGTGCAACGTCTGTTTACGTCGCCCCGTTGGAGATGCCCTTAAGCGAGAATTTTCTTGGTCACAGATTTTCTCTGCATCCGGGGAAACTTTCCTCCGTAGAAGTTGTAGGAGGTCATGTGACCTAAGAGTCACGTTCTCTAATTAGATTGGTTGCCAACAAAGTCGTCTTCAACATCATAGCAGAAGCCTAGGTCTCGTCCTTTGGTTGAGGCATTTGTCATTTTCAAGTTACCAGGCTACTTTTGGTTACGAGCTCCGCTTTGTGGTGAGCTTACCAAAACGATGAACATTGCATACAAAGTGTTTGACAGAATAACATTTCAGGCAGCGCTAATATATAGTACATAATCAGCAACATATACATAGTTATAGCAATGGATTAGATTGTAGAATCACGAGTCCACGAACAACTGCTCGTGATGCAACACAAGTTCATCAACCGAGGGGCAAGTACGTACGTCCTTGTAATACTTAGCTACCACCAAAAATCTACAGATTTGGCATCAATTTTCATCAAACCTAGCCACTCCCAGTATATACATCAACATCATGATGTTCATTACCGTCATCAACACCAGAACAAGTACCGCAACAAAAACCTAATACTCGGTCTCCTCAACGGTAGTACTTCTTTAGGAAGGCAGTAAACCAGGACATCCTGCACTCAGGGCTCGTCACAAGGTACTTGGTGGCGTGTGCCTAGTGCTCCCTGATGTAGCTAAGACCACGTGGGATCGCAGTGGGAGAGATGGGTGCTTATGGAACACGCCTGACGTAGATCATGTTCATCTGAGCGTAGTTTGCTATGGGCTTATTGAGAAGATCGATGTCCTTCAGGTGAGTCTGCAAACAATAATATAATTAGTTCATCGTATAGTCATTGGTTATGATTGAGTGCATGACTGCAAAAAATGGGTGCATTGACTGAACCATGATGTGGGCAAAGTAGGCATCATCATTCATCATCATTTTTGTTGTCTCTTCCACCCAGTGCACGTCATCAAGCCTTTTGACCCTCCTAATATGAACCCACCGTGCTCTCTAGTACCTAAGATGGTTGTATATCTTCTCCGGGAACAGACTCTGCAACATCCTTCGGGTACTTCACCCTGAATCCAAGGTCCACTCTAACCCCTTTCTTGATAAGGTCACAGATCATGTTCAAAACGTATGTGGACAGAGCAGATGGCCATATCATGGCGTTCTTCTTCGTCACCGCCACCCCCGCCTGCAACACCGAGTTTGCAGAGTGATCTGGCAAGTTTTCCTTGTCCTACAACACAAATGAAAGAACAACAATGATAAGGAAGTAAACTAACAAGCTCCTAGAGCATAGTACCCATCCAACACCTTGCAGGCAAGAAGAATAACAAGCTCTTAAAACATAGTACACATCAAACACCTTGCAGGCAAGAACAGTAACAAGCTCTTAGAACATACTACACATCAAACACCTTCCATGCAATAACACTAATAACAAGCTTCTTTGTAGAAGCAATCCTCATACTAATATTTGCATTTATACGTGGCCTACATAGCGATAAAGATCACACTTCGTAACTAACACAAGTAAAAGACACAGATCTACCTCTACCATATGCTACATCAAGAAACTACAGCTCTAGCATAAACTAACAACCTCCAAATCTAAGCAAACAAGTCTGGACAAATAGATCTAAGCTAGGGTTCTATTCTACTCATATCGATCTGCTAGTGGGACGACGCCGGCGAGGACGAGGAGGATGAATTGTCGCGGTGGGGCTACAACGGCCGGAACAGATGGAGTCGCTTACCTGCTTGTCGATCAGAAACTACCCTAGAGGAAGAGCTCGAAAGAGGGGAAATGGTGGCGAGGATTTTTCCGAATTTGCGCGAGCTCCCTCCATCTCTTGCTCGCACAATTTCCATGCAAATTTTCCACCGCGAGCGCAAGAAGAGTTTGGCTCGCCTGCAATACTCGAATTGAATGTGCCTCCTCATACATGCTCTACAATGCTTTAAGAATCGTGCGAAGCAGGGCAGCGGAAAGACATGGGCATCCAAACTGTTGTTTCTTGTACCAGCGGAGCCAGGAAACCACTAGGCGAGCAACCAAACTCGCCATAAATCCACTAAGGTCTTCACATAACCTAGGAAATTAGGTTTTCTTTCCTTATTCTCAAAAACATAAATATGAAAAATATAAAAAATACAATACAAATTGTTTTCTTGTACCACGTAAAGTCGCAGAATTTTCTCTAAATGTTTTGTGTGTATTTATAGTTTATACTATAATAACCCATCAAATTAAACCAGGTGAAATTGGAATGCATGAAAATTTGCAAGGTGGTATATGAAAATTCCCAAAGGATTCTAATTACACATTAATAAGTCTGGCCAGAACAAATATGAAGAATTATATTCCTAAATTTTCCTCGATCTAAGAGGACCCAATTGTCTAGATTAAGCATAAAGTTGTGTCTAGATTAAGCATAAATGTTTACATCCCATGCTATAACTGTATTAACCGGAAACATTAATACTTGTGTGTTTTATAAATATAAAGGAGTCCCTAGTAAGCCTTTTCTTAAACTAGCTTGTTGATTAATAGATGGTCATGGTTTCCTGATCATGAACATTGGATGTTATTAATAATAAGATCATATCATTAGGTTAATGATGTGATGGGCATACACCCATAGTAAGCGTAGCATATGATCAAGTCATTAAGTTCGTTTTGCTTCAAGGTTTAAGATACATAGTAACCTAATCCTTTGACCATGAGATCATGTTAATCACCTACACTGGATGGATGCTTTGATGATATCAAACACTACTTCGTAAATGGGTAGTTATAAAGGTGGCATTAAGTGTTCAGAAAGTATAGGTTGAAGCACGTGGATCAATAGTGGGATTTGTCCATCCAAATGACAGATAGATATACTCTAGGCCCTCTCGGTGGAATGTCATCCAATTAGCTTGCAAGCATGTGACTGGCTCACAAGGGATGTCATATCATGGTACGAGTAAAGAGTACTTATCGGTAACGAAGTTGAACTAGGTATGGAGATACCGACGATCAAACTTCGGATAAGTAAAATATCGCGAGACAAAGGGAATCAGTATCGTATGTTAATGGTTCTTTCGATCATTGAATATGTGGGACCATTATGGGATCTCCAGGTCCCGCTATTGGTTATTGATCAGAGAGATGTCTCGATCATGTCTGCATAGTCCACGAACCGTAGGGTGACACACTTAAGGTTCGATGGTTTTTAAGTAGATATGGAATATGGTATGGAGATCAAATGTTGTTCGGTGTCTCGGATGGGATCTAGGACATCACGAGTAGGTTCGGAATGGTCCGGAGAATAAGATTCATATATAGGAAGTCATTTTCCGGGGTTCGGAAAAGTTCAGTGTTTTGACCGAAGCTTCTAGAAGGTTCTAGAAAGATTGGAAGGGTTCGGAATATTATGGAAGGTTCCGGAAGTGTCCGGGATGACCTGGGATGTCTAAGGAAGTCCAGAGGGTTCCATAATAGGTGTATCCACGTTTTTCTTAAGGGTTAAGGAGTTTCCCCTAAGGCAGATTTAGATTTGGCAAAAGAGTCCTAGTTGTAGTAGGTTTCGGCTGACAGAAACCTACCGGAACTCTCCCAAACTTTGGGGGCAGGTCTTGGACGACCCAAGGGCCTTTTCCACCTATAAAAGGAGGGCAAGGGGAGCCCCAAGAGCTGTACAAGTCGCAGCCCAAGCTCCCTCTCCCCAAACCCTAGCCGCCCCTTCCTCCTCCTCCCTCTTGCACGGCTACGACGAAGCCCTGCAGGATTTCTCCACCACCACCACCATGCCGTCGTGCTGCCGGGATTTCGAGGAGGATCTAATACTGCCGCTGCCCGCTGGAACGGGGAGAAGGATGTCTTCATCGACACCGTACGTGTGACCGAGTGCGGAGGTGCTGCCCGATTGTGGCACCGTCAAGATCTTCTACGCGCTTTTGAAAGCGGCAAGTGATCGACTACATCAACCACGAGATTTATCTCGTTAACGCTTAGCGATCTTCAAGGGTATGATGATCTCATCTCGTTGCTACCATCTACTAGATTAGATCTTGGCTTGTTATTCGTTCTTGCGGTAGGAAATTTTTTTGTTTTATATGCTACGAATCCCTACATATATATTTGTGGAGAAAATTACATAAAACCATAACTATAGTGGCAAGGGTTTGACATAACCACACGTGGCAAGGGTTTCACATAACCACAACCAAAAGAAATTTTATCAGGAAATCAAAACTTTTGGGGTAAGTTGCTTCGAGTAACCCTAATCTTGTGATTTTGTAAGTTTGATGTTGTTTCTAACAACCTAGGCCCACAAGTTAGGTTCCACATGACAGCAGGAGTGTTTCTGACTATCAAGGCCACAAGTTTGAACGTTTAACATTTTTTTGTCAAAAGTTATGAAAAATATATGAAAACTCTTTGTTTATCGCAGCTCATGTTTGCTGTGAAAAAACAAGAGAGCACTGCTACCTCTACCACATGATACATGACTTTGCAATCGGAAACAATGTCAAACTTACTAAATTCTAATATTTGGGTTCTCTGAAACAATTTACCTCAAAGTATGTGATTTTTTAATCAAATTTCCTTTGGTTGTATTTTGTGAAACCATAGTCCCCAATTGTTATGGTTTTGTGAAATTTTCTCATTTCTATACTCTTTGGAAAACCATATCTTGTCTCTTCTCACTATTGCATTGATCCACTCGTTCCCTACTTGTCGTTGTGGTGATTGCAATAGTGCCCATCCTTCTATATTTTATCCAGTGACTCATTTACTTTTCCTTCCATGCCCCAAGTCTCGCTCACAATCATCCTAGCCTACCGACAAGAATTCATTTTCACATATTTTACAAGAATTCTTCCTCTCCCTTCGTGACATTTCATGTTTATCTAATGACTATTACTATGTTCCAGCCGCCTTCGGCATCTATCCACACATTTTTCTCATATTGTCTCCAGTTCATCCGTCGTGGATTTGCTTGCCCTTTTCTTTCTAGATGATGTCGATCTCCACCTGATGTTTATGCCACCTCTTTCTTCCTACCCCACCCTACCATAGATGCGGTTATTGTAAATTCACACATTTCAATGGATCCACCCAGAAGAACACCACTCCCTAAGCATAACCTCGGTTCAATTTGAAGAAAAAAAATGAGCCCAATACATTACGCGCACATCTCAAAACAAATCATTTTGCTTTATTAGCATGCGACTAAATGGTTTTTCTGCCAAGGTAATATTAGCTTTTCGACATCACTACCATTTCCACATTACATCCAAAACCTCACATGGTTGTGATTCGTCGTGTCTGCCAAATTGTGTACATGACATTCGACACACTGGATCTAACATGTTGGTCAGCCTCAGTCGATCACTCTCAGCTTGTTGAGATCACTAGCTAGTGGTCTCCATACGTCCTATTCAAGGCGGGTGCATCACTATCGGCGCCAAACCCTCCATCCCGGCCTGAATTAACCAACTAATCCTTTGGAAAGCCAATGGTTTTTCATGTGCTGAATAGTGGTTTATAAAATGAGACAGTGTGCCGAGATATGGAGTTTGGTTATCACTGGTGCACTCTTTCTTCTTTGCACTGTTGTACGTTATGGGCGACAATGTTTGCAAGTGAACGGACCGTGTGGCTCCAAACTCTTACGCCGTTCCAAAGTAGAAAACACACTTTTACCAAATATATAGGATATTCTCGAAAAGTAGCAACGGTGAGTTGAGTAATATGTGTAGTACATCTCATCGCATGGAATAAAAAGTATGATGCATGCAGTTCATACTATATGCAGGGAGCAGGGCCGTCGAATCAGACGTCAAGCCGTGTGGGAACGGCGGCGATTGGTGCACCGTATTTGGCACGCAGCGGCGTCGACCAGACACCGGGGTCGCGAGTGATGGGTCGGACCGGACGCAGCGCATGTGTTGGGATCGGGCCCGGACACGATCGACACGACAACCACGTCACTTCGCCACTGTGGCGCATGTCACCAGACCCGGGATTGTGGAAGAAGGCCCTTTTTGTGGTCCACGGGCCAACCCGATCTTCTGCGCCGGCCGCCCACGCCCGTGGTACACAATAAGTTTCCCCCCGGTACATGTTCTTGAAATTGCTTGCCTACTTTTGTTTAGGATTGCTGCAAACCCAACTCGGACTAGATGGTTCCAAGTACCTTTGGCTCATTTATTTGTCACAGTGAGTTAGGTTTTGAAATTTGCGTGTAGGTTAGTGACCGACGTCCCTTATCATTACCAACCATCACACCATATTAGATATCAACACTGCCACCTCACTAGTGGAAAACAGGGCTTTCGTGGGAGCCTTTTGTCGCGGGCGCGCCTGCACCGCTGGCCTGGCCACGTCGCCCAGAAACCGTGTGGAGCGGGGGGCTTTTTCTTTGTCGCGGACCGTATCTCGACCCGCGACAAAAGGTGTCCGAGTGCGGGCTTCTCGGCACCCCTTTTGTCGCGGGTCGTAATACGGCCCGCGACCAAAGGGCCATGGCTATATATAGACACCCAGCCAGCCCCCCCCACCTTATTTTTTCCTTGGTGGTGAAGGTGGAGGTGTATGCTAGCTCATTTTTTCTACATGTGCACAAGAGGTGTTTGATGGAATGCTTGTAAGAGGGATGCCACTTGATTTTAGTTGATAAGATTTCTCCTCTTTTCGATCCTAAAAGGTTAGCCACTATTTTCTCGTATATATATATATATATATACATAGTCCATACAATACTAATTTTAGAAAGGTGATTGCATCTGATATATATATAATTGTACTTATGATGCAGATGAGTCATCCATGGATGTACGGTAACCGATGTGCTCCCGCTTTCAGAGAGGGCGTGAATTCTTTCCTGCTTGTGGCCGAGGCCAACAAGTCGAAGCAAGGTTTTATGTGATGTCCATGTCTAAAATGTAAGAACGAGAAGGATTACTCTTGCTCAAGAGACATTAAGAGCCACCTGCTTCGGTTTGGATTCATGTCCAGCTATAATGTTTGGACCAAGCACGGAGAAGAAGGGGTTATGATGGAAGACGGCGATGAAGAAGAAGATAATGATGACCAGTACCGATCTATGTTCTCTGAATGCGATGATACCGCAATGGACGACAATGAAGAAGAAGGAGGTGAAGAACAGGCATCAGATGATCCTGTTGATGATGATCTTCGTCGGGCCATTTCTGATGCAAGAAGAGACTGTGGCACGGATAAGGAGAGGTTGCAGTTCGACAAGATGTTAGAGGACCACCACAAATTGTTGTACCCAGGTTGTGAAGATGGGCATAGAAAGCTGGGTAGCATATTGGAATTGCTGAAATGGAAGGCAGAGGTCGGTGTGACTGACTCGGGATTTGAGAAATTGATGATAATATTAAAGAAGCTGTTTCCAAGAAATAATGAATTGCCCGTCAGTACATATGAAGCAAAGAAGCTTGTCTGCCCTCTAGGATTAGATGTGCAGAAGATACATGCATGCATTAATGATTGCATCCTCTACCGCGGTGAGAAGTACGAGAATTTGAATAAATGTCCGATATGTGGTGCATTGCGGTATAAGATCAGAAAAGATGACCCTGGTGATGTTGAGGGCAAGCCACCCAGGAAGAGGGTTCCTGCGAAGGTGATGTGGTATGCTCCAATAATACCACGGTTGAAACGTTTGTTCAGAAACAAAGAGCATGCCCAGTTGTTGCGATGGCACATGGAAGAACGTAAGAAAGACGCGATGTTGAGGCACCCCGCTGATGGTCGGCAGTGGAGAAACATCGGGAGAGAGTTCCCGGATTTTGCAGGTGAGGCAAGGAACTTATACTTTGGTCTAAGTACAGATGGCATGAATCCTTTTGGGGAGCAGAGCTGCAGTCACAGCACCTAGCCCGTGACTCTATGTATCTACAACCTTCCTCCTTGGTTGTGCATGAAGCGGAAGTTCATTATGATGCCAGTGCTTATCCAAGGCCCAAAGCAACCGGGCAACGACATTGACGTGTACCTAAGGCCATTAGTCGATGAACTTTTGGAGTTGTGGGCCAAACCAGGTGTACGTGTGTGGGATGAGCACACCGAGCAAGAATTTGACCTACGAGCGTTGCTATTCGTAACCATCAATGATTGGCCTGCTCTCAGTAACATTTCAGGACAGACGAACAAAGGATACAATGCATGCACACACTGTTTAGATGAGACTGAAAGTAAATATTTGGAAAAAAGCAGAAAAGTTGTGTACCCGTTCAATCGTCGTTTCCTTCCGCGCAAGCATCCCTTAAGGAAAAAAGGCAAGCATTTCGATGGCGAGGCAGACCGCCGTCCGAAGCCTGTCCCCCGTAGTGGTGCTGATATATTTGACATGGTCAAGGATTTAAATGTTATCTTTGGAAAGGGTCCAGGCAGTCAACCTGTTCCGAAAGACTCCGACGGACACGCGCCCATGTGGAAGAAGAAATCTATATTTTGGGAGCTAGAATATTGGAAAGCCCTGGAAGTCCGCTCTGCAATCGACGTGATGCACCTGACCAAGAATCTTTGTGTGAATATTCTAGGTTTTCTGGGCGTGTATGGGAAGTCAAAAGATACAACAGAAGCACGTGAGGACCAGAAACATCATAAAGGACGAGACGGCAAGCATCCAGGGAAGTTTGAAGGGCCTGCCAGCTACGCTCTTACCAAACAAGAGAAGGAGATCTTTTTTGAAGCCCTATTCAGTATCAAGGTTCCGTCTGGTTTCTCGTCGAATATAAAGGGGATAGTAAATATGAAGGAGAAAAAATTCCAGAACCTGAAGTCCCATGACTGTCACGTGCTTATGACACAATTGCTTCCGGTTGCATTGAGGGGACTTCTATCAGAAAATGTTCGACTAGCCATTGTGAAGATATGTGCATTCCTCAACGCAATTTCTCAGAAGGTAATGGATCCAGAAACTTTGTCAGGATTACAGGAAGATGTGGTCGAATGTCTTGTCAGCTTCGAGTTGTTGTTCCCACCATCCTTCTTCAATATTATGACGCACCTCCTCGTTCACCTAGTTGAAGAGATTAGAATTCTCGGTCCTGTATTTCTACACAATATGTTCCCATTCGAGAGGTTCATGGGAGTCTTAAAGAAATATGTTCATAACCGAGCTAGGCCGGAAGGAAGTATCTCAAAGGGCTATGGAACTGAGGAGGTCATTGAGTTTTGTGTTGACTTTCTTCCTGACCTTAAGCCGATTGGTGTTCCTGAATCTCGGTATGAGGGGAGGCTGACTGGAAAAGGCACACTAGGAAGGAAATCAAGGGTGTGCAGGGACAAGATTTCTTTCAATCAAGCACACTACACAGTTCTATACAATTCCATCTTGGTGGCTCCGTACATCGAGAAACATAAGAATGCTTTACGAGAAATAAACCCGGGCCAGCCCGAGTCCTTGATTACACGTGAACACATGAATACCTTCGGCAGTTGGTTGCAAAGACATCTCATTAATGACCCATCTGCTGTGGAGCAGCTGTACTTGTTGTCTAGGTTACCATCTTCAAACATATGTACATTCCAAGGGTACGAGATAAATGGGAATACATTTTACACGATGGACCAAGATAAAAAGAGCACCAACCAAAACAGCGGTGTCCGCTTCGATGCAAAAGACGAGAATGGGCAGACCACCACATATTATGGATACATAGAGGAGATATGGGAACTTGACTATGGTCCCACTTTTAAGGTCCCTTTGTTTCGGTGCAAATGGGTGAGGCTCAGCGGTATACATATTGACGATAAGTACGGTATGATAACAGTGGATCCCAACAATCTTGCGTACCTGGACGAGCCATTTGTCCTAGCCAGCGAGGTGGCTCAAGTTTTCTACGTGAAGGACATGTCTAGCAAATCAAGAAAAAGAAATCAACAAAAGAATACATCAACCGAGGAGCCAAAGCGCCACATAGTTCTTTCGGGGAAAAGAAACATCGTGGGAGTGGATGAGAAGACAGACATGTCAGAAGATTATAATAAGTTTAAAGAAATTCCGCCCTTCACGGTGAAAATTGACCCAAGCATCTTACTAAATGATGAAGATTCTCCATGGCTACGGCGTAGAAGATCACAACACTAGATGGCGATGTAATAATGTATTCTTCATATATAGTTCCCAAGACAATCTCTACATTTATGTAATAATGAGAACCCTTTCCCCAACACTGTTAGAGGGAAAAAGAAATTTTTCCGAGGAGCAGCTTCCCAACGACATCTTCGAGAAGCTGCGCCACGGGAGATTTCCCAACCCTTTCCTTCATCCATGGGAATGAAACTGTGCTTGGCTTGTTGATCTGCTTGGCAAGGCGTATTGATGCTCCTTTTATAGGCACGGCACCGCTTCTACTTTGTCTTGTTCCTTCGACAGGGCGTGGTGTGCTACATGCTTTATCTCATCGAGCATTGCGTCCACCCACGCATCCTTATCCTGCCGACAGCTTTAGTCCCGGTTGCAACCACCAACCGTGACAAAAGGTTACCGACACATCCTTATCCTGCCGACAGCTTTAGTCCCGGTTGCAGCCACCAACCGTGACAAAAGGTTACCCGCACATCATCCCCCCAGATAAGGCCCTCCTAGATAAGCCTCCCCCAGTCTTTTGTCCCGGTTTGAGCCTCCACCCGGGATGAAAGTTTCGCGCGCCTCTTCGTTCCCGCCTATTTTCTTCCCGCATTCCCGCCATTTTTTCACTATATATATGTAGGCCTTGGACTCATATCTGCAAACCTCATCACTCTCTCCCATATATGGCTTCCATCGTATGTCTAACACCCCGGGAGGCGGAGGCGCTTTGCGCCTCGAACTACCCCTGCCCGCCCGGCTACCGCGTCCCGACCGGCTGGTTGCTGAGCGTCGGAGGCGTACCGGTCCCTCCTATCCCTGTAGGTGTGCCACGCGAGATGGCCATCACAAACCACTACTATTTCGAGCTCACGCCTGAGCAGCGGAGGAATCCCCAGTGGCATCCCGACTACAGCCCGACTTGGGACAGCTTCTTCATCAATCGGCGTGAGAGGGCGGTTGCCAGGTACGAGGAGGACGGCCCGCCTCCTTCGAACTTGAACGAGGCCGGCCGTCGGATGTGGTGGCGCGGCCGGACTCTCCAGAGCGTCATGGCCTATCGTGGCCCCCGCCTGCGCTACCCTCAATCCCAGCCCACGCGTGGTCATCCGCCGAGGTTCGACAACCGCGACCCCGATGCTAGCGACGATGACGTCGGCGACTTTGATGACTACAGTGGCGAATATTATAGGACTAGGCACGACTATGATTGAATGGCTCCAACATTCGAATCTGGCCATGTATCT
The DNA here is from genome assembly GCA_030979885.1 of Lolium multiflorum. Classification (NCBI taxonomy): domain Eukaryota; kingdom Viridiplantae; phylum Streptophyta; class Magnoliopsida; order Poales; family Poaceae; genus Lolium; species Lolium multiflorum. The sequence continues at coordinate 309,041,613 of CM061748.1, read as the reverse complement.
TATTTTTCAGTTGAGGTCTGTACTTTAATTTCAGTTGAGGTCTGTACTTTAATTTCAGTTCAACCACTTTATTGAACAAAAACAACCGACAACGACTTTATAAACTAAATTTAAACTAATAGAACCGACAACGACTTTATTGAAATTACAATAAAATAGATAAATTACTAGTCTAGTCTCTACTCGTCGTCGGAGGTTGTCTCCGTCCAAATGTCATCCCACCGAGGGTCGTTTTCGGTCCAAGTTGTATTCGGGTTCTCGAGCTCGAAGGCGGCGACGGCCCGACGGTGGCGCCTGTTGGACCTGCGTTGTGCCCTAAGGTTAGCAAAGAACGCGTCGGGGGACTGCGCCCTCCACTGGCGCATCAACTGCTCGTCGCGCTCGGCGATGGCGATCCTGCGCTGCACCTGGCGATGCCGGCGACGGTCCTCGTCGTCGACGAGGCACGGCGGTGGCGCGAGGAACTCCGCCTCCTCTAGCGATTCAACATCCGGGAAGTTCATGTCGTGCCCTGGCCGCCGAAAGCGCCACGCCGCCGCGTCGTAAGCGCGCGCCGCCTCCTCCGGCGTGTTGTACGTGCCGAGGGTGAGGCGGAAGCCACCGGCGCGTATCTCGGCGGTGAACCTACCGCTCGGACGCACTCGAACGCCACGGAAACCGGACGCCCCTCGACGACGTGGAGGCATCCCGGAGATGAATGAGCGGAGGCGGTGGTGACGTGTGGTTGCGCCCGCACTCGTCGCTCTATATAGCGCACGCGGGGCATGGCACGTGTAAGCGGTGGCTACACGTCGCACGCCGGCGTCGGCGGGGCGAGGCACGTGGTAGCGGTGGCTACACGTCGCACGCCGGCGTCGGCGGGGCGAGGCACGTGGAAGCGGTGAAACATTTGATATGATGCGAGATGCAAATAGTTATATGCATGTCATATTCATGTTCATTGGATTTTTCTGATCAATTTTCATATATAAAACTTTTGTATTTGAGGTACCATTCAAAAGTTATTGAAATAATAGTTTTATTAAGTTAAAATAGAAAAAAAAGGGGTGAAGAGGGGGAGATGGCTGATTCGTGGCACAACCCATCCAACGGCTCTAGGCCGTTGGATTCAAACGGCAGCCGTTGGATGGGCTGTGCCACGGATCAGCCATCCCTCCTCCTTTTCGTGCCATGGCCCGCGATAAAGGCCCCTTTATCGCGGGTGGGCACGGCCCGCGATGTTTTTATCGCGGGTCGTGCCACCACCCGCGATAAAAGGGGGTAGGTATATAAGGTGGGCGCCGCGGCGTGCCTCCACCCGCGATACGGAGGCCAGCACTTAGCGAAATCACGCCGCCAGGCTGCCCGATTCGCGCCGCCGCCGCCATCTTCCTCGCCTCGGCCGCCGCCCCGCCACTTCGAGCCGCCTCGCCGCCCCCGCCCTCTGCGCCGCCTCTGAGCGCCGGCGCCTGTCGCGCGCCATCTCCGATCGCGCGCGCGGCCTCTACGCGCAACTCCGCCGCCGCCCTCTCGGGGCACCCCGCCGCCGTCGCCACCTCGATCTGCGCCACCCTCTGCAGGTAGCCGCCACCTCCTCCGTCCCGCGCCGCGTGCCGACCGGCCATGCCCCGGCATTTTTATTTGTTAAGTTTTTTCATTAAGTTTTTTATTAGTTAGTTAGTTAGTTTAGTTTAGTTAGTATTAGTATTTAGTTTTAATTAGTATTAGTTAGTTAGTATTAGTATTAGTATTTAGATTAAATTTAGTATTAGTTAGTTAGTTTAAATTTTTGTAGATAGTTAATTCAAATTTTGTAGTTAGTTAGTTTAAATTTTGTATTAATTCAAATCTTGTAGTTAGTTAGATTAAATTTTGTATTAATTTAAATTTTATATTAGTTTAAATTTTGTATTAGTTAGCTTGTAAACAACCGACGAAACACTCTCGCGAATAACACTCGCCGACACCGCTCGATCTCCCTCTCGCGAACAACACTCGCCGACACCCCTCTCCCTCTCGCGAACACTCGCCGACACCCCTCTCCCTCTCGCGAACAACACTCGCCGACACCCCTTCTCTCCCTGTCACGAACAACCGACGCCGACACCGGCCCTCTCCCTCTCGCAAACACATCTCTCTCCCTCTCGCGAAAATCACCGACGCCGCAACTCCCCTCTTCTCTCCCTCTCGCGAAAACCATCGACGCCGCAACTCCCCTCTTCTCTCCCTCTCGCGAACAACCGACACCGACACCAGCCCTCTCCCTCTCGCAAACACCTCTCTCTCCCTCTCGCGAAACCACCGACGCCGCAACTCCCCTCTTCTCTCCCTCTCGTGAACAACCGACGCCGACACCGGCCCTCTCCCTCTCACGAACAACCGACGCCGATTAGGGTTAGGGTTAGGTTAGTTTTTGGGTAGCTAGGGTTAGGGTTTGGTTTGGGTTAGAACATGTACTTATCGATTTAATTTTTTGCAGAAACAATGGATCCATTCGAACGGGACTTGGAACAGGAAGACATTTTCGCGAACATAATCCGCGATGGTGATGGAGAAGCCGGCGGCTCCGGTGATCATGGAGAAGCCGGCGGCTCCGTTGGGAACCCCAAGGGAAGGTATGATGCGAGAAAGAAACCAAGGTTGATCGAACCAGGAGGATCCAAGAAGCACGTTGAAGGTTGATGGTGGCTGCTTGATGCGCGTAGATGTACACGTCCATTGGGAACCCCAAGAGGAAGGTATGATGCGCACAACGGCAAGTTTTCCCTCAGAAAGAAACCAAGGTTTATCGAACCAGGAGGAGCCAAGAAGCACGTTGAAGGTTGATGGTCGCGAAATGTGATGCGGCGCAACACCAGGGATTCCGGCGCCAACTAGGAACCTGCACAACACAAACCAAGTACTTTGTCCCAACGAAACAGTGAGGTTGTCAATCTCACCGGCTTGCTGTAACAAAGGATTAAACGTATCGAGTGGTAGATGTTTGCAAAGAAAACAGTAAACACAAGTATTGCAGAGATTGTATTTCAGAAAGAGAATTGGACCGGGGTCCACAGTTCACTAGAGGTGTCTCTCCCATAAGATAAAAGCATGTTGGGTGAACAAATTACAGTCGGGCAATTGACAAATAGAGAGGGCACCGCGATGCACATACATGACATGGTAAATATAGTGAGATTTAATTGGGCATTACGACAAAGTACATAGACCGCCATCCAACCGCATCTATGCCTAAAAAGTCCACCTTCAGGTTATCATCCGAACCCCCTTATTAAGTTGCAAACAACAGACAATTGCATTAAGTATGGTGCGTAATGTAATCAACAACTACATCCTTGGACATAGCATCAATGTTTTATCCCTAGTGGCAACAGCACAACACAACCTTAGAACTTTCTGTCACTGTCCCAGTGTCAATGCAGCATGAACCCACTATCGAGCATAAATACTCCCTCTTGGAGTTAAGAGTAAAAACTTGGCCAGAGCCTCTACTAATAACGGAGAGCATGCAAGATCTTAAACAACACATATGTAATAACTTGATAATTACCATAGCATAGTATTCTCTATCAATCGGATCCCGACAAACACAACATATAGTATTACAGATAGATGATCTTGATCATGTTAGGCAGCTCACAAGATCCAACAATGAAGCACAACAAGGAGAAGACAACCATCTAGCTACTGCTATGGACCCATAGTCCAGGGGTGAACTACTCACTCATCACTCCGGAGGCGACCATGGCGGTGTAGAGTCCTCCGGAGATGAATCCCCTCTCCGGCAGGGTGCCGGAGGCGATCTCCTGGATCCCCCGAGATGGGATCGGCGGCGGCTGCGTCTCCGGAAGGTTTTCCGTATCGTGGCTCTCGGTACTGGGGGTTTCGTCACGGAGGCTTTAAGTAGGCGGAAGGGTAGGTCAAGAGGCGGCACGAGGGCCCCACACCACGGGCCGCGCCGCCAAGGGGCCGCGCCGCCTAGGGTGTGGCCCCTCGTGGCCCCTCTTCGTCTTATCTTCGGACTTCTGGAAGCTTCGTGGCAAAATAGGACCCTGGGCGTTGATTTCGTCCAATTCCGAGAATATTTCCTTACTAGGATTTCTGAAACCAAAAACAGCAGAAAACAGCAACTGGCTCTTCGGCATCTTGTTAATAGGTTAGTTCTAGAAAATGCATGAATATGACATATAATGTGCATAAAACATGTAGATAACATCAATAATGTGGCATGGAACATAAGAAATTATCGATACGTTGGAGACGTATCAGCATCCCCAAGCTTAGTTCTGCTCGTCCCGAGCAGGTAAAACGATAACAAAGATAATTTCTGAAGTGACATGCCATCATAATCTTGATCATACTATTTGTAAAGCATATGTAATGAATGCAGCGATCAAAACAATGGTAATGACATGAGTAAACAAGTGAATCATATAGCAAAGACTTTTCATGAATAGTACTTCAAGACAAGCATCAATAAGTCTTGCATAAGAGTTAACTCATAAAGCAATAAATCAAAGTAAAGGTATTGAAGCAACACAAAAGAAGATTAAGTTTCAGCGGTTGCTTTCAACTTGTAACATGTATATCTCATGGATATTGTCAACATAGAGTAATATAACAAGTGCAATATGCAAGTATGTAGGAATCAATGCAAAGTTCACACAAGTGTTTGCTTCTTGAGGTGGAGAGAAATAGGTGAACTGACTCAACATAAAAGTAAAAGAATGATCCTTCAAAGAGGAAAGCATCGATTGCTGTATTTGTGCTAGAGCTTTTATTTTGAAAACATGAAGAGAGCATAAAAGTAAAGTTTTGAGAGGTGTTTGTTGTTGTCAACGAATGGTAGTGGGTACTCTAACTCCCTTGCCAGACAAACCTTCAAAGAGCGGCTCCCATTTTATTTTATTTTTGGGTGGCACTCCTTCCAACCTTTCTTTCACAAACCATGGCTAACCGAATCCTCGGGTGCCTGCCAACAATCTCATACCATGAAGGAGTGCCTTTTTATTTTAGTTTTATTATGTTGACACTCCTCCCCACCTTTGCTTTCTCAAGCCATGGCTAACCGAATCCTTCGGGTGCCGTCCAACAATCACATACCATGGAGGAGTGTCTATTTTTGTTAATTAATTTGGGACTGGGAATCCCATTGCCAGCTCTTTTTGCAAAATTATTGGATAAGCGGATGAAGCCACTAGTCCATTGGTGAAAGTTGCCCAACAAGATTGAAAGATAAACACCACATACTTCCTCATGAGCTATAAAACATTGACACACATAAGAGGTAATAACTTTTGAATTGTTTAAAGGTAGCACTCAAGCAATTTACTTTGAAATGGCGGAGAAATACCATGTAGTAGGTAGGTATGGTGGACACAAATGGCATAGTGGTTGGCTCAAGGATTTGGATGCATGAGAAGTATTCCCTCTCGATACAAGGTTTAGGCTAGCAAGGTTATTTGAAACAAACACAAGGATGAACGGTACAGCAAAACTCACATAAGAGACATATTGTAAACATTATAAGACTCTACACCGTCTTCCTTGTTGTTCAAAACTCAATACTAGATATTATCTAGACTCTAGAGAAACCAAATATGCAAACCAAATTTTAGCAAGCTCTATGTATTTCTTCATTAATGGGTGCAAAGCATATGATGCAAGAGCTTAAACATGAGCACAACAATTGCCAAGTATCACATTACCCAAGACATTATAGCAATTACTACATGTAGCATTTTCCAATTCCAACAATATAACAATTTAACGAAGAAGAAACTTCGCCATGAACATTATGAGTAAAGCCTAAGGACATATTTGTCCATATGCAACAGCGGAGCGTGTCTCTCTCCCACAAAGTGAATGCTAGGATCCAACTTTATTCAAACAAAACAAAAACAAGAACAAAAACAAACCGACGCTCCAAGCAAAGTGCATAAGATGTGACGGAATAAAAATGTAGTTTCAGGGGAGGAACCTGATGATGTTGTCGATGAAGAAGGGGATGCCTTGGGCATCCCAAAGCTTAGACGCTTGAGTCTTCTTAGAATATGCAGGGGTGAACCACCGGGGCATCCCCAAGCTTAGAGCTTTCACTCCTCTTGATCATAGTATATCATACTCCTCTCTTGATCCTTGAAAACTTCCTTCACACCAAACTTCAAGCAAACTCATTAGAGAGTTAGTGCATAATAAAAATTTACATGTTCAGAGGTGACACAACCATTCTTTACACTTCTGGACATTGCATAAAGCTACTGGACATTAATGGATCAAAGAAATGAATCCAACATAGCAAAAGAGGCAATGCAAAATAAAAGGCAGAATCTGTCAAAACAGAACAGTTCGTAAAGACGAATTTTAAGATGGCACCAGACTTGCTCAAATGGAAAAACTCAAAACTAATGAAAGTTGCGTACATATCTGAGGATCACTCACGTAAATTGGCATAATTTTCTGAGTTTCCTACAGAGAATTAGACCCAGATTCGTGACAGCAAAGAAATCTGTCTCTGCGCAGTAATCCAAATCTAGTATGAACCTTACTATAGAGACTTTACTTGGCACAAAAACATGATAAGGAGAGGTTGCTACAGTAGTAAAAAACTTCCAAGACTCAACAAAACAAGAAATTGCTGTAGGTAAAAACATGGGTTGTCTCCCATAAGCGCTTTTCTTTAACGCCTTTCAGCTAGGCGCAGAAAGTGTAATCAAGTAACATCAAGAGATGAAGCATCAACATCATAATTTGCTCTAATAATAGAGTCATAAGGTAACTTCATTCTTTTTCTAGGGAAGTGTTCCATACCTTTCTTGAGAGGAAATTGATATTTAATATTACCTTCCTTCATATCAATAGTAGCACCAACGGTTCGAAGAAAAGGTCTTCCCAATATAATGGGACAAGATGCATTGCATTCAATATCCAAGACAACAAAATCAACGGGGACAAGGTTATTGTTAACCACAATATGAACATTATCAACTCTCCCCAAAGGTTTCTTTTTAACATTATCGGCAAGATTAACATCCAAATAACAATTCTTTAATGGTGGCAAGTCAAGCATATCATAGACTTTCTTAGGCATAACAGAAATACTTGCACCAAGATCACATAAAGCATTACAATCAAAATCATTGACCCTCATTTTAATAATGGGCTCCCAACCATCTTCTAGCTTTCTAGGAATAGAAGTTTCAAGTTTTAGTTTATCTTCTCTAGCTTTTATGAGAGCATTTGTAATATGTTTTGTGAAAGCCAAATTTATAGTACTAGCATTAGGACTTTTAGCAAGTTTTTGCAAGAACTTTATAACTTCAGAGATGTGGAAATCATCAAAATCTAAATCATTATGAGCTACAGCAATGGGATCATCATCCCCAAGGTTGGAAAAAATTTCAGCAGCTTTATCACAAGCAGTTTTAGCAGTTTTAGCAATTTCAGGCAGTTTTGCACGCTTTGCACTAGGAGTAGAAGCATTGCCAACACCAATTATTTTATCATTGATAGTAGGAGGTGCAACAACATGTGAGGAATCAACATTACTAGTGGTGGTAATAGTCCAAACTTTAGCTACATTATTCTCTTTAGCTAGTTTTTCATTTTCTTCTCTATCCCACCTAGCACGCAGTTCAGCCATTAACCTTATATTCTCATTAATTCTAACTTGGATGGCATTTGCTGTAGTAGTAATCTTATTATCAATATCATTGTTAGGCATAACTTTCAATTTTAAAAGATCAACATCAGAGGCAAGTCTATCAACTCTAGAAGCAAGAATATCAATTTTATTAAGCTTTTCCTCAACAGATTTGTTAAAAGCAGTTTGTGTACTAATAAATTCTTTAAGCATAGATTCAAGACCAGGGGTACACTCCTATTATTGTTGTAAGAATTACCATAAGAATTACCATAACCATTACTATTAGCAGAAGGATATGGCCTATAGTTATTACTAGAATTGTTCCGATAAGCATTGTTGTTGAAATTATTATTTTTATTGAAATTCACATCAACATTTTCTTCTTGAGCAACCAATGAAGCTAAAGGAACATTATTAGGATCAACATTAGATCTATCATTCACAAGCATAGACATAATCACATCAATTTTATCACTCAAGGAGGAGGATTCTTCAACAGAATTTACCTTCTTACCTTGTGGAGCTCTTTCCGTGTGCCATTCAGAGTAATTTATCATCATATCATCAAGAAGTTTTGTAGCCGCCCCCAATGTGATGGACATAAAGGTACCTCCAGCAGCTGAATCCAATAAATTCCGCGAAGAAAAATTTAGTCCTGCATAGAAGGTTTGGATGATCATCCAAGTAGTCAGTCCATGGGTTGGGCAATTCTTTACCAAAGATTTCATTCTCTCCCATGCTTGAGCAACATGTTCAGTATCTAATTGTTTAAAATTCATTATGCTACTTCTCAAAGATATAATTTTAGCGGGAGGATAATATCTACCAATAAAAGCATCCTTGCATTTAGTCCATGAATCAATACTATTCTTAGGCAAAGATAGCAACCAATCTTTAGCTCTTCCTCTTAATGAGAAAGGAAACAATTTCAATTTAATAATATCACCATTTACATCCTTGTACTTTTGCATTTCACAAAGTTCAACAAAATTATTGAGATGGGCAGCAGCATCATCAGAACTAATACCAGAAAATTGATCTCTCATGACAAGATTTAGTAAAGCAGGTTTAATTTCAAAGAATTCTGCTGTAGTAGCAGGTGGAGCAATAGGTGTGCATAGGAAATCATTATTATTTGTGGTTGTGAAGTCACACAACTTAGTGTTCTCATGGTTGGCCATTTTAGCAACAGTAAATAAAACAAACTAGATAAAGTAAATGCAAGTAACTAATTTTTTTGTGTTTTCGATATAGAGAGCAAGACAGTAAATAAAGTAAAACTAACAACTAATTTTTTGTGTGTTTTGTTTAGGTGCAGCAAACAAAGTAGTAAATAAAATAAAGCAAGACAAAAACAAAGTAAAGAGATTGAGAAGTGGAGACTCCCCTTGCAGCGTGTCTTGATCTCCCCGCAACGGCGCCAGAAAAAGTTGCTTGATGCGCGTAGATGTACACGTCCGTTGGGAACCCCAAGAGGAAGGTATGATGCGCACAGCGGCAAGTTTTCCCTCAGAAAGAAACCAAGGTTTATCGAACCAGGAGGAGCCAAGAAGCACGTTGAAGGTTGATGGTCGCGAAATGTGATGCGGCGCAACACCAGGGATTCCGGCGCCAACTAGGAACCTGCACAACACAAACCAAGTACTTTGTCCCAACGAAACAGTGAGGTTGTCAATCTCACCGGCTTGCTGTAACAAAGGATTAAACGTATCGAGTGGTAGATGTTTGCAAAGAAAACAGTAAACACAAGTATTGCAGTAGATTGTATTTCAAGAAAGAGAATTGGACCGGGGTCCACAGTTCACTAGAGGTGTCTCTCCCATAAGATAAAAGCATGTTGGGTGAACAAATTACAGTCGGGCAATTGACAAATAGAGAGGGCACCGCGATGCACATACATGACATGGTAAATATAGTGAGATTTAATTGGGCATTACGACAAAGTACATAGACCGCCATCCAACTGCATCTATGCCTAAAAAGTCCACCTTCAGGTTATCATCCGAACCCTCCGGTATTAAGTTGCAAACAACGACAATTGCATTAAGTATGGTGCGTAATGTAATCAACAACTACATCCTTGGACATAGCATCAATGTTTTATCCCTAGTGGCAACAGCACAACACAACCTTAGAACTTTCTGTCACTGTCCCAGGTGTCAATGCAGGCATGAACCCACTATCGAGCATAAATACTCCCTCTTGGAGTTAAGAGTAAAAACTTGGCCAGAGCCTCTACTAATAACGGAGAGCATGCAAGATCTTAAACAACACATATGTAATAACTTGATAATTACCATAGCATAGTATTCTCTATCAATCGGATCCCGACAAACACAACATATAGTATTACAGATAGATGATCTTGATCATGTTAGGCAGCTCACAAGATCCAACAATGAAGCACAACAAGGAGAAGACAACCATCTAGCTACTGCTATGGACCCATAGTCCAGGGGTGAACTACTCACTCATCACTCCGGAGGCGACCATGGCGGTGTAGAGTCCTCCGGAGATGAATCCCCTCTCCGGCAGGGTGCCGAGGCGATCTCCGGATCCCCCGAGATGGGATCGGCGGCGGCGGCGTCTCTGGAAGGTTTTCCGTATCGTGGCTCTCGGTACCGGGGGTTTCGTCACGGAGGCTTTAAGTAGGCGGAAGGTAGGTCAAGAGGCGGCACGAGGGCCCACACCACAGGGCCGCGCGGCCAAGGGGGCCGCGCCGCCCTAGGGTGTGGCCCCTCGTGGCCCCTCTTCGTCTTATCTTCGGACTTCTGGAAGCTTCGTGGCAAAATAGAACCCTGGCGTTGATTTCGTTCAATTCCGAAATATTTCCTTACTAGGATTTCTGAAACCAAAAACAGAAAACAAAAACTGCTCGGCATCTTGTTAATAGGTTAGTTCCGAAAATGCATAAATATGACATATAATGTGCATAAAACATGTAGATAACATCAATAATGTGGCATGGAACATAAGAAATTATCGATACGTTGGAGACGTATCAAATGTGATGCGGCGCAACAACAGGATTCCGGCGCCAACGTGGAATCTGCACAACAAAACCAAAGTACTTTGCCCCAACGAAACAGTGAGGTTGTCAATCTCACCGGCTTGCTGTAACAAAGGATTAAACGTATCGAGTGGAAGATGTTTGTAAAGAAAACAGTAAACACAATTGCAGAGTAACGAGTAGTAACGCAAGAAAACAAGAAACAAGCAGATAGCAGTATTTAGGAACAAGGCCTAGGGATTACACTTTCACTAGTGGACACTCTCAACATTGATCACATACCAGAATAGATAAATGCATACTCTACACTTTTGTTGGATGATGAACACATTGCGTAGGATTACACGAACCCTCAATGCCGGAGTTAACAAGCTCCACAATAATGCTCATATTTTAGTAACCTTTAGTGTAAGATAGATCAAAAGACTAAACCAAGTACTAGCATAGCATGCACACTGTCACCTTCATGCATATGTAGGAGGAATAGATCACATCAATATTATCATAGCAATAGTTAACTTCGCAATCTACAAGAGATCATGATCATAGCATAAACCAAGTACTAACACGGTGCACACACTGTCACCTTTACACACGTGCAGGAGGAATAGAACTACTTTAATAACTTTGCTAGAGTAGCACATAGATAGTAGTGATACAAAACTCATATGAATCTCAATCATGTAAAGCAGCTCATGAGATCATTGTATTGAGGTACATAGGAGAGAGATTAACCACATAGCTACCGGTACAGCCCCGAGCCTCGATGGAGAACTACTCCTCTTCATGGGAGCAGCAGCGGTGATGAAGATGGCGGTGGAGATGGCAGCGGTGTCGATGGAGAAGCCTTCCGGGGCACTTCCCCGCCCGGCAGGTGCCGGAACAGACTGTCCCCCATCTTGGCTTCGCGATGGCGGCGGCTCGGAAGGTTTCGCGTACCGTGGCTTCCTCCCTAAGGGTTTTCGATGCAGGGCTTTATATAGGCGAAGAGGCGGCGCAGAGGGTCAAAGGAGCGACCACACCATAGGGTGGCGCGGGCCCAGCCTCGGCCGCGCCACCCTATCATCCTGGGCCCACAGGCCCCTCCGCGGCTCTCTCCGGATGCTTCCGGCAAAATAGGAACCCGGGCGTTGATTTCGTTCAATTCCGAGAATATTTCGTTACTAGGATTTCTGAAACCAAAAACAGCAAAACAGGAACTGGCACTTCGGCATCTTGTTAATAGGTTAGTTCCAAAATGCACGAATATGACATAAAGTGTGCATAAAACATGTAGGTATCATCAATAAAGTAGCATGGAACATAAGAAATTATCGATACGTCGGAGACGTATCAGCATCCCTTAGTTCTGCTCGTCCCGAGCAGGTAAAACGATAACAAAGATAATTTCTGAAGTGACATGCCATCATAACCTTGATCATACTATTTGTAAACATATGTAATGAATGCAGCGATCAAAACAATGGTAATGACATGAGTAAACAAGTGAATCATAAAGCAAAGACTTTTCATGAATAGTACTTTCAAGACAGGCATCAATAAGTCTTGCATAAGAGTTAACTCATAAAGCAATAATTTAAAGTATAGGTATTGAAGCAACACAAAGGAAGATTAAGTTTCAGCGGTTGCTTTCAACTTATAACATGTATATCTCATGGATATTGTCAACATAAAGTAATATAACAAGTGCAATATGCAAGTATGTAGGAATCAATGCACAGTTCACACAAGTGTTTGCTTCTTAAGGTGGAAGGAGATAGGTAAACTGACTCAACAATAAAAGTAAAAGAATGGTCCTTCAAAGAGGAAAGCATCGATTGCTGTATTTGTGCTAGAGCTTTTATTTTGAAAACATGAAACAATTTTGTCAACGGTAGTAATAAAGCATATGAGTTATGTAAATTATATCTTACAAGTTGCAAGCCTCATGCATAGTATACTAATAGTGTCCGCACCTCGTCCTACTTAGCTTGGACTACCGGATCTTTGCATGCCATGTTTCAACCAAGTGTCACAAAGGGGTACCTCCATGCCGCCTGTACAAAGGTCTAAGGAGAATGCTCGCATTTTGGATTTCTCGCTTTTGATTATTCTCAACTTAGACATCCATACCGGGACAACATGGACAACAGATAATGGACTCCTCTTAAATGCATAAGCATGTAGCAACAATTATTATTCTCATATGAGATTGAGGATATATGTCCAAAACTGAAACTTCCACCATGATTCATGGCTTTAGTTAGCGGCCCAATGTTCTTCTCTAACAATTTTGCATGCTCCAACCACTAAAATGATAGATCCTTCAGACAAGACGGACATGCATAGCAACTCACATGATATTCAATAGTTGATGGCGTTCCCGAAGCATGGTTATCGCACAACAAGCAACTTAATAAAAGATAAAGTGCATAAGTACATATTCAATACTACGATAGTTTTTAAGGCTATTTTGTCCCATGAGCTATATATTGCAACGGTGAATGATGGAATTTTAAAGGTAGCACTCAAGCAATTTACTTTGGAATGGCGGAGAAATACCATGTAGTAGGTAGGTATGGTGGACACAAATGGCATAGTAGTTGGCTCAAGGATTTTGGATGCATGAGAAGTATTCCCTCTCGATACAAGGTTTAGGCTAGCAAGGTTATTTGAAGCAAACTCAAGGATGAACAAGTGCAGCAAAACTCACATAAAAGACATATTGTAAACATTATAAGACTCTACACCGTTTTCCTTGTTGTTCAAAACTCAATACTAGATATTATCTAGACCTTAGAGAAACCAAATATGCAAATCAAATTTTAGCAAGCTCTATGTATTTCTTCATTAATGGGTGCAAAGCATATGATGCAAGAGCTTAAACATGAGCACAACAATTGCCAAGTATCACATTATCCAAGACATTTTAGAATTACTACATGTAGCATTTTCCAATTCCAACCATATAACAATTTAACGAAGAAGAAACTTCGCCTTGAACATTATGAGTAAAACCTAAGGACACATGTGTCCATATGCAACAGCGGAGCGTGTCTCTCTCCACAAAGTGAATGCTAGGATCCATTTTATTCTAACAAAAACAAAAACGAAAACAAACCGACGCTCCAAGTAAAGAACACAAGATGTGATTGAATAAAAATATAGTTTCAGGGGAGGAACCTGATGATGTTGTCGATGAAGATGGGGATGCCTTGGGCATCCCCAAGCTTAGACGCTTGAGTCTTCTTAAAATATGCAGGGGTGAACCACGGGGCATCCCCAAGCTTAGAGCTTTCACTCCTCTTGATCATAGTATATCATTCTCCTCTCTTGACCCTTGAAAACTTCCTTCACACCAAACTTCAAGCAAACTCATTAGAGGGTTAGTGCACAATTAATAATTCACACATTCAGAGGTGACACAATCATTATTTTCACTTCTGGACATTGCATAAAGCTACTGGACATTAGTGGATCAAAGAAATAAATCCAACATAGCAAAAGAGGCAATGCGAAATAAAAGGCAGAATCTGTCAAAAACAGAACAGTCCGTAAAGACGAATTTAAAGCTGGCACCAGACTTGCTCAAATGGAAAAACTCAAAACTAATGAAAGTTGCGTACATATCTGAGGATCACGCTCGTAAATTGGCAGATTTTTTCGAATTTTCTACAGAGAACTGTGCCCAGATTCGTGACAGACAGCAATGCTGTTTCTGCGCAGCGATCCCAAATATAACATCAACTTTGACATAGAAACTTTACTTGGCACAAAAACATGATAAGGAGAGGTTGCTACAGTAGTAAACAACTTCCAAGACACAAATATAAAACAAAGTACTGTAGTAAAAAACACATGGGTTATCTCCCAAGAAGTTCTTTCTTTATAGCCATTAAGATGGGCTCAGCAGTTTTAATGATGCACTCGCAAGAAATAGTATTTGAAGCAAAAGAGAGCATCAAGAGGCAAATTCAAAACACATTTAAGTCTAACATGCTTCCTATGCATAGGAATCTTGTAAATAAACAAGTTCATGAAGAGCAAAGTAACAAGCATAGGAAGATAAAACAAGTGTAGCTTCAAAAATTTCAGCACATAGAGAGGTGTTTTAGTAACATGAAAATTTTTACAACCATATTTTCCTCTCTCATAATAACTTTCAGTAGCAACATGAGCAAACTCAACAATATAACTATCACATAAAGCATTCTTATCATGAGTCTCATGCATAAAATTATTACTCTCCACATAGGCATAATCAATTTTATTAGTTGTAGTGGGAGCAAATTCAACAAAGTAGCTATCATTATTATTCTCATCATCAAATATAGGAGGCATAGTATCATCAAAGTAAATTTTCTCCTCAATGCTTGGGGGACTAAAAATATCATGCTCATCAAAACCAGCTTCCCCAAGCTTAGAATTTTCCATAGCATTAGCAACAATGGTGTTCAAAGCATTCATAGTAATAACATTCTCATTAGCATGCATATAAAGTTCCATGGGTTTCTTAATTCTTTCTTCAAACACATCATGTCCTAATTCAAGATAAAGTTCATAAAGATCTCTCATATTTTTGTTGTTTTCCATTATGCCTAACTAGTGAAAATAAAAACAAGTACAGGACTAGACATGATAACAAAATAAATTAAATGCAAGTAACTAATTTTTTTGTGTTTTTGATATAGAGAGCAAGACAGTAAATAAAGTAAAACTAGCAACTAATTTTTTTGTGTTTTGTTTAGGTGCAGCAAACAAAGTAGTAAATAAAATAAAGCAAGACAAAAACAAAGTAAAGAGATTGAGAAGTGGAGACTCCCCTTGCAGCGTGTCTTGATCTCCCCGGCAACGGCGCCAGAAAAAGTGCTTGATGCGCGTAGATGTACACGTCCGTTGGGAACCCCAAGAGGAAGGTATGATGCGCACAGTGGCAAGTTTTCCTCAGAAAGAAACCAAGGTTTATCGAACCAGGAGGAGCCAAGAAGCACGTTGAAGGTTGATGGTGGCGAAATGTGATGCGGCGCAACAACAGGGATTCCGGCCAACGTGGAATCTGCACAACAAAACCAAAGTACTTTGCCCCAACGAAACAGTGAGGTTGTCAATCTCACCGGCTTGCTGTAACAAAGGATTAAACGTATCGAGTGGAAGATGTTTGCAAAGAAAACAAAGAACACAATTGCAGTAGTAACGCAAAGTAGTAACGCAAAAACAAGAAACAAGCAGCGATAGCAGTATTTAGGAACAAGGCCTAGGGATTACACTTTCACTAGTGGACACTCTCAACATTGATCACATACCAGAATAGATAAATGCATACTCTACACTTTTGTTGGATGATGAACACATTGCGTAGGATTACACGAACCCTCAATGCCGGAGTTAACAAGCTCCACAATAATGCTCATATTTTAGTAACCTTTAGTGTAAGATAGATCAAAAGACTAAACCAAGTACTAGCATAGCATGCACACTGTCACCTTCATGCATATGTAGGAGGAATAGATCACATCAATATTATCATAGCAATAGTTAACTTCGCAATCTACAAGAGATCATGATCATAGCATAAACCAAGTACTAACACGGTGCACACACTGTCACCTTTACACACGTGCAGGAGGAATAGAACTACTTTAATAACTTTGCTAGAGTAGCACATAGATAGTAGTGATACAAAACTCATATGAATCTCAATCATGTAAAGCAGCTCATGAGATCATTGTATTGAGGTACATAGGAGAGAGATTAACCACATAGCTACCGGTACAGCCCCGAGCCTCGATGGAGAACTACTCCTCTTCATGGGAGCAGCTGCGGATGAAGATGGCGGTGGAGATGGCAGCGGTGTCGATGGAGAAGCCTTCCGGGGCACTTCCCCGCTCCGGCAGGGTGCCGGAACAGACTCCTGTCCCCCAGATCTTGGCTTCGCGATGGCGGCGGCTCTGGAAGGTTTCGCGCACCGTGGCTTCCTCCTAAGGGTTTTCGATGCAGGGGCTTTATATAGGCGAAGAGGCGGCGCAGAGGGTCAAAGGAGCGACCACACCATAGGGTGGCGCGGGCCCAGCCCTGGCCGCGCCACCCTATCATCCGGGCAGGCCCCCTCCGCGCTCTCGGGTCCTGATGCTTCCGGCAAAATAGGAACCCGGGCGTTGATTTCGTCCAATTCCGAGAATATTTCGTTACTAGGATTTCGAAACCAAAAACAGCAGAAAACAGGAACTGCACTTCGGCATCTTGTTAATAGGTTAGTTCCAGAAAATGCACGAATATGACATAAAGTGTGCATAAAACATGTAGGTATCATCAATAAAGTAGCATGGAACATAAGAAATTATCGATACGTCGGAGACGTATCAATCATGGAGAAGCCGGCGGCTACGGTGATCATGGAGAAGCCGGCGGCTCCGGTGATCATGGAGAAGCCGGCGGCTCCGGTGATGGAGAAGCCGACGGCTCCGGTGATGGAGAAGCCGACGGCTCCGGTGATGACGAGGTATACGATTAGTATAGATGCATTAATGGAATTCTATATGTACATATGTATATAAATTAATTAATTTTTATTCTCTTAGGCCTCCGAAGATAAGTTGGACAAACGAGGCCCGGCAAAGAAGTTGACCAAAAAAGACCACTTCACAATTGAAGCTATATCACCGGAAGGCCAACCTGTGGCACCCTTGATACGTCTCCAACGTATCGATAATTTCTTATGTTCCATGCCACATTATTGATGTTATCTACATGTTTTATGCACATTATATGTCATATTTATGCATTTTCTGAACTAACCTATTAACAAGATGCCGAAGAGCCAGTTTGCTTTCTCTTGTTTTTGGTTTCAGAAATCCTAGTAAGGAAATATTCTCGGAATTGGACGAAATCAACGCCCAGGGTCCTATTTTGCCACGAAGCTTCCAGTCCGAAGATGAGACGAAGAGGGGCCACGAGGGGGCCACACCCTAGGGCGGCGCGGCCCCCTTGGCCGCGCGGCCCTGTGGTGTGGGGCCCTCGTGCCGCCTCTTGACCTACCCTTCCGCCTACTTAAAGCCTCCGTGACGAAACCCCCAGCACCGAGAGCCACGATACGGAAAACCTTCCAGAGACGCCGCCGCCGATCCCATCTCGGGGATCCAGGAGATCGCCTCCGCACCCTGCCGGAGAGGGGATTCATCTCCCGGAGGACTCTACACCGCCATGGTCGCTCCGAGTGATGAGTGAGTAGTTCACCCTGGACTATGGGTCCATAGCAGTAGCTAGATGGTTGTCTTCTCCTTGTTGTGCTTCATTGTTGGATCTTGTGAGCTGCCTAACATGATCAAGATCATCTATCTGTAATACTATATGTTGTGTTTGTCGGGATCCGATTGATAGAGAATACTATGCTATGGTAATTATCAAGTTATTACATATGTGTTGTTTAAGATCTTGCATGCTCTCCGTTATTAGTAGAGGCTCGGCCAAGTTTTTACTCTTAACTCCAAGAGGGAGTATTTATGCTCGATAGTGGGTTCATGCCGCCATTGAATCTGGGACAGTGACATAAAGTTCTAAGGTTGTGTTGTGTTGCCACTAGGGATAAAACATTGATGCTATGTCCAAGGATGTAGTTGTTGATTACATTACGCACCATACTTAATGCAATTGTCTGTTGTTTGCAACTTAATACTGGAGGGGTTCGGATGATAACCTGAAGGTGGACTTTTTAGGCATAGATGCAGTTGGATGGCGGTCTATGTACTTTGTCGTAATGCCCAATTAAATCTCACTATATTTACCATGTCATGTATGTGCATCGCGGTGCCCTCTATTTGTCAATTGCCCGACTGTAATTTGTTCACCCAACATGCTTTTATCTTATGGGAGAGACACCTCTAGTGAACTGTGGACCCCGGTCCAATTCTTTTAGAAATACAATCTACTGCAATACTTGTGTTTTACTATTTTCTTTGCAAACATCTTCCACTCGATACGTTTAATCCTTTGTTACAGCAAGCCGGTGAGATTGACAACCTCACTGTTTCGTTGGGACAAAGTACTTGGTTTGTGTTGTGCAGGTTCCTAGTTGGCGCGGAATCCCGGGTGTTGCGCCGCATCACATTTCGCGACCATCAACCTTCAACGTGCTTCTTGGCTCCTCCTGGTTCGATAAACCTTGGTTTCTTTCTGAGGGAAAACTTGCCGCTGTGCGCATCATACCTTCCTCTTGGGGTTCCCAACGGACGTGTACATCTACGCGCATCAAGCAACTTTTTCTGGCGCCGTTGCCGGGGAGATCAAGACACGCTGCAAGGGGAGTCTCCACTTCTCAATCTCTTTACTTTGTTTTTGTCTTGCTTTATTTTATTTACTACTTTGTTTGCTGCACCTAAACAAAACACACAAAAATTAGTTGCTAGTTTTACTTTATTTACTGTCTTGCTCTCTATATCAAAACACAAAAAAATTAGTTACTTGCATTTACTTTATCTAGTTTGTTTTATTTACTGTTGCTAAAATGGCCAACCATGAGAACACTAAGTTGTGTGACTTCACAACCACAAATAATAATGATTTCCTATGCACACCTATTGCTCCACCTGCTACTACAGCAGAATTCTTTGAAATTAAACCTGCTTTACTAAATCTTGTCATGAGAGATCAATTTTCTGGTGTTAGTTCTGATGATGCTGCTGCCCATCTCAATAATTTTGTTGAACTTTGTGAAATGCAAAAGTACAAGGATGTAAATGGTGATATTATTAAATTGAAATTGTTTCCTTTCTCATTAAGAGGAAGAGCTAAATATTGGTTGCTATCTTTGCCTAAGAATAGTATTGATTCATGGACTAAATGCAAGGATGCTTTTATTGGTAGATATTATCCTCCCGCTAAAATTATATCTTTGAGAAGTAGCATAATGAATTTTAAACAATTAGATACTGAACATGTTGCTCAAGCATGGGAGAGAATGAATCTTTGGTAAAGAATTGCCCAACCCATGGACTGACTACTTGGATGATCATCCAAACCTTCTATGCAGGACTAAATTTTTCTTCGCGGAATTTATTGGATTCAGCTGCTGGAGGTACCTTTATGTCCATCACATTGGGGGCGGCTACAAAACTTCTTGATGATATGATGATAAATTACTCTGAATGGCACACGGAAAGAGCTCCACAAGGTAAGAAGGTAAATTCTGTTGAAGAATCCTCCTCCTTGAGTGATAAAATTGATGTGATTATGTCTATGCTTGTGAATGATAGATCTAATGTTGATCCTAATAATGTTCCGTTAGCTTCATTAGTTGCTCAAAATTCTAGGCCATATCCTGCTAATGGTAATACTTATGGTAGATATGAGGGAAGGATGCTAGATATTGAAAGATCCACTAAAAACTTTATGCAATCGCAATATGAGCAAAATCAATTGTTTACTAAAACTATGAATGAACAATCTACCTTGTTGAAAAATATAGGAAATCAACTTGAAAATTTGAATAGGGAGATTTCTGGTCTGCAAACTAAAATTTCAAATGCTGAAACCCGAATCTCATACATGTCTGCATCACAATCCTCTTTAATTAATAAAATGGCTGCTAAACCTGATGATATTGATAATAAGATTAATACTACAGCAAATGCCATCCAAGTTAGAATTAATGAGAATATAAGATTAATGGCTGAACTGCGTGCTAGGTGGGATAGAGAAGAAAATGAAAAACTAGCTAAAGAGAATAATGTAGCTAAAGTTTGGACTATTACCACCACTAGTAATGTTGATTCCTCACATGTTGCTGCACCTCCTACTATCAATGATAAAATAATTGGTGTTGGCAATGCTTCTACTCCTAGTGCAAAGCGTGCAAAACTGCCTGAAATTGCTAAAACTGCTGAAACTGCTTGTGATAAAGCTGCTGAAATTTTTTCCAACCTTGGGGATGATGATCCCATTGTTGTAGCTCGTAATGATTTAGATTTTGATGATTGCCACATCTCTGAAGTTATAAAGTTCTTGCAAAAACTTGCTAAAAGTCCTAATGCTAGTACTATAAATTTGGCTTTCACAAAACATATTACAAATGCTCTCATAAAAGCTAGAGAAGATAAACTAAAACGTGAGACTTCTATTCCTAGAAAGTTAGAAGATGGTTGGGAGCCCATCATTAAAATGAAATTCAATGACTTTGAATGTAATGCTTTATGTGATCTTGGTGCAAGTATTTCTGTTATGCCTAAAAAGATTTATGATATGCTTGACTTGCCACCATTGAAGAATTGTTATTTGGATGTTAATCTTGCCGATAATGTTAAAAAGAAACCTTTGGGGAGAGTTGATAATGTTCATATTGTGGTTAACAATAACCTTGTCCCCGTTGATTTTGTTGTCTTGGATATTGAATGCAATGCATCTTGTCCCATTATACTGGGAAGACCTTTTCTTCGAACCGTTGGTGCTACTATTGATATGAAGGAAGGTAATATTAAATATCAATTTCCTCTCAAGAAAGGTATGGAACACTTCCCTAGAAAAAGAATGAAGTTACCTTATGATTCTATTATTAGAGCAAATTATGATGTTGATGCTTCTACTCTCGATGTTACTTGATTACACTTTCTGCGCCTAGCTGAAAGGCGTTAAAGAAAAGCGCTTATGGGAGACAACCCATGTTTTTACCTACAGCAATTTTTTGTTTTGTTGAGTCTTGGAAGTTGTTTACTACTGTAGCAACCTCTCCTTATCATGTTTTTGTGCCAAGTAAAGTCTCTATAGTAAGGTTCATACTAGATTTGGATTACTGCGCAGAGACAGATTTCTTTGCTGTCACGAATCTGGGTCTAATTCTAGGAAACTCAGAAAATTATGCCAATTTACGTGAGTGATCCTCCGATATGTACGCAACTTTCATTAGTTTTGAGTTTTTCCATTTGAGCAAGTCTGGTGCCATCTTAAAATTCGTTTTTACGAACTGTTCTGTTTTGACAGATTCTGCCTTTTATTTCGCATTGCCTCTTTTGCTATGTTGGATTCATTTCTTTGAACCATTAATGTCCAGTAGCTTTATGCAATGTCCAGAAGTGTAAAGAATGGTTGTGTCACCTCTGAACATGTAAATTTTTATTATGCACTAACTCTCTAATGAGTTTGCTTGAAGTTTGGTGTGAAGGAAGTTTTCAAGGATCAAGAGAGGAGTATGATATACTATGATCAAGAGGAGTGAAAGCTCTAAGCTTGGGGATGCCCCGGTGGTTCACCCCTGCATATTCTAAGAAGACTCAAGCGTTTAAGCTTGGGGATGCCCAAGGCATCCCCTCTTCATCGACAACATCATCGGGTTCCTCCCCTGAAACTACATTTTTATTCCGTCACATCTTATGCACTTTGCTTGGAGCGTCGGTTTGTTTTTGTTTTTGTTTTTGTTTTGTTTGAATAAAGTTGGATCCTAGCATTCACTTTGTGGGAGAGAGACACGCTCCGCTGTTGCATACGGACAAATATGTCCTTAGGCTTTACTCATAATGTTCATGGCGAAGTTTCTTCTTCGTTAAATTGTTATATTGTTGGAATTGGAAAATGCTACATGTAGTAATTGCTATAATGTCTTGGGTAATGTGATACTTGGCAATTGTTGTGCTCATGTTTAAGCTCTTGCATCATATGCTTTGCACCCATTAATGAAGAAATACATAGAGCTTGCTAAAATTTGGTTTGCATATTTGGTTTCTCTAGAGTCTAGATAATATCTAGTATTGAGTTTGAACAACAAGGAAGACGGTGTAGAGTCTTATAATATTTACAATATGTCTCTTATGTGAGTTTTGCTGTACCATTCATCCTTGAGTTTGCTTCAAATAACCTTGCTAGCCTAAACCTTGTATCGAGAGGGAATACTTCTCATGCATCCAAAATACTTGAGCCAACCACTATGCCATTTGTGTCCACCATACCTACCTACTACATGGTATTTTCCGCCATTCCAAAGTAAATTGCTTGAGTGCTACCTTTAAAATTCCATCATTCGCCTTTACAATATATAGCTCATGGGACAAAATAGCCTTAAAAACTATCGTAGTATTGAATATGTACTTATGCACTTTATCTTTTATTAAGTTGCTTGTTGTGCGATAACCATGTTCCTCTGGGGACGCCATCAACTACTCTTTGTTGAATATCATGTGAGTTGCTATGCATGTTCGTCTTGTCTGAAGTAAGGGAGATCTACCACCATATGGTTAAGCATGCATATTGTTAGAGAAGAACATTGGGCCGCTAACTAAAGCCATGAATCATGGTGAAGTTTCAGTTTTGGACACATATCCTCAATCTCCAGTGAGAATAATAATTGTTGTTACATGCTTATGCATTAAAGAGGAGTCCATTATCTGTTGTTCATGTTGTCCCGGTATGGGTGTCTAAGTTGAAGAATGATCAAAAGCGAGAAATCCAATGCGAACTTTCTCCTTAGACCCTTGTACAGGCGGCATGGAGGTACCCCATTGTGACACTTGGTTGAAACATGTGCATTGTGATGATCCGGTAGTCCAAGCTAAGTAGGACAAGGTGCGGGCACTATTAGTATACTATGCATGAGGCTTGCAACTTGTAAGATATAATTTACATAACTCATATGCTTTATTACTACCGTTGACAAAATTGTTTCATGTTTTCAAAATAAAAGCTCTAGCACAAATACAGCAATCGATGCTTTCCTCTTGAAGGACCTTTCTTTTACTTTTATGTTGAGTCAGTTCACCTATTTCTCTCCACCTCAAGAAGCAAACACTTGTGTGAACTGTGCATTGATTCCTACATACTTGCATATTGCACTTGTTATATTACTCTATGTTGACAATATCCATGAGATATACATGTTACAAGTTGAAAGCAACCGCTGAAACTTAATCTTCTTTTGTGTTGCTTCAATACCTTTACTTTGATTTATTGCTTTATGAGTTAACTCTTATGCAAGACTTATTGATGCTTGTCTTGAAGTACTATTCATGAAAAGTCTTTGCTATATGATTCACTTGTTTACTCATGTCATTACCATTGTTTTGATCGCTGCATTCATTACATATGCTTTACAAATAGTATGATCAAGATTATGATGGCATGTCACTTCAGAAATTATCTTTGTTATCGTTTTACCTGCTCGGGACGAGCAGAACTAAGCTTGGGGATGCTGATACGTCTCCAACGTATCGATAATTTCTTATGTTCCATGCCACATTATTGATGTTATCTACATGTTTTATGCACATTATATGTCATATTTATGCATTTTCTGGAACTAACCTATTAACAAGATGCCGAAGAGCCAGTTGTTGTTTTCTGCTGTTTTTGGTTTCAGAAATCCTAGTAAGGAAAATATTCTCGGAATTGGACGAAATCAACGCCCAGGGTCCTATTTTGCCACGAAGCTTCCAGAAGTCCGAAGATGAGACGAAGAGGGGCCACGAGGGGCCACACCCTAGGGCGGCGCGGCCCCCCTTGGCCGCGCGGCCCCGTGGTGTGGGGCCCTCGTGCCGCCTCTTGACCTACCCTTCCGCCTACTTAAAGCCTCCGTGACGAAACCCCCGCACCGAGAGCCACGATACGGAAACCTTCCAGAGACGCAGCCGCCGATCCCATCTCGGGGATCCAGAGATCGCCTCCGCACCTGCCGGAGAGGGGATTCATCTCCTGGAGGACTCTACACCGCCATGGTCGCCTCCGGAGTGATGAGTGAGTAGTTCACCCCTGGACTATGGGTCCATAGCAGTAGCTAGATGGTTGTCTTCTCCTTGTTGTGCTTCATTGTTGGATCTTGTGAGCTGCCTAACATGATCAAGATCATCTATCTGTAATACTATATGTTGTGTTTGTCGGGATCCGATTGATAGAGAATACTATGCTATGGTAATTATCAAGTTATTACATATGTGTTGTTTAAGATCTTGCATGCTCTCCGTTATTAGTAGAGGCTCTGGCCAAGTTTTTACTCTTAACTCCAAGAGGGAGTATTTATGCTCGATAGTGGGTTCATGCCTCGCATTGACACCTGGGACGTGACAGAAGTTCTAAGGTTGTGTTGTGCTGTTGCCACTAGGGATAAAACATTGATGCTATGTCCAAGGATGTAGTTGTTGATTACATTACGCACCATACTTAATGCAATTGTCTCTTGTTTGCAACTTAATACCGGAGGGGGTTCGGATGATAACCTGAAGGTGGACTTTTTAGGCATAGATGCAGTTGGATGGCGGTCTATGTACTTTGTCGTAATGCCCAATTAAATCTCACTATATTTACCATGTCATGTATGTGCATCGCGGTGCCCTCTCTATTTGTCAATTGCCCGACTGTAATTTGTTCACCCAACATGCTTTTATCTTATGGGAGAGACACCTCTAGTGAACCGTGGACCCCGGTCCAATTCTTTACAAAATACAATCTACTGCAATACTTGTGTTTTACGTTTTCTTTGCAAACATCTTCCACTCGATACGTTTAATCCTTTGTTACAGCAAGCCGGTGAGATTGACAACCTCAATGTTTCGTTGGGACAAAGTACTTGGTTTGTGTTGTGCAGGTTCCTAGTTGGCGCCGCCCTGGTGTTGCGCCGCATCACATTTCGCGACCATCAACCTTCAACGTGCTTCTTGGCTCCTCCTGGTTCGATAAACCTTGGTTTCTTTCTGAGGGAAAACTTGCCGCTGTGCGCATCATACCTTCCTCTTGGGGTTCCCAACGGACGTGTACATCTACGCGCATCAACCCTCACTTGTCAGAACGAAATTTAAAAATCAGTGCGGAGTTCTGGTTAGGGATTCTCTCCCGATCACTATTAGAGAATGGAACAAGACCAAGAAGGTGTCCGAAAATCAGGTTGCCGATAGGTACAAAAACACACTTTTTGACGACCTCATGGCACATTTCACTTTGCCAGATCTGGGATCGGAGTCTGAGAATGCTAAGCAGAGGGCGCTAGTGAAGAAATGGGCTCTTAAGAAGATGGGGGAACTTTTCCGGGCGTATAAGAACCGGTTATGGGCAACTTATAAGGCCGAGAAGAAGCCTCCAGTATTCGAGAACTATCTATCGAAGCAGGAGCATAATTGGGAAGAATTTGTGAAGTACAAAGAATCAGAGGAGGCTGTGAACCTGTCAAGAAAAACCAGAAGAATGCAAGCGAGAAGAAATATCACCATCATACGGGGCGAGGGGGCTACGAAGTAGCCATGCCTAAGTGGGATGCACAAGAGGCTGAGATGGAGCGGAATGGGATCACTCCAGAACCCACGCGAGAAGGATGGGACATTAGGGCTCGAAATTGGTTCCTCGCGCATGGCTGTGAGTATGACATGAAGACAGGGAACATTGTTGAAAGTGACAGCAGGGTTAGGGTACCCAGGGAAAAATGGATTGAAGTGACGGCAGAAATAAAGGCGGGAAAACTAAAGTTTGCTCCCGATAGAGAGAAAGACTTGCTGACGCTTGTCCTCGGTAATCCCGAGAAGGGAGGACGAACAAGAGGCTTCGGCCCTAGTGTTCCGTGGTCGCTTGGGTTTCCGGCCGACGCGGAGACTTATAGAAGCCGAGCGAGAGCTAAACAACGCGAGCTGCAGGTGCAGAATGACCGGATGGCCGAGTTTCAACGCCGACTTGACCAGCAGCAGCGGGAGATTCAGCAGCAACAGCTGGAGATAAATGAACTAAAAGGACAGCGCCAGCCAGATAATACCGCCGGCATATCTCAGCAGCGAGACAGCAGCGTTGCCGACTCGGAGGTGGCACCGCCTTTGAAGATGATAGATGGCGGTCCTGGCGACCCCATTGATGGAATCAAGGAGCAAACACCTTGTGATCTCCATGACGTGTTCAGGAACGTATCTGTTAAGGTGGCGGTCGGCTTTGTCTTACCTGCATTTGGAGCTGAAGGTGAGCCGGCAACATGGCATGGCAATGAGATTCCAGCTGGCTATGCTCGTGTCGGGGTGGATTCAGTTGTACCGTCGTGGGAGACATTGCAGCTCGATATCCCTGGAGGTGATGGGGGGTTACACTCCGAGAGGTGCTGGGAGAAATCATTCTCTGGGAAAAGAAGAACATAAAGCTGCCAGGCTGGGTAGCCCCTAGTACCAGTCGTCCCAGGTCACCATCACCTCCTCCAGGTGATCGCAGGCCACCATCACCATCACCTCCTCCAGGTGATCGCAAGCCACCATCACCTCCTCCTACTGATCACATGTCGACACCATCACCCCATGGGTACGACGTCGACCACGACATCCGTAGTCCATCTCCATCTCCAGCGCCGCCGCCTCCGCCCACTAAGACTCGGTATGCACCCGGCCGGAAGCGTTTCAAGAGTCCTACCCGCAAGTTGTCGCCCCTCCCAAGAGTACCAAAGGTTCCTCCCCCCGTCCTTGGGATCTTACTGTCGAGCAAAATGCGGCCGCTGTTGCGAAACACAACTATGATCATTTCCATAAGCCAAAACCTCCAGCGCCAGAGCCATTCACCGAGAAGCAAATAGCATATGCTACTTCTTTTCTGAACACACCATCGCAATATGACTTGCACGAGAAAAAGGATGACTATACACGCCACCTTGCGAAGGTAATTGATGACAAGGCTAAAAAGAAGAAGGAGGATGACGAGGCTAAGAAGAAGAAGGAGGATGACGAGGCTAAGAAGAAGGAGGATGGCAAGGCTAAGGAGAAGGATAGTGCTAGCACGAGCAAATCATCAGCCGGGAAGAAGACAAGTGCACCCCTCAAGGCGCCCAAGCAAACGACAAAAGGCAAAAAAAGAAAGGAAGTTTCCCAGCTCGGAGAACAGGCCAAACAATCGATCCCAGCACTCAAAGTGTTTGATGTTCCCAAGCTGTACCGGGAACATGGTGAAGGTTTCAATCTGGAAGAAGCTGAGGCGCTAGCGGCTTCGATGTCCTGTACCGTGGAGGAATTGCTGAGTGCCGCAGATGTTGCACTACCCTTTGCTGACATAGCTCCTACATTTGTCTACGGGGCCGACTTGGTCAGTAGAGAGCGGCTGGATAAAATGCCAACGCATATGCGGAATTTGCATCAGTGGTACCTTGATGCGTGCAAGGAGAACCAAAAGTACATCGTGGCGAAGATCCCACGTGAATATTACTACCGAAAGGAGGAGATCCATATTGAGATGAATGAACTCTGGCAGTTATTCAATTTAGAAGCCCTCGACAAATCTCTCATGAGCTGCTATTGCTTGTAAGTTGTTAACTACATCTAAATTCATTTTCATTCAGTTCATGTTCGTTTTCATTGCATATACTCATTATATCTTATGTGTTCTCTTATGCAGACTGAAGATCAGTGAATGCAAAAGTAATAATATTATCAATATTGGGTTTGTTGACCCCGATAAAGTACATGTTCAAACGGTAAAGCATAGCGCGTTAGATACGGGGGGAAACCTACTAAGGTTTTTGGGGGAGCAAAATTTCTGTGATTCAATACTGTTTCCTTACAACTACGAGTGAGAGTCTTAATGATCTTTTATGCACATTCAGTTTTGCTTACTCGATGTTAAGTGTAATTCCTGACGTATATACATAAACATGTGCAGCTTCCACTGGATTCTACTAGACATTCAACTTGATAAGGGAATAGTTGAAGTAAGGGACCCAATGAGTAGAGGCCTGGACGGGTTCCGCGACTTGCAGAAGTTGCTCCAAGTGTAATTTCCTTCATCGCCGCGCTATATCTTTCGTGAGATATCAATTAATTATCCACTCATTCAATCATTCTTTTGCCTGGCAGGACTTGGAAAGCTTTCAAGAAAAACATTAAGGGTACCTGGGCAGAGAAGCTAACATTTACTACTGTACCGTGCGCCCAGCAGCCACAAGGGACGAATCTATGTGGATACTACGTTTGCGAGTTCATTCGCATGTTAACCACTGAGAAGCAGAACAATAATAAATTCAACGTAAGCAATAACATTCACAACTTTATTTATTTTCGTCAATATTTCGTTATCACATTGATATAGTCATACTCATCATCTCATTTTCCTATATAGGTCGACTACATGCGGGACACACTCGAACCAAAGGAACACCTACTAGGAATTGCGGAGGAAGTAGCGGGAGTTTTGCTTAGAGAAGTAATAGACAACAACGGCTTGTTTAGTCCTAATAGGCGCTCTCCCTCTCCCCAAGTTTAGTCCCGGTAGTCGTGAGCTCATGTATATATATATATATGTAAGGGGAATCGACTTTTGTTTCCAATATTTGGTTGATCAATCTATATATAAATGAACGTGTGTACAACTTCTAGTAGCGTATAAATATATGCAACTTTTATTTCGAATAAAAGGGGGCGGTGGCGGGCGGTGGGGGTTGCATCCCTCAAACCCTAAAGCAGCAGGTTTCTGGGAGCGCCACGTCGAGGACCTTTTGCCGCGGTGGTAATACCGCCCGCGACAAAAGGGTCTGTCCACCGCGCGCCCCGTCTGCCACGTGGTCGACCATATGTCGCGGGTGGTGACCCGCGACAAAAGGTGGACCTTTTATCGCGCCTCCGTTGTCGCGGCTGGCCGCCCGCGACAAAAGGGGCTTACCACCCGCGGCAAAATGCCTCTTCTCCACTAGTGCCTTGAAGTAATGTAGTAGCAAAAAACTGTCATTTTTATTGCACAGTCTATTCCTCCCCGTTACGTGTTAAGATGAGAGGAGGACATCAAAAAACCAATCTATGGTTCAGGCCCACTCGACGGCGATGCCAACGACCGACCTGCCTATGGTAGCCCTGGGGGCTTGGAGGTGCGTAGGACCAAGTCCTCCCGCCAGGGGGATGTTTAGGGTTTTTTTAGGTATTGCAGTATCTTCTTCAAGATGGCGAGGAAGTGACTCATCTTGAAGTCAGAATAACATCCTTCCTACCATAACCCCGTTTTGTCGGTGCACGTAGCACCACAGAGGGTGTGTAGAGTTGTCTTTCCGGCGGATATCCTGAGATCTAGTCAGTGATCGTGTCAACGGGTGTTGTCGGAGGTTCGTCCCTTCCGATCTATAATTCACATCTTTGGCGATGGATCCTGCTCTGGTGCGCTACTACTTTGGGGCCTTAGCATGATAACCCCTCGTATGTCTACTACAACATACTCTACTACAACAAACTTAGCATAGATGTAGTGAGAGAGGGGCGCGGACGGCGGCTCGTATTCAGGTACCTCTAGCGTTGTAGTCTTCCGTAGGTGGTTCTGTGTCAAATTCACGTCTATGAGGTTAGCCGACCCCACAGGTTTTTGGAAAAGGCTTTAGATACGTTTATATATTATCCAAAAGATAAGTACAAAAACTAAGTAAAATCGGTGATAATGACCCCATAGGTTTAACGCTATACCTTCGCCATTGAGGAGGTTCATTTCGCAAATATTTTATTTTAAAATATTGTGTTGGTTAGGATTTAAACCTAGAATCTTGTTGCTCTAATACCATGTGGAATTGCATGCTCTGGTCAGTTCAACCATAAAACCGACTAAGCAATTAAATTCAAGACATATATTGTAATTTTATTACTTTCAAAAGTATAAAAAATACAATGTTGATGATTATTAATAAATCTGTGGACCTTTTGCGAAAAAAAAATCTGCCGTTTTCATTGAACACAGCCTGTACATGCATCGTGTGTATGACCCGGTGCGAGGCGCGGTCTAGCTCTCTCCTGAAAGAATGGCTGTACGTGGCACAGACGATCGAACGTAGCCGCAAGTCGCTGTGCGAAGTGACAGTGGAGTGAAAGATCACGTGTGGTTGTCCAGCAAGGGCCCAAATTGCACGGTAAAAATACAAGGCAGCTGGTAATATATCATACCAGGAGTACCCAAAAAGGACAAGACGCTGTCCGGGCCCGTGTTGGACAACAAGCTAATTTTATAATCAAGCACTGGTTTCAATCCACCCCATTTTTGGCATGAATACAATAGGCAAACAAAGCAATAGTCACGATAAATAGTGCATATTCTTAATCGACTATTTGGTAGGCTCCTTTTGTACAAGCATGAATCATCCTTCCCATGTCCATTGGTTTGTTTCTGCCTTTCTGCTTTTATTCTATTCATCCACAGTGAAAGGCCAAAAGAGCAATGCTAACTTATTACCACCAGCCAGGGAAAAACAGCATAAAAAAAGACCACATGATAATGCATAGCTTGATTGAATCGAGAAAAACAAAGACAGTTCAGTTCTTGTTGTACTGCAACATGGCATTGATTTATGCTTCTATAAATTGTCAAATAAATCGGTTGAAGAAACAAACGTCAAAAAGAGATTTCAAGGTTCTCACTGTAGCATGGTAGGATAGAGTTGTTATCAAGCTGATTTTGCATGCCGTCCGAAAACAAATTAAAGTCTCCTCGGCTTGGCCCAGCTAGCCAGTACTAATAACTTGGTTTAATTCGACTTTATTTTCATCGAGACAAGCTCTAGCCAGCAGGATCTGATTGGGATGGATATGTGTGGATCATCCTAGCTGAGCTTTGGCTCAGACCTCGCAGAGACAGCATCTGCATCCACATGCATGCAGCTTACCTGCTCTGAACCGAATGAAGCAATTGGCAGGGGAGAACAGTGTTGCTCTTCAAGTCACCCCAAATCTAGCTGATTTCATTGGAGAATTCTATACAGTTCAATTAGATCGATACAGTTCAATTAGATCGATGGCTGGTCCTGTATATCTCATCGCTTTCCAATAATTGGATTCGGCGGCTTTTGGATTGCTGTAGGGGGCCGGCTACTATAGCGATCTTTTACTCTGACCCACTGGTACACACACATATGCATGTGAAAGAAACAAACACGATCCCTAGTGAAGCTGTTTTACCAAATGGCACACTGTTATGCACGAACAAGAAAGTGTCATGCTGAACAGTGTGTGTAGTAGAAAATTGGCAGAGAAGGACGTCCTAAAAATGAGTAGTGTAGGACAACGGCGGATTCATGTGCAATCCTATGGGGCACGCAACCCGCACCTTGTCGCGTTTCATTTTTTTTTTATAAAGAGCATTTTAACTATCTATCTATCTTCTATTATATACTAAAAGTAAATACGAAGGTTTAAAATAGAGACACCCGCGACCTTTCCAAGCGACTACCAGAAGCTTGTGTTTTTCCCTGAAAGTGGACCTTCATCTAGAAAGTTGAATTTCTCGAAAGAAGTCGAGAGACGTCACTTGCTAGCTCTACAAATTCACTTTACGAGATTTTCCACCCGAGAGCTATCTATCGCTTGTCAAAGTGACAAGAGATTAGAGTTGCTGTGTGCAAAACGAGATATGTCACTAACTAGTGGTAATCAAGTTGCAAGCGTGAGTGGACTCACTACCGCACTCTTGGCATTTCCCGTGGATCTGATTGAGAAAGAAGTACCGACATTGCATTGTTGGATTGATCTGTTAGTTTTAACAGATAAAAGAGAAAAGTTAGAAACATAACGTTGAAGATAAAATTGGGGCCCATATGACCAACATCCAGGACCTTTTCACATACGTGACTTTTTATCGTACATGCCCTCATCGGGGGCATCTGTAACTAACAAGTGGTTTGATCCCCTGTCCCACTGGACAATATATAAGGGAGGGGAGCCAGGTAGCGAGGGATCGGGTTGCTTCACGGTCTACTAGAACTGCTCCCCGACATTCCCTCGCCCTACGGATCTAGGGAGGCCATAAGTGATGGGAAGACCATTCCCACCGCTAGCCACCCCAACGAGAGATGTGTTGGTGGCTCTTTGGACGACTACATCGAAGTGTGGTTCATCTTCTTTAACCACGAGATGGGCTACACCTTGCCTCCATCGAGCAGACACGAGAATCCCCTAATTACATGTAAGTTAATATCCTAATCACTTTGTTAGATGCTCTAAGGCATGATCAGTTTATTTTTAACGGATCCTAATGATGAATTAAGATCTTACATGCACAATTGTCACACTAGTATTTTATTTCAATCATAACTATTAGGGTATTCACAAAAAAATAATCATAACTATTGGGGCAACCTCCGCGCTTGGGCCGCTAGATATTTAAATTACTATAGAATTCAAATATTATATATATATATGTATATTATCGTGATGTATGTACTAAGATTCTCTTTGTCTAACAGCATATGTATAATTTTTTTTATTCTATGTATGTCTTAAGGTTTATAATAGTGTCATGGTGTATGGAATAAGATTGTTTCTATCTATATTGTATTCATTATACATCAATTATTTATTTTATGAATTGTACAACTAAATTTTGGGAAAACTTAAGGCTTCATTGAAGTATAATTGTTTCACATTTCCTTTGTGCAACCCATTTCACTATTTGCCAGTTTGCACCCTCCAACTCCAAGATACCACTCATATATTTGTTGTTAAATACTATAATGCTAAGTATTTATTTTTTTATTATATCTCTACACCTCATTTCTTTATATACTAATAACCAATATCGAATAAAGTGTATTACTTATGATCTTTGCTTTTACGATAGTTAATTATACACGTAATGAGAAGAACCTTGTGATGTTGCTTTCAAAATGTTATATAGATTTTTTTTGCCAAGGTATTGATATAAATTATTATGTATAATGAATATTGAAACATCATTCTTTCTTTGTATGTCATCTCAAGTAATAAATATTGAACATTGTATTAGTGCAATTACATGCATCCAAAAGTATTGCTAATTCTTACCTCTACTATCATATACCATGTGCCAACATAATTTATTCATCCGTGCATACTCGTTTTCTCGCAATCACTCTAGACATAGCTTATTATTTTTAAATACACCCAGAGAGCAGTAGGCTATAATTGCATGTTTTCCTAAATAGGACCCACTATAGTGAAGGGTGTCCGATCTCTCATCTGACTACCTAGCTACCCCCTTGCCCTGAAAAAGTAGTGCTTTCTGAACTTAATATATCATACCTTTTTTTACAAATTTATACTAAACCTTCTTACTTATTTTCTATTTTAACATAAGATCAATTAAGACAATTTCTATTATACCTAACACAACTTCCCACATAATATTGTTCTGAATTTTATGATACAATAATATATGTTACACTTCTAGTGATCACTATCTGCTGGCTAAAGTGGAACTATATACTGCAGGAAAAGTTGGATCATTTTTATTAAAATTCCGTTGACACATCACTATGGATTTCTAAAAAATGAATCTTTTTATCTAAGAAAAGTAATATATAGAAACAACATTTCTTGTTGTCTTAATATGTATCATCAGATGTGCTATAGTGTACTTTTATTCCTTGGTGACAATTTAAATATTTTTAAAAATCTTGTAGATGGTTCGACCGAATACATGTATAAAAGAATATCTTGATATGGATTCTAATGTGTAATCCTGTTTATCTTGGGTATAGATAAATAGAAATTTCTAGAATTTATGAGATGGCCTACTAGTGTTCTTGGTGTGCATTTCTGATCATTTCAGATTGCCCATTTGTTAGTTCTTTTATGGACCATAATGTCATTTATGTTTCTAGGCTTGTATGGTAGGTTCAAGTGTTCTAGATTTTTTTTGTGACAATCCCATAATATAAATATTTGTGTACTGCCTAAATAAATTAATACTCCCTACCTCTCGAAAAAATGTGAGAGATTTATCTAAATGTGAGATGAAATAATCGGATCGATGCCATAAATTCACGTAAGTAGTATATGTACCTGCGCGTACGACAGGCTGCAATGAAGCTGCAATCGATCGGAGATACATGCACACGACACGATCGTGGCAAACAAAACCCTGCGGCTGCACGCACGTACGTAACGCCATCAGCTTTGCTCGTGCAGCCTGCTTGCATATCCGGCCTGCACCCATTTTGATCTCAAGAGGAGCCCCACGGAGAGACGAACAGACAAACAAGCATTACCTAGGCAGAACGCCTCAATAGTGCCGAGCCTTGTGGCCACAGTGCTTATCTCTCCCCCGTCTCGTTGCTTTCATGTCAGTACAACGGCAATCTCAGCTCAACGCGCACGTACGTACCACACTGGGACTCTGCGACCCTGCCGCGCGCGTTGCTAGCTTCCTTTCATGGCGAGACCGGTCTAGCTTTTGATGTAGGAGTGCAACTGGCCTCGCCCAGGGTAAGAGCAACTCTACCATATCCCACTAAACGCGTTGAAACCGTAAAAACTTGCACGAGATTTTTTAAGCACAACTCTGTTAGTTCAAGTTCGAGGAATTTTAAAAGCAACTCTAGCATATCCCGTAAACCCGTCAAAACATCAAGTAAACCGATAGTTTTCAGTTTTCATCGGATTTTTGACGCAGGTCAGATCCTGTGAGCTTGCGCGACCAGGATTTTTATTAAGAGGGTCAGAAAAACCCTCCCCGCCCTCTACATGTGCGGACTATGCGGCCAAACCAAGCAGGCCTTGTACTCCTCCTCGAGTTTTGGTGGGACGGACATTTCCCCTCCCTTCTTTCTAGCTTCCGTGTTATCGGCACTGGTGTTGCCCCTGCCGCGGTCGGAAGAGCCAGTTGGCGTCGCTTTACTGACGCCCCGTGCCTCATCCTCGAAATGTTTCGGCGGCGCAGAAGAAACGAGGTGGGGAAGGGCACGAAGAAGAAGCGACCCGTGCACCACAGAGGCCCTCCTCACATCTCCCTGCCTTCGGCCATGACCGACCCTCCGCATGACAACTACGTCGGCGCTCAAGCTTTGTGAGATCCGGTGGCCGGCTTGGTGTGCGACATGTAATTTAGAGTTTTTTTTCCCGATGTAGGTACGATGCACACAAGGGTTCCAAACTCATTTGTGTATCTTCTAAATGAGCTCGCATATTTTGGATGATTTTAGATGCGAACATTGTTGTCAAACTATGTCATATTGCCTCGTTTGATGTTTACAACTTGTGTTTAAAGGCTCACATTGGCTCTTGGCTCTTGTTTTACAGCTTCACATTACGGGATCCGCCCGGCCAAAGCACGCGTGAGCCTGTAAAACGAGTTTTTTGTGGCCTTACAACGAGTTTTGAAGGACCGGTATCTCACAGAATCTGCTAGAGTTGCTCTAAAGATTGCCATGCATGCAAAATAGCGAAGTAACGTGTCAAGTGAGATCCCGCCTAAATCCTAATTATAGTTCATTTTTTATTTTTAGTATAAATTTAAAAATAAAAATTTACTCTATATACAAATAATAAATAAACTATAAGTAGGATTTAACGTAGGATCCCACTTACATCTCTATTAATGCCAAGGCTGCTGCTCTAGGAGGCACAAAATTTTGCTACAATTGGCTAGATTCAGCCGTACTTTCGTAGGATCTAGCTAGCACTGCCCGTAGGCATATGCCCATGCAGGCAAGTCATGTGGGCGCGTATCTGAATATGCGATTGCCACAGTGCGGTAGGCAGCTACGAATAGAGAAGAACAGTGTCACGTCGGTCTCCAAATTAATATCAGCATCATGCGCAAATACCTAATGAAACATGGGTTTAGGCGCCCAGCTTATTAAAAAATTAAAAAATGCTTTTTAAAAGTTTTGAAAAAACTACAAATAATTTTTTGCATATATTTATTATTTTTATTTGCACTCGTATAAGTTTTCACGAAAAAATATGATTGTATGTGACCTACATGAAAATGACAAATATCTAAATAACAATAATGATTGGATTTGTATAGTTCAGAGAAATACAAAATTTCAGTTTCTCTTTTTTGTGTTGGCCACATATCACCATATTTTGCCTTGAAAGTTTACACAAATAAATATCAACGTAATTTACATGTGTGCATTATTTTAAAATTTTCTTATACTTTGAAATAGCACTTTTTATTCTTTGATAAACGGGTGCCTAAACCCATGTCGACTAAATCTGGGTCGCGGCATGATGCGGCTAGTCGTACTATACCTTCATATGTATCAACAAATCCAAGTTAGTACGACGGATCCAGCAACTG
The DNA here is from genome assembly GCA_030979885.1 of Lolium multiflorum. Classification (NCBI taxonomy): domain Eukaryota; kingdom Viridiplantae; phylum Streptophyta; class Magnoliopsida; order Poales; family Poaceae; genus Lolium; species Lolium multiflorum. The sequence continues at coordinate 309,005,059 of CM061748.1, read as the reverse complement.
TGTAGGTAGTCCTAGACTAGAATTGTTTTCCTTCAAAAGGTACTCGCAAATCGCAGAACATGTATAACGGAGTGACGTCAGTCCTTTTTTAAAATCGATATGTTAAATATTTAGTAGTTTACCCGCAAAAAAATATTTAGTAGTTAGATGAGGGAATGAAGACAAAGAAGATTAATTTCTCTTAGGTAAAGAATGATCTCAATAAAAAATATTATTCTAGTTGAATTTTTTGTATTATGGTCTAGCCTATTTAATATTTGCCATAATTCCAGAAAATCCTAGAGGTTCAATGGCTCATTTATGCAAGACAAGAAGTGGGACAAAAGTTTAGTCCTACATGGATAGAGAGAATTAGACCTCCTGAAAGGGGAACCGGTCTAGTTTTTTTATGAGCAGTTTTATGAGTATGTGAGAAGAGGACTGATTTACCCGTGCTCCTTCTACTCCACCGCCGCCCGCCTTGCCACGTGTAGCCTCATCAAGACATGCGGGAATGAGACTCGAGCTGAGATTTTTTTTCATACATAACTAGAATTTGAACGGCTACGTAGAAGACGAAACGCTATGTTGTATTGGACAATGAATACGAAGGTTGTTCGACTTCGACCGCTACATGTTCGGTTCAACTTCCAACTCCTCGTTTCGCCTCCTGTTGCTGCATGTCTGCCTCTCTTCTGTGTGCCTATAACAAAGAGGTCGCTTCTCCAAAGACACACACTGACACACCACAACACAAACGCCACAACCTTCTTCATTTCAGGGCTTTGCGCTTATCAACGTCTTCCCCATCCCGTTTTGCGGCGTGCACCGCGAGTTGGGGCAGTAGGCCTCCGAAACCCCGTCTCTTTTGATCATCTACGGAGAGCGGCGATATAGTTTTTTGGGCGCGCTTTTGCGTGACTACTGACTTTGTCACGGATGATGACGAGTACTTCCACGACTACATCAGTGTCCTCTACCAGGACATGGGAACAACACTTGCAACGTGAATGGGTCTTCTTCCGTTATCCCGTATGTCATCTTATTTCTTCTAGTCGAAATAATAATGCAATTCCGTGTTCGCATCAGACTTGGAATTGTTTTTACCATAACATATGCTAGATGGCACGTCTAATTTGTTTCCTCTATCTCTAGATATACATTATCTGCCAGTTTTCATGGTTAATTCATGCGAAAAAATGCTTATATTTTCAACAATTTCTTCATTGTACCACATGTTTTCTCTTAGCAAGAGAATTTCTTACTAAAAATATGTAGTTCTCATTAATTGATATAGATGACACAAGAGATGTTGCATCATGTTGTGGAGTTACATGCTCTAGCTAGTTCAACCGAAAGAGAAATCTATTGGAAGAGATTAGTTAATTATATTCAACACCTTTCCTCACGCCTAATTAAACCGGTATCGCTGGATTTTTTATGAGGCCCCATATATATTTATTTTAATATTGCGTTGGTTAGGATTTAAACACAGTATCTATAAGTTTGGTACCATGTGGAATTACATGATCTAATTAGTTTAATCAAAGACGGATCTGTTGAAAGTGATTAGGCAACTATATTTAACATGTAGGCTCATAACAAATTAAAAGTTGCTCCTGCTACTTGGCCTTGAGAATTTCTTTTTTCTATTTCCCATTATTAGATTGTCGGTATAAATCTCATGATAAGTCTCTTATTGCCTTCTCTAGAGATGAAGGGATGGGCTAGCTAAGAGAAGACGTATCCTGTCTAGCATCGTACATGTCCTTAATTCTAAAGATCGAGATGCTTGCTTCTCGGCAGTGTCAAACGTAAGTACCGATAAACTCTGCCCGTTCTGTATCTGAAAACCAGCTTACAATCATGAGTATCGGCTGTGCAGTGATGTTGATGCTAATAATTAAGGATCGATGGTTTGCGGCCGATAAACTCTGGCTGTTCTATAGAGAATCTTATCGCGTTCGATCGATGGTTTGCGGCCGCCGGACGCCGACGGCATGCACGTCGTATGTTTGTAGGCTGTACAGCCGCCGAACAGCTGTGACGCATGTGCATCACTGTTCCACGCATGACTAATATGAACCTTTTCGGATATCGATCGTAATGCATCTTGGCTTGCTTACCGTGTACAGTTGTACACACGTCGGTCCAAGTTTAGAATCAAGCTACCGATTGTCAACTAAACTGGCACATACGTGCCCGTTATTCAGAAGTACTAGTAGTAGAAAAATACCCCAACGCGACGTTGACATAAGTGTATAGATATTTTTATTTATTTTGTCAAACCTTGTTCTTAGGGAGTGGCATAGCGGGGCCCATAGTGAGGACTGCGCCAGTGGGCTTATCTGTTCAAATCTTGTTCACTTTTGGGCCAAATCATGGGATGTATGTAGCTTAAAATATTTGTGCAAGGCTGGGCCACTGCTGCTGGGCCAAATGAGTTTTCCTACAGAAAATACGGTAGCGTGCTATAAACCGCCAATCTTATTTCCCGCCCATTAGCGGGGCGTATTAAGCCCCGCACGCATGCGGGAGCGAGCGGACTACGGCCGGTATGGATTTTCATTTTTTTTTTCTTTCTGTTATTTTTTTTGGTTCTCTCGGGTTTTGTTTTTTTTCCTTTTTTCTGTTCTGTTTTTTTTTCTATGTTTTGAGCATTTTTTAAATTCAAGCAAATTTTAAATTTGAGTATTTTTTAAAGTCGAGCAAATTCTAAACTCAAACATTTTTTAAATTCAAGAAAATTTAAAATTCAAGCAAATTTCAATTTTCTGCAAATTTTTAATCCAAACATGTTTGTAATTCGAACTGTTTTGGATGTGATTTTTTTCTCAATCATAATTTATTTAAATTCATTTTTTAATTAGTTCAAATTTGCTCGAAATAAAAATTCAGTCAGATTAGAAAATTAGTTGCGAATTTGTTAAAACTATGATTTGAACTAGGGTCTCTAGTGGGTCGTTGGTCCGGAAACAAGTTAATGGGTCGGTCCACCCAAGTTTTCCTTCAGGCGATCCCTGTTAACTCCCACTACTGAGCGGGTAGAGGGAAACCCGCTATAAACTCGACAGGTCGCTTTGGAGGACATCCTACTTGGGGCTTTGTATCGTGCGCGACCAAACTGTCTCGCAATTCACAACTTAGTCGTATTCCTAGACAGGGACTTTATCACTGATTCGCAAAAACAAAACAGTGACTTTATCTAAAAACCTATATAGGGGTGTATTTAACTACATGTTTGCCTTGTCGGAATATGGCTAATCTGAGCTGCAACACTGCATACACATACACATGTTTCATCCAACTTGCATCGGATCCATGGGTGGAGCATACCATTGTCAGGCGCGCTGGCCCATTTTTGTCGGTGTGCTTGTACATTGGGCTTACGTAAGTCCAAGCAGTCAGCATCATTTTGATAATCAACCATCACAGGATATCAGTGTGTTTAATCACACGGGTGTATATATTAATTTAATAGATTATCAATTAATATTTTGTAATTAGTGCGGCAGTTATCACACACGGATTGATTAACATGTTATGTAGTCAAGAATTTGCCTGGAATATGCTGCCTAGCCAGTTGTACCAAGATAAGCTGAAGCTGCACATGTAAGTTGTGTTTTTAAACAGGTGTCTAACAAATAATTTTTTTAATACTAATATTAACGATGTCTCCTTGCAGCACATATTATGCATAACTAGCAGAGGACACATGTTCGGCTCCAACCCCACCCCACCCACACACACATGTTGGGCTGTAGAGCTCCTATTATTTCTCACAAGTTTGCACATTTCTACATTTACGCCCACCACTGAAGTTTGCAAGGTCAAATATCGCGTGTACCTAGTTTTCAAAAGTAAGAGTATCAAATCCACGGTGGTGCTGATTAATAATGTTTTTATTGCCTCTTATTACCTTCATTTTTGTCGGTGTGCTTGTACATTGGGTCCAAGCAGTCAGCATCATTTTGATAATCAACCATCACAAGATATCTATGTGTTTAATCACACGGGTGTATGTATTAATTTAATAGATTAGCAATGAATATTTTGTATTTAGTGCAGTAACTATCACACACTGATTGATTAACATGTTATGTAGTCAAGAATTTACCTGGAATATGCTGCCTAGCCAGTTGTACCAAGATAAGCTGAAGCTGCACATATAAGTTGTCTTTTAAACAGGTGCCTAACAAGTAACTTTTCTAATACTAAGATTAACGACGTCCATAACTAGCAGAGGACACATGTTCGGCTCCAGCACCCCCCCCCCCCCACAGACACACATGTTCGGCTGTAGAGCTCCTATTATTTCTCACAAGTTTGCATACTTCTACATTTACGCCCACCACTGAAGTTTCAAGGTCACATATGGCGTGTACCTAGTTTTCAAAAGTAAGAGTATCGAATTCAAGGTGGTGCTGATTAGTAATGCTTTTATTGCCTCTTATTACCTTCACTTAAATGTACTTATAAGTTGACTTTAATCCAAAGCAAGTTTAAATAGATTAAGTATTTTTAAATAGTTGTGAACAAAGTAAATAAAATAAATTGAAGTAAACAAGACGATGCAAATGGTAGTGAACTAACTGAAACTCAATAGGGGTAAAGCCTTCTCGGGAAGTTGCAGATCAACCACTAGCCTAGATATGGTGATTAGGACTACCGATTTTATCTTTTATATATGTTTGTGAGTGGCAAGGTTCCTTAAATGGATGCTCCCAGGAGCATAGTTTCATAACACCCATAACCACTACCTCGTCATGTCACATGTCGCGCAGGTCCGTTAATTAAGGGTCTCCCCATGGTTATGGCCATAGGCGCCGGTCCTTGAGATCCTAGTATATACATGATTGACAGAGGCGGCGGATTGATATCACATGTACGCCCACGCACCGCCAACCATATACAACGGTGATTATTACCAACGCCCCTTAGGCAAATCTGGCTTTGGTCGACAACACGTAACATTGTTGATAAGAAACAACACACATTATAATTATTAGAAAATCAACAAACCTAATTGCATTCCATAATTTGGCTAGGGTTTTTCCATCTCCCCAAGAACAAAAGGATCCACTCACACATGGAGGTAAATAACATTATCATGAATCTATGGATGAAAAATTGAGGATCGAACGAATACAAATATGAATGCAACTCAAGGTAAAGGACCGCAACTAGATGATCAATGATGGTGATAATTTTGATGATGATGAATACCAATGCCTTAGCCTCCAACAACTCGAGAACTGATGATGATGATGGATCACCTTCGGCGAGTTCACCCTCTAGATCCCTCCCATAGGTCAGGTTACGTCAATTACTTGTGTCTCTGTGCCTCTCTTCCTAGTTCCGTCTTTACGGGGTAAATATATTGGACGAGGCAGCGTCAACGCCAGGTGGTACTAGTGGGCCTAAACGTACCACTAGTTGTTAAGTCTTCTATGAAGGCAACTTCGCGAATTTCTTCCTTGGCTTGGTTAGGGTTACTCTTGGAAGGCCTTTAGTGCTCCAAATCATCATTATTCCGCAGAGATATGATCCTTTTTTTCACAGGTTTCAAATCTTCACCTTTACTTCCATGATATGCGAAACATATAAAATAGGTGTGTGCCAACACGATAAAATACAAAAATCCTAACACTACTTAGGCATTTATGTGTTGTAAAACATGTCGCTTTTTTGCACTCATGAACCACGTCGATTTTCCTCCCAAAAAGTAATTCCCCGGGACTAACCTCAAATAGGCCACACTTCCTCTACCCTGTTTTTCAACATTAATTCGTGAAAGACTAAATTTTGCTATATAGAATGGTCAAGTCAATTAGTGAACTACTAAGAGAAAGAAATCATTTATTTATACCAAACTATCTTTCTTATTTATAAAGTGTTACTCGGAAAAGCCTTTATTACAAGTTCCATTATACTAGCCTATTTTTCCATATTTTGGCTATTGTTAGAATGCAATGTTCAATCCTACAATTTGGATGTGTATTTTTTCAATTGGGGAACTATAATTTGTAGAAAAAGTTAGATTTAGTTTTTTTTAATTACTTTGAGGAATTTCTAAGGCGTTCTTTGTTGAATGAATCTGCAATAATCATGTTATATTATAATAATGGAAAATTTCCCTTCCTTCCTAGCATTTGATATGTGTGTATTTATGTGTTCTTAATGCTAGTGATGTGGGCATTACCCTTCGGGTAACTAGTATTGTGCTACCTCCCGTGGCCCAACCAGGGGCCCATGAAGAACATCCATCAACCAAGGTGGGCCGCTATGTCGGTTCCAAAGAAGGATTCTTGAAGGACAAGGCAAGAAGATGAAGAAAGCAAGGAAAATTTAGACATAGCACTCTTTGTAACCTAGTCATACCCGGACAGACCTCTCGAGACCTAGCTCACAATATAAGGGCCATGAGAGGGTCTGCCGTGGGACACACAATCATAATAGCCATAACCACCGCAAGTCTAGAGCTAGGTCATCATATAATTTAGTCTCTCGACGAGATCATAGTCGAAACCTTTGGCACCCCATTGTAACCCGATATTTTCAGCAATCAAGATCAGACAGGCAGGACGTAAGGGTTTTACCTCATCGAGGGCCCCGGACTTGGGTAAATCGCTCTCTCCGCTTGTTTGATAACCGTTGTCTCGTGTCAGCCTACAGGATTCCATCTACCCAAGCCCCATACGGAGGGCATTGCCGGGGAGTACCCTCGACAATTGGCGCCGTCTGTGGGAAACCTGTTGGCACAAGACCCAGCATCGGCAGCTTCGGCCATGTCGTCGGCAGCTTCATCAACACCGCCGGCGTCACCACCGACCTCTTCATCGCCAAGCTCGGGGAATTCGATTCGATTCGGTTCCTTCGAGTTCACTCCGCATAGCGACACGTCCCGCCCAGCCTTATCGGATCTACAAGGAGGCTTGGGCATGACATTTGGAAGTGCCCACTACAACATCAACACGGAAGGAATCCTTCGACTACCAGAGCCGTTCGTCTCCAGATCAGCGAGGAAGTCATCTTCACCAACTGCAGGATCAGCCGCATCATCATCAGTCGATATGTCGGCTGGTTTGACAGCGTCGACGAACTCCTATTGATAAGGGATTAACTTATCAATGCCTACAAGTTGTAGACTAGGGTTTAGTTGGAAGTAGAGGGCAAGTAGATCTCGAAGGTTTCAAACGAAAAGTACTCGACTGCTATGAAAACTAGGGTTGTCTGAAAACAATGAATCGATCCTTTCTTCGTCCCTCGACTCCCCCTTATATAGGAGGCGGAGCCGAGGGTTTCTTGATGCACAAGTTACAGAGTCCGGGAAGTTTCTGAACCGTTCCGTAATAGTTACAAGTCGATATTCCTAATACAATTCTATCCTTCCAAACTATCTCTTAATTGGGCTTCCGAACTTTGTAAAACTTCGGGTCGTGGGCCTCCAGTAAACTCCGGGTACCTTCTTTGGCAGGCCCATTGGGGATGCCTATGTTAGTAGCCCACGAGATTTTACTTGAATCGCAGAATCAGGGAAAATCTCCATCTTTACAATTAGCACATGATTTCTTCGACTCGACAAATAACCTTTGCAAAGTAATTATATATTGTACAGGGATAACGATAATTGGGGCTGGTTCATCTGACGATCGTACCAGTTAACTGCTCTTGTGGCAATCCGCAAAAACCTACTTCAAAATCACGTCCCCGGACATGATCTCGGATACTGGCGTAATTCGACATCTCGCCGCTAAGGTCTTACCGATGCCGAATTCCTTCATGTTTTATCGGGTACCTAACGCGTCCGTTGGGATTTTTCTTCGTATCTTTTGATACGGAAAAAGTAGCAAAGCTCCATCAGAGGCGGTGCCACGCCGCACAGGATGGATCCCGGGGACTTACCTTCGCAGAGTTTTGCGGCATTCGGAGATTATCTCGCGACTGAGGGGCTCTGTGAATATATTGTCGAGTGCTTTTTCTGGCTGCTGGAATAGCACATTTATTCGAGTCAACGGATGACTTATATTGTTTTTAATTTATCCTCCTGATGGGAGTATATGAAGAGTTATTTTGATAACTCGAAATATGCTCACCAGGGTTTATTAAATTTCATCGGGCACGCGAACAGCGTTCCCGATGGGAGTAGCCCCCGAGGCTACAGCCAAGTGCTTGTACTTGGTTGTAGGCTCACCTTTTTAGCATCCTTGCCTCTATATTGTTATTTTTGATACTCCTCTTTATATCTATCGGGTGCGCGAACAACGTTCCCGATGGGAGTAGCCCCCGAGGCTACAGTCAAGTATCTATACTTGGCTAGTCAAGTATCTATACTTGGCTGTAGGCTCCAATTTGTCTCTGTCGCAATATTTTTGAAGCATCCCCTTCTGAACCATCTACATCAAACTTCCCAAAACTTATTTACAAAGTATCCCCCGAGCATTTGAACAAAAACTTGTATTTGGTCAAAGGCTCTCGATATTATCAGTATTCCTTCACTGTCGCCAACTTTCATAGCATTACAGCCGAGATTTTTCCACTGGTAAGGTGACATCAGTGCTGACGATAGCCCCGACCACTATATCGGGAAGACGCGAGTTCTGTCCTTTCACTGACCTGTAGGCCCTAAATCTGCGACACGTTGACACGTTACGCAAGTGGGGGACACACGTCCTCCACTTTTTCTGGCACGCGCGCTGTAGCGCCTTCCGCTCCATCACGGTAAAAATACCGTTTTACCCCTTGAGCCACGTGTAAATCATCAAGTCCATTCTATACCATCCAACGGTGCGACGTTCTGGCTGAACCCGCTATAAATACTCATCTTCTTCCTCGTTAATCCCCTTCGCCGCACCATTGCTCGTATCTCCTCTGCTACAATCCCGATTGTAACCACAAAAGCTCCAGCGCCCACGCACTGTCCACTACTTCCGCAGCGTTGTTGTTGATGCCACCGCGGCCAAGACTCACGAGGCACAGCACTCCCGAAGCAACGATGGCGGCGCAAGATCTGGGAACCACGGAGTGGGAGAGATCCAAGATCTCTGCGCAGGACATCAACCTGCTGAAGAAGCTTGGCCTGAGCAAGAAGAAGGACCCGACGCCTCCCATTGGATATCGGGTTAGCTTCGTTGACCACCTCATCCGAGGCCTTTCTGCGCCCATCAATGATTTTCTTTGTGGATTGTTGTTCGTGTATGGGCTGCAGCTTCATCACCTAACCCCCAATTCCATCCTCCATGTTTCTATTTTCATTACCCTTTGCGAGTGCTTCCTTGGAGTCCATCCCAATTGGGCTCTGTGGAAGCGTGATGCGCGTAAATGTACACGTCCGTTGGGAACCCCAAGAGGAAGGTATGATGCGCACAGTGGCAAGTTTTCCCTCAGAAAAGAAACCAAGGTTTAATCGAACCAGGAGGAGCCAAGAAGCACGTTGAAGGTTGATGGTGGCGAAATGTGATGCGGCGCAACAACAGGGATTCCGCGCCAACGTGGAATCTGCACAACAAAACCAAAGTACTTTGCCCCAACGAAACAGTGAGGTTGTCAATCTCACCGGCTTGCGGTAACAAAGGATTAAACGTATCGAGTGGAAGATGATTGTTTGCAAGAAAATAGTAAAACACAATTGCAGATTGTATGCTATGTAAAGAATAGGACCGGGGTCCACAGCACTAGAGGTGTCTCTCCCATAAGATAAAAGCATGTTGGGTGAACAAATTACAGTCGGGCAATTGACAAATAGAGAAAGGCATAACAATGCATATACATGATATGATAAATATAGTGAGATTTAATCCGGCATTACGACAAAGTACATAGACCGCCATCCAACCGCATCTATGCCTAAAAAGTCCACCTTCGGTTATCATCCGAACCCCATTCGGTATTAAGTTGCTAAGCAACAGACAATATTAAGTATGGTGCGTAATGTAATCGACAACTACATCCTTAGACATAGAATCAATGTTTTATCCCTAGTGGCAACAGCACATCACAACCTTAGAACCTACTGTCACGATCCCAGGTGTCAATGAAGGCATGAACCCACTATCGAGCATAAATACTCCCTCTTGGAGTTAAGAGTACAAACTTGGCCAGAGCCTCTACTAATAACGGAGAGCATGCAAGATCATAAACAACACATAAACAATAGATTGATAATCACCATAACATAGTATTCTCTATCCATCGGATCCCGACAAACACAACATATAGAATTACGGATAGATGATCTTGATCATGTTAGGCAGCTCACAAGATCCAACAATGAAGCACAATTAGGAGAAGACAACCATCTAGCTACTGCTATGGACCCATAGTCCAGGGGTGAACTACTCACTCATCACTCCGGAGGCGACCATGGCGGTGTAGAGTCCTCCGGAGATGAATCCCCTCTCCGGCAGGGTGCCGGAGGCGATCTCCCGAATCCCCCGAGATGGGATTCGCGGCGGCGCTCGGAAGGTTTTCCGTATCGTGGCTCTCTACGGGGTTTCGCGACGGGGCTTTAAGTAGGCGAAAGGGCAGGTCAAGGCGGCGCGGGGCCCACACCACAGCCGGCGCGGCCGGGCCTGGGCCGCGCCGCCCTATGGTGTGGCCACCTCGTGGCCCCACTTCCTTCCCTCTTCGGTCTTCTGGAAGCTCCGTGCAAACCCCGCGAAGATTTCAAACCCGAGAATATTTCCTTACTAGGATTTCGAAACCAAAAACAGCAGAAAACAGCAATGGCTCTTCGGCATCTTGTTAATAGGTTAGTTCCAGAAAATGCGTAAATATGACATATAATGTGCATAAAACATGTAGGTATCATCAATAAAGTAGCATGGAACATAAGAAATTATCGATACGTTGGAGACGTATCAAAGCGCATCTTATTCCTCCGCCGCAATGGCTCCCACAACATTGCCTACAACATAGGCGGTGTTGTTATTTGCGTCCGCCCTGATGTCGAGTATTTTAACGTCAAATTCCCCGACTCCATCCAAGGGTGGCGCAAAAGATGGTTGTATATCCGCGAGGAAAGCGCCGACATTGGAACACAACATTCCCTTTTAACAAAGAACGAAAATCCTCCGTCGCCGCTCCTAGGATGCAGAAGCTACCGACGAAGTAATGTGGGCGACAGAGGCGCTGATGAAACACATCTACGAGCTCTAGAATACCCGTGGCCAAGAGCTGTCGGGTATCCAGATAACAGCATATTTCCTTAGGATTAGGGTGCAGCCTCTGCAGGCTCGCAAAACCCCCTCTGGATGTATGCTGGCGACAAAGATGTGGATCGCATGTCGATAGATCTATCGGTCAAGGACTTAGAAAAACTTGTCCGAAAAATCTCATCGCTCAGCAAGAAAGACGCCATCCCGACATCTTGCCGCGTGGTACCGTATAGCGGCACCAACGCCCTCCACCAGGTAATCTATCTTTATTGACTGCTTGTTTGTTGTTCACTTCTTCGACTGCTATTTTGCTTGTTCGTTGACATAATTTCGTTGTCAATATATTTTTATCATGTTCAGAACCATCAAGCTACATCGTCTCTTCCTCCCCTTCCCGAAGGTGGAGATGTCGAAGAACGAGCAGTCGTTAGCGACGACGCCCAGCAAAATCTCGCCCAGGTCCCTTCTCGACCTGAGAGCGAAGTCGTGGTATCTCATAAATCCGCAGCTTCCTCTGAAAAAGAAGCTGAATCTGAGGCTTCAGAGTCCACGCAGTCCATCCCTTCCGTTGTTTCTCCGAAGAAACGGAAAAGGGGTGAAGCAGAAGGCTCTGGCACCTCCAAGCTGAGCAGTTCTCCTGTCGAGGAAACAACTCCAGAAGGAACTGCTCCCGAAGAAACGGAGCCCTTCAACGCCTATGAAGCTGCCCTTATCAGCTCGTAAGTTACTCTGTCGCGCTTTTCCCTTATTCGTTGTGTGTCGAATAATCTCATTCTATTTTTTGCCCAATGGCGACGAAGAAGAAGAACCCGCCGCCAATGTGACTGCTCCTATGAGCATGTCTCGTACTTTGGCTTTGTCGAACACACACCGCACGGCGGAGGAAACCTCGACTCCTCATCCAGATCTTCAGAGGTCAACTCCTGCCACTAGCCCCCGAGCCTCTTCGCCAAAGAGGGCGAGGATTTAGTTAGGCGGAGATTTCAACATAGCCGGAGGTTCCGCAACTCCGCCCTTGGACGATGTAAGTCTACTATTATTTTGTGTTTCTACCTGCCGAGTTTTTCACTGCTCTGAACCTTTCTTTCCTTCTTCTTTTCTGCAGCCTCTGATGCAGCCCTTCATTAACCTTGGCACCAAATTTATTGGGTACCGCAACACTGTTAATGGGTTGAAAGGTACATTGTCGGATGACCCATATTTTTCTGCTTCTCGAAAACTGTCTTTTGTTCTTGTGTTATTTTTAACTTCTGCCATATGTCCTTTCAACAGAGGATCTCCTCGCAGCTAACAAACGGGCTGATGACCTTGCCCTTAAGCTTAAAGATAGCGAAAAAGCTCGCGAGAAAGCCGAGAAAGATGCCTCTTGTATTGAAGATCTTCGGAAGAGGCTCCACGAGGCAGAGACTGCACTAAGTGACAAAATCACTCAGGATATCGCTCGTGAAGGAAACGTCGCCTCCCGCCTTGAATCGTTGAATCGGCGTTTTGTCACTAAGTTCGCTAGTCCATCTTCATCCTTTTCATTGATTTTCTGCCCCTTCTTTTTGTTGAAAACCCGAATTTTTGTTTCAGCAGGGAAAATGAGTCAGGATTTTGTGCTGGAAAAACCTCAAGGCGACCGTCTTCTCGACGCGCTGTCTCTTCTTGAGATTCATGGGGACCTAGTGCGACGTAGCATCTTTGATGCCCAGGCTGCGTTCTCGTGCTTGTTTCCCTATTTCTTCCCGAAGACAAAACAGCCCGACACCTTTGCTGCCCTCGTCAAAAGCTTCGTCCCCCAAGAAGACCTTGGTCTTGCTCTTCGACAAGAAAACTTGAAGATTGGCGTGGAAGGCACTATAGCATTGGTTGCCGAGAGCCAACAAAACATCGACTTGGCAAAGTTTGGCGCAGCCACAAAGCTGAAGCAGGATAAATGGCCATCTCTGATCAGGGCTGCGAAGCCCCACTCGAAGAAGATCCTGGCCTTCCTCGGGTACAAGCCAACACCTTCCTCCAGTTCCGCCAAACCGGAGGTCAAGTAGATCACCCTGCCTATCTTTTTTTTCTTTTTCCTTTCTTTTAATGGCTGTCGCCATTGATGTAGCTTGCGACAAGGTATTATTGGTTCACTAGGATCCAACCTTTTGTAAGAACCATGTAAATATCTTGAAAATTAATGGAAGTTTATTTTTACGTGATGATTGATGTCAAAATTTTCTTTCCAGTTGGTATTTGACAACTATACTTCAACCCCTTGTCCCTCCGATGCTTTACCTGCTTCCTCTTACTCGAAGAAAGCGTCAGCCGATGACGAATTCACTGAAGATTCATCGAATACGGGTCCAGCACATGACTTGGAAGAACTCCGCCAATAGCTTCAATCAATGAAGAAACAGGCACTCGTAATAATGGAGCAATCTCGAAAATCATCTGAGAGGGAGAAAATTGCACTGCAGCAAGCCCAGGAAGCTATAACTTTAAAAGAGGCCGCAGTCGCCGAAGCTACACAGGCTACTTCCCGGGAGAATTTTATGCTTGAATTGATGACTGACGCGAGCCTGGAAATGGCGGGTATACTTCTCAAGCTTCAAATTCTTTTTTTGTTTGCTTGTTTTTTTGTCTCTGACCGGTGTGCTTTCGCCAAATAGGTCCCTTTTTGGATGCCGCTGCCGAAGATCAACGGGTTGACACAAGATCAAATTTCCTTATCAATGTTGCGCTGGACCATGGTTCCCTCTTTTGGGCTACACCTGAATGCACCCGACAAATCGTCAGGTTTCAGGATCGTGCGTGTCAAATCCGTGAGTTCCTTGAATTTTGCACCAAAACGTTGTCCATGGTCTACAACTCCATGTTCCCTCGAAATATTCAACCTAAAACACTTCCTGAGTTGATGACCAAGTTTAAAGACTCGCAGCAGATCCATGGTTTTGTAAGGGCTCAACTAGTAGCTGGTGTTAGGTTTGCTCTCATTATGCTACAGATCTGCCACTCAAAACTGGATATGACCAAGGTGGTTGAAACTGTGCACACCAAGTTGAGGCGACGACGGAGGGGTGTCGATAGAATCGATGAGATAGTTACACCAGTGGCCGAACAAATAATCGAAGATCTCCTTCGAATGGATACCGACTTTTTTGTGGACGGTCATTATGCCGATTTCCTGGGTGCATCTGTCGAAGAAGATAGAGTGAATATAGATGATCTGTTAGGTCACGATTGAATCTGTTTCGTCGGTAGATATCTATCTTGATGAAAAACTTATAAAGAGTTGTATATATTGTAAAGCAACTATTTTTATATTCTTTCTTTCCCTTAGCCCCTGAGTACCTCGGTGGCTTGTATCGTTACTTTGTTATTTTTGCGAGGTGTTTGAAACCAAGGTAAAGGTTCTGTAAACTTGTATGCTGTATGAGTTTTTTGTATGGACGAACTTTGTCGGGTAAAAAAGCCCTTGATCCTATCGAGGAAAAAAGATGTATATCACCAATATCTTTATTATATTGCAGCACCGCGAGCCCGCCTCATCAAAAACCTTCCAGCCCACTCGGTGCCCTGAAAGGAAAAGAGTGCGTCTGAAAACTCGCGGGCGTTTCAGTGCATTGTATGTTTACATATATATCTTGACTCAGGCGTAGAAATGCCTAAGTTGCGCCACGTTCCAGGGATTTGGCTCTGCAATCCCTGTCTTCTTGTCCTTTATCCTGTACGCTCCTCCTTCAATTACTTCGGTGACGATATAAGGGCCTAGCCAAGGCAACTCGAATTTCTCATGACTATCTTGTGTGAGACGAAGAACTAGGTCGCCAACTTGGAAAGATCTTGGTCGCAATCATCGACGGTGATAGTTTTTCATATCTTTCTGATATTTGGCGACTCGTGACAATACTTCATCGCGAGCCTCGTCGAGTGCGTCCATATCATCTTCCAGCGCCTTTCTCGAGGTTTCTTCATCAAACTCCGCCACTCTTGGGGAATTGTGTTCTATTACTATCGGCAGCACCGCCTCAGCTCCACGAACCAGAAAAAACAGGGTTTCCTGTGTTGTTGTGTTGGGTGTTGTTCGTATGCTCCATAGCACGCTGGGTAACTCCTCCGGCCAAGTATGCCGAGCTTTCTCCAAAGGTCCTAACAGGCGCTTCTTGATACCGTTGCAGATGACACCGTTTGCTTTCTCGACTTGACCATTGGTTTGTGGGTGCGCCACTGACGCAAAATGTAGCTTGATACCTACCTCTGCACAATAAGCCTTGAATTCCTTTAACGTGAAATTGCTACCATTGTCTGTGACGATGCTATGAGGAACTCCAAACTGGAAGGCGATGCTTTTGATAAACTTGACCGTTGAGGCTGCATCTGGCGAATTTATTGGTTTTGCTTCAACCCACTTGGTGAACTTGTCGACAGCTACAAGCATATACTAGTATCCTTCTGGCCACGCCTTGTGCAATTTGCCCACCATATCGAGACCCCATTGAGCAAAGAGCCACGACAAAGGTATCGACATCAGTTCTGCTGCCGGAGAATGAGGTTTTGCGGCAAACCTTGACACGCATCACAGGTACGCACTATGTCGTTTGCATCTTCGATGGCTGTTAGCCAATAAAACCCTGCTCTTAAAACCTTAGCCGCAATAACTCGACTGCTTGCATGGTGTCCGCATACTCCCTCGTGCACATATTTTAAAAGCACTCGACCTTCTTCAGCTGTGACGCACCGCTGCAAGACTCCCGATATACTTTTCTTATAAAGCTCGCCTTAACCACGTAAAGGCTTTGGATCATCGAATAATTCGCCTTGCTTCCACCGGATCTTCGGGTATTTGCTGCCTTGAGATATATGCAATATAAGCCTGCATCCATGGTACTTGTACTACCGTTACCTCGTGTGATTCCTCCTCATCTCCAGATACACCTGCCTCGAGGGCTGCCGAAGCCCCCGAGCCTTTCTCGACCTGGTCTTTCTTCTTGGGCTGTTTCCTCGCCATAGTCGACCTTTCACTTATCTCTTCCCAAAATACTCCGGGTGGTATTGCTAAGCACTGCGACCCGATCTTTGCCAGAACATCGGCTTCGTCATTACTGAGCCTACTAACATGATTCACCTCACACCCGTCAAAAAGCTTTTCGAGTTCATTGTATAACTCTTTGTATGCTATCATGCTATGATTGACTGCGTCGCATTGATTCCTCACTTGTTGAGCTACCAGCTGAGAGTCGCCGTATATTTTTAATCGGTTCGCACCACAAGCCTTCGCCATCTTCATCCCATGTATCAATGCTTCATACTCTGCCTCGTTGTTAGATGCGTTGGAAAACGTCATCCGTAGCACATACTTTAACTTGTCTCCTTGAGGTGAAACCAGTATCACGCCTGCTCCCGCTCCTTCTAACCTCTTGGACCCGTCGAAGTTCATGGTCCAGGTTCTCGATAAATCAGGAGGTCCCGTGTTTTGCAGCTCCATCCACTCTGCGATGAAGTCTGGTAAGATCTGCGACTTTATCGCTTTTCTTTTTTCATATGTGATGTCCCGAGGGGAAAGCTCTATTCCCCAAAGGGAGACACGGCCCGTAGCTTCCGGGTTATTCAGTATATTTGACAATGGTGCCTCATTGACCATTATTACCGGATGTGCCAAAAAATAGTGTCGTAACTTTCTTGCTGTTGTAAACACTCCATACGCTAGCTTCTGATAATGCGGGTACCTCTGTTTTGAAGGCAATAAAACTTCATTAATGAAATATACCGGCCTTTGTACTCCATGTAGTTTCCCTTCTTCCTCTCGCTCAACCACGAGTGTCGTGCTGACCACCTGAGGTGTGGCCGCAATGTATAACAGGAGAGGTTCCTTTTCCTTGGGTGCCACCAATATTGGAGGTGTCGAGATTGTGCGCTTGAGATCCTCGAAAGCTCTGTCCGCTTCTTCGTTCCACTCGAACTTTTCTCCTGGCTTGATCAAGGCGTAAAATGGCAACGCCCTTTCTCCTAGTCTGGCGACGAATCTGCTTAAAGCTGCGACTCGTCCAGTTAGCTGTTGTATCTCCTTTAACTTTGTTGGCTTCCGCATCGTCACGATAGCCTGAATTTTCTCCAGGTTAGCCTCGATCCCTCTTGCTGACACCAGAACCCGAGAAGTTCTCCTGCCGGGACGCCGAAAGAGCACTTTGTCGGGTTTAGCTTGAGGCAGAATTTGTCGAGGTTATCGGAAGTTTCTCTGAGATCATCAATCAATGTTGATCCTTCCTTTGTTGTTATGACGACATCGTCAATGTATACTTGGACGTTCTTGCCAATCTGCGTGGCCAAGCACTTCTGCATCATCCGCTGGTATGTTGCGCCCGCGTTTTTCAACCCGAAAGGCATTGTGTAACAAAACACGCCATAAGGGGTAATGAAAGCTGTTTTGACTTCATCTTCTTCCTTCAGTAACTGGTTGTAACCAGAATATGCGTCCAGGAAGTAAAGACGTTCACAACCTGCCGTGGAGTCGATGATCGATCCTTGGGAGGGGAAAGTGATCCTTTGGACAATGTTTATTGAGACACGTGATACGTCTCCAACGTATCGATAATTTCTTATGTTCCATGCTACTTTATTGATGATACCTACATGTTTTATGCACATTATATGTCATATTTATGCATTTTCTGGAACTAACCTATTAACAAGATGCCAAAGAGCCAGTTGCTGTTTTTTTGGTTTCAGAAATCCTAGTAAGGAAATATTCTCGGAATTGGACGAAACTTTCGCCCAGGGTCCTATTTTTGCACGAAGCTTCCAGAAGACCGAAGAGATAACGAAGTGGGGCCACGAGGCAGCCGGAGGCTAGGGCGGCGCGGCCCAAGCCCTGGCCGCGCCGACCTACCCCCTAGGCCCCTCGTGTGGCCCCCCGCGTTGACCTTCCGCCTACTTAAAGCCTCCGTCGCGAAACCCCCGCACGAGAGCCACGATACGGAAACCTTCCAGAGATGCCGCCGCCGCAAATCCCATCTCGGGATTCAGAGATCGCCGGCACCCCCGGAGAGGGGATTCATATCCCGAGGACTCTACACCGCCATGGTCGCCTCCGGAGTGATGAGTGAGTAGTTCACCCCTGGACCATGGGTCCATAGCAGTAGCTAGATGGTCGTCTTCTCCTTGTTGTGCTTCATTGTTGGATCTTGTGAGCTGCCTAACATGATCAAGATCATCTATATGTAATTCTATATGTTGTGTTTGTCGGGATCCGATGGATAGAGAGTACTATGATTATGGTGATTATCAATCTATTGTTTATGTGTTGTTTATGATCTTGCATGCTCTCCGTTACTAGTAGAGCTCTGGCCAAGTTTTTACTCTTAACTCCAAGAGGGAGTATTTATGCTCGATAGTGGGTTCATGCCTCCATTGAATCTGGGACAGTGACAGAAAGTTCTAAGGTTGTGGATGTGCTGTTGCCACTAGGGATAAAACATTGATTCTATGTCTAAGGATGTAGTTGTCGATTACATTACGCACCATACTTAATGCAATTGTCTGTTGCTTTGCAACTTAATACCGGAGAGGGTTCGGATGATAACCTGAAGGTGGACTTTTAGGCATAGATGCATGGATGGCGGTCTATGTACTTTGTCGTAATGCCCAATTAAATCTCACTATATTTATCATATCATGTATATGCATTGTTATGCCTTTCTCTATTTGTCAATTGCCCGACTGTAATTTGTTCACCCAACATGCTTTTATCTTATGGGAGAGACACCTCTAGTGAACTGTGGACCCCGGTCCTATTCTTTACATAGCATACAATCTACTGCAATTGTGTTTTACTATTTTCTTTGCAAACATCCACTCGATACGCTTAATCCTTTGTTACAGCAAGCGGTGAGATTGACAACCTCACTGTTTCGTTGGGACAAAGTACTTTGGTTTTGTTGTGCAGATTCCACGTTGGCGCCGAATCCCCGGTGTTGCGCCGCATCACATTTCGCGACCATCAACCTTCAACGTGCTTCTTGGCTCCTCCTGGTTCGATCAACCTTGGTTTCTTTCTGAGGGAAACTTGTCACCGTGCGCATCATACCTTCCTCTTGGGGTTCCCAACGGACGTGTACATTTACGCGCATCAAGCACCGTTTTTCTGGCGCCGTTGCCGGGAGATCAAGACACGCGCAAGGGAGTCTCCACTTCTCAATCTCTTTACTTTGTTTTTGTCTTGCTTTATTTTATTTACTACTTTGTTTGCTGCACCTAAACAAAACACACAAAAATTAGTTGCTAGTTTTACTTTATTTACTGTCTTGTTCTCTATATCAAAAACACAAAAAAATTAGTTACTTGCATTTAATTTATTTTGTTATCATGTCTAGTCCTGTACTTGTTTTTATTTTCACTAGTTAGGCATAATGGAAAACAACAAAAAAATTAGAGATCTTTATGAAATTTATCTTGAATTAGGACATGATGTGTTTGAAGAGAAAATTAAAAAACCCATGGAACTTTGTTTGCAAAATAGTTGTAGCAAGGTTATTAGCATGAACTCTTTGAACACCATTATTGCTAAAGCTATGGAAGAATTTAAGCTTGGGGAAGCTGGTTGTGATATTTTTAGTCCCCCAAGCATGGAGGATAAAATTTACTTTGATGATACTTTACCTCCTATATATGATGCTTGCAATGATGAATATGATATTTTCACCACCTACTATTGAGGAGAAAATTAATTATGATTACAATATGCCTCCTATGTATGATGATTATGGTGATGAGAATAATAATGATAGCTATTTTATTGAATTTGCTCCCACTACAACTAATAAAATTGATTATGCCTATGTGGAGAGTAATAATTTTATGCATGAGACTCATGATAAGAATGCTTTATGTGATAGTTATATTGTTGAGTTTTCTCATGATGCTACTGAAAGTTATTATGAGAGAGGAAAATATGGTTGTAAAAATTTTCATGTTACTAAAACACCTCTCTATGTGCTGAAATTTTTGAAGCTACACTTGTTTTATCTTCCTATGCTTGTTACTTTGCTCTTCATGAACTTGTTTATTTACAAGATTCCTATGCATAGGAAGCATGTTAGACTTAAATTTGTTTTGTATTCGCCTCTTGATGCTCTCTTTTGCTTCAAATACTATTTCTTGCGAGTGCATCAATTAAAACTGCTGAGCCCATCTTAATGGCTATAAAGAAAGAACTTCTTGGGAGATAACCCATGTGTTTTTTTTACTACAGTACTTTTTTTATATTTGTGTCTTGGAAGTTGTTTACTACTGTAGCAACCTCTCCTTATCATGTTTTTGTGCCAAGTAAAGTTTCTATGTTAAAGTTGATGTTATATTTGGGATCGCTGCGCAGAAACAGCATTGCTGTCACGAATCTGGGCACAGTTCTCTGTAGAAAATTCGAAAAAATCTGCCAATTTACGAGCGTGATCCTCAGATATGTACGCAACTTTCATTAGTTTTGAGTTTTTCCATTTGAGCAAGTCTGGTGCCAGCTTTAAATTCGTCTTTACGGACTGTTCTGTTTTTGACAGATTCTGCCTTTTATTTCGCATTGCCTCTTTTGCTATGTTGGATTTATTTCTTTGATCCATTAATGTCCAGTAGCATTATGCAATGTCCAAGTGAAAATAATGATTGTGTCACCTCTGAATGAGTGAATTATTAATTATGCACTAACCCTCTAATGAGTTTGCTTGAAGTTTGGTGAAGGAAGTTTTCAAGAGTCAAGAGAGGAGAATGATATACTATGATCAAGAGGAGTGAAAGCTCTAAGCTTGGGGATGCCCCGTGGTTCACCCCTGCATATTTTAAGAAGACTCAAGCGTCTAAGCTTGGGGATTCCCAAGGCATCCCCTTCTTCATCGACAACATCATCAGGTTCCTCCCCTGAAACTATATTTTTATTCGGTCACATCTTGTGTCCTTTACTTGGAGCGTCGGTTTGTTTTTGTTTTTGTTTTTGTTTGAATAAAATGGATCCTAGCATTCACTTTGTGGGAGAGAGACACGCTCCGCTGTTGCATATGGACACATGTGTCCTTAGGCTTTACTCATAATGTTCAAGGCGAAGTTTCTTCTTCGTTAAATTGTTATATGGTTGGAATTGGAAAATGCTACATGTAGTAATTCTAAAATGTCTTGGATAATGTGATACTTGGCAATTGTTGTGCTCATGTTTAAGCTCTTGCATCATATGCTTTGCACCCATTAATGAAGAAATACATAGAGCTAAAATTTGATTTGCATATTTGGTTTCTCTAAGGTCTAGATAATATCTAGTATTGAGTTTTGAACAACAAGGAAGACGGTGTAGAGTCTTATAATGTTTACAATATGTCTTTTATGTGAGTCTTGCTGCACTTGTTCATCCTTGAGTTTGCTTCAAATAACCTTGCTAGCCTAAACCTTGTATCGAGAGGGAATACTTCTCATGCATCCAAAATCCTTGAGCCAACTACTATGCCATTTGTGTCCACCATACCTACCTACTACATGGTATTTCTCCGCCATTCCAAAGTAAATTGCTTGAGTGCTACCTTTAAAATTCCATCATTCACCTTTGCAATATATAGCTCATGGGACAAAATAGCCTTAAAAACTATCGTAGTATTGAATATGTACTTATGCACTTTATATTTTATTAAGTTGCTTGTTGTGCGATAACCATGCTTCTGGGGAACGCCATCAACTATTGTTGAATATCATGTGAGTTGCTATGCATGTCCGTCTTGTCTGAAGGATCTATCATTTTAGTGGTTGGAGCATGCAAAATTGTTAGAGAAGAACATTGGGCCGCTAACTAAAGCCATGAATCATGGTTGAAGTTTCAGTTTTGGACATATATCCTCAATCTCATATGAGAATAATAATCATTGCTACATGCTTATGCATTTAAGAGGAGTCCATTATCTGTTGTCCATGTTGTCCCGGTATGGATGTCTAAGTTGAGAATAATCAAAAGCGAGAAATCCAAAATGCGAGCATTCTCCTTAGACCTTTGTACATGCGGCATGGAGGTACCCCTTTGTGACACTTGGTTGAAACATGGCATGCGAAGATCCGGTAGTCCAAGCTAAGTAGGACGAGGTGCGGGCACTATTAGTATACTATGCATGAGGCTTGCAACTTGTAAGATATAATTTTCATAACTCATATGCTTTATTACTACCGTTGACAAAATTGTTTCATGTTTTCAAAATAAAAGCTCTAGCACAAATACAACAATCGATGCTTTCCTCTTTGAAGGACCATTCTTTTACTTTTATTGTTGAGTCAGTTTACCTATCTCCTTCCACCTAAGAAGCAAACACTTGTGTGAACTGCATTGATTCCTACATACTTGCATATTGCACTTGTTATATTACTTTATGTTGACAATATCCATGAGATATACATGTTATAAGTTGAAAGCAACCGCTGAAACTTAATCTTCCTATGTGTTGCTTCAACACCTTTACTTTGATTTATTGCTTTATGAGTTAACTCTTATGCAAGACTTATTGATGCTTGTCTTGAAGTACTATTCATGAAAAGTCTTTGCTTTATGATTCATTGTTTACTCATGTCATTACTTTTGTTTTGATCGCTGCATTCATTACATATGTTTACAAATAGTATGATCAAGATTATGATGGCATGTCACTTCAGAAATTATCTTTGTTATCGTTTTACCTGCTCGGGACGAGCAGAACTAAGCTTGGGGATGCTGATACGTCTCCAACGTATCGATAATTTCTTATGTTCCATGCTACTTTATTGATGATACCTACATGTTTTATGCACATTATATGTCATATTTATGCATTTTCCGAACTAACCTATTAACAAGATGCCGAAGAGCCATTTGCTGTTTTTTTTTTTTTTTTAAATCCTAGTAAGGAAATATTCTCGAATTGGACGAAACTTTCGCCCAGGGTCCTATTTTTGCACGAAGCTCCGAAGACCGAAGAGATAACGGTGGGGCCACGAGGCAGCAGAGGCTAGGCGGCGCGGCCCAAGCCCCGGCCGCGCCGACCTACCACCTAGGCCCCTCGTGTGGCCCCCGCGTTGACCTTCCGCCTACTTAAAGCCTCCGTCGCGAAACCCCCAGTCGAGAGCCACGATACGGAAAACCTTCCAGAGACGCGCCGCCGCGAATCCCATCTCTGGGGATTCAGGAGATCGGCACCCTGCCGGAGAGGGGATTCATCTCCCGAGGACTCTACACCGCCATGGTCGCCTCCGAGTGATGAGTGAGTAGTTCACCCCCGGACCATGGGTCCATAGTAGCTAGATGGTCGTCTTCTCCTTGTTGTGCTTCATTGTTGGATCTTGTGAGCTGCCTAACATGATCAAGATCATCTATATGTAATTCTATATGTTGTGTTTGTCGGGATCCGATGGATAGAGAGTACTATGATTATGGTGATTATCAATCTATTGTTTATGTGTTGTTTATGATCTTGCATGCTCTCCGTTACTAGTAGAGGCTCTGGCCAAGTTTTTACTCTTAACTCCAAGAGGGAGTATTTATGCTCGATAGTGGGTTCATGCCTCCATTGAATCTGGGACGTACAGAAAGTTCTAAGGTTGTGGATGTGCTGTTGCCACTAGGGATAAAACATTGATTCTATGTCTAAGGATGTAGTTGTCGATTACATTACGCACCATACTTAATGCAATTGTCTGTTGCTTTGCAACTTAATACTGGAGGGGGTTCGGATGATAACCTGAAGGTGGAATTTTTAGGCATAGATGCATTGGATGGCGGTCTATGTACTTTGTTGTAATGCCCAATTAAATCTCACTATATTTATCATATCATGTATATGCATTGTTATGCCTTTCTCTATTTGTCAATTGCCCGACTGTAATTTGTTCACCCAACATGCTTTTATCTTATGGGAGAGACACCTCTAGTGAACTGTGGACCCCGGTCCTATTCTTTACATAGCATACAATCTATCAATTGTGTTTTACTATTTTCTTTGCAAACATCTTCCACTCGATACGCTTAATCCTTTGTTACAGCAAGCCGGTGAGATTGACAACCTCACTGCTTCGTTGGGACAAAGTACTTGGTTTTGTTGTGCAGATTCCACTTTGGCGCCGGAATCCCCGGTGTTGCGCCGCATCACATTTCGCGACCATCAACCTTCAACGTGCTTCTTGGCTCCTCCTGGTTCGATCAACCTTGGTTTCTTTCTGAGGGAAAACTTGCCACTGTGCGCATCATACCTTCCTCTTGGGGTTCCCAACGGACGTGTACATTTACGCGCATCAACACGTGAAGTCGACGCACATGCGAAGGACCTCTGTGTTTTTCTTCGGGACCAGCACTGGGTTTGCTACCCAGGTGGCTTCTGTGTGTATCTCTTTAATGAACCCAGCTTCTCTGAGTCGATTGATTTCTGACAGCATAGCTTTGTGGTTTGGTTCCGAAAAACACCGCAGAGGTTGTCTAATTGGCCTGGCCAATGGATCCAAGTTAAGGGGGTGCTCGGCAAGTTCCCTGGGTACTCCTGGCATGTCATTTGGACACCATGCGAAGATTTCCTAGCGCTGACGGAGGAACTCGACAAGCGCACTTTCCTATGCGAGGTCCATGTTTGTGGCGATAGTTGTCGTCTTCTTGGGATCTATCGGGTGTATCAGCACTTCCTTCGAGTTCTTGGTAGTATCGAAGGTTGGTTCCTTGAGAGGCCTCCCGACATCTGGCAACACGTCGTAGTCTATTGTCAATTTTGACGCCATATATTCTGCCTGCATCCCGAAAGTTTCTGACAGCCGATGAAAATCCTTGTCGCACTTATCCGCTAGCGGAAAACTGCCTTTCACTGTAATTGTTCCCTTAGGCCCAGGGAGCCTCCATAACAAGTACGTGTAGTGGGGTACTGCCCTGAATCTAGCATACGCGGGTCGCCCCAGTAAAGCATGGTACTGCGATGGAAAATCCACAACTTCGAACTCCAGCCTTTCGATCCTGTAATTCTCTCGGGTTCCAAACTGAACGTCGAGATTAATCTTCCCCAGTGGATAACTTGGCTTGTCTGGTGTTATACCATGGAAACGCATATTCGTTGGTTTTAAGTTCGCCAATGATATATTAATCTTCCTCAATGTATCTGCGTACATAAGGTTTAGACTGCTGCCTCCATCTATAAATACTCGCGACACTCGAATCCTGCAATCACCGCTGGTAAGATTAAAGTTGATTGCCCTGGTCGAGGAACTTGCTGCGGGTGGTCAGCTATGGTGAAGCCAATGTCCTGTCCCGACCAATTCAGATATTCTATTGTTGGTGGAGGCATCTTCTCTGCCATGAAGACTTGTCGCAAAATTACTTTCTGAGCTCTATTGGATGGCATGGCTTTCTGAATCATCGAGACCGCACCGTTGGTGTCGATATAAGGAGGCGGGTGTGGAGCTGCCGCTATTCTTAGCTGATGCCGATTTTCGTTCGTAATTGCGGGAGGAGGTGGGAGATGAACCTCGCTCCTTGGCTCCTGAGGGTATCTGTTTGCTGCCTGTGCGTTGGCATGCCCTGCAAATCTGTTCAACGCCCGAAAGTTCGGCACTTTCTGCAAGTGTCCTGACTGTCTCTTTCCATTGTTGTCAAGATAAAAGTGCATTTGGCATGGTCCGTTCATCATATCTTCGGGAGATATATACGGCCTCTGGAACCTTGGACCATTATTTTGCCTGTTTCGGCGAGGACCATCCCTGTAGTCACTTGCTCACCGCCCTTTTGATATCATCTCGATTGTTTCCTTCATTATTTCCGGGCCGGCCGATATTTGGCCGGGACCGTTGTGATCTGAATATTGGCGAGGAAAACGCCGTCTATTTTGAAAGTTTCTATTACGATCTTCCTCAGCCGACCTATGTCGCTTATTGTTGACAGCATCCTCTCCATCTGCCCAACGATTTGCTATCTCCATGAGTGCTGCTATTGTCTTTGGATTAGTCCTTCCTAAATCCTCGATAAAGTCCTTCCTTCGGATCCCACCGACAAAAGCATCTATCGCTCTCTCGTCAGATACATTTTCTGCCGAGTTTTTGATAATATTCCACCTCTGTATGTACGCCCTCATCGACTCGTCATACTTCTGTCGACAGGCTCTCAACTCCTCTATTGACGCAGGTTTCTTGCATGTGGATAAGAAATTCTTTACAAACAGGTCCTCGAAGGTTTCCCAACTGTCGATAGACCCAGGTGGTAACTTCTTGATCCATGATCGAGCTGCGCCACTTAGATATACCTGTATGCTTTGCATAGCCGTTGCCTTAGTTCCACATGTTAGTTTTACTGTCTCCAAGTAATCAACCAACCAATCTTCGGGATCTTGCAATCCTTCAAATTTCTTATAACTATCGGGCAACTTGAAATCTGACGGGACTCGCGTTTTGCGGACTCGTCGAGTGAAACAGGGGAGTCCACACAGATCTTCGTCATCTACTTCAGGTGACTGCCGACGTTCTCTCCTCTCGTGTCATGCCCTGTCGACCCGAGTTTGCGCCGCTGTGTCTCTTGCCGATGTTCTTGGGGGTTCTTGCACTGCCACTGTAGGTCGTGGACTATTTTGCCTTGCAGCACCTTCGGGAGGTGTGCTTGTTCCTGCGAACGCTGTCCCCATAACTCCAACTCCTGCCAAAGCCATGTTATACAATGCCTCTCTTGGATCTCCTGCGGGTGGCCTGTTCGCCAGTATGAAGGCCTGTGTCGCCATATATCCTGCTTCCGGGGTTTTAGGGATAATATTCCCTCTTGTGTCGATCGACATGAAGGACATGTCGAGGTTCTGGATCAGATGCTCCTCTCTGCCTCTGGTATGTTCTACAGTCGAGATCTTCCCCTATTACGACCATCTCTGTGGTTGTCTCCCGACGTTCCTGAATGTCGGCTCAACTCAGCCCTTCGCCTGCTTGACGCAGAAGCAGCGGCTCTTCTCTTTTCGAGTTCAGCTCTTTCTTTTTCGAGTTCTCTCCCTTTACGGCTAGCCAATATTGGTACGCTTGCAATTCTGCGACTGTTGCAGTGGTATTCATCGGCTCCGTGCCATTCATGGCTCTTGTTGCTCTATCCCAGGCTTCTTGCGGGAGTTGCACTTTGTCTCTTGGTTCGGGACCGAGGTACTTGGTGCCCAAACCTCGCATGAAATCAGCGGGATCGACGTATGGATTTCCCAAATCATCGAAAGCCTCTGATGTCTCCGGCTCTGATCGGCTTGCTTCCCCAATGACATACACTTGGTGATGTGTTGAAACTTGATTGTCGTCGATATTGGTGACACCGTCATATAGATCGGCGAAGACCTCACGAATAGAAGCGGATTGATCGATGAAGTCGAAAGTATCGACACTATCCGAGTCGCTGCTTATATTTGAGTCCGCAGACGACCCGACGGATATGTTGTTGAAGATCTTGACGAGTTCTCCACTTGAAGCAAGCTTGGTGGAGATTGTCGACGAAATCTCTTCATCGCCAGACTCGAACGATGAAACCGATCCCGATGAATCGGAACCGACTGCAACCGATCTCGCCGAATCGATCTTGTGAGTCGATGAGATCCCTCCTTCCCGACGCGGAAGTGGAACCTTCCAAACGCCATGTCCATGGGCTCCTCCAGATACGCATATGCATCCATACGGGAGGGTGGGTGAGGAACAAAATCGACTAGAGCGGTTTCGATCTGTTTACCTTGATCCATCGCGTTGCTTGCTACCGAAGATGTTGATGATGTTCAACGTGTCATCGAGATCGGAACCTTGTCGCCTCTAATCCCCACAGACGGCGCCAATTGATAATGGATTAACTTACCAATGCCTACAAGTTGTAGACTAGGGTTTAGTTGGAAATAGAGGGCAAGTAGATCTCGAAGGTTTCAGCCGGAAAAGTACTCGACTGCTATGAAAACTAGGGTTGTCTGAAAACAATGAATCGATCCTTTCTTTGTCCCTCAACTCCCCCTTATATTGGAGCTTGAGCCGAGGGTTTCGTGATGCACAAGTTACAGAGTCCGGGAAGGTTTCTGAACCGTCCCGTAATAGTTACAAGTCGATATTCCTAATACAATTCTATCCTTCCAAACTATCTCTTAATTGGGCTTCCAAACTTTGTAAAACTTCGGGTCGTGGGCCTCCAGTACACTCCGGGTACCTTCTTTGGCAGGCCCATTGGGGATGCCTATGTCACCTATTCGCCATCTGTCGTTCGATCAATATCATCTATGTCGGTCGGATCCGATGACTCTGAGTCATCCGATATGACCTCATACTACTGTTTAAACTACGATGCCAGGCATGGATTGGGGTCAAGCGATACACCGTTCGTCTGCAGCGTGAGATATTCATCGGATGAAGGAAGCATCGACAACGCCGCCAGGACATCCACTTGGGGGATAGCGCGTCACCAGGTCTATGCTACCCTCAATACGGGGAACACAGGGAACGGAGAAGAAGAAGGAGAGTGCACTCCACGCGCCAGCAGGCGACGTAATTCTGAAAACAGCGCCAGCAACGGCGATAGCGATTATACTATCGCAGAGGGAGAATTGGCAGCAGCTCGGGCCGCCATAACCAACAATACGCCGCTCCCCTCCTGTACTTAATGCGTATCGTTCTATCTTCGAAAGGAATCGAGTACGGTTATCAAACGACCAGGCCAATCTCAATCGACGTCTACTCGCAGTAGACCAATCTAGTGAGCGTCGGAGGGCCTCACATGCAAGCGCGTCTCGAAGCAGCCAAGGAGCAGAAAGGCATCGATCAAGGTTGTCTCGAATTTCGGAAGATGATGCAAGAGAGATAATATCAAACCTATCCAAGTCTTTTATGACTACAGACACTGCGGGTATGTTAAGGCCAAAAACAGTAGAAGAGGCAACCGCTAACCTAGCGGCTTACTTGATCAATCAGCAACCATCGCCCGAAGGTCCTATGGCACAAGCTCATCGAGGTGCTTTGGAAAGCCTCGCGATCCTTGGAGACAAACTTGTCCCACGGAAGGAAAAATCTACACTTCAAGCTAGTGGTTCCAGGCATCGTTCGAGAGATGCTCGAGATGATATTACTCAGAGCAGGATCAACAGATCCAGACGAAAGCGAGCAGCGAGGGAAGAATACGATAGTGATGATTCTGAGGAGAGCCAGGAGCACGATGACGAGTTAAGAGGAGCCGACTGTTTAAGCTACAAGATCCGCGAGACGATGCCGCCCAAAAGGTTCAAACCTACTCTCATTGATACTGCTAAATATGATGGGCAGCAGGAGCCGAGGTCCTGGTTAGACGATTATCTGCAGACCGTAATCCTGCACAAAGAAAACCAAGTAGCATCGATGCAATGCTTGCAACTTTACCTGAAGGATTCGGCACGAGCTTGGTTGAGAGGTTTGCCGAAAGGCTCCATCAAATCATGGGAGGATCTGGTAGACGCTTTTGTCAAAAATTCCAAGCAACATACAAAGGCCTGTTGAAATCGAGGAACTACGTCATTGTTAGCAAAAGCCGAAAGAGTCAATGCGCATGTACATCGGGAGGTTCACCAAACTCTTGAACTCTGCTGAAGATGTCTCTGTCGATAGAGCAATCGACGCCTTCAGTGATGGTATTCGACGAGAATCTTACATAGAGGAACTTGGACGAAAGATGCCGAAGACCATAACCAAGTTAATGGAAATCGCCAACAGTTGGGCTGATGGCGAGGATAATGTACGAAAGCTTCGTCCACGCAGTGACGACGAAGACTACGACCAGCCGAGACATGACTCAGGCAGTCGAAGAGATCGCCGTAAGAAAAGGAAGGAGCGCAGATACGATGATACCAATATGGTAGCCGCAGGATATTCTGATCATCGAGATGATCGGTACGACAATAGGCGAGATGATCGACAGGACAACAATTGTAATTCAGGGCATCATGGCAACTATAAACCATGACCTTCAAGGATCCCAGAACTGCCTTTTGCTGAGCAGATAAACGCTCCTTGTTACCTACATGCATACATTGATCCTAAGGATGACAAGAAAAAGTCGAGTCATCGACTCAGGGATTGTCATCAGTTTATTGAGATGCAGAAGTTTATACAGCATCAGCAGCCGAATCCTCCGCCACCACCACCTCAACACCAAGTTCAGCAAGTACAGCCTCGTAACCCTAATGAGTCCTTCCCTCCACCACGGGGACAGATGAGTATGATCCACAAAACTGGTGTTTCGAGAAGGGAGATGAAGAAGCTCACTCAAAAAATCAACCTGACAGAAAGTACTATGGCAAATATTTCAGAATACATTGATTGGTCGTCTCAGAGCATCCTGTTCAGCAGAGCGGATCACCCAACGACAATCCCAAAGCCAGGTCATGCTGCCTTGGTAGTTGAAGCGCAAATAGGAGGATACAATATGAGCAAAGTCTTCATGGATGGTGGAAGTGGACTAAATCTGATATTCCTGAACACAGTCAAAAATATGGGAATTACAAAGAGGATGTTATTAGAAGAATCGGATACATGTTTTCATGGAATCCTCCCCACTTTATCAGCGTACTCTCTTGGCAAAGTTTACTTGGATGTTGTCTTTGAAAAAACTGATAACTTATTTTTGTAACATATATCTTTAATTATATTGGTAGGTAGTTCTAAAACATACTTATGTAACATATATCTTTATAGTGTATCATTGTTTATCTTAGGTGTAAATAAATAAATATTATACAATATATGAGATGTCTACACGTGTACTTGGAATGCTTTGCTCTTCTCTTAATTTTTTCATGTTGGAATACGTCTTCCATGTTTGGAAACACGTACGAGTGCTTCGTGCTTGGCTAAAGAACACAAAAAAAGATAGAAAATACAATTTAACTCACAGTATATGTCAATCAACACACTTTGATGGATTTATTTATCGGTGTGGCAGAGGATAGTGCTAGGTTTGCATGGTCCTACTTCTTAGTTAAGCAAAAAAAAAAAGCAAAAATTGAGTGGCTGGATGCATAAGTAGGAAATAAACAAATAAGATAACTTAAAACATAATAAAATGTGATATGAAATCAACATAGATTTGAGGTTGCTATATATTAGAATGACCCTTTGTTGTCATCTAAACTAGATTGTAGCAATATTGAGTGAAATAGTGTACTTTTTGCTGGGTCATGCGGAGATGCAACGGTTGCAACTAAATCTTTTCCTATGTGGTAACCCAAGATCAAGCCGATGAGATAGGACGTCCATATGCAAAACTTGATGTAGCATATCGGGGCATTGCAGACTATCCCACGAATAGCTCTCGTGGATCCCACAAATGCCTTCTTCTTGAGCATCACACGTACAACGCCTCTACCGGTATCCACACATACAGGAGGAGCACCGGGCAGTGGACTACTAGATTCGATCTTGCCCGATTTGGGAGCAAGACAGAAAGTAAAAATAGGTCGTATGGGAACACTTCCCCTTCATCTCACTTATATAGTGTCCTTAGATGGTTTCAACTCTTGAGGCATATTTGGAACAATTTCCCAGCGTCCACATGGATCCAATTAAGTTGGGCTCATTTCCTTAAGTAGGTGACCCTGTGGGTTTATGAGCAATTGGACACGTCTAGAGTTACTCCTAGTATGCCTATGAGTCTCTCTCGCTTCTATGAATGTACACTTGGCCTCAAGTCTATACTATTGTTACCCTCCAAAACCCCCCGACGGGCTTTGGCTAAGTAACACGAAGAGCCGGGAGGCTCCTAGGGCCACTTAGTGGATCCCTGGCACCTCGCGTCGTCCCGCAAATCTTCTGGCGCGCGTCCTAGCGGTTGTTCTGGCGTGCCACCTGACCTAGACCTGGTCAGGAAGGTGTTAGTGCTTCGATTGTTCCCGCATGGTAGACACGTGCACATTAAATACGAGCCTTATCGGCTCTCAGGTTTCCCTGTGGATCGGCTCAAAGAGCCGATCGCCCCATGGTCCTTGATGGATTAGCAATGGCATGGGGATCCTGCTTGATCAGGACAAAGCTAAAACGATCCACGACGGTTTAGGGTTTTCACCGCATAATCGGAACGTCCTACGTGCGATCGGGCCTAGCAGCTACGAGAGACAACAAACTACCCCGAGAGGCCTAAAAACCAACATAACGTTGATCCCCGGAACATCCTCGCAGGACGGTAAACAGCATCTAACGCACCACCGGATCCTCCGACCCCAAAGATAAGGCCTAACTATGCAGATATTAAACTAATCCCAGATGCAGGAGCAACCGTAACGGATCGGATCCGCTAAGTATGATCAAGAAGTTGCCCTTACGTCTGATAGACGTAAGGGCAGCTAGATATGCAAGGGTTGCACTACGATAGCATATTACGTGAAGAACAATGCTAACCCTAACACATCTAAAGATAACTACGTTGCTCGCCATCAAAAGGGCTTCAATACGAGCAACGCATGAACAATACTAAGCTTTACGCTGCCTAGATCGCGAGATGCGATCTAGGCAGCATGATGCTTACCGGTAAGAACCCTCGTAGGAAAGGGGTGGCGATGCGCCGAGATTGGTTTGTTTTGGTTGAACGGTGATTGTCCTCCTTTGATAACCCTAGATACATATTTATAGTCCAAGGGACTTTCTAATTGAGGCGTGCACCTAACCGTGCACGGGCCAGACTCTATCTCTTTAATCTAGATTACAACACGATCTAATATGTTACGGATACACGGGCAATTAAGCCCAAACTCTTAGCGCAAGGCCGCTTCGAAGATGTTCCACGTGTACGTCCTTCAAGTCCATCTTCACTTACGCCCACCTCCTGATTTGGCCAAAATCGGGTGGTAACACATGCCCCCCTGGTTTTGGTAATGATAATATCAAAACCATCTGTTTTTTCGAGGGGTCATGTCGTGGCGGAACCGTCGTAGTATTCTTGCCTTCCCAGCTCCTCTGCATGATTTGACAACTCTGGCAACTCCCGAGTAATCGGCTCTTCTTCTCGTCCTTTCTCTTTTAAACTATCGGCTTCTACTTAACTTGGTCGACGGCCGAAGTCAAACAACCTCCAAAAAAGAGCCGATGGTGTCGCATCGGCCTCTACCATAAAACGAGCAAGGGCAGACCTTATTTTGTCCCTCTCAAACGGTAACTTGTAGCCTCCATCTCAGATCCCCAAAATCCGCGACCCGAGCAGCTCCACAAGCTTCAGATCTCAACAGCGCCGCCCTACCTCCGCAACGCATCCAATGGCGGAATCGTCCAACGCCAACGCCATGGTCTCGGGACTGAAGGTAATACTCCACTGCTTCTTCGCTATTAGGATTAAACTCAGGATTGAACGGAGGAACACCTGAATTAATGTTTCTGCCCCGTTGTTCATTTTAGGTCTCCGATATCCTGTTGCCGCATCCTTCTCTCCCAAACTCCATGTGTCTTGGCCCCCGTTCTTCCGAGAGCCCTGCCCATTTAATCTCCTGTGAGGCCAACAGAATCCCCTTCGCGAACCAGAACTTAGATCGACTTCTGGGCCGACTGCCTGCGAGCCTGGCCTAATCCCCCTGAAGGTTGGGTAGCATGGTACAATAGAGTGTCTAAGACCCATTACGCCACCTGGGAAACGATAGGGATAGCCGATGCATTGTCATTATCACTGTCTCCTCTTGAAAAGAATGAGAACATTCTGAAAACCATCGGCTACTTCTGGTCCGACGCACTAAACTGCTTTATGTTTGGCCATGGCCCCATGACGCCAACTCTGTTGGATGTAACCATGATCACAGGCCTTGATATTGCATCTCCCAGCCCCTCTGCTTTCAAATTGCCAAAAGTCCCGTTCACCCTCTCTTCTAAAAAAGAGTGCACAAGCTGGGGCGCCTATCTGAAGCGTTACATGAAAACCAAGGGCCCTGTAACCGAGAGAGAACACACGGCCTTCTTAAACTTCTGGCTGGAGCACTTCATATTCTGCGGTCCTTCTCTCGCTCCAACTAAGAATTACCTTTCCCTGGCCTACGAACTTGCTAAAGGCACTCGCCTTGGCCTTGGCAAACTGTTCCTTGGGGAGGTTTATCGATCTCTCCAGCTGATGTCGGTCAAACTGTTTTCTCAAAGAACAGTAAAGACAGGAGATCCTGGTGGTTTATTCAACTATGGGCTCAGCTATACTTTCAAAACCAAATCCCAGACTTTCCACCTTTGACCACCTACACCTTCCCAGACACCGACGGGAGGGAGATCCGATGCACCAGTTATGGTCAAGCCCTGTATGGTCTCCCAGGCAGCAGGCTAATTCCTAAAGAAGCAGCAGGGTGGTTCCGGATCTTCTTCCAAGGCTCAGAGAACCCCCTGTTCTTCCCCTACACTGAATCGGAGAACTTCGAGAACCCGCCTCCTTCCGATTAGACAGCTTTGCCGATGACGCTGGTACCCGGCACTTGTACTCCATCATGATCCGTCCTTGCTTCCTCCTGGCATGAGTACCTCCAACCGGATCATCAAGCCCGGTTACGAGTCTTACCAACCAGTGGTGGTAGCTCGTCAGCTCGGTCTTGGGCAAGTGCCTCCACACTTCTTTCTTCATCACCCGACGCAAGCAGAGCGAACTGCCGACATCCCGCCCGATGCTACACCTTCTTTGACGCTCTGGCCATCCCAATTCCTCACAACCTCCGTTTCACCACCACTACCGATGGATTTGATACCTGGTGGTCCATGTGGAAGACCCATGCCTTCAGAAGAGCTCTAGGACCATTGCTGAAGCAACTCGATGCTGAATATAGCATTCCCGCACATCAGGTACCACTGCATTGAAATTTCTTGCAATTGCCCATGAGAATTGTCTAAAAACCTGATTTTACTTCTTGGCAGGAACAAGACGGCCCAGAGCCCACGCAAATCGACGGCTCTCCCTTCACCTTCTTTCCGCCAGCTCCGTAGTTCTCTTCTGCCGAACTCGCCGGCCTTGAAGAAGGTCATAATGCAAGGCCAGCCGATTTCACCAAAATCGGCTCCCGCAACAAAGCATCTTCGGCCTGTTGCCCCCGAGCTTCTACCCAAGCGAGGAAGGCGGTGAGGAAAGTAGCTGCCAGGAAGACCCTGAAGCGCAAAGCTCCCATCCAAGAACACTTGCACGTAAGTTAACCCAAGCCCTGATTGTCATCTGTCCTCCCAGTCCTTTTCCGACGTGTATCTACCTCCTTTTGCAGACTTCCACTGAAGAAAACTCCAACGAGGAGGTACATTCTAGCCAGGGGGATTCGAGTCCAGGTAATTCTGAGAGATCCACCACGCAGAGCCATACAGACTCCCCTTCGTCAGTTTCTGGGAAGAAATCGACTCCCGAGCCTGTTGCCCCTCAAGCTCCAATCCAAGCAAGGTCCCGTGTGAAGCGTCGGTGCGTTAAAAGGGTTCGCAGGGACTCGCAAGTTCCCTCCTCAAGTCAAGAGGTTTCGAATGTAACCACTTCATCCCTTCATATCTCCTGTGGTATCGATGTTACTTGGATCGGCTCACCATTCCTCTTGCAGATTAATGAGATATCTAGCGGGGACGACGAGGAAGTGACAAAGGATTAACTTGTCAATGCCTAGATTGTAGACTAGGGTTTTGCTTGAAGTAGAAGGCAAGTAGATCTCGAAGGTTTAGGCGAAAAGTACTCGATTATGAAAACTAGGGTTATGTTCACAGTAGATTCGATCCTTTTTTGTCCCTCGACTCCCTTATATAGGAGGTGGAGCCGAGGGTTTCGTATCGTACAAGTTACGAGTTCGGACGGTTTCTAACTCGTCCCGCCAGATTACAAATAATACTTCCTATTACAACTCTAGCTTTCCTTAATACATCTTGGGCCCCCGAATCTTCTTATTCTTCGGATAGTGGGCCTTCAGTAAATCCCGGTACCATCTATGGCAGGCCCATTTGGGGTGCCTATGTCAGTAGCCCCCGAGATTTTGCTTGAATCGTAGAGTCAGGGAAAATCTCTCCCGTTTATTTTTGTTCGAGAGCTGTTATTTATACTCCACATAAAATTCTATGTTGTACAGGGATAATGGTAGTTGGGGCTAGTTCATCTGACGGATCAGGTACTAGTTAACTGCTCTAGTGGCAATCCGCAAAACCTACTTCAAGATCACGTCCCCGGACATGATCTCGGGATACTGGTGTAAACTTCGACAGGTGCCGCTTAAGGTCTTACCATTCTGTCAAGTCCCAGTCAAATTTATCGGGTACCTAACGCGTCCGTTAGGATTTTTCTTCGTATCCGTGATACGGATAAAAGTAGCAGAGTGCAGTCTTTGGCGATGCCACGCCCACGGATCTGGGGTCTTACCTTCGCAAATTTGCGGCATTCAGAAATTGATCGCAACTTTGGCGTTCGAGAATATATTGTCGAGTGCTTTTCGCCTTTGGAATAGCACATTTTATTGAGTCATGTTGGATGACTTTATTTTGTCTTCCCGATGGGAGTATATGTAGAGTTATTTGCGTAACTCGAAATATACTCACTTCTTTTTCTATTTCTGATCAAATTCATCGGGCACGCGAACAGCGTTCCCGATGGGAGTAGCCCCCGAGGCTACAGCCAGAACTTGTGCTTGGGTGTAGGCTCCACAGATTACATCCTTTGCCGCTATTTTTATGATCCTTCTCGGTATTTTCATATTTATCGGGTGCGCGACCAGCGCTCCCGATGGGAGTAGCCCCGAGGCTATGAACAAATTCTTGGATTTGGTCATAGGCTCTCGCCATTTCTATATTGTCATACTCGAAATTTTCTATTTTTCCAAAGTAGCCCCGAGCATTTGAGCAAAAACTTGTATTTGATCAAAGGCTCCAAGAGTATTGAATATTTAACCCTGTCGCCATTCTCTTTTTATTTTTCTTGTCGACATTTTTTCCTTGTCAAATTCTCTTCATCTCTCTAATAATTGGGATTTTTTCTGCCTTGTGGGTCCATTGTTCCCACCACGTTGACACGTCGTGCAAGTGGGGGACACACGACCTCCGCTTTTCCTGGCGCACGTTCTGTAACCTCGTCAATGTTGAAGTACTATTTTGCCCTCGTTGCCACGTGGTAATCATCTCCTGCATTCTTTCTTCATCCAACGGTTCCGTCGCTTCACCGCACCTCTATATAAGATCTCCTTCTTCTTCCTCGAGCACTTCCGCTCGCGCCGTTCTCTGCTCTCCTCTGCAAAATCCTTTGCGCTCTACTGCTGCCAAAGCTCTTCTCTTCGCCTGCTCGCCATTGCCATTGTTGATGCCACCGCGTCGCAACCAGGCACAGCACTCCTGATTCTTCCATGGCCGCCGCGGATCTAGGAACTGCGGAGTGGGAGAGGTCTAAGATCACAAACCAAGACCTGAACCTCCTGAAGAAACTGGGAATCACCACGAAGCCCAAAGCGGTTTGCTTCCCCAGTGAAGAAAGCTACCCAGCCCCTCCAATGGGGTACCGGGTAAGTTTTGTCGACCATCTCATCCGTGGTTTATCCACCCCCATCCATCCTTTCCTCCGTGGATTACTCTATGTCTACGGTCTCCAGCTTCACCACCTCACGCCAAACTCAATCCTCCACATTTCTATTTTCATCACGCTTTGTGAAGCCTTCCTTGGCGTCTCACCCAATTGGGCGCTTTGCGCATTTTCTTCTGTCGCCGCAATGGCTCTCCCAATGTCGCCTATAATATAGGCGGCGTTGTTATTTCTATTCGCTCCACCGCTGATTACTTCGACGTCAAGCTCCCTGACTCCGTTCAAGGTTGGCGCAAGAGGTGGCTATACATTCGCGAAGAAAACGATGGCTGCCTCGAGGATAATATTCCTCCTTTTGACGGTGCCGAGAAAATTCTTCGTCGCCGTTCCTGGGATGCAGAGGCTACCGAGGAAGAAAGAACTTCGACTGAATCCCTGATGGCTCGCATCCATGAGTTGCAAAATACTCGCGGCAAAGAATTGTCGGGTATCCAGATTATAGTGTATTTCCTTAAGAGTAGAGTTCAGCCTCTTCAAGCTCGCAAATTCCCTCTCTGGAAATATACGGGCAATGAAGACGTGGATCGGCTGTCGGTGGATTTGGAAGTCAAGGACCTGGAGAGGCTTGTCCGAAAAATCACCTCCCTCAGCAAAAAAGATGCCATCCCTTCTTCTTGTCGCGTAAAACCATACAGCGCCACCCATGCGCTTCCTAAGGTAAACATTGTCGCGCAATTTTTACTGCTTGCTTTTTTGCATTGTTTGCTTCGTTCTGATATCCTTCCCTCTTTTTGGACAGAATCATCCAAATCTTGTTTCACTTCCTCCTCTTCCTGAAGGTGGGGAAGTCGAAGAAAGGACCGTTATCTCTAATGATAACCAAGAGGCCTCCTCTTTTGTGAATGAACCCGCAGATTCTCGTAAATCTGCGGGATCTGCTGAAAAAGATGCTGCTTCAGAAGACACTACATCGGCCCAATCTCCTCCTCCTGCTGATTCTCCAAAGAACAAAAGGAAGAGGGGTGATGTCGAAGATTCCGGGACTTCTAAACCCGAAGAAGCTGCTCCTTTACCGCAAAAGGCAGCTTATGACCCATATCTTGCGAGTATCATCAGTTCGTAAGTTCCCTCTTTTATTTTTCTATTCGAAGAATTTTTGCTTGCCTTGCTTTTACACTGCCACCCTTTTGCAATAGTGATGATGACGAGGAAACGCCAACTTTGGATGTGGCTGCTCGAACGAGTATGTCACATACCCTAGTTATTTCAGAGCCACGAGTTGAAGGAGAGGAATCCTCGCCTCAACAAAACATCGGCGCTTCTACTCCTCCTTCGAGCCCCCGAGCCCCTTCACCGAAAAGGGCAAGGACGGAGATTGTCTCGGAGCCTACTCTCCAATTGAATAGCTCTTCGAACCTTCTCATGGAAGATGTAAGTCCTTTACTTTTTTGTCAGTGTCTATGTTTTCTCTGTTTGCTTCTGTGCATCACCATATTTTTCTCATACCCCCATTTTCTCTTTGTTTTCTCTTTTTGGTTAACAGCCTGTGATCAAGGATCTTCTTCGCATCGGTGCCCAATTTGTTGGGTACCGTGAATATGCGAATAAAGCTGAAGGTAATGCTCTGCTCCTTTGCCTCTGTTCTTTTGTTCCTTCTTTGTTGTCGAGATTTGTAACTATATTTATCTTCCATTGTAGAAAAACTGGCGGAAGCCAATGATCGTGCCAATACACTTGCTCAGCAATTAGAGCAAAGTGAAAAGGCTCGCAAAAAGGCTGAGTCAGATGCTATTGATGCGCGAGCAGAGGCTGATAAAGCCAAGGCTGACGCTGCTGGTGTCGAAGACCTTAGAAAGAGGCTTCACACCGCTGAAACTTCCCTGAGCGATCATATAGCCGCCCAGTCTGCTCGCGAGGAGGCGATCCGTAAGCGTTTAACGACGCAGAGTCGCCGCTTCGTAGGTAAGTACCACTTATTTATTCTTTTGTATTTTCTTCTCTGCACTCGTTTGTTGCTCAAATTTTTCTTTCTTGACAGCTAGAACAGCTCAAGAATTTCAACTTGATGAACCCGCCAATGATTCTCTTCTTGACGCCCTTTCACTCCTTGAAGTTCATGGATCAGAGGCACGCGGAGGCATTGATCAGGCTAAAGCGGGGTTGTCGCGGCTTTTTCCTTATTTCTTCCCAAAGAAAGAGGAACCCGCAACTTTCCTTGACCTCGCCAAGTGTTTCAATCCGTCTGAAGATCTTGGGTTAAGGGTGCGCCATGAGAATATGAAGATTGCCGTGGAAAATACTGTCGCCTTGGTTGCTGATAGCCAACAATCTATCGACTGGTCGAAAGTTGGCGACACTGATCAGATAGAACAGTCAAGGTGGAGGTCTTTGATCAAGGCAGCTAAGCCCAACACGAGGAAAATCCTGGCTTATATCGGGATCAAGCCATCTTCGACTCCTAGCTCATCAAAGCCGGAGGTCTAGTTGAATGCCTCTGCTTTTTCTTTTTTAGCATTCCTCTTTCTTTTGGCTTTTGTCGCCGTAGTGTTATTGGCGAGAACTATTTCAGTATCCCTCTAGAAGGTCCTTCTTTTGTAATAGACATGTATATATTATGGAGATGAATGAAAATCTATCTTTGCTCAGTGATTGATGTCGAAATATTTCTTTTCCAGTTAATTTTTGACAATTATACGCCAGCTCCTGGTTCTTCCAATATTTTGCCTTCTCCCCCAAGGAGAACTCCTTGCTTCGTCTGCCGAGGATTCCTTGTCGCAAGAATTAGACGAACTTCGACACCAACTTCAGTTCGTGAAGAAGCAATCACTTGTGCTGATGGAGAAGGCTCGTAAGTCATCTGAAGCCGAGGAAGTTGCACTCCAACAAGCACAAACTGCCATTGCTGAAAAGGACTCTGCTGTTGCTGAAGCTGACGCGGGAGAAATTCTATGCTGCAGCTGCTAACAGATGCTAGCTTGGATATGGCGGGTAAGCTTCATTGTCTTTATCTCGCTTCTTCGTTTCCTTTGCTGCTTGCTCCCTCATTGCCCACTGAATTGTTTTATGAAACCATAGGTGCTTTTTTGGATCCTATAACTGAAGATGAACGTGTCGAGGCTCGTTCCAATGTTCTCCTTCGGCTTGCACATGAGCACGGATCGACTTTTTGGGGTACACCTGAGCGGACCCGCCAAATCGTGAGATTTCAAGATCGTGCACTTCAGTTCGCGAATATCTTGACTTCTGTACAAGAACTTTGTCTCTGTGTATGGTACCATGTTTCCTCGCAATAAGATGCCAGAAACCCTTCCCGCATTGATGGACAAGTTTCGAGATGCTCCTCGCATCCACGGCTTTGTACGAGCCCAACTAGCTGCTGGTGCAAGGTTTGCGATGATCATGATAAAGATTTGCTACCCGAAGTTAGATGTAGGGCAAATTGTCCCAAAGTGCCTGGAGAAGATGTCGAAGAGGAAGAGGAACTTCGGCAAATATGATGACATAGTTACTCCTGTTGCTGAAGATATGATGGATGAACTTCTTCGGATGGATTCCGAATTCTTCGTGAAGGGTAGCTATGCTGAGCATAGTGCTGTAAATAACGAGCGCTTAACCATAGATAATATATTGGGAAATCCTTGACATTTATTCCGAACTCCTGTATGGACGAGCTATATTGTAAAGTCATTGTATTTTATTTTTATCGCCAAGCCCCCGGGCGTTTTGATTGCAGTGTCTTTTGTTTATTATCATGCGAGGTTGTCCCAAGGCAAGATAATATACATTGTATACTATTTTTGTGGGTGTAAGCCCCCGAGTCTTTTGTTGATCACTATTTTGTCTGTATCTCTTTTTATTTTGGCGAGGTATGTTTACCAAGGCAATATGCTTCTTTTGCGTTTGTCGACACTGTGTTTATATATATATTGTATCATGTAGGGAAAAACCCCTGATCTTGTCGAGAAGAAGATATATAATTCCACTATCTTTATTATATTGCAGCGCCACGAGCCCGCCTCATTAAAAACCTTTCCCGCCCCACTCTGCCCCGAAAAGGAAAAGAGTGCGTCTGAAAACTCGTGGGCGTTTCAGTACATTGAAGATTTACAAAGGAGGACTATATTTTCGACACCTAGGCGTAGAAACGCCTGAGCTGTGCCACATTCCGAGGATTTGGCTCGTCAATCCCCGTCTTCTTGTCTTTGATTCCGTATGCTCCTCCTTCGATTACTTCGTGACGATGTAGGGTCCAAGCCATGGTGATTCTAGTTTTTCGTGACTTTTCTGGTTGAGTCGCAGAACTAAGTCACCAACTTGAAAAGACCTTGGCCGCAATCGTCGACTGTGATAGTTTTTCCTGCTGATATTTGGCGACTCTTGACAGACTTCGTCTCGAGCTTCATCGAGTGCATCGACATCATCCTCCAAAGCTTTTCTCGATGTTTCTTCGTCATATTCTGTGACTCTTGGAGAATCGTGCTCTATTTCTATCGGCAAGACTGCTTGCTCCATGAACCAGAAAAGAACGGTGTTTCCTGTGTCCGTATTTGGTGTTGTTCGGATACTCCACAACACACTTTGTAACTCCTCCAAGTATGCCTAGCTTTTTCCAATGGGCCTAGCAGGCGTTTCTTGATGCCATTGCAGATGATGCCATTGGCCTTCTCGACTTGTCCATTGGTCTGAGGATGCGCGACAGACGCAAAACTCAATTTGATGCCCACTCTGCGCGTATGCTTTGAACTCCTTGGACGTGAAATGTTGCCGTTGTCTGTCACAATACTGTGAGGAACTCCAAATCAAGAGACGATGCTTTTCACGAACTTAATCGCCGACGCGCCGTCCGGTGAATTTATCGGCTTTGCTTCGATCCATTTTGTAAACTTGTCGACAGCAACAAGCATATACTCATAACCTCGGCGAAGCTTTGTGTAATTTACCTACCATGTCGAGACCCCATTGAGCAAAGGGCCAAGACAATGGGATTGGCATAAGTTCTGCGGCAGGAGAGTGAGGTCTTGCCGCAAATCTTTGGCACGCATCGCAAGTTCGCACTATTTCCTTCGCATCCTCGATTGCTGTTAGCCAATAAAATCCTGCTCTGAAAACCTTAGCCGCGATAGCTCGGCTACTCGCGTGGTGTCCACATATTCCTTCATGCACGTCCTTTAGATGATCCTTCCTTCTTCGGGTGTAACACACCGTTGTAACACACCCGAGATACTGCGTTTGTACAGCTCCCCTTTTATCCACAGTGAAAGCTTTTGATCGCCTAATTATTCGCCTTGCTTCGACTGGATCATCGGGTAACGTTTTCCTTAGGATATAGGATATGTAAGCCTGCATCCAAGGGACTTGCACCATCATGACTAGCTCTTGCCCTTCTTCTTCTTCTTCTGCTATGTTTTTGGTGATACTCGAAGGTTTCTCCTTTTTCTCCTTTATTTTTGCTGGTTTTGTTGATCTCTCGCTAATCTCTTCCCAGAACACACCTGGAGGGATTGCGAGGCATTGTGACCCGATGTTTGCGAGAACGTCGCTTCATCGTTGCTCATCCTGCTGATGTGGTTTACTTCACAACCATCGAATAGCTTCTCCACTCATTGTACACCTCCTTGTATGCTATCATACTTTCGTTGTTGCGTCGCATTGGTTCATTACTTGAGCTACCAACCGTGAGTCGCCGAAAATTTTCAGTCGGGGTGCACCGCAAGCTTTTGCCATCTTCATCCCGTGTATGAGAGCTTCATATTCTGCTTCATTGTTAGATGCGTTTGGGAACGTCCGCAGAACATACTTCAACTTGTCGCCTCAGTGAAACTAATATCACGCCTGCTCCAGCACCTTCCAATCTCTTGGACCCGTCGGGTTCATGGTCCAAGTCCTCGATAAACTGGGGTCCCGTGTTTTGTAGTTCCATCCACTCGCAATGAAATCTGGTAAGACCTGTGACTTTATTGCTTTTCTTTTTCATACGTGATGTCCCGAGGGAAAGTTCTATTCCCCAAAGGGAGACACGACCGTAGCTTCTGGATTGTTCAGGTATATTTGATAAGGGAGCTTCATTGACCACTATTATCGGGTGAGCCGAAAAATAATGCCGCAGTTTTCTTGCCGTCGTGAATACTCCATATGCTAGCTTTTGATATTGCGGGTACCGCTGTTTTGACGGCGACAATACTTCGCCGATGAAATATACGGCCTTTGAGCTCCATGAAGCTTGCCTTCTTCTTCCCTTTCGACCACTAGGGCCGTGCTGACCACCTGAGGTGTAGCTGCAATGTACAAGAGGAGAGGTTCTTTCTCTTTTGGCCACCAATATCGGCGGTGTCGAAATTGCTCGCTTAAGATTCTCGAAAGCTCGTCTGCTTCCTCGTTCCATTGAAATTTTTCTCCTTGCTTGATCAACGCATAAAACCAGCGCCTTTTCTCCTAGCCTGGCGACGAATCTGCTTAAAGCTGCGACTCGCCCCGTTAACTGTTGTATTTCCTTTAACTTTGTTGGCTTTCTCATAGTGACGATGGCTTGTATTTTTTCGGGATTAGCTTCAATCCCCCTTGCTGATACTAAGAACCCGAGAAGTTCTCCTGCGGGTACTCCAAAAGAGCACTTTGTCGGGTTCAGCTTGAGGCAGAACTTGTCGAGGTTGTCGGGGTTTCCTTCAAATCTTCAATCAACGTTGACCCTTTCTTTGATGTTATTACGACATCGTCGATGTAGACTTGTACATTTTTCCGATCGTGTTGCTAGGCACTTCTGCATCATCCGCTGATATGTTGCTCCCGCGTTTTTCAGACCAAAGGGCATTGTTTTGTAGCAAAACACGCCATAAGGCGTGATGAACGCTGTCTTGGCTTCATCTTCTTCTTTCAATCTGATCTGGTTATAACCAGAGTATGCGTCCAGGAAGGAAAGACGTTCGCATCCTGCCGTGGAGTCGATGATTTGATCGATCCTTGGGAGGGAAAGATCCTTGGGACAATGTTTATTGAGACACGTAAAGTCGACGCACATGCGAAGGACTATTGTGTGTTTTTTCGGCACCATCACTGGGTGGCTACCCAGTGGCTTCTGTAGATATTTCTCTGATGAAACCCGCATCTTTGAGTCGATCTATTTCTGATAACATAGCTTTGCGGCTAGGCCGGAAAACGCCGCAAAGGTTGCTTTACCGGTCGTGC
This sequence comes from Lolium multiflorum, assembly GCA_030979885.1. Classification (NCBI taxonomy): domain Eukaryota; kingdom Viridiplantae; phylum Streptophyta; class Magnoliopsida; order Poales; family Poaceae; genus Lolium; species Lolium multiflorum. The sequence continues at coordinate 308,960,332 of CM061748.1, read as the reverse complement.
AAGAGGATCCAAATTGAGGTGGTGCTCGGCAAGTTCCCGGGTACTCCCGGCATGTCAGCTGGACACCATGCGAAGATTCTCCAGTGCTCACGGAGGAACTCGACGAGCGCTTTTCTATGCGACATCCATGTTTGCGGCAATGGACGTCGTTTTCTTTGGATCTGTCGGGTGGATCTGTACCTCTTTTGAATCTTTATTTATATTGAAAGTTGGCTCCTTAGAAGGTCTTCCTACCTCAGGCAGCACATCATAATCGGTGAACCTGGTGCCGCATATTCTGCTTGCATCCCGAAAGTTTCGACAGTCGATGAAAATCCTTGTCGCATTTATCGGATAGTGCAAAGCTTCCCTTGATTGTGATAGGTCCCTTAGGCCCGGTAACCTCCACAACAGATATGTATAGTGCACTGCCATGAACCTAGCGTACGCTGGTCGTCCCAATAAAGCGTGATATTGCGACGGAAATCCACAACTTCGAACTCCAGGTCTCTATTCTGTAGTTTTCGGGTTCCAAACGAACGTCGAGGTTGATCTTGCCCAATGGGTAACTTGGCTTCTCCGGTGTGATCCCGTGAAAGCGTGTGTCAGTTGGTTTCAAGTTTGCCGGGATATGTTCATCTTCCTCAATGTATCTGCACATGAGGTTTAGCCGCTGCCGCCATCTATGAAAACTCGACACGTCGAACCCAACGATTACTGCGGGTAGAATAAGTGCTGATTGTCCCGGTCGAGGAACTTGCTGCGGGTGATCCGCGATTGTGAAGCCTATGTCTTGCCCTGACCAATTTAGATACTCGACGGTTGGTGGAGGCATCTTCTCTGCCATAAACACTTGTCGAGATATGACCTTCTGCGCCCTGTTGGACGGCCGAGCTCAATCATCAAACGCGCGCCATTGGAATTGGGATCGACATATGGGGGTGGTTGGTGGCTGCCGCTATGAGCCGGTGTCGATTTTCTTCTGCATGAGGAGGTGGAAGGTGAATCTCGCTCCTTGGCTCCCGGGGATTTTTATTTGCTTGGGCATTTGCGATTCTTCGGCTCGCAACATTGCTCGAAAATTCATAGTCTGAGATGTCCTGATTGTCTCCTTCCATTGTTGTCGAGGTAAAAGTGCATTTGACACGGACCGTTCATCATCTCCTGAGACAAGGTCTTTGAATCCTTGGTCCACTATTTTGTCTGTTGCCGCGAAAATCACCTCTATTGTCGCCTTGTTGCTCGTTGCTCCTTTGATAATCATCTCGACTATTTCCTCCAGGGTTTCCCCGAAAACCAGCCGATATATGGCCAGGAGCATCGTTGTTGTAGAACTGGCGAGAAAATCGCCTTCTATTTTGATAATTTCGACTACGATCCTCTTCTGGCGACCTGTGTCGTTTGTTGTATATTGCGTCTTCTCCATCTGCCCACTTGTTAGCGATTTCCATCAACGCTGAGATTGTCTTGGGATTAGTTCTTCCCAAGTCCTCGACGAAGTCTGCGCCGTTCCCGCCACGAACGCATCTATTGCCCTCGTCGATATGTCTTCCGCCGAGTTTTTGATAATGTTCCACCGTCGTATATATTTTCTCATCGACTCGTCATGTTTTTGTCGACACGCTCGTAATTCTTCCAACGACGCGGGTTTTTTGGATCGGAAGTTCTTCACGAAGATGTCCTCAAAGGTTTCCCAGCTGTCGATGGAATTCAGGGGAGTTTCTTTATCCAAGATCTTGCGGCACCACTCGGTGAACTTGGATACTTTGCATAGCTGTTGCTCTGTTCCTCCTACCAGTTTCACCATCTCGAGATAATCCACGAGCCAATCCTGGATCTTGCGCAGTCGAACTTCTTGAAATTCTCGGGTAACTTAAACCTTTTGGGACTCGAGTTTTCGCACTCTTCTCGTAGCATGGGAGCCCACACATATCTTCGGCAAGCTCGCGAGTGACGGTCCCTCCTTTCTTGTCGCGCTCTTCACCCTTACTTGGACTGCTGTGTCTCTTGCTCCACTTGCTCTTGGTGGGTCTTGAACTGCTGCGGTGGGTCGTGGACTATTTTGTCTGGATTTTCTTCGGAGGCGTTGTTGCAAACGCTGTTCCCATAACCCCTACTCCAGCCATTGCCATATTGAACAATGGTTCTCTCGGGTCCCCAGGAGGGGGTCTGGACGCCAAGATGTATGCTGGTGTTGCCATGTAACCCGCCTCCGGCGTTTTCGGGATGATATTTCCTCTTTCGTCGATCGACATAAAGGACATGTCGAGATTTTGGATTATGTTTCCTCTCTCTGTATGTTTTGCGGTCGAGACATTGCTCTCCTCCGAGCTTCTCCGTGACTATCTCCGTATTTCTGAAAGGCGACTTAATCGCCTTGCCCGCTTGATGCGTAAGCTGCTTCTTTTCTCCTATTCAAGGATGTCGTCTCGTTTTTCCAACTCGCTTACTCGAGCAAGTCTATATTGATATGCTTGAAGTTCTTGTGCAGTAGCGGTGTTGGTCATGGGTTCTGAACCATCCATGGCTTTCGCGGCCCTATCCCACGCACTTTGCGGGAGCTGTACTCTTGCTCGAGTTGTGGATCCAGGATATTTGGTGCCTAGACCATGTCTGAGATCGCGGGATCGACGTATGGATTTCCCAATTCGTCGAAAGCCTCTGATGTTGGCGGGTCCGATGTACCTGCCCCTTCTACCACATAGATCTGATGGTATTTTGTGCATTGATTTTTGTCGGGACTGGTGACACCATCATATAGAGTGGTGAAGACCTTTCCGATGGAAGCAGACTTGTCGATGAAGTTGAAGTTGTCACGCTGTCGGAGTCGCTGCTTATAAAGGAGTCCGCAGATGACTCGAAGGATGTGTTGCTGAAGATCTTGGCGAGCTTTCCGCTTGCTTTGTTGTCGACGAAGTATGTCGACGAAAACTCCTCGCGACGAAAAGTTGGAGTCGACCGCTGAAAATTCCGACGAGATCGGAACTTCGAGACGGTAGGATCCTTCCTTGTTGACGCCAAATTGGAATTCTCCGAACGTCATGACGATGGGCTCCTCCAGATAGGCACATGCATCCATACGGGAGGGCGGGTGAGGAATAAAATTGAATAGATCAGTTTTTCCCTTGTTACCTCGATCCATCGCGTTGCTTGCTGTTGATGAAGTCGAAGATCTTGAACGTGCCATCGAGATCGGATCCTTGCAGCCTCTAATTCCCACAGACGGCGCCAATTGACAAAGGATTAACTTGTCAATGCCTACAGATTGTAGACTAGGGTTTTGCTAGAAGTAGAGGGCAAGTAGATCTCGAAGGTTTAGGCGAAAAGTACTGGCGATTATGAAAACTAGGGTTATGTTCACAGTAGATTCGATCCTTTTTTGTCCCTCGACTCCCCTTATATAGGAGGTGGAGCCGAGGGTTTCGTATCGTACAAGTTACAGTTCGGGACGTTTCTAACTCGTCCCGCCAGATTACAAATAATACTTCCTATTACAACTCTAGCTTTCCTTAATACATCTTGGGCCCCCGAATCTTCTTATTCTTCGGATAGTGGGCCTTCAGTAAATCCCGGGTACCATCTATGGCAGGCCCATTTGGGGTGCCTATGTCAGGAAGTCCCAATGCCCTCGGCCACACTAGGTCTGGCCGCCTCGACAAGTGCGGTTGGTCCAGTTGATCTGGCCCAACCCACGGCTCAGCCGATCGTTCCTACATCGGCCGCTCCCCCTTCTTTGGGACAGGTATACTCCATTCCCTTGGCTTCATGCTTTCATGTGTTGCATGCTCACGTCGCTCTTGTCTGTCTGCCAGGGATGCGATCCTTCGAGCTTCGACGTTCGATCCGAATCCATCGAGCCAGCCGCACCCAAAGAAAGTGGAGAGCCGAGCTTTGACCTGGTTCACGGTTCCCTTCAGCGCCTCTCTCCTCCTCAGTTGAGATCTTGGTTGAAAATCCCGAGGCAATCAAGGGTATCCTTGATGAAATCCAGCCCCATCTCCCTATGACACCGGCAGTGAAGCTTTGGCCACTGCGACCTGTCGGCTTTCAAGACAGGAGTGCAATCGGCTCGCCAAAGAATTACCCTTCATCGCGCTCAGCTCCCGTTGAGAGCCGATATTGCAGAGAAATGTCAGCAGCTTAACGAGAAAAAGACTGCCATAGACGCCAAGACTGATACTTCTGCCCATAATGCTGAACTCGAAACCCTGCGCAAGGAACTGGAGAGCCTTGAAGAGAAGGTGAGGGCGACCAAGCAGCTTATCCAAGAGAAGGAGACCTTCATTGCCCGTTCTCGAGAGGAAGCACGAGGCCTCACAGCCGATCTGAAAACCGATCTGGCAGGGATTCGTGCTCTGAGTGGCCAGCTGGTGACAGGCAAAGACGAAGACGATGAGGCTGAGATTGCCGAAGTGGATCGTATCCGTGCCGACGCCCTTCGCGCTCTTGATGAATTCCTTCAGAAGAAACTTTCTGTGTAAGCTACTGGATGTTGTACTGAACTCGCGCCTTTAATTGCGGATAACAGCGTCAAAATTTGCATCGAAATTCCATTTTTTTTATTATTATTAGCCGATCGATCTCATGAATCGGCTCCTTTGGGTACAAAACTCCGTGGCCTTAACCCTTCTCTGTGTGTATGCCCCCCCAAGCCGAATCCTTCAAATGATTGAGGATATCGGCTTTTTAGCCAGTTCGAGACTGTCTCACAACTCCCCATGATTAACAGTACAACAGTGGACCCACACAGTGGGAATAATTTTAGCCGATCGCTGGAACCGGCTCCCCTTGCCGTTGTCGATCCGACTATTCATCCGGTAGGGCAGTGCCGTCGAGGTTCCGGACGTCTATAACAACGCGCCACCGGCCATCCTTTTCTTCGTGAGTGCGACCCCAGACATCCATTCCGTGTACCTGCACGGCCTGAGGCATTCGGCGTCCAACATCTTCTCGATATCCTTCTTGACTTCATTAATCTCTTCTAGCTCGTCAGCTGATGTAAACCCATACCCCAGCTTTCCATCGCCTTCTAGGTCAATGCTGAACACAGGTAAAGCGTATGTTGAGGATAATATTGGCCAATCGCTGGAGTCGGCGTCCTTTTCATCGTAATGCTTACCGAGAATTCACCCATTTTTATTGTTTGGGGTCGATCGTGTGGATCGGCCTCCTCTTCACCTTTGCCGCGGAGCGACTGCTCTCGGGCTTATCCTGCAATGGCGATCTGCAAGCCCTGCCATATTGATATCGAACGAGCAACCTGTCGCGTCTTATGCACTGAGATCGACCATGTTGACCTCCGAAACGGCTGCGTGTCAACTCTCATGGCAAGCTGACCGAGGAGTAACCGGCCTTGCTCTATCGCCATCTGAATCTGTCCGCGCAAGACTTTGCAGTCGTTGGTGGCATGGGTGAACGTGTCATGCCATTTGCAGTATGGTCTACCGTTCATCTCTTGTGACATGGGGATTTTGTGGCCGTCGGGTAACTTCAGCTGTTTTTTCTTTAGCAGCAAATCAAAAATTTGCTCCGTTTTGCTCAAATCGAAGTCGAACCCCTTTGCAGGCCCCAGTTGTTTCACCCACTTGCGGACACGGTTTTGCCCCGGTCCACTCGCATCGTTGACCTCCTGATCTCCTGCAGAGTCTTCATCTTCGTCCATCTCGATCAGGGTGACGTGCTTGTACTTGTCCTGGTACAATGCTGGATGGCGCTGTTCATATGTTGTCAACTTCTGAACCATATTTGTGTCTACCGATGCGTCTGCATCGGCATCGGCCGATGCCTGTGCATCGGCTTTCGCCTGTTTGGGGCACCATACTTTCTTTGGCGGGCGCGCCTTCGTCTCCGCTGTTTGCTGGATTTTCGCGGCCGCATCGGGCCGCGCTCTTCTCAACGTGTACGTGCGTGCCTCGGCTTCTTCCGGTTTCGCGCACCCGACGCTTCTGAGAATGGCTGAGTCCATCAGGGCACCACCTTGGTCGGTGATACCTATCTTCTTCATCTGACTCCTCGAAGTCTTCTTCTGGAGATGACTCAACTCGTTTGTTCTGATGTGGGAGAGGTCCTAGACGCTCGAACACTGAAACTCCATTCGTCCTTCTCCTTTGCTGTATTCTCGGGCGGTTCTTCGATTGTTGGCAATCGGCTCATTCCTGAGTCCCGCAATGTTTGAAGAAGGGACAGCTCCAGTGTTGTCCACGTTGTCTTGCTCCTTTGACCTCCCCCGGCGCGACGTTCGCATCCGTCGTCGTTCCATGCCGACGATACCTCCTGTTTGCATCGACCGACGATATCCTTCATCGTCGTCGTCGTAGCGGCGACGTCGGTCGTACTGCTGCTCATATTTGTTGAGGAGATGTACGGATAATGGGCGCTGATACCGTATGCTTCTCACCTCCTCCTCGGTCAGGTATCGTCTATCGTCGTCTTGGGGCCGGCCGCGTGGAACGGCCTCCTCTTTATCCTTGCCACGAGAGTGGCGGCTCTCTGCCTTGTCCGCGCCATGGCGAATCACGAACCCTGCCATATTGGCATCGAAAGAGAATCCGGTTCTCTTATGGAGTGGTCGAGATCTAACGACGACGCCATGCGACGGACACGTGTTTCCTCCGAGCTTGATGTTGCGAGGACGGGTTGTCTCGAGGAGCCGATGAGTTCGGCTTCAGATGGCCTTCACCTCATCGTATTTCTTCTTGTGCTCCGCAGGGAGATCCTTGTATGTGATCTGCTCCTCTGCCATCTCGTATGTTGGTGTTGACGTGGATATTGCAAGAGGTCCCACCGGGCGTGCGAGAATGTGTTACCCTCCAAAACCCCCGACGGGCTTTGGCTAAGTAACACGAAGAGCCGGAGGCTCCTAGGGCCGCTTAGTGGATCCCTGGCACCTCGCGTCGTCCCGCAAATCTTCCGCGCGTCCTGGCGGTTGCCTGGGCGTGCCACCCGACCTAGACCTGGTCGGGAAGGTGTTAGTGCTTCGATTGTTCCTGCATGGTAGACACGTGCACATTAAATACGAGCCTTATCGGCTCTCAGGTTTCCTGTGGATCGAGCCGATCGCCCCATGGTCCTTGATGGATTAGCAATGGCATGGGGATCCCGCTTGATCAGGACAAAGCTAAAACGATCCACGACGGTTTAGGGTTTTCACCGCATAATCGGAACGTCCTACGTGCGATCGGGCCTAGCAGCTACGGAGACTACCCCTACGAGAGGCCTCAAAACCAACATAACGTTGATCCCCGGAACATCCCTCTCAGGACGGTAAACCGCATCTAACGCACCACCGGATCCTCCGACCCCAGGATAAGGCCTAACTATGCAGATATAAAACTAATCCTGCAGATGCAGGGAGCAACCGTAACGGATCGGATCGGCTAAGTATGATCAAGCAAGATGCTGCCCTTACGTCCGGATAGACGTAAGGGCAGCTAGATATGCAAGGGTTGCACTACGATAGCATATTACGTGAAGAACAATGCTAACCCTAACACATCTAAAGATAACTACGTTGCTCGCCATCAAAAAGGCTTCGACGAGCAACGCATGAACAATACTAAACGTTACGCTGCCTAGATCGCGAGATGCGATCTAGGCAACATGATGCTTACCGGTAGGAACCCTCGTAGGAAAGGGGTGGCGATGCGCCGAGATTGGTTTGTTTTGGTTGAACGGTGATTGTCCTCCTTTTCCGATAACCCTAGATACATATTTATAGTCCAAGGGACTTTCTAATTGAGGCGTGCACCTAACTGCACGGGCCGGACTCTATCTCTTTAATCTAGATTACAACACGATCTAATATGTTACAGATACACGGGCAATTAAGCCCAAACTCTTAGCGCAAGGCCGCTTCGAAGATGTTCCACGTGTACGTCCTTCAAGTCCATCTTCACTTACGGCCCACCTCCTGATTTGGCCAAAATCGGGTGGTAACAACTATTAGAGGATCCTAATAATGTGCCAGTTCTCGAGTGGCGTGAAATCATAACAACAAACCTCTTCAATGTGACTTTCGGCTAAGTCCCATTTTCCTCATATACCTTGTTATTTTGTCAAGCTATAAACGAGTTTTTGTCATCCCATTCATATCTCAACTCTCTTCTCGATCTATAATCATTTAGTCCAACTCTTCGGTTAACACTTAACTGAGTCACGCATGGCTATACTTTCGAATCATATCGCTCGGGACGGCCTAGAGAATATATCTCTAGTTGGAGGGGCAAATTCCATCTTTTGTCGTCCGCGTCATGCAAATTGATTCACAGCCAACTCGAACTCTGCCTATATAACAGCTGCAGGGAACAACGTTTGACAGAGCCTTTGGCCGATCTACAATTTGGGTGGTGCAATAACTTCATGTCTAACGATTGACAAGTTTCTCATTGCTGCTTAATATGGGTCAGTTCAACTTGCTAAACACTTAAGCCCAATCAGTGTAAGTTGATTAGTATCATGATGCCCATGATGAGTGGAACCGAATAATGAGCCAACTTGCACCCTATTCTAAGTTGTGTGTCCGTAACAATCTCAATGATTAAAGACAATCTAGTATGAACAATATAAACACATAGTTCGACAACCAAATCACATATTCGACGATACATATAAATGTTCATGCAAGAACGACTAGTTAGCTTTACGAAGATATTGAAAATTACATCATCCATGATTACTTCTAGGCATATTACAAACACTTATGTTGTTATTCCTGGAGTCATGACATGGATGGGACTTGCAAATGCTAACATGTGGGACCATGAGACCTAGAGAGAGGGAACGGGTTTTACAGGTGGGACCAGCTAAATGCTGACAATGGGACACAGAGGCCCTAAAATTTATCCTTTTCTCTCAATCATCTCCACCCAATCCACTACCCCACTCCACTCCATCAATATAATTGTCCTCCGCCTCCACCTTCCGTCTCGGCTCAGCCACTATCAACAAGAAAGCTAGACGTACGAATCCATGTGAGACCCCACCCTAACACATCTTTGTCCAAGCGGTGAATCGCCTCGTGCGCCAACCCGGGATAATTGGCCACACACATCACAAAGTCACAACATACATGTATATCATTACAAAATAGGCACATATGTGCTAAAAATAGTTTATATGGCCACTGAGGCAAGATAATACATCATGCTAAACATGGCTCAAGGCAGAGTTTTTATGGCAGCGAAAGATATGACTAAGGCAATGGCTCGGAACGGCTCCACTCCACAGGTTCTGGTTGGGCTACGAGATGCAAATAATAAATATGCTTCTTGTCATATCTCTAATTTCATAGTAAGTTTTATGCCATGCTATAACTGTATTCAGCGAAAACATTAGTACATGTGTGGTATGTAAACAAACCAAGTGTCATTGGATGAATGATGTGATAGATAAACACCCAAAAATATGTAATAAGACCAAGTCACAAAGTTCGATATTACGATATCTAAGAGAAACGTAGTAACCCAATCCTTTGACAGTGATATCATATCTAACCAAAATTACGGAAAGGAGCTTTGACTGCATCAACCGTCACACCGTAACAAAGTGATCATAAAGGTGCGTCTCAGGTATCCCGAAGGAATAGATTGAGGCGTATGCATCAAGATCGGGATTTGTCCATCCACGTGAGGAATAGGTACTCTGGGCCTACTCGGTGAGATTACATCTACAAAACTTGCAAGCATGTGACTAGATCATGGGAATGTAATATCACAGGAACGAGTAAAAGTGTTTATCGGTAACGAGATCGAATTAGGTATAGAGATACCGAAGATCAGATCTCGGAAAAACCAAGTACCAAAAGACAAAAGGATTAGGACTTGACGTTTAAGGTTCAAGCGATAAAGTTAATTAATGGAAAACGTAGGGACCATCATGGGTTTCTAGATCTCGTTGTATATTCATCGGAGATGTGTCTTGGGCATGTGTGTGCATTCCCAAGTTGTAGGGTGGCATGCTTAAAGGTATACGATGCTTAGGGGTTGATTCGGGATCATCGGAGAAATAAAAAAGAATTCCGGAATTGTTATGGAGAGTTATCGAAATAGTTCTAGAGTCGATGAATTGTTCGGAGACTTAAATTAATGATTTTAGTATTTAAATTAATTACAGTCATGCTATAAATATGGATGGCAAAGCACGTAGAGGATAGGATACACAACCGAAAAACAGTGAATCTTTTTGGCGGAAAGAAACACAAGCTAATCTCTAGCACTCTGGTGAAGAACATCAAGCATAATGGACAGGGTCTCCGACTACTTCCTTAGTGCTTCTGACTTTCCAGGCCATTCCTTCATACTACACGGTAAGCTAAAAGATAAATAAGCCCAGTTATTGAACGAATTACAAAGTTCATCTTTAAAGTTATTTCATCAACATTGAGTATACACCCTATGGAAAGTTCCGAAGTGTTTTTTTCGTGTAGATTTTATGTTCAAAATCATGTTGGGAGGATAATATTCTTACAGCATTTTCTATGTAGGCCGGAATATCGACAACACAAGAATCAGCATGGCAGATCTAAAGCTATAGTTGTAGATTTGCTTTATTTCCGCCAAACTTTCACAAGTGGTGTTGTCATGATGATTGTTGGGACGGTCCCGGCTACGACCGACCATGAGTGTTTGGACACTTGCAAATGTCCCAATTAACCCATGCATTAGTGAAACTGAAGTCATGTATCCAGCAAATAATGCTTCTTAATTTGGTTTTCCATCAATTTATACTTAGCTGATTGCATTGGTCTGTGCAGCCGTGGCTTCTCTTTCTCTCTTTTCTGCGGCGTCCGACGGTACACATAGGTGGATAGTGCCACACGAGAGTAACTTTTATTTAATGTAACACACTAGAGTAACTGGAACAGTGACGTGGGAGCCGTGAAACAGATCCAACGCGCAAGTAAACAGTGGAAAACAACATTTTGGAAATTCAAGAAAAAAATCTGATCGAATTATCCTTCTCATCCGACCAGAAAATGATCGAAACGTAAATGCATCATCCATCAAGCATAACTTGGGCTGGGCCAAAGCCAGGAAGAGAATTTTAGCAGGACAAAGAGGCCCGTGTGCTATCAAAATATTTGTCTTGTCTGGCTTAGCCCACAAGTAAATGTAAACCGGAACCCATTATTTAAACTACTCAAACTTGAGTCTGATACTTCGGCCGTAGCATACCTTTTTTTTTTGCCGCAGATATTACAGATGTTGCAAATTCCTGGCACTTTGGTGTACTTTTTTTCTTCTTCTTATCTACCGTTGCTATATGATTCAAACAAGAACAAATCTAGTGTTGTGTTGATATACTAAGTTGGTGTGAATATACTTTTCTTATTTTTCTGCTGAACTTATTGTCCAACTATGCGAATAAGCGTCAATAGTTTTAGGTCGCTTCTCAAAGGTGTGTCCTAGCCATATCGTGTTTAACGACCGTTCAGGGAGTAAATGATAAAAAAAAAACTACCACAATTGAGACGTGTCACGAAACTAACAATTATGTTCGTTTTGTCACATGACTATCACTATTGGGCATGTTCGTGAGGAAAAGATCCCGTGTCCCGCGCGTACGTACAGCAAGGGGCCACGCGCCCCGCGTTTGCCCGCCTTCCGCTCGTTCGAGACCTGTTTCCAACACAACACGTGTCATACGAAGGGTCTTGTTCAGCTGCGAACTTAGACCTTTGCGAAGGTTGGTCTTCCTATAGTCCTACCCAAACCAAGGGTTATTTTAATCTTGGGCCTTTTCCCTTTCCTTAGTTTGGCTCTTCTTCCGCTGGTTAGCCTTATTTCCCTTAGAGCATCTCCAGTCGCGTCCCCTAAACCGTCCCCCAAACGGCGCCAGATTGAGCGTTTGGCGGACGTGTTTCGTTCGTGCCGCGTCCCCCAAACGCCGCCCTCAAACATTAAAAATAATTTTAATAGATAGAAGAAAACTCTTTACTACTATTCAAATCGGTACAACATAAACAAATTACATATAAAACTTCAAAAAAACATAATCAAATTACATAAATTATTTTAAACTACTTCTTCTTCTTTGATGATGGCCCCGCCTCGTCGTCGTTATCACGGTGGCGCTTCCTGCTCGTCACCTCTTCGATATCGGTCGACGCGTCGGAGGAACTTGTGTCCTCCTCGTCGTCGTCGGTGCTCGCCGGCTGCGCCTTGGCCTTGGCCTTCGCTTTCGCGTCCGCTCCGCCTTCGCACGGGCCGCCGCCACCTCCTCTGACCCTTCCTCCGCCGCGTCCTCCTCCACGGCCTGCCATTCCTCCGCGCTTTCAACTGGTGGCGGGAAATCGTCGTCGCTGTTGGGCGTCCGGGCTCTATCCCACCAATGACGCCATCCTGGAGGCTTGCCCTCGCTGGAGGTGTCGGATGGAAGCTCAGAGATGTAGCTCGTCGTCGTGAGGAGAAGCTTGGATGAATGGCGGCTGGTTGAAGATCCGAAAGCGCCTACGTACGGATCTTATTGAGCGCAGATGAACGACGGCGCAGAACTCGAAGAGAGCGGCGGTTGCTCTTCCGAGGAGTCCGCGCTCCATTCCAGCGGTTGGCGCGTCGGTCGACGCGGTTGCCAATGCGACGGTTCCGCTTCCCGGCAACTGCACCGTCGCTACGTAAGCGGCGGTTGAGCGTCCGAGCCACTGACGTGTCGGGCCTGCGCCTCATCGCCTCTCATTTCGTTGTGTCCGGCGTGTCCGGAGCGTCCCCTGTGTAGCGGGGACGGGTTCAAGGCGCCGGACACCGTATTGGACCGCGCCAGACAAAAATGGCCTTTGGGACGCGCGGCTAGGAACGGTTTTTTGTCCGGCGCGCCCTAAATCGCTTTGGGGGACGGGCTTAGGTCGCCGGACACCGTATTGGACCGCGCCGACAAAACTGGCCTTTGGAACGCGCGGCTAGGAACGGTTTTTTGTCCGGCGCGCCCTAAATCGCTTTGGGAGGTTTGGAGGAGGCGAGTGTAGATGCTCTTAGAGCATCTCCAGTCGCGTCCCCCAAACCGTCCCCCAAACGCGCCGATCGAGCGTTTGGGGGACGTGTTTTGTTCGTGCCGCGTTTGCGTCGCTCCCTGCGTCCCCCAAACGCCGCCCCCAATCAGAAATTCAAATAGATGCATTCAAAAGAGATCGTTCCGCCGATTCGTCGCGATCGAGTAGCGGCGATCGATCAACTGGGCGCGCGATCATATTACAGACCGGTGGTGCATGCAAATTAGAAGAAGGGGAAGGGGTTGGTCGACGGCGTCGTGTCCTGAGTCGACGCAGGCCCGTCGAGCACGACGACCTCGTCGCGATCCGCTGTTCCGTGCATGGTGCGTCCGCTCCGTCGCCGACGCGAGGCCGACGCAGTGTAGCGAGAAGACGCGTCGCCCTACTCTTGCTGCGCCGCCGCTGCCGCCGATGCCGCTGCCAGGGCCGCGCGTCCGCCGCCGCCATTTTGGCTTCGATGTCGTCGAGGATCCGGCCTTTGAAGAAGTTGTGCGCCGCTCGCGTCCGGGGAGACATTCCCTCTGTCGACGTTCTCAGTCGTCCCTGCGTTTCTTGAGCTCCAGCTTCTCCTCTTGCCTCTTGAGCAGCTCGGCCCACCTTTGGTCGGCCTTCTTGTCGCGGGAGATAAAGGTCGAGGAGACGTCGGCGAGGCATTTCGTGATCGACGCCTGCGTCTTCTCAGACGACGCAGCGTCGGCCAAGGCGGCCTTGGCAGCCTTGTTGCCAGTAGGACGCCCAGCGGCGCGTCCAGATCAATGGCGTCCTTCCCCTTGGACAGCGACAAGCGCGTCAGCCGCCATTTCTCATTCATTTTGAGCTTGCCATAGCAATGCATGAGCACGAAAGACTTGTGACCTTCCGAGTTCTTGGCGTACAAATCCATGGCCCGATCAAACTAACCAAAGGAAGCAGAGTCATTTCATCGAACACAATGTGGGCGCTACGGATTTGGCGGGAGCGGCGGGATTTGGCGGGAGTGTGAGACGAATTTTCCCTGTGCCGCTGACGGGTCGGGCCCGCGTCGGTTGGCCTCGCTTTCGTTGTGTCCGGCCCCGGAGCGTCCAGCGTCCCCGTGGGACGGGACGGGCTCGACGCGCCAGTATCGGGCCCGGACAAAAATGGGCTTTGGGGACGCGGCGTCTTTTTCGCGAAATCTCTTTGGGGACTTTGGGACGACGGAGATGCTCTTAGAGCAGGTCTAACAGACCCCGTAAAAGGGGCAAACCCGTATAATAACCGCCGATTTGAGGGTTTCGCGTCTACCCGGCCGTCTAGCACGCCCCGTAAAAACGGCCCCCGCATCGATTTTTGCTGTTTTGGACTACGGGGCGGGTCGTCGCCCCCTACTTGTGCGGGGTGGGAGCGGGGATAGTGGGTGAAACCAGCATCGCCCACTCCACAGCGCGCGAAGCATTTCGGAAGCCAACCGCCGCCGCCGCCGACCGATCTCCTCCCCCGCGCCCTTCCCGGCCGGATCCCGCTTCCATGGACCGTGCGCAAGAGCCGCCTGCCGCCGGCGATGCATCTCCTCCGCCCGCGGTGGTCGATGTCGCCGTCGGAGTTGCGCCGAACGCCGGGGCGGTGTCGGCCATGATCTCCGCCACCATCCCGTCGAAGAGGAAGAGGATTCCCAAGGTATTCTTCGAATCACCTGCGCCGGCGGCCGCAGCAGCGCCGGCCGCAGCTTCTCCGGCCCAAGCCCCGCCGGCTGCCAAGAAGGGGGCCAGGCTGAAGACCAAGGCGGCCGGGCCGAGGGGCGTCGCGCCGGCCAAGGTGCGGACAAAGGCCATCAACCGCATCGGCCTCGCGCCTCCACCGCCCTCCAAGGCCACGCCCTCTCCTCCCTCCGTTCCGTCCAATGCGCCGCTCGCGCCGCCGCCATCCACCATTGACGTAGACAAGGTGTTCGATGTTGAGTCCACAACATCCTACATGGACATGCTCAACGAATCCGCGGTGAATTTGGACGCCGGTATGGATGCATTCGATGCCGAGTGCAACGTCGAAGAGATTGATGAGGAGGAGGAGGAGGGTGACGAGGAGGAGGTGGTTGAGGTTGATCCGGCTGCCGCCGGTTCTTCGTCGACGCCGAAGCCACGCACGGCGAACTACAGCGAGATCGAAGACACCATCTTGGTCCGAGCTTGGAGCAAGGTGGGGATGGATGCGTGCACCGGAGTGGACCAAGGCGGCAAGCGCTATTGGCAGCGCATTGAGGATCTGTACCACCAGCTGAAGCCTCGCACGAAGAGCATGGCGGACAGATCCTACCGCTCACTTGAAGGCCGATGGAACATCATCAAGCCGGCTTGTTCTCGTTGGAG
The DNA here is from genome assembly GCA_030979885.1 of Lolium multiflorum. Taxonomy (NCBI): domain Eukaryota; kingdom Viridiplantae; phylum Streptophyta; class Magnoliopsida; order Poales; family Poaceae; genus Lolium; species Lolium multiflorum. The sequence goes on along the minus strand of CM061748.1, from coordinate 308,945,047 downwards.
TGCTGCCATGGATCAAGTGGCCGACAACCCCCTAGTGGATGCGTGCCGGGGGACTATGTAAGTTTTCCTTGTGTTGATGATGCAAGCTATCCATATTATGTGTTCATGATGTGGAAACATCTCCTCATACTATTGTTGAGCAGCCCACGTACGCTAAACAAAGGTACAAGGAAATGGCCGGCTCTAAGAACAAGGACTTTCAATTCCAACATTGCTTTGACATCCTTCAACATCTTCCTAAGTGGAAGTTGAGGGACAACGAGCCAAAGTGCAAGAAGGAGGCACTTCTCACCATGGATGATGAAGCGGAGGACATGAGTGGGAGAAACACCGGCAAGCCCGAGGGCAACAAGAAGGCCAAGGAGAGGGTCAAGGTAGAACAAGAAGCAGCTAGCTTCCGGGAGAAGTTGGATCAACTCATGAAGTCCAAGGAGGCATTGACAATGAAGACGTTGGAGACCAAGCTCCTCATCACCGACAAGAAGAGTGTGGTGAAGCTTGCCAAGGTGCAAGCAAGGAAGGAGCTTGACATAAAGATGATCGCAGCCAAAGAAGCCAAGGCCATGAATGAGCTCTTGGCCGAGGAGAGGGAAATCATGATGATGCGCACCGACGGCATGGACGAGGATCAGCTGGCGTGGTGGAAGGAGACCAAGGCGGACATCATTGCGAGGAAGAAGGCTGCCCGTCAAGCTCGTGATCAAGGTGCGTCTCCGGCGAGCGGTGGCGCCGGTGGTGATGGATCCGTTGATGGTTGATCAGATTTGGGAATTCCGTGGCTTGAACATTGCCTATGATCGTGTTGTGATGTTAAAACTATGAATTATGCATCACATATTTTGGATGTGCTATGTTTGATCTGAAATTGTTGTGCAAATTGCTGTCTAAAACCCTGTTATGAGGGGCCAAAAACTCGGACGAGCTAGCAGAGCCCGTATCCCCACCCCGTAAAACAGAATATTCGGCTCTGCTAGCTCGTCCGAGTTTTTGGCCGGCGAAAACTGGATACAGGGCCCTTTACTCGTGTTATACGGGGCGAAAATATACGGGGCCTGTTAGACTTGCTCTTAGTTGGCTACCAAGGCTTTAGGTGCGATGGGGCTCCATGTGCTGTACGGTGGTTGCAAGACTACCAATTCAGGAAATGTTTATCTGATGCTCAACAAAAAGAAAATGTTTATATCAACAAAATAAAAAATGAATCCTGGAAATGCAAAGACGCTCAGCTATTAAAACAAAACGAGGAAATGCATACACATAGTCGAAGCTCATTACCTACTGATTTTTTTCCCTTTTTCATCGTCGATTTCTATAGTAGTTGGGAAAGAGAAGCTAGTAAAAGGCTATTATTACGTACGGAATTTAATTTGATTGTCCCACTTTTCATAATAAGGAAAAACATCACATGCGCCATTTCACATGCGTCATCACAAATTTCTTCGCTATCTCTCTTGATGGTATCAAATAGCAATGTCAAAAGAAATAGTTGATCAAGTCACAATAATATTTATCGATAATGTGTTTGCATTCACTTTAAATAATTCTTGGTAACATTTATTATGCTACAAATATTAATTATTATTTTACTAATAATATTTAGGGCCCTTAATTCTGATTTCGCTCCGGGCCATCGAAATGTCAGGACCGGCCTTGCTTGCGACTAATGTTGCGGTGCGAGTTTTTTTTTTCTTTGCATGAGCGTGGACTATAATTTGACATGCACAGGGAACTTTCTTTTTGGAACCTGCGCCGTTCGTGAACAGCCACGCCTCTTGTTGTTGACGAACCCGTCCAGGTTGGTCTCTTTGCTCAGTGTCTCTCGCGAAAGTGTTTCACATCCTCTCCAGTTCTACCATAATCAAAATCCGCTTTTTCATGTCGAACAGAACTTACAGATTTGTAGGTGCTTAATGAGTAAAAAATGTAGAATTACCAACAACCTTAACAAACTAATTGGTTCCATTTGGCATGGTTATATTCAAAATGTGATGTACGTTTAATTTGTTGGCCCATATCTCCTATCAAGAACACGCTTAAATTAAGAAATCAAATTCAATAAAAAAACAAAACACCTCAAAATAGGCTTTGCTCCCATTTGTTTATAAATAACAAAGTCACACAGCTTAACCGATACTACCTCTGTTTCGATGAATAAGCCGCACACGTATTTTAAAATAAACTTTGACTGAAAAAAATGAGTAACAAAATCTTGTACGGAATTAAGATCGCCGGGTTCGTATTGAAAAACACTTTTAAGTGATGCTAATTCTGTACAAACAATTTTTATATATTACGAGTATTTTTTGCCACAAAAAAAACACGGAAAAAGAAAGCGCCTTATATTCATTGAAATGGAGGGTGTAGAAAGTGCAGGGGAAAAAAGTATCATCATCTAGCATACCAAATAAATAAAAAATTGAAAATACATTTCAAAATTATATATGCTGCAACGTGCAAAGCACATGCTACTTACTAATATTTCTAAAGACTAGGCCAAAACAGTAAAATAGTTGCGAATGTTAAAGACTGGTGGTTTCAACTCTCAGCACTGAAAAAATGAATGTAAAAGCCCCTACAAAGCGAGAACACTGACAGGAGCAGCACACCCCGTTCGACCCTCGCTTTGGAATCGCAAGCAGGTTCGCTGCAATCGCATCCTCGTAGCTAGCCTTTTACTCCACGGAACAACCAGCGAGAATAACTTGTCACGTACTCCCTCCGTTCTTTTTTAATTGACTCAAATTTAGTACAAAGTTGTACTAAATCTGAGTCAATTAAAAGAGAACGGAGGAAGTAGTACCCATCATCACCGTGGCTTCCATAAATCGGCCGCAGCTACAAACCAATCTTCGCCGGCACGATGCGCGCCGAGTCACCGGAGCTCACCAATCCACTGAATTAATCAACACGTAGATCCTGCCGATCTGGACTCGTCCAAGATGTCTCTGTCCCTGGACACGCGGTCCTGCCGGCACTTGCTGGACCGGCCGAACACTTCCAATAACACACACTTCCGTCCTCCTAATCTGAAGAATCACTCATGAAGCAGCCATCATTTCGTTCCATGTTTAGCTTAGCTAGCATAGCTCGACTTTTGTGGGTTTGGCCGCTGCAGTGAAAGATACTACCATCCCCATGGCCCCATCCGGATGTAAATCTTATCCCGTGCACGGATTCAGCTCCTGCTGTCTCCTCTTTTAAGCCCCTCCAGTCACCTCCGGACCCCAATCAGAACTCAAAAGATGAACGCCCCATCAGGAAAATCTTAACAATGTTACTAGTCGTGTACAGGTACTCTCGCTTTTTGCCAAAAGAGAGGACGCGGATTCACGAGATGATGCTGGTCTAGCGGTTGGCCGTGATACCATCATCCTCGCGGTGACGGCGATTACAAGATTTTCCGTTCAGTTACCGGCAAGGTAAGGTCGCGCGCAGCGGTAAGCAAACACCCCTAGATGCAGCAAACGACACCCTGATCACAGTTCAGTTGAAACGTGATCGCACTCCAAATTCAGAAAACGATAGAGCATGAGATGGAGGAGGGTGACCGGCCACCGTTTCCGTTTCTTGGCTGAAACGGGCAGCCAACGGAAAGTCGATCGGGGCACAGGATGGATGATGCCTGGCGAGATAATTGGGAAGCGACACGCGCGTATGGGTTTGTTCCGGCGATAAGTACGTGACCGGCCGGCCACTTTGGGCGAGCGGACGAGCGTCCTCCGTCCGTGCAGGAACAGGATCCCTCCGTCTCCTTTTTGGGGGAGGACGCAGCCTGTATCTAGGGGAGGATGGTGGAGGGTAGGCGATGATGCGATGCGATGCGAGGCCAGGAGCCCAGGACGTACAGGTACAGCAGCGACGCGCACTATCGGTGGCGCCGAGCCGACGATCGGCAGGATAATCGGGATGCGATGGCAACCCGACGGCACAAGCCACACGCACGCCTAACCACGGGAGACGCTGCGCCGTCACTGTTCTACTAGAAGAGGTTGCTGATGCTTTTTGCCGTGCGTGATCTCTGAAGATTGAAGATCACGGCCACGGTTCTTCAGCACAGGCTGCGACTTCTCGGCCGGCACCGGCCGTTGTACGGACGGACGCGATATATGTGATACCGTCCATCGCTCACTCGCACGAACGCGCGCATGCTCTATCTCTCTCTCTCTCGATCGATCGACGTTTTGTCCGTGTACGGCGATCGGGATTTTGCTGAACCTACTCTTACTCTGCCACTTGAACTGGAAAACGAAATCGGGGAATAATGGCGACACCGGGTGCGGTGAACAGGTTCCACACTTGCACTATCGGAGGAGTATCCCTTTACTACAAATAATGAGTACCATTCGTCTCGGAGAGATTCCCTTTTGCGGACGGCGTACAATTGTGTGGAGGACGGTTGCGACCTCAGCCTTTTCTGCACGGAAGAAGAATACTATGTATTGGTATTATTGCGTCGAATGATTGTCGCAAAGCATTTCCAGTGGAGGATAGATGGCTAGCTCTCCTTGGAACGAACAATTCTGGGATATCTTTTCGCCGCCTCCGGAGAATGATAGATATGGAATTCTTACCCGCTGTCCTCGTCTGGCGTATAGAATCTACTACATATATAATTGGCGCACACACCTGTCGAATACTTTCGGATTTCTTCACCACAACGTATGTACGTGTTCTCCATTCCCAAACTACTCGGATGTGCCTGTCACTACACAGATAATTTCGTCTGCATTATGTTGTGTCTTGGATTTCTTCAACCCAACCTACGTGTTCTCCAATCACAAACTACTGTAATCTCCGTGCCTGTCACTAGGCACATAATTTCATCAAACTTATGCGGTCTTTGATCTCTTCAACTACTAAGGTGTCCTCAGAGTTTGCAAACTAGTATTCTATATGCCTGTCACTACGAATATAATTTCATCATATTTTTCATCAACATTATGTGTTTTGGTTTTCTTCAAATAAAGTCTTCTCCATTCACAACCCAAGTTCCTGTCACTACATTTTAATTTTGTCAACAACAAACGTTTCAGAAATTTTCAACTAAGCTACTTCCCATTCACAACACACATGTTCGAAACTAGCATCTTGGTTGGTACTACAACCTCGTTCGGAAATAAGTGAGTCTTTTTTTTCTGTCCACGGAGATACATATGTATCTAGGACAAAACTAAGACACTTGTTCCCAAACAGAGAGAGAGTTGTTCATACTACCAAATAGAAAGCCGGCTGAGCAATCGTTGCTAGCTCGTACCAAATTAACAGCCTGAGTGCAGCAGACAAAAGACATTGTAACTCCACTGCAGAAAAGAAGCTATGATGTGTTATAGTACCAACCAAGATGGTCTTGTATAAATCCAAGGGACAACAAGCATGTGCCAGAAAATTTGCAGTGATTATTTCTCGTCTTGCTTCCGCAAGATCACCGACTAGTTAGGGGAAAGTGTAAAACACGAAAACGATTACAGCACGCCGTGCTCCAAACACGGTACTCCACTAGTAGAACATTAAAACCTCTCTAGAAGACGGAAAACCGAAACCATATATTTGGTAGCACTTTACAACTAGGGGGCTGGTCACATCAGCCAAGTTTCTTGCATTCATTCATTCACCGGAAAAATCTTAAAGCGGAGCTCCATTTCAATCCCGCTCCAATACGGATGTCATGTTTTCTGGTCGAATGCAGAAATTCCTCACACTGTGTAGTTCTGGTTGATGGTGTCAATGTCAAGCCCCTTCAGCTTCACCACCGACTCGACGTGGCCCTTGAGAGTGTTCAGCTCCCTCAGCCTGCACATAGAGTAGTGATCACGAAAATGTATTAGCAATCAACAGCTAACCAGTGACCTTGGATGATATAGTAGCAATTTCAAAGCGTGATATGTACCTTGCAATCTCAGCTCTTCTCTTGGCTTGCTCGGCGATCTCAGAGAGCTCACGGTAGCTGCTCTTGTCGTTGAACAGATTGTGGGAGGTCGACTCAGGTGCTTGCAGGCCATGAAGGGTTCTCTGCGCGGTTGCCCATTGTGCCTCCCTCTCACCTCTACCATAGTTCTCCTTGGTGGTGAATGCAGTCTACACACAAAAAAGTTCAGAGGTTCATCAACTTGCTCGAGAAGGCGAACCACAACATATGCAAGCTACAAAATGAGTACTGAAAGATATGGATCACTATAGTACCTTGTTCTGGAGGAGGTTGTCCCAGGCCCTTCCACTTAGCACGAAGCGGATGAAGAACTTGAAAACGTCGAGCGGGAAGTAGAACACAATGCTGAAGAGCCAGATAACACCAGCCCATCCCCAGCCGATACCCTTGATCCTGGCGAATTCCCAGTTGGCGTAGACAGCGATGAGTGTTGCAACCTACAAAAAGGAATCAGGTTCAGCTTACAATTGAATGCACTGTATTTGTTACTTTGCTGGGAAGCTGTTTTTGCACGTACCAATTGAGCAAGGAAGAAAGCAGTGACCAAGAGAACACCAGGGCGCTCAACAAAGGACCAGCTGCGAGAACGAGTCACGAAGATAAGAGCCTGGCTCACAATACTGACTTGGAGGTATAGTGCAGACATCATCTCAAACTCGCTGTCCCTGATTGACCTGACACCGAATTTGTTCTGCACAAAGAAAGTTTGGTGAGAAAGATCACACCAAAAAACGATTTTAATGCAACGATAGAAAGATCTTCTCAGAAAGTTTTTAGAACTCACTGTGAAGAAGTCAGTCTTGTGCATGGCCCAGAAGAAGACAACAGTCATCAGAGCAAGGTAGGTTCCAAGCACAACACCAGTGGCAAAGATTTCATTGAGCTTCCAGCTGTCGGGCAAGGGAGATGGCTTAACTCTGTCCTTAGAGATGGTCATGATAGTACCTGCAAGTTTTTAAAAAAGCATATGAGAAATGATGCTTGCATGAGCATGATACTACTGGGAAAATGAAGAATACATACCATCATTGAGAATGGCAATGATAAGGACCATGAAGGGAGCGAAGTCGAATTTCCATATCAAAGCAATAAGCATAAAGCCAAGCTGCAAGATCACAGTGATGTTAAATTGGGGAAATAGCACTCTCAATTCAAAAAGAAGACCACATTAAATTGGAGAAATGACACTTACCACAATACGGATGGTGATGGAAACAGCATAAATCTGGTTTACCACAAGAGGAAAAAGAGAAATGAGTCTAACTGTAATATGAACATCTGCCATAAAGGTTACTAATAATAAATAAGAAAAGTACTCACGGTGTAGTTCTTCATCCTCTGGAAAATGCATCTGCTGGTGAGGACAGCACTGATAATGACACTTAGACCTGGCTCGGTAAGCACAATGTCGGATGCACTCCTTGCAGCATCAGTAGCATCATCAACAGCAATACCGATGTCAGCCTTTTTAAGCGCAGGAGCATCATTGACACCATCTCCAGTCATACCAACAATGTGCTTCTTCTCCTGCAGCCTCTTGACAATCTCATACTTGTGCTCTGCATAACATGAATTAAGTTAACAAATGCACCATAATTCAGTTAACAGATGCAACATTGCATAATCAAACAGATAAGATCACAATGGAGACGTACCAGGGAAGACTCCGGCAAAACCATCAGCCTTCTCAATTAGCTCATCCACAGGAAGTGACTCAAGTGAAGCGTCCTTGCTTTGCCCAAGCAATGCAGAGGAAGGATACATGTTTGTGCCCATGCCAAGCCTCCTTCCCGTCTCCTTTCCAATGGCAAGTTGGTCACCTAGAGTAAATCAAACGGCCACATTTAGGTATTTACAACAAACATGTGAAATAAAATAAGTTAGTAATTGGTATGAGTAAGGTATATTACCTGTGATCATCTTGACATTGACACCAAGAACAAGTGCCCTGCGGATGGTCTCAGCACTGTCATGCCTTGGGGGGTCAAACAGGGGCAACAGACCAATGAATTGCCATGGTCCTCCAGCGGATTCCTTAGTTTTCTCAGGTACTTCCTGTGATAAAGTCTCACTTGGCATAAGAATATGACTTACCAGCTAATACGACTGCAATGGAATATAGAAGTTTTAGGGTTAGAATACCTGTCTTGCAACAGCAAGCGAACGAAGCCCACGCTCAGCGTACTTCTCGATCACAGAGTGCACCTTCCTCGCAACATCCTCCTTGCAGTTGCACAGGGTAACAATCTGTTCAAGTTTCATTGCAAGACATCATCAGTCACGTTAAACAACAATGTACTAGTTAAGTAGAATGCCGTCAAACATAACTGCACTTCTACAGTTTTACTAACCTGCTCAGGAGCACCCTTGCTGGCACGGTGCCAGTTACCCTCAGCATCAATGTAAGTCAGAGCAGTCCTCTTGTCAGTAGGGTTGAAGGGCAAGAAGTGCACTTCCCTGATGCCAGCTCTTGCCTCCTTAGGATCAGCAAGCATACCAACCATGCAAGCATCGATGGCATCCTGGTTTTCAACCCTTGATGCTCTTGCAGCCAACAACAGAACATGTTCCTTGTCGACGCCTTTCGCGAACACCTCAACAAGGTTCTTGTCAACACTGAGCTTGTTAAGGGTGAGTGTGCCAGTCTTGTCACTGCACAGCACGTCCATGCCAGCCAACTCTTCAATGGCAGTCATCCTCTTAGTGATAGCACCCTGCTGCGACAGCTTGTGAGAGCCAATGGCCATGGTGACTGACAACACTGTAGGCATGGCAATTGGGATACCACCGATCAAGAGGACCAGCAGGTTCTCAATACCCGCACGGTACTTGCGGCGCTGGATCGGGAACATGACGATGATCTCAATGACGATTCCCACCGCGATGGAGATGATACAGAAGTTTCCGATGGCAGTGAGGACCTGCTGGAAGTGGCCGACTTGGTTGGTGCTGTCAACGAGATGAGCAGCCTTGCCAAAGAAAGTGTGTACTCCGGTGGCAATGACCACAGCTTCAATTTCACCCTGCTTGCAAGTCGAACCAGAGAAGACCTCATCACCAGGGTTCTTGGTCACTGGGAGGGACTCTCCAGTAAGTCCAGACTGGTCAATCTTTAAAGGATCACCCTCAAGGAGACGAGCATCAGCAGGGACGATGTCACCGAGCTTGATGCTAACGATGTCACCGGGAACCAAGATTGATGCCTCCTGCTCGCCCCATCGGCCATCCCTGAGCACCTGAAATACACAAACATGGTTCAGTTTATGAAAAGAAAGTAAAAACACACCAAGCTCTGTTAAAACAGTGGTAACTTTACTACAGCCATTTCCAAGTTTCAAACATCTACATATGGATGTATCCTTTGGTAGCAAACATACTAAAGAAAATACTGGAGCTTGACAGTTGAATACAGAGCAGTAAAATCATACTGAACTAATTATGTCCAAATACTGCAAAGTGAGGTTCAATAAACTAATATAATTATCTTTTGGTGATTCTGGAATATATATGCACACTTATCCAGAGAGCCATTCAGACTTTTAGAACATGACACAGTTGAAAAGCACATACATCGAAAGATTCCACCGTGCACTAAACTGTAATTAGACCATTGAAATATCATGCATACAGAACTATGGAATATATTCGCAACAGTGCAGTAGTGCCATTCAGTGCAAAGCTCACCTTTGTCTTGGGGGCAAGGTTGGCCATGAGTGCTGCCGCAGCGTTGCCGGCGTTGTTCTCCTCAATGAAGGAGATGGTGGAGTTGATGACCAGGAGCACAATGATACCGATGAAATCTTGCCAATCCGGGGGCTTCCCATCACCGTTGGCGAGCGCGATGGCCATGATGGCGGCCATCTCCATGACCCAGGACAGAGGGTTCCACATGAACCCAAGGAACTTGAGGATCTTGCTCTCCTGCACAAACACGAGACAAACCACAGGTTAGTAGCAGTTAATACGATGCAAGAGAACACGAACCAGACTTGGATGAATGAAACCATAGACGACGCTCACCTTCTTCTCCTCGAGCTTGTTGAGGCCGAAGATCTCGACACGCTGCGCCCCCTCGTCGGAGGTGAGCCCCTGGCGCGTACATTTCAGCTGCTCGAACACCTCCTCGATGGGGATGTTCTCCTGCAGAAACAAAACAGAAGCGAAGAGCAACCATTGATTAGATTAGAAGACGACCTTGCATGCAAAGGAAGTGCAGGAAGTAGGTGCGGGTCAGCGACAGCAGAGAACACACAACTCAAACAGCTAGCAGCCGCTGCACAGTACAGCACAGTAGCTTCTTCCATGCCGTGGGCCCCACCGGTCAGCCTCTACCAAACAAATCTGGGGTCAGGAGGAACATGGAAGGGTCCAAGCCCAGCCGCATCTACAGGCGACGGCGACGTGGGGGCCAATGATTGGGATCCGTACGACCGTCCGATCAGGATCAGACGGCCCAGGCCCGGGGCAGAACCGGGTGTCCTGGCCCGTACGCGTACTTCGCCCACATGGTACCGGCTTGCGTACGTTGTCTCGCCCCAGAAAGCTGCCTCGAGATGCGTGCCGGGGCGGAACGTGTGGTGGTAGAAGAACGATTATACTAGTATTAAGATAAGCGACGGCTCCCCTGCTTGGCTTGGATTGGGCTGCGTGCGAGCTGTGGTGGTCAACAAAGGTAGAAAAACGAGGAAAGGTAACGGCCGGATGGAAGGCTCGCACGGATTTCTCCGCGGTTCGTGGTGGTTCGCCACTAATCCAGCGCCGCGTGACCCGTGCTAACCATCTTTTGACTTTTAATTGAAAACAAAATCCGCAGTACTCCCGTCCCAGTAGTATCTCTACATGGAAATAATTCATGGTGTTTTATATTTTGTGAAGGAAATAAATTATCTGAAGCAGGCAAGTGATAATAATTCTAGCCTAGATGAGCTGTGAGGGGAGTAATAAATTACGCGCAGATCTAAGATCGGTATCTCGTTTCACGAAGAAGGAATGAAATTACGGGTATTAACTGCGGCGAGATCGAAACAGTTTTTCAAGGGGAAGGATCCAAAATTCCTCCCCCAAAAGCCTAGCTGTACGACGCGCTCTGTGCTGGGGTACCAGGCAGCACATGAGGAGGAAACATGGGGTGCTACTTGGTGTTCGAGTTGGCCATGGACTGCTGCTGGTCCTCTATCATTGAAGAGGGAGCAGGCGCACATGGCGAGATATGATCCTCACATGGAAAGCATACTTTCACGGGGGGAAAAATCTAGCGAATCGGGGGAGGAAAATTAAAACCGGCTTTCGGAAAGAGGATGGGGAGAAAAGGTAGGTGGATGAGCTTTTTTCGAAAACAGGATAAAGCTGGCCGAATTTATTCTCGGCGATTTTTTTCATTTTTCCCCCACGGCGGAGGAAGCGCAAGAGGCGAAACGCGAGGAGCAGATTAATCTGCCGCGAGCCCATCTAATCTAGCGAGAGATCAGCGGAAGCAGCAGCAGCAGGGAGGAATTAAACAGTAACAAGCAGGTGGATAGAGAGCGCATGCATCATGGGGAGGAAGAGATGGAGGGGAAGCGCGGGGCGGGGGTAGGGAGGGGGGGTTCTCACCAGATCGACGGCTTCATTCCTGATCTCCTCGAGGCCACCCATGGCTGGCGGCGGCGGGCGTTGGCGGCGGCGGGGCGCCGAACCAGCAGCACGTTGGACCTCCTGACTGTGTCTAGAGAGCCAAGTCTACCATACACCACGCAGCGCTGCTCTGCTCTCTCCGGGATGGAGGAGGGAAGCGTATTAGTAGTGGTGGGTGGGAGCCGGAGCCGGGAGGGGATGAGGGAAGAAGGCCTGTGCAGCGGCCCCCTTTATACCCACCCACCTCCGCACCGGGCCATACCGTGCAGCCCTAGGCGACCCCGGCGAGGCCTGCCTGCCAGGTGGGACCCGTCCTACCCCTCTGACCTCCCTCTGTTCGCGTGCCCCGCCCAGTTAGGCCGTCCCCCCGCGCCGCACCCAGCACGTGCCGCCCCCGGGCCCGCGTGTCGGTGGCGGTGCAGATAAATATCCCCCGCATTTGACCTCCGCCACCGCCCGCTTCACGGGACGGAGTAACGGGCTTCGGGCTGGGTTTTTTTTTTAACCGTGTCGGGCGGAGGATCCGGATGAGAACCGTACGTACGGCGCATCCCTTCGTGAACGGAAACAAAATCAAAATCAAGGGGGGATTAATTAATGAGCCATTTTTTTGTTGCCTGGCGCTGTAAACCTGCTTTCGTTGGTGCGCTTCTGGTCACAAGGAGGGGCCGGCTTTACGACGGCTAATGGGACACGCGCGATTGCCGCTTCAACTCTTTTTCAATACCTGCCTTCTTTGATCCATCTTGATCGTATCTTGTGTAAATCTGTCTTTTGAAACCTTCTTCCCACACAAGGAAATTGCTAATGAGAATTTACCTTTTACTTTATTTTTCGGGACATATAGTACAACCTCCTAATTCTTCTTGCAACACTTGGCCCATGCCTCGGCCCGACCCAAAGCCCGGAGCTCGGTTCCCGAGTTCTACCCTAACCTCGCCTTGAAAATCCGATAAAACCTGAGAGACTTAATAAACTAGCATGTCATTTTTTAAAATAAAAATCTAGCAATGTTCTTTTTGGCTCCGAAATTGTTTCAAAACATTATACATACATAGCAAAGTTGCATCGTCTCCAGCTGTGGCTCGGGCCTGGTCCGGGCTTGCCAATTTTTGTTCGGGTTTCAGAACATAGCCTGATAACACCTCCCAAGTGAAACCTCTGGTAGAAGATGGATGTTATAGACCACAATGTCCTGATCATGTAAATGCCATTTCGTAATTTAGCTGTCACGGTTAGACTCACGAGGGGGGCGGATAATCAGATGTGTCTAGTCATCGTCGGTTAAATTTCTTTGGTTCAATTGTGTACCTCATCTTGTCTCCCAAATTTGCCACATGAACATGAACAATTACTTTTACTGTATTACTTGTTCTTCATAACTCTCGGGATATCTGGATATGCTTTGTTTTTCTTTTTTTTGCGTATCTAACAACTAATGCTCGTATTAAATTCGATATATATCGAGTAGATATGCGGCAAAATATAATAGCAATATCTTACGAAAGAAAATGTAAGCACTTGCGAAGAGAAGTCAGATTTCCCATTTGTCGTGTATCTTCCAACCGAGAAGTCGCAGGCAGCCCTCCGAGCGGCGTTCAACGTCATGCCATTTTCTATGCCCTTGCTATCACTAGCATTTTGTCTGGGTCCTATCTTTTCTCGTCACTTGCTTTTATTTCGCTTTGTCTCCGTTGTACCTAGTATCGTTGTGTAGATGCGTTGTATGTATAAACCATCAATATCCCTTAGATTTTGCATCACCATGTTTATCTTTTCCTTTTGCAGCATGTCTTCGCCACGTTAGGCATGGTTTTACCTTTCCATCATCCTCGCCTTGCACTCTTTCCACTAGGCGCCAACTACAATTTCATTTATCTTGAATCTTTTTGTACCACACACATTTCATAGCATGTTAATTGTTGACATGGCCATGGTGATGCCCCATCACATGTTATAGACCCACATATTTTGGTTTGTTATGAATTGAACATCACAGTTGGGATTAACTGTAGACATGTTGACCATATTATGATCTAAGAGCATCTCCAACAGACGCCCCAAATTTAGACGCTGTAAAACTACTTTACAGCGCGCTCCATCTATGTTTTGCGCGTGAGGGCATATTCACCTCCAGCAGAAGCTGTAAACCTTGGAGCTGTAAAATCCGTAGTTGTTTCTGCGCGCGACTTTATACAGCGCGCTCTTTCCGACGCGCTAGATATAGTGCACGACATTGCGCTTTTGCCCCAAGCTCTATTTTACAGCGCCTGTTGCAGCACCTGTTGGAGCATCATTTTGCGCCCACGCGCTAAACCAGACACTTTTTTGGATACAGCGCGGGATAGAGCGTCTGTTGGAGATGCTCTAAGGGTGCAAACCATGTCCTTGTAACACCACCTCTAGACACTTCACCATATACTATTGCACCCATGACTATATTGAGAGAAAACATAGAAGTCTGCATGAGAGGGAGGGAAGAGTGAGATGACACTAGGTTTAGGGAATTAATGAGTCTTGCAAAGTTGTACTTAGGTTTTAGTTCACAAAGATATCTATGGAGTGAGTTGAAGTACTCGGAAAATGAGAAAGGAGACCCCTCCCCCATTTGAAAACAAAGAAAAATGATGGAATGCCTTGAAGAGGATGTTCTTTTAAATCTTGACTTTTAGGTTTGCCACACTGCAAAGAGGGGTCGGTTGAGGTTCAAGATGGGATGATATTGATAGCAAAACATCTTTCAGAAACCCTTGAAGTTTGGCATATTTGGTAGAATCCGGAATTTCGTACAGGATTCCAGTCAATTCGGAATGATCTAAACTGATTCTGAACAATGTCCGAATTTTTGGTAACCTTCTTTTGTCGTGCCAGAATTAATTTACTTTTACTATATTACTTGTCCTTCATAACAGTTGGGGTATCTGGATATCCTTTGTTTTTCATTTTTTGCGTATCTAACAACTAATGCTCGTATTAAATTCAAAATATATCGAGTAGATATGCAGCAAAATAAAGGCACTCTTGTAGAATAAAGATAATAGCAATATCTTATGCAAGAAAATGTAAGCACTTGCGAAGAGAAGTCAGATTTCCAATTTGTCGTGTATCTTCCAACCGAGAAGTCGCAGGCAGCCCTCCGAGCGGCGTTCGACGTCATGCCATTTTCTATGCCCTTGCTATCACTACCATTTTGTCTGGGTCCTATCTTTTCTCGTCACCTGCTTTTATTTTGCTTTGTCTCTGTTGTGCCTATTATCGCTGTGTAGATGGGTTGTATGTATAAATCATCAATATCTCTTAGATTTGCATCACCATGTGTTATCTTTTCCTTTTGCAGTGTGTCTTCGCCACGTTAAGCATGTTGTTACCTTTCCATCATCCTTGTCTTGCACTCTTTCCCCTAGGCGCCAACTATAATTTCATATATCTTGCATCTTTTTTGTACCACACACATTTCGCAGCATGTTAATTGTTGACCTGGCCATGGTGATGTGCCTTCACATGTTATGGACCGACATATTTTGATTTGTCATGAATTGAACATCACACTTGGGATTAACTGTAGACATGTTGACCATATTATCTTTAAGGGTGCAAACCATGTCCTTGTAACACCACCTCTAGACACTTCACTATATATTAGTGCACCCATGAATATATTGAGATGAAACATAGAACTCTGCATGAGAGGGAGGGAAGAGTGAGATGCATATGTGTAAGGGCATTTTGCCCTTATCTATATTTTGTTGTTGATAACACTAGGTTTAGGGAATTAATGAGTCTTGAAAAGTTGTGCTCAGGTTTTAGTTCACAAACATATCTATGGAGTGAGTTGGAGTAGTCAAAGAATGAGAAAGTAGATCCCTTCCCCATTTGAAAGCAAAGAAAAATGTCGGGATGCCTTGAAGACGATGTTCTTTTAAATCTTAACTTTTAGGTTTGCCACACTACAAAGAGGGGTCAATTGAGGTTCAAGAGAGGATGATCTTGATAGCAAGCATCTTTCACCAAAGCTTTCACCAGAAAACCAGAAGTTTGGCGTAGAATCTGAATTTCCGTACAGGATTCCAGTCAATTTGAAAAGATCTGAAATGATTCTGAACAATGTATTAATTTTCGGTAACCTTCTTTTGTCATGCTAGAATTAATTTTCAAATTAACTCAGGGCTTTCCGGATCATTCTGGATTACGAACCCATTCCGGGTTTCGCAAAATTCTGAATTTACCTTTTACTTTATCGGAACATATATTACAACCTCTTTGGTAACACTTGGGGCATTTGTCGTCCTAGAGTGCTCAGCTAGGCCTGGGCATGGGCTGGTCCAACCCAAAGCCCGAAGTACGGGCCTAGCTCGGGTTCCTAAATTCTGCCCGAACCTTGATACGTCCAAAACGTATCTACTTTCCCGAACACTTTTACTATTGTTTTGCCTCTAATTTGTGTATTTTGGATACAACTAACACGAACTAACGCTGTTTTCAGCAGAATTGCTCTGGTGTCTCGTTTTTGTGCAAAAATCCAACTTTCGGGAAAATCCTCGGAATTTATGCGAAGGCCCTATTTTCCCGAATACTGACGGAGCTAAGGACAAGTAAGGTGGAGGCCCGAGGGCCCCACACCATAAGGCGGCGCGGCCCAGGGGGTCGCGCGGCCCTATGGTGTGCTCCCTCGCGGCCCTCCGACGCCTCCTTCGGACTACTTATCGGCCTCGACCTAAAAACGCACGGGAGAAGTCGAAGTCGCCGAAAACCTCCAGAGAGCCGCCACATCGCGAAACTCCTCCGGAGCCGAAGTCTCCGTTCTGGCACTCCGCCGGGACGGGGAATTGGAGGAGATCTTCACCGCCATCACCGCCAACGCCTCTCCATCGACCACCATGTTTCCCCATCCATGTGTGAGTAATTCCCCCGCTGTAGGGGATGGTAGGGATTGGATGAGATTGGTCATGTAATAGTCATAAGATTGTTAGGGCATAGTGCCTAGTATCCGTAGATGTCACTTTTATGATATTGTTGCAACTTGTTATGCTTAATGCTTGTCACTAGGGCCCGAGTGCCATGATCTCAGATCTGAACATGTTATTGATTCATGAAGATATTCGTTGTTTATGATCTTACCCGCAAGTTGTATACACATGTCGCTGTCCGGAACCAATGGCCCCGAAGTGACAGAAATCGGGACAACCGGAGGGAATGGTAGCGATGTGAGGATCACATGTGTTCACGAGTGTTAATGCTTTGCTCCGTACTTCTATTAAAAGGAGTACCTTAATATCCAGTAGTTTCCCTAGAGGCCCGCTGCCACCTACTGGTAGGACAAAAGATGTTGTGCAAGTTTCTCATTGCGAGCACGTACGACTAAATATGGAACACATGCCTATTGATTGATTAGTACTTGGATACCGTTTTATTATTATCTGCAAATGCCCTTGCTTTGATTGTTACATGAGTTTCTCTCATCCATGCAACGCCCGTTAAATCCGTCCATGTGCCTACGTATTTTAATCCTGCCGTTTACTATAATCACTACTGCTGTCTTTATTCCACTGCTGTGTTATTTCACTATTCCTACTGCCATAAAACTGTTACTACTGATAAACTCTGCGAGCAAGTCTGTTCCAGTGCAGCTGAATTGACAACTCCGCTGTTAAGGCTTACAAGTATTCTTTGTCTCCCCTTGTGTCGAATCAATAAATTGGGTAATACTTCCTCAAAGACTGTTGCGATCCCATATACTTGTGGGTCATCAAGACTATTTTCTGGCGCCGTTGCCGGGAGCATAGCTTTATTTGGAAGTTCACTTGGATTGATATTGTTCGCTGCAATTCTCCATCATGGGTAAACCTCGCGATACTAAGATCGCCATATTACCATCCACTACAAGAAAAGGTACAACTCTTAGTACCTCTGCTGCTCTTGATTCACCATCTGTGATAAGTAAACTTGTTTCACCACCACAAGCTTCAAATGCTGGTACTTCTGCTGAATCTGAAAATTCCTCTCATAATTGTGATGATGCTTCTGCTGTGCTTGATAATGATGGTTCGTTAGGATCTTTTCTAGATGCTACAATTGCTAAGTCTAGACAAATTGAAAATACTGAAACTCCTAATGAAAATGCTGCTACACCTGTTAATTCACCTGAGTCTGTTGAATATTCTAGTGATGATCTTGATGAAGATTATGTAGAGCTTGATGATGATTTTATTGAAAAATGCAATGCTACTACTGATGCAAGAAAAATTAAAAAGTTGCTTGCGGAACATGCTGTTAGATATAAATTATCTCCTGATCCTAAATTTGCCACATCTCCAATAAATATTAGGGATAAAGATTATGATTTTCTCTTCATCTATCTCATATAGCTATTGTTGAGAAAACACCCTTTTGTGGTACTGAAAAAGAAAGTGCTGTTGAACACATGACTGAGTTATCTACTCTTAGTGGCTTGTTTTCTCGATGATATTAAGATGCGTACTTATTTTGTCGCTAAAATTTTTCCTTTCTCATTAAAGGATGATGCTAAAACTTGGTATAATAATTTGCCTCCTAGTTCTATTAAAAGTCCAAAAGAATTGCTTGATGTTTTCTTCCGAAATACTTTCCTGCTAGTGCTCAACATGCTGCTTTGCAGAGAATTTATAATTTTGACCAGGAAGATGGAGAGAAATTGCCTGAGGCTTGGGCGAGATTTTGCTCTCTTATTAGAGCTCAGCCTGACCATGATTTGGAAAAGCATGATTTACTTGATATATTTTATAGTGGACTAACCATTGAGTCTAGGGCATACCTGGATAGTTGTGCTGGTTGTGTTTTCAGGAAAAGAACTCCAGACGACGCTGAAGAATTATTGGCTAAAATAGGCCGGAATCATGATGATTGGTCTACAATTGAACCAACCCCGACACCGATAGTGAAGAAGAGGGGTATGATTAAATTAAATGATGAAGATATGAGGGAAGCCAAGAAGTCTCTTAAAGAGAAGGGTATTAAACCTGAAGATGTGAAGAATTTACCTCCTATAGAAGATTTATGTGAGATAACTCCCCTTCATCCATGATTGAGGTACACTCTCTTCAACGCTTTACTAGGGAAGATATTCCGTATTCAAAACCTCCTGCTCAATGCTTAGATGAGTTTGATAATTATATTGTTAAGCAAGAAAACTTTAATATGAGAGTAGAGAGTCATTTAATGGAAAATTCTCGAGCTATTAGTGAATTGCATGATATTGTGGAGAGAACCTCCAATGATGTTAAGATACTTGTTAAACATTTTCATATGGTTCAAACTCAAATTGATCAACTTACTAAAGTGCAAAATGACTTGTTGGGAAATAATTCTAAAGAAAAACATGCTTATGAAGTAACAACTAGAGGTGGTGTTTCTACCCAGGATCCTCTATATCCTGAAGGGCATCCCAAAAGAGTTGAACAAGATTCTCAACTAATTAAAACTAGTGCTCCATCTAAGAAAAAGAAAAATAAACATAAGAATATTGTAGAATCCTCTGAACCTGTTAATGATCCTAATAGTATTTCTATTTCTGATGCTGAAACTGAAAGTGGTAATGAACATGATAAAGATAATGATAAGGATGATGTAGGATAACGTAGCATAGAAAACAAAAATTTTCCTACGGCGAACACGCAATCCAAGCCAAGATGCAATCTAGAAGACGGTAGCAACGAGGGGATTGTCGAGACTCACCCTTGAAGAGATTCCAAAGCCTACAAGAGGAGGCTCTTGTTGCTGCGGTAGACGTTCACTTGCCGCTTGCAAAAGCGCGTAGAAGATCTTGATCACGATCGGTTCCGGCGCCACGAACGGCAGCACTCCGTACTCGGTCACACGTTCGGTTGTTGATGAAGACGACGTCCACCTCCCCGTTCCAGCGGGCAGCGGAAGTAGTAGCTCCTCTTGAATCCGACAGACGACGGCGTGGTGTCGGTGGCGTGTAGAAGTCCGGCGGAGCTTCGCTAAGCTATGCGGGCAATATGAAGTGGAGGAGCAAAGCTAGGGTTTGGGAGGGGGTGGCCGGCCACTCTATGGGGGCGGCCAGCTTGTGGTCTTGGGGTGGCCGGCCCCCTCCCTTGGCCCTTGTTTATATAGGTGGATCCCAAGTGTTGGTGTCCAAGTCTTCGAATAAGACCCGAAACCAAAACCTTCCATATGGTGGGAAACTTTCCCTCCCACTAGAGGTGGGAATTCCACCTTCCCCTAAGGGGGAGTCCACTTGGGACTCCTCCCCCACTAGGGTTGGCCGGCCATGGAGGTGGAGTCCCATGTGGACTCCACCTTCCTTGGTGGTTTCTTCCGGACTTTTCTAGAACCTTCTAGAACCTTCCATAGAACCTTCCGCATCATTTTATTCACATAAAATGACATCCTATATATGAATCTTATTCTCCGACCATTCCGGAACTCCTCGTGATGTCCGGGATCCCATCCGGGACTCCGAACAAATATTCCAACTTCATTCCATATTCAAGTACTACCATTTCAACATCCAACTTTAAGTGTGTCACCCTACGGTTCGTGAACTATGCGGACATGGTTGAGTACTCACTCCGACCAATAACCAATAGCGGGATCTGGAGATCCATAATGGCTCCCACATATTCAACGATGACTTTAGTGATCGAATGAACCATACACATACGATACCAATTCCCTTTGTCACGCGATATTTTACTTGTCCGAGGTTTGATCATCGGTATCACACTATACCTTGTTCAACCTCGTCTCCGACAAGTACTCTTTACTCGTACCGTGGTATGTGGTCTCTTATGAACTTATTCATATGCTTGCAAGACATTAGACGACATTCCACCGAGAGGGCCCAGAGTATATCTATCCGTCATCGGGATGGACAAATCCCACTATTGATCCATATGCCTCAACTCATACTTTCCGATACTTAATCCCACCTTTATAACCACCCATTTACGTGGCGTTTGATGTAATCAAAGTACCTTTCCGTATAAGTGATTTACATGATCTCATGGTCATAAGGACTAGGTAACTATGTATTGAAAGCTTATAGCAAATAACTTAATGACGTGATCTTATGCTACGCTTAATTGGGTGTGTCCATTACATCATTCATACAATGATATAACCTTGTTATTAATAACATCCAATGTTCATGATTATGAAACTAATCATCTATTAATCAACAAGCTAGTTAAGAGGCTTACTAGGGACTCTTTGTTGTTTACATATCACACATGTATCAATGTTTCGGTTAATACAATTATAGCATGGTATATAAACATTTATCATAAACATAAAGATATATAATAACCACTTTATTATTGCCTCTTGGGCATATCTCCAACAGTCTCCCACTTGCACTAGAGTCAATAATCTAGATTACATTGTAATATACCTAACACCCATGGCATTCTGGTGTTGGTCATGCTTTGCCCTAGAGAGCTTTAGTCAACGGATCTGCATTCAGATCAAGTGTACTTTGCAAATCTTTACTTCTCCATCTTCGATGTACTCGCGAATCGAGTGGTAACGCAGCTTGATATGCTTCAGCCTCTTGTGTGACCTTGGCTCTTGTGCATTGGCGATGGCACCCATGTTATCACAGAGATGACAAATGGGTCCAATGCACTAGGAACCACACCGAGCTCTACAATGAACCTCTTCATCCATACCGCTTCGATGAAGCCTCTGCCGCTATGTACTCCGATTCTGTTGAGGATTTCGCCACCGTGCACCGAGCTTGCCCAGCTTACTTGCAGCACCATTCAATATAAACACGTACCCAGATTGTGACTTAGAGTCATCAGATCAGTGTTCCAACTTGCATCGGTGTAACTTGTTACAACGAGCTCTTGGTCACCTCCATAACAAAGAAACATATCCTTAGTTCTTTTCAAGTACTTCAGGATATTCTTGACCGCTGTCCAGTGTCCCATTCCTGGATCACTTTGATATCTGCTAGTTAAACTAACAGATGTGCTATATCCGGTCTTGTACATAGCATGGCATACATGATAGAGCCTATCCAGGCATAGGGGATCGACTCATCCTTTCTCTTTCTTCGCCGTAGCCGGTCCTTGAGTCTTACTCAAGACCTTGCCGTAACATAGGTAAGAATCCTTTCTTACTTTCGTCCATTCTAAACTTCTTCGTATCTTGTCCAGGTATGTACTCTGTGATAGCCCTATTAGACGTCTTTGATCTATCTCTATAAATCTTGATGCCTAATATGTATGATGCTTCACCAAGGTCTTTCATTGAAAAACTATTATTCAAATAACCCTTTACACTGCTTAATAGTTCTATATCATTCCCAATCAATAATATGTCATCTACATATAATATTAGGAATGCTACAGAGCTCCCACTCACTTTCTTGTAAATACAGGCCTCTCCATGACACCGTATAAACCCGAAGTCTTTGATCACCTTATCAAAACGTCGGTTCCAACTTCTCGATGCTTGCTTCAGTCCATAGATTGAACGCTGAAGTTTGCATACTTTGTCGAGCATTTTTAGGATCGACAAAACCTTTGGGTTGTACCATATACAACTCTTCCTCAATGTCTCCATTAAGGAACGCGTTTTGACATCCATCTGCCAAATCTCATAATCGAAAAATGCAGCTATTGCTAACAAAATCCTCACAGATTTTAGCTTAAGGTGAGAAAGTCTCATCGTAGTCAACACCTTGAATTTGTCGGAAACCCTTTTACATAGTCAGCTTTTATCAGACAAGCCATCTCTACACCTTGTATCATACATGGATCCATTTTTTCGGCTTTCTTGCCATTTGTTGGAATCCGGCTCATCATCGCTTCTTCATACGTCGCAGGGTCCTCATCATTGTTATCCACAATCATGACATTTAGACAAGGATCATACCAATCTGGAGTGGCACGATCCCTTGTCGATCTGCGAGGTTCAGTAGCTGTCTCATTTGAAGTTTCATGATCATTATCATTAGCTTCCTCTGTTGCCGGTGTAGGTGGTACAGAACATTTTCCGGATCGCGCTACTGATCAACGAGTAGAGATTCTTCAATCTCATCGAGTTCTACTTTTCTTCCAGTCACTTCTTTAGTGAGAAATTCTTTCTCAAGAAAGGTTCCGTTCTTAGCAACAAAGATCTTGCCTTCGGATCTGTGATAGAAAGTGTACCCTATAGTTTCCTTAGGGTATCCTATGAAGACGCATTTCTCCGCTTTGGGTTCTAGCTTGTCCGGTTGTAACTTTTTTACATAGGCTTCGCAACCCCAAACTTTTAGGAACGACAGCTTAGGTTTCTTATTAAACCATAATTCATACGGCGTCGTTTCAACGGATTTTGATGGTGCTCTATTTAAAGTGAATGCGGCTGTCTCTAATGCATAACTCCAAAATGATAACGGCAAATCAGTAAGAGACATCATAGAACGAACCATATCTAAGAGAGTTCGATTACGACGTTCGGACACACCGTTTCGTTGTGGTGTTCCCGGCGGTGTCAATTGTGAAAGTATTCCGCATTTCTTTAAATGCATGCTAAACTCATAACTCAGATATTCACCTCCGCGATCAGATCGTAGAAATTTAATCTTCTTGTTACGTTGATTTTCTACTTCACTTTGGAATTCCTTAAACTTCTCGAAAGTTTCGGATTTATGTTTCATTAAATAGATATACCCATATCTACTTAAATCATCTGTGAAGGTTAGAACATAACGATAACCACCGCGCGATGCTACACTCATTGGTCCACATACATCGGTGTATGATTTCCAATAAGTCAGTAGCTCGCTCCATCATACCCGAGAATGGAGTCTTAGTCATTTTTCCCATCAGACATGCTTCGCATCTATCAAGTGACTCAAAGTCAAGTGATTCAAGTAATCCATCGGTATGGAGTTTCTTCATGCGTTTCACTCCAATATGACCAAGACGACAGTGCCACATATAAGTAGAATTATCATTCAATTTAATTCGCTTAGCATCAATGTTATGTATATGCGTATTACTACTATCGAGATCTAACAGAAATAAGCCATTCTTTTGTGGTGCTCGACCATAAAAGATATTATTCATAAAAATAGAACAACCATTATTCTCAGACTTGAATGAATAACCGTCTTGCATTAAACAAGATCCAGATATAATGTTCATGCTCAACGCAGGTACATAATAACAATTATTTAGGCTTAAAACTAATCCCGAAGGTAGATGTAGAGGAAGTGTCCCGACTGCGATCACATTGACCTTGGATCCGTTTCCAACGCGCATCGTCACTTCATCTTTCAGCAGTTGTCGTTTATTCTTTAGTTCCTGTTGAGTTACAAATATGAGCAACCGAACCAGTATCAAATACCCAGGTACTAGAACGAGAACTAGTGAGATAAACATCTATAACATGTATATCGATATACCTTCTTTCTTCTTCTTGACAAGGCCGCTCTTCAGATCCGCCAAATACTTGGAGCAATTACGCTTCCAGTGTCCCTTCTCCTTGCAGTAATAACACTCAGCATCAGGCTTAGGGCCAGACTTAGGTTTCACAGGAGGCGTGGCAGCTTTCTTGCCACTCTTCTTGTTCTTGCCTTTAGACTTGCCCTGTTTCTTGAAGCTGGTGGTCTTGTTGACCATCAACACTTGGTGCTCTTTCTTGATCTCAATCTCAGCAGCTTTTAGCATGCCAAAGAGTTCAGGAAACTCCTTGTTCATGTTCTGCATATTGTAGTTCATCACAAAGTTCTTGTAACTTGGTGGCAGTGATTGAAGGACACGATCCCCAGTCTGTTAGGAATCACTATTCCCAAGTCACTGAGTTTCTTCGCATGCCCGGTCATAACGAGCATGTGCTCACTGATGGAGCTGCCTTCTTCCATCATACAGCTGAAAAAGTGTTTCGATGCTTCATAGCATTCCACGGCCGCATGAGTCTCAAAAATAGTCTTCAACTCTTTTATCAACTCATGAGGATCGTGGTGCTCAAAACGTTTTTGAAGATCGGATTCCAGACTGCATAAGATGGCACACTGAACTTGAGAGTACCGAGTTTTCCGAGTCATGTAAACATTCTTTACTTCATCGGTTTCAGTTTCTGCAGGGTCACCTAGCGGTGCATCAAGCACATATTGCAGATTTCCGCCATTGAGGAAGATCCTCACATGACGGAACCAGTCGGTGAAGTTGCTACCGTTGCTCTTAAGCTTTTCTTTCTCTAGGAACTGGTTAAAATTGATTGAGGACGCCATATCTACAACATATTTGCAATAGTTTAGACTAAGTTTATGACAAATTGAGTTCAAATTTTAATTCTACATAATTAAAAATCTAGGTGAACTCCCACTCAAAACAATATCCCTCGCATTGTCTTAGTGATCACACGAACCAAATCCATCACACCTATGCCCGATCATCACGAGACAAGATGTAATTTCAATGGCGAACACTCAAAGTGTTCATCATATCAATCATATGATTCATGCTCTACCTTTCGGTATCACGTGTTCCGAGACCATGTCTTTACATGCTAGGCTCGTCAAGGCCACCTTAGTATCCGCATGTGCAAAACTGTCTTGCACCCGTTATATGTACTTATCGAATCTATCACACCCGATCATCACGAGATGCTTCGAAACGATAAGACTTGATAACGGTGCTACTAAGGATGAACACTTTATTATCTTGAGATTTTAGTGAGAGGGATCATCTTATAATGCTACCGTCGCGATCTAAGCAAAATAAGATGCATAAAAGGATTAACATCACATGCAGTTCATATGTGATATGATATGGCCCTTTTGTCTTTGCGCCTTTGATCTTGATCTCCAAAGCGTGGACATGATCTCCATCATCAACGGGCATGATCTCCATCATCGTCGGCGAAGCACCAAGGTCAATGGCGCCGTCTTCATGATCGTCCTCCATGTAGCAACTATTACAACTACTTTGAAATACTACTCAACATGAAATTTAAAGACAACCATAAGGCTCCTGCCGGTTGCCACAATACAATAATGATCATCTCATACATATTCATCATCACATTATGGCCATATCACATCACCAAACCCTGCAAAAACAAGTTAGACGTTCTCTAATTTGGTTTGCATATTTTACGTGGTTTAGGGTTTTCGAGCAAGATCCAATCTACCTACGAACATGAACCACAACGGTGATACTAGTGTTGTCAATAGAAGAGTAAATTGAATCTTCACTATAGTAGGAGAGACAGACACCCGCAAAGCCACTTATGCAATACAAGTTGCATGTCAAGCGTGGAGCAAATCTCATGAACGCGGTCATGTAAAGTTAGCCCGAGCCGCTTCATCCCACTATGCCACAAAGATGCAAAGTACTCAACTAAAGATAACAAGAGCATCAACGCCCACAAACCATTGTGTTCTACTCGTGCAACCATCTATGCATAGACACGGCTCTGATACCACTGTAGGATAACGTAGCATAGAAAACAAAAATTTTCCTACGGCGAACACGCAATCCAAGCCAAGATGCAATCTAGAAGACGGTAGCAACGAGGGGATTGTCGAGACTCACCCTTGAAGAGATTCCAAAGCCTACAAGAGGAGGCTCTTGTTGCTGCGGTAGACGTTCACTTGCCGCTTGC
This sequence comes from Lolium multiflorum, assembly GCA_030979885.1. Lineage (NCBI taxonomy): Eukaryota > Viridiplantae > Streptophyta > Magnoliopsida > Poales > Poaceae > Lolium > Lolium multiflorum. The sequence continues at coordinate 308,918,907 of CM061748.1, read as the reverse complement.
AAAAGCGCGTAGAAGATCTTGATCACGATCGGTTCCGGCGCCACGAACGGGCAGCACCTCCGTACTCGGTCACACGTTCGGTTGTTGATGAAGACGACGTCCACCTCCCCGTTCCAGCGGGCAGCGGAAGTAGTAGCTCCTCTTGAATCCGACAGCACGACGGCGTGGTGTCGGTGGCGGTGTAGAAGTCCGGCGGAGCTTCGCTAAGCTATGCGGGCAATATGAAGTGGAGGAGCAAAGCTAGGGTTTGGGAGGGGGTGGCCGGCCACTCTATGGGGGGCGGCCAGCTTGTGGTCTTGGGGTGGCCGGCCCCCTCCCTTGGCCCTTGTTTATATAGGTGGATCCCAAGTGTTGGTGTCCAAGTCTTCGAATAAGACCCGAAACCAAAACCTTCCATATGGTGGGAAACTTTCCCTCCCACTAGAGGTGGGAATTCCACCTTCCATGGGGGGGGTGGCCGGCCCCCTAAGGGGGAGTCCACTTGGGACTCCTCCCCCACTAGGGTTGGCCGGCCATGGAGGTGGAGTCCCATGTGGACTCCACCTTCCTTGGTGGTTTCTTCCGGACTTTTCTAGAACCTTCTAGAACCTTCCATAGAACCTTCCGCATCATTTTATTCACATAAAATGACATCCTATATATGAATCTTATTCTCCGGACCATTCCGGAACTCCTCGTGATGTCCGGGATCCCATCCGGGACTCCGAACAAATATTCCAACTTCATTCCATATTCAAGTACTACCATTTCAACATCCAACTTTAAGTGTGTCACCCTACGGTTCGTGAACTATGCGGACATGGTTGAGTACTCACTCCGACCAATAACCAATAGCGGGATCTGGAGATCCATAATGGCTCCCACATATTCAACGATGACTTTAGTGATCGAATGAACCATACACATACGATACCAATTCCCTTTGTCACGCGATATTTTACTTGTCCGAGGTTTGATCATCGGTATCACACTATACCTTGTTCAACCTCGTCTCCTGACAAGTACTCTTTACTCGTACCGTGGTATGTGGTCTCTTATGAACTTATTCATATGCTTGCAAGACATTAGATGACATTCCACCGAGAGGGCCCAGAGTATATCTATCCGTCATCGGGATGGACAAATCCCACTATTGATCCATATGCCTCAACTCATACTTTCCGGATACTTAATCCCACCTTTATAACCACCCATTTACGCAGTGGCGTTTGATGTAATCAAAGTACCTTTCCGGTATAAGTGATTTACATGATCTCATGGTCATAAGGACTAGGTAACTATGTATTGAAAGCTTATAGCAAATAACTTAATGACGTGATCTTATGCTACGCTTAATTGGGTGTGTCCATTACATCATTCATACAATGATATAACCTTGTTATTAATAACATCCAATGTTCATGATTATGAAACTAATCATCTATTAATCAACAAGCTAGTTAAGAGGCTTACTAGGGACTCTTTGTTGTTTACATATCACACATGTATCAATGTTTCGGTTAATACAATTATAGCATGGTATATAAACATTTATCATAAACATAAAGATATATAATAACCACTTTTATTATTGCCTCTTGGGCATATCTCCAACAGATACTCCTGATAAAGAAGAAATTGAAAAAGAACCTGAAAAGCCTGCTAAAAATAAAAAGTACACTAAAGAAGATTTTATTGCTAAGAAACATGGTAATGAAAGAGAACCTTGGGTTCAAAAGCAAATGCCTTTTCCTGCTAAGAAACTAAAATCAAAGGAGGAGGAACATTATAATAAATTTTGTGATTGGATGAAACCTTTATTTTTGCAAATCCCGTTGACTGATGCTATTAAATTGCCTCCTTATTCAAAGTATATGAAATATATTGTCTCTAACAAAAGGAAAATCCCCAATGAGGAAATTTCCACTATGCTCGCTAATTACTCCTTCAATGGTAAGATTCCAAAGAAGCTTGGAGACCCAGGTATACCGACTATTCCTTGTTCCATCAAGAATAATTATGTTAGAACTGCTCTATGTGATTTGGGAGCAGGTGTTAGTGTAATGCCTTTTTCTCTTTATAAGAGACTTGATTTAGATAAGTTGATACCAACTGATATATCTTTGCAAATGGCTGATAAATCTACTGCTATTCCTGTTGGTTTATGTGAAAATGTTCCTGTTCAAGTTACTCAACATTGCTTGATATTAACTGATTTTGTTGTGTTGGAAATGCCTGAAGATGATAATATGTCCATTATTCTTGGAAGACCCTTTCTTAATACTGCAGGGGCTGTTATTGATTGCAATAAAGGCATGGTTACTTTCAATGTTGATGATAAGGAACACACTGTCTATTTTCCCAAGAGGATTGATAAAGTATGTGGAGTTAATACAATTTTTAATGTGAAAACTATCAAAGTGGGATCCATTGATTGTCCTATATATGAGCCTAAAGAAGAATATCAAACTCTTGTGATTGGATCCATATCAATTCAATATAAGGTAACATGATTGATTTGAGGTTTATTTCTTCTTATGTCATATAAAATTTATTTGGTAGCAAGACTTGATCAACCTTGTTAACAAGTATATTTTAATGCATAAGAGAGCTAAACAACATTTCTTTCTTTCTTTCTTTCTCCCTCCACTTATTTTACTTGCTGTAGCACCTTTTGTTTTGCAATATGCTTTAGTTGTTTAAGATTTTGGAAATCATTTTCCTGCGCAGTAATAATTAATTTAACACCCAGAAATGTGCATTTTTCGAAGTTCTCTAAAAATTACAAAAATTACACCGTTGGTCCTATTTTTCGACGAGGCACCTGGGAGTACCAGAGGATGACCTGTGGGGCACCAGAGGGTGCCACACCACAGGCCGGCGCGGCCAAGGAGGTGGGCGCGCCACCCTGTGGTGTGGGCCCCTCCTTGCCCCACTACTTCATCTCTTCCTCCCAGCATTTCTCTCTCCCGAAAAAACTTGCACCAAGTTCCTCTCACTCGTGTTTCTGCTCAACTCGCGATTTGATCTCATTGCTCAGCCCAGATTTCTGTCTGAAATTTGGCACATTTACTCCTTGGTATGTGACTCCTTTGATTGTCCAATTAGAATTTTGTTTGGTTGAGTATATCTTGAATATTTTGCTGCTGTAGATAACATGTTTAGTGAGCTTGCATGCTTGTTCTAAGTGGAAGAAACTAGTTTTGATGCATGTTTAGTACTCTAGCAAGTTCCTATAGTAGTTCCCTTCAATTATATACCTTGAAATCAAATTTTATAATGGTTGTTGAAAATTTCAGAAAATGGAGGGGAGTATGCACCAACTTAACCAACAAGAGTTGGAGGTACAGCAAGTCATGAGAGTTCATCGTGAAGAGGGAGTATACCCCTCTTATTACCCATGCACGGATTTTATGCGGAATGCAGGAATCCTGCAAGATGTTCAAACACTGATTTCCAATGCAGGGTTGGAAGGTTTTACTGTTGGTGAACCTCACCAATATGCTAAACTAACGGTGTCGGTTGTGCAGGATTTCGAATTTCATCGGTCTCAAACTAACCCCATGGTCCGGTACAAGATTTATAACAAAACTATCAACTTGCCTTTCAGTGATTTTTGTACAGCAATTAGAGTGCCGCGGTGGGGATCCTGCGAGAAGATCAGGGGAACGCCGCGGGAGCTCTCGAATCTTTATACAATGATTTGTAATGGGAGGAGCTTCTCCAATGATGATGGTAAGATTAGTAGCATTCAACAACCAGCTATCCGCTACTTTGCTTATTTCGTTACAAAGTGTGTTCTTGCTAGAAAGAATGGAGGTAAATTATCTGTCCAAGATTTGGCTTTCTTAGCTGCGCTTTGCAACAGGATAGGACTTATAATTTGGGTGCTTTAATAGCTTGTAGACTTGCTACTAACCGTGAGAAAGGAGGAATTTGTGGAGGTCTTATCGCCTCTCGCTTATTAGCTATGCATGGTGTAGGACCTCACCATTTAGATATTCCGCTTTCTATAGAGAAGCTTGATGTTGTTTCCATGATTAAACATGAGTTTATTTCAGATGCATCTAATTTGAACAACCTGTATTATAGGATAACTTTGTATAAGAAAAATTGGAGCATAACTAAGAAAATTGAAAAACTAGTACGATTGCCTGCACCTGCTCTGTTTAACCTTGATGCCAGGAAAGGGTGGTCGATCACAGAAAATGAGCTAAACGCATACATAGAAAGGGAAAGCCATCGTGCAAGGGAAGGTGTGGAGGAGGCCGAGGAGCACCCCGACTCTTCATCCGATGCAGCGAGCTCCTCATATCAACATCATGGTCATGTGGAACCTCCACGACATTCTTCTGCGCAGGGGCCTTATTATCACTCCATGTATGATCCACCGGCGTGGAACTCCGACCCTCGATGGGAATGAACTCCACTTAGGCCAAAAGCCTAAGCTTGGGGGGAGGTATACCGGCATCACTCATTCTTTGCATATTATGGTTGCTGGATACTTGTACATACTTGTTTAGTCTCTTAGAGTGGTTTTCTAATGAGAGGGAGATGATATTTGGGGAAGTGCTGTCCAAAAACAGATTCTGGGCTGTTACCAAAAAAATTCGCACAGCCAGAACGTTATTTTGAGTTGCCAATTTTTGAGCATGTGCCCCAGGTTGTTATCTAACTTTCATTAGTTGAACACTTTTTGGTCTGAGCAATGGAAGATTTTTGTTAATTTCGATTTCTGTACTGCTGTCAGGATTTGGCAGATTTCTGTCATCCTGCTTTTCTGTGTTTCTGTTAGTTTGCATTCTTTTGTTTTCGCTTTGTTTCTTTCCTAAAACACAAAAAGACCAAAAATATTTCTGTTGTTTCTCTTCACCATTTGTTTATTTGGTTCTTTGCTCTTAGTTTACTTTATTTGCTATCGTTGGTTTGTTATGAGAAAACCCAAAAAGATTTTGCTTTGTTTGCTTGTTTTCTTTCGTTCTTGTTTCCAATTCGAAAACACCAAAAATATTTGCTGTTCTTCTTTGGTTTGTAAAGTTCATCATGAGTTCAATGGTCTTCGGTGGCTGGAGCGTGGTTTTCATTTCATATTATCCAAGCTACACAAGTGAAAAGGCAATAATGACGATCTACGACAATCTGATTGTGGTGAGAGGCTGGTATGAACTCTATTTGTTTTCATTTTTGTACATATACTCATCCATGTGAGCATGCTTAGTTGGTTCATGTGAGGTATATGTTATTTGAGAAAGTCTAGTAGTTCATGATCTCTCATGTTTAGCTCCAATTTATTAATATGAGTAGCATGTCATGGATGTTCGCTTGCATTGTTTTATTCATAAGTAAGTATGGCATTGTGGTATCCTCCTCTGAATAATTCATTTATATCGACTTGGCACATGCTCACGCATGCATATGACTGAACAAAAAGTCAATTAAGCCTCGATGATTTATATTGCTTCAGAGTTCTTGTATCACTTTTATGCCTCCGTTAATTTATTTTGCCGCAAGCATGATTATGACAGTTACTGCTCTCTTGATTTGTCGCTCCCTAGTCTTTTGCTAGCCTTCACTTGTACTGAGCGGGAATGCTGCTCGTGCTTCCAAACACCTGAAAACCAAGTTGTTCCAAAGTGTCCACCATAAATACCTATGCATGGCATTTCAAACCATTCCAAGTAAATTCTCATGCGCTACCTTTAAAACTTTCAAAATGCTTCTCAATTTGTGTTAATGTTTCATAGCTCATGAGGAAGTATGTGGTGTTTAGCTTTCAACCTTGTCATTTACTTTTGACGGACTCTCATATGGACTAGTGGCACATCCGCTTATCCAATAATTTTGCAAAAAGAGCTGGCAATGGGATTCCCAGTCCCAATTAATTAACTTAAATAGACACTCCTCCATGGTTTGTGATTGTTGGACGGCACCCGAAGGATTCGGTTAGCCATGGCTTGTGTAAGCAAAGGTTGGGGGAGTGTCATCATCATAATAAAACTTAAATAAAAAGGCACTCCTTCATGGTATGTGATTGTTGGCAGGCACCCGAGGATTCGGTTAGCCATGGTTTGTGAAAGAAAGGTTGGAAGGAGTGCCACCCAAAAATAAATAAAATGGGAGCCGCTCTTGGGAGTCCGGTTGATGAGGTAGTTAGTGTACCCATTACCATTCGTTGACAACAACAAACACCTCTCAAAATAATTTTACTCATGCTTTACAAATGAAAAGCTCTAGCGCATGTTAATCCCTGCTTCCCTCTGCGAAGGGTCAATCTTTTACTTTTATGTTGTGTCTCCATTCTTTCTTTGAGCACTATCTTGAGAGCACAACTGTCATTCTTAGTATAATATGCTTGTCTCAAAATATGATTGATTGTGGTATAACTTTGATGCTTTTATCTTTGACAATCACTACTTCTAGTCTTTCTATGAACTCAAGGTGCCTCGGCATTTATGTTTTGCCGATCAAATACGGCAAGCGAGATACCACTTTATCATATTCTCTTATGAACATTGCAATCCTGCTTATATACATGATTCATGATGCTTATTATTAATTGTTGGTACCTCTCCATGATTGACATAGCTGTTGGATGATCTTATTTGCATGTATCTCATTATGAACTGCTTGAGTATTAGCCATAGCATGAGAATATATACATCATATGAGCAAATGTGTTCGTGAAAGTTCTTTTATCGCTCAGTTGTTAACTGAATTGCTTGAGGACAAGCAATAAGCTAAGCTTGGGGGGAGTACTGTTGGAGATATGCCCAAGAGGCAATAATAAAAGTGGTTATTATATATCTTTATGTTTATGATAAATGTTTATATACCATGCTATAATTGTATTAACTGAAACATTGATACATGTGTGATATGTAAACAACAAAGAGTCCCTAGTAAGCCTCTTAACTAGCTTGTTGATTAATAGATGATTAGTTTCATAATCATGAACATTGGATGTTATTAATAACAAGGTTATATCATTGTATGAATGATGTAATGGACACACCCAATTAAGCGTAGCATAAGATCACGTCATTAAGTTATTTGCTATAAGCTTTCAATACATAGTTACCTAGTCCTTATGACCATGAGATCATGTAAATCACTTATACCGGAAAGGTACTTTGATTACATCAAACGCCACTGCGTAAATGGGTGGTTATAAAGGTGGGATTAAGTATCCGGAAAGTATGAGTTGAGGCATATGGATCAATAGTGGGATTTGTCCATCCCGATGACGGATAGATATACTCTGGGCCCTCTCGGTGGAATGTCGTCTAATGTCTTGCAAGCATATGAATAAGTTCATAAGAGACCACATACCACGGTACGAGTAAAGAGTACTTGTCAGAGACGAGGTTGAACAAGGTATAGTGTGATACCGATGATCAAACCTCGGACAAGTAAAATATCGCGTGACAAAGGGAATTGGTATCGTATGTGTATGGTTCATTCGATCACTAAAGTCATCGTTGAATATGTGGGAGCCATTATGGATCTCCAGATCCCGCTATTGGTTATTGGTCGGAGTGAGTACTCAACCATGTCCGCATAGTTCACGAACCGTAGGGTGACACACTTAAAGTTGGATGTTGAAATGGTAGTACTTGAATATGGAATGAAGTTGGAATATTTGTTCGGAGTCCCGGATGGGATCCCGGACATCACGAGGAGTTCCGGAATGGTCCGGAGAATAAGATTCATATATAGGATGTCATTTTATGTGAATAAAATGATGCGGAAGGTTCTATGGAAGGTTCTAGAAGGTTCTAGAAAAGTCCGGAAGAAACCACCAAGGAAGGTGGAGTCCACATGGGACTCCACCTCCATGGCCGGCCAACCCTAGTGGGGGAGGAGTCCCAAGTGGACTCCCCCTTAGGGGGCCGGCCACCCCCCCATGGAAGGTGGAATTCCCACCTCTAGTGGGAGGGAAAGTTTCCCACCATATGGAAGGTTTTGGTTTCGGGTCTTATTCGAAGACTTGGACACCAACACTTGGGATCCACCTATATAAACAAGGGCCAAGGGAGGGGGCCGGCCACCCCAAGACCACAAGCTGGCCGCCCCCCATAGAGTGGCCGGCCACCCCCTCCCAAACCCTAGCTTTGCTCCTCCACTTCATATTGCCCGCATAGCTTAGCGAAGCTCCGCCGGACTTCTACACCGCCACCGACACCACGCCGTCGTGCTGTCGGATTCAAGAGGAGCTACTACTTCCGCTGCCCGCTGGAACGGGGAGGTGGACGTCGTCTTCATCAACAACCGAACGTGTGACCGAGTACGGAGGTGCTGCCCGTTCGTGGCGCCGGAACCGATCGTGATCAAGATCTTCTACGCGCTTTTGCAAGCGGCAAGTGAACGTCTACCGCAGCAACAAGAGCCTCCTCTTGTAGGCTTTGGAATCTCTTCAAGGGTGAGTCTCGACAATCCCCTCGTTGCTACCGTCTTCTAGATTGCATCTTGGCTTGGATTGCGTGTTCGCCGTAGGAAAATTTTTGTTTTCTATGCTACGTTATCCTACAGTGGTATCAGAGCCGTGTCTATGCATAGATGGTTGCACGAGTAGAACACAATGGTTTGTGGGCGTTGATGCTCTTGTTATCTTTAGTTGAGTACTTTGCATCTTTGTGGCATAGTGGGATGAAGCGGCTCGGGCTAACTTTACATGACCGCGTTCATGAGATTTGCTCCACGCTTGACATGCAACTTGTATTGCATAAGTGGCTTTGCGGGTGTCTGTCTCTCCTACTATAGTGAAGATTCAATTTACTCTTCTATTGACAACACTAGTATCACCGTTGTGGTTCATGTTCGTAGGTAGATTGGATCTTGCTCGAAAACCCTAAACCACGTAAAATATGCAAACCAAATTAGAGAACGTCTAACTTGTTTTTGCAGGGTTTGGTGATGTGATATGGCCATAATGTGATGATGAATATGTATGAGATGATCATTATTGTATTGTGGCAACCGGCAGGAGCCTTATGGTTGTCTTTAAATTTCATGTTGAGTAGTATTTCAAAGTAGTTGTAATAGTTGCTACATGGAGGACGATCATGAAGACGGCGCCATTGACCTTGGTGCTTCGCCGACGATGATGGAGATCATGCCCGTTGATGATGGAGATCATGTCCACGCTTTGGAGATCAAGATCAAAGGCGCAAAGACAAAAGGGCCATATCATATCACATATGAACTGCATGTGATGTTAATCCTTTTATGCATCTTATTTTGCTTAGATCGCGACGGTAGCATTATAAGATGATCCCTCTCACTAAAATCTCAAGATAATAAAGTGTTCATCCTTAGTAGCACCGTTATCAAGTCTTATCGTTTCGAAGCATCTCGTGATGATCGGGTGTGATAGATTCGATAAGTACATATAACGGGTGCAAGACAGTTTTGCACATGCGGATACTAAGGTGGCCTTGACGAGCCTAGCATGTAAAGACATGGTCTCGGAACACGTGATACCGAAAGGTAGAGCATGAATCATATGATTGATATGATGAACACTTTGAGTGTTCGCCATTGAAATTACATCTTGTCTCGTGATGATCGGGCATAGGTGTGATGGATTTGGTTCGTGTGATCACTAAGACAATGCGAGGGATATTGTTTTGAGTGGGAGTTCACCTAGATTTTTAATTATGTAGAATTAAAATTTGAACTCAATTTGTCATAAACTTAGTCTAAACTATTGCAAATATGTTGTAGATATGGCGTCCTCAATCAATTTTAACCAGTTCCTAGAGAAAGAAAAGCTTAAGAGCAACGGTAGCAACTTCACCGACTGGTTCCGTCATGTGAGGATCTTCCTCAATGGCGGAAATCTGCAATATGTGCTTGATGCACCGCTAGGTGACCCTCCTGCAGAAACTGAAACCGATGAAGTAAAGAATGTTTACATGACTCGGAAAACTCGGTACTCTCAAGTTCAGTGTGCCATCTTATGCAGTCTGGAATCCGATCTTCAAAAACGTTTTGAGCACCACGATCCTCATGAGTTGATAAAAGAGTTGAAGACTATTTTTGAGACTCATGCGGCCGTGGAATGCTATGAAGCATCGAAACACTTTTTCAGCTGTATGATGGAAGAAGGCAGCTCCATCAGTGAGCACATGCTCGTTATGACCGGGCATGCGAAGAAACTCAGTGACTTGGGAATAGTGATTCCTAACAGACTGGGGATTAATCGTGTCCTTCAATCACTGCCACCAAGTTACAAGAACTTTGTGATGAACTACAATATGCAGAACATGAACAAGGAGTTTCCTGAACTCTTTGGCATGCTAAAAGCTGCTGAGATTGAGATCAAGAAAGAGCACCAAGTGTTGATGGTCAACAAGACCACCAGCTTCAAGAAACAGGGCAAGTCTAAAGGCAAGAACAAGAAGAGTGGCAAGAAAGCTGCCACGCCTCCTGTGAAACCTAAGTCTGGCCCTAAGCCTGATGCTGAGTGCTATTACTGCAAGGAGAAGGGACACTGGAAGCGTAATTGCTCCAAGTATTTGGCATCTGAAGAGCGGCCTTGTCAAGAAGAAGAAAGAAGGTATATCTGATATACATGTTATAGATGTTTATCTCACTAGTTCTCGTTCTAGTACCTGGGTATTTGATACTGGTTCGGTTGCTCATATTTGTAACTCGAAACAGGAACTAAAGAATAAACGACAACTGCTGAAAGATGAAGTGACGATGCGCGTTGGAAACGGATCCAAGGTCAATGTGATCGCAGTCGGGACACTTCCTCTACATCTACCTTCGGGATTAGTTTTAAGCCTAAATAATTGTTATTATGTACCCGCGTTGAGCATGAACATTATATCAGGATCTTGTTTAATGCAAGACGGTTATTCATTCAAGTCTGAGAATAATGGTTGTTCTATTTTTATGAATAATATCTTTTATGGTCGAGCACCACAAAAGAATGGCTTATTTCTGTTAGATCTCGATAGTAGTAATACGCATATACATAACATTGATGCTAAGCGAATTAAATTGAATGATAATTCTACTTATATGTGGCACTGTCGTCTTGGTCATATTGGAGTGAAACGCATGAAGAAACTCCATACTGATGGATTACTTGAATCACTTGACTTTGAGTCACTTGATAGATGCGAAGCATGTCTGATGGGAAAAATGACTAAGACTCCATTCTCGGGTATGATGGAGCGAGCTACTGACTTATTGGAAATCATACACACAGATGTATGTGGACCAATGAGTGTAGCATCGCGCGGTGGTTATCGTTATGTTCTAACCTTCACAGATGATTTAAGTAGATATGGGTATATCTATTTAATGAAACATAAATCCGAAACTTTCGAGAAGTTTAAGGAATTCCAAAGTGAAGTAGAAAATCAACGTAACAAGAAGATTAAATTTCTACGATCTGATCGCGGAGGTGAATATCTGAGTTATGAGTTTAGCATGCATTTAAAGAAATGCGGAATACTTTCACAATTGACACCGCCGGGAACACCACAACGAAACGGTGTGTCCGAACGTCGTAATCGAACTCTCTTAGATATGGTTCGTTCTATGATGTCTCTTACTGATTTGCCGTTATCATTTTGGAGTTATGCATTAGAGACAGCCGCATTCACTTTAAATAGAGCACCATCAAAATCCGTTGAAACGACGCCGTATGAATTATGGTTTAATAAGAAACCTAAGCTGTCGTTCCTAAAAGTTTGGGGTTGCGAAGCCTATGTAAAAAAGTTACAACCGGACAAGCTAGAACCCAAAGCGGAGAAATGCGTCTTCATAGGATACCCTAAGGAAACTATAGGGTACACTTTCTATCACAGATCCGAAGGCAAGATCTTTGTTGCTAAGAACGGAACCTTTCTTGAGAAAGAATTTCTCACTAAAGAAGTGACTGGAAGAAAAGTAGAACTCGATGAGATTGAAGAATCTCTACTCGTTGATCAGAGTAGCGCAGTACCGGAAAATGTTCCTGTACCACCTACACCGGCAACAGAGGAAGCTAATGATAATGATCATGAAACTTCAAATGAGACAGCTACTGAACCTCGCAGATCGACAAGGGATCGTGCCACTCCAGATTGGTATGATCCTTGTCTAAATGTCATGATTGTGGATAACAATGATGAGGACCCTGCGACGTATGAAGAAGCGATGATGAGCCCAGATTCCAACAAATGGCAAGAAGCCATGAAATCCGAAATGGGATCCATGTATGATAACAAAGTATGGACTTTGGTAGACTTACCTGATAGCCGCAAGGCTGTCGAGAATAAATGGATCTTCAAAAGAAAAACAGATGCTGATGGTAATATTACTGTCTATAAAGCTCGACTTGTCGCAAAGGGTTTCCGACAAATTCAAGGTGTTGACTACGATGAGACTTTCTCACCTGTAGCGAAGCTAAAATCTGTGAGGATTTTGTTAGCAATAGCTGCATTTTTCGATTATGAGATTTGGCAGATGGATGTCAAAACGGCGTTCCTTAATGGAGACATTGAGGAAGAGTTGTATATGGTACAACCCAAAGGTTTTGTCGATCCTAAAAATGCTGACAAAGTATGCAAACTTCAGCGTTCAATCTATGGACTGAAGCAAGCATCGAGAAGTTGGAACCGACGTTTTGATAAGGTGATCAAAGACTTCGGGTTTATACAGTGTCATGGAGAGGCCTGTATTTACAAGAAAGTGAGTGGGAGCTCTGTAGCATTCCTAATATTATATGTAGATGACATATTATTGATTGGGAATGATATAGAACTATTAAGCAGTGTAAAGGGTTATTTGAATAATAGTTTTTCAATGAAAGACCTTGGTGAAGCATCATACATATTAGGCATCAAGATTTATAGAGATAGATCAAGACGTCTAATAGGGCTATCACAGAGTACATACCTGGACAAGATTCTAAAGAAGTTTAGAATGGACGAAAGTAAGAAAGGATTCTTACCTATGTTACCAGGCAAGGTCTTGAGTAAGACTCAAGGACCGGCTACGGCAGAAGAAAGAGAAAGGATGAGTCAGATCCCCTATGCCTCGGCAGTAGGCTCTATCATGTATGCCATGCTATGTACAAGACCGGATATAGCACATGCTGTTAGTTTAACTAGCAGATATCAAAGTGATCCAGGAATGGAACACTGGACAGCGGTCAAGAATATCCTGAAGTACTTGAAAAGAACTAAGGATATGTTTCTTTGTTATGGAGGTGACCAAGAGCTCGTTGTAACAAGTTACACCGATGCAAGTTGGAACACTGATCCTGATGACTCTAAGTCACAATCTGGGTACGTGTTTATATTGAATGGTGCTGCAGTAAGCTGGGCAAGCTCGAAGCAGTGCACGGTGGCGAAATCCTCAACAGAATCGGAGTACATAGCGGCTTCAGAGGCTTCATCAGAAGCGGTATGGATGAAGAGGTTCATTGTAGAGCTCGGTGTGGTTCCTAGTGCATTGGACCCATTTGTCATCTACTGTGATAACATGGGTGCCATCGCCAATGCACAAGAGCCAAGGTCACACAAGAGGCTGAAGCATATCAAGCTGCGTTACCACTCGATTCGCGAGTACATCGAAGATGGAGAAGTAAAGATTTGCAAAGTACACACTGATCTGAATGTAGCAGATCCGTTGACTAAAGCTCTCCCTAGGGCAAAGCATGACCAACACCAGAATGCCATGGGTGTTAGGTATATTACAATGTAATCTAGATTATTGACTCTAGTGCAAGTGGGAGACTGTTGGAGATATGCCCAAGAGGCAATAATAAAAGTGGTTATTATATATCTTTATGTTTATGATAAATGTTTATATACCATGCTATAATTGTATTAACCGAAACATTGATACATGTGTGATATGTAAACAACAAAGAGTCCCTAGTAAGCCTCTTAACTAGCTTGTTGATTAATAGATGATTAGTTTCATAATCATGAACATTGGATGTTATTAATAACAAGGTTATATCATTGTATGAATGATGTAATGGACACACCCAATTAAGCGTAGCATAAGATCACGTCATTAAGTTATTTGCTATAAGCTTTCAATACATAGTTACCTAGTCCTTATGACCATGAGATCATGTAAATCACTTATACCGGAAAGGTACTTTGATTACATCAAACGCCATGATGGCGTGTAACTCACACGTTCGTTGGGAACCCCAAGAGGAAGGTATGATGCGCACAGTAGCAAGTTTTCCCTCAGAAAGAAACCAAGGTTTAATCGAACCAGTAGGAGCCAAGAAGCACGTTGAAGGTTGATGGTCGCGAAATGTGATGCGGCGCAACACCAGTGATTCCGGCGCCAACTAGGAACCTGCACAACACAACCAAAGTACTTTGCCCCAACGAAACAGTGAGGTTGTCAATCTCACCGGCTTGCTGTAACAAAGGATTAAACGTATCGAGTGGAAGATGTTTGCAAAGAAAACAGTAAAACAAGTAGATTGTATGCTATGTAAAGAATAGGACCGGGGTCCACAGTTCACTAGAGGTGTCTCTCCCATAAGATAAAAGCATGTTGGGTGAACAAATTACAGTCGGGCAATTGACAAATAGAGAAAGGCATAACAATGCATATACATGACATGGTAAATATAGTGAGATTTAATTGGGCATTACGACAAAGTACATAGACCGCCATCCAACTGCATCTATGCCTAAAAAGTCCACCTTCAGGTTATCGTCCGAACCCCCTCCAGTATTAAGTTGCAAAGCAACAGACAATTGCATTAAGTATTGTGCGTAATGTAATCAATAACTACATCCTTAGACATAGCATCAATGTTTTATCCCTAGTGGCAACAGCACATCACAACCTTAGAACTTTCTGTCACTGTCCCAGGTATCAATGAAGGCATGAACCCACTATCGAGCATAATTACTCCCTCTTGGAGTTAAGAGTAAAAACTTGGCCAGAGCCTCTACTAATAACGGAGAGCATGCAAGATCATAAACAACACATGAACAATAGATTGATAATCACCATAATCATAGTACTCTCTATCCATCGGATCCCGACAAACACAACATATAGAATTACATATAGATGATCTTGATCATGTTAGGCAGCTCACAAGATCCAACAATGAAGCACAACAAGGAGAAGACGACCATCTAGCTACTGCTATGGACCCATGGTCCAGGGGTGAACTACTCACTCATCACTCCGGAGGCGATCATGGCGATGAAGAGTCCTCCGGGAGATGAATCCCCTCTCCGGCAGGGTGCCGGAGGCGATCTCCGTAATCCCCCGAGATGGGATTACGGCGGCGGCGTCTCTGTAAGGTTTTCCGTATCGTGGCTCTCGCAGACGGGGTTTCGCGACGGGGCTTTAAGGTGGAAGGTCAACGCGAGGCCACACGAGGGCCCAGGGCCAGGTCGGCGCGGCCGGCTTGGGCGCCGCCACCCCTGGCCTCCTCGTGGCCCCACTTCGTAGGGTCTTCGGTCTTCTGAAGCTTCGTGCAAAAATAGGACCCCGGGCGAAAGTTTCGTCCAATTCCGAGAATATTTCTTTACTAGGATTTCGAAACCAAAAACAGCAGAAAACAGAACTGGCTCTTCGGCATCTTGTTAATAGGTTAGTTCCAGAAAATGCATAAATATGACATATAATGTGCATAAAACATGTAGGTATCATCAATAAAGTAGCATGGAACATAAGAAATTATCGATACGTTGGAGACGTATCAGCATCCCCAAGCTTAGTTCTGCTCGTCCCGAGCAGGTAAAACGATAACAAAGATAATTTCTGAAGTGACATGCCATCATAATCTTGATCATACTATTTGTAAACATATGTAATGAATGCAGCGATCAAAGCAATGGTAATGACATGAGTAAACAACTGAATCATATAGCAAAGACTTTTCATGAATAGTACTTCAAGACAAGCATCAATAAGTCTTGCATAAGAGTTAACTCGTAAAGCAATAAATCAAAGTAAAGGTGTTGAAGCAACACATAAGAAGATTAAGTTTCAGCGGTTGCTTTCAACTTGTAACATGTATATCTCATGGATATTGTCAACATAAAGTAATATAACAAGTGCAATATGCAAGTATGTAGGAATCAATGCACAGTTCACACAAGTGTTTGCTTCTTAAGGTGGAAGGAGATAGGTAAACTGACTCAACAATAAAAGTAAAAGAATGGTCCTTCGCAGAGGAAAGCATCGATTGCTGTATTTGTGCTAGAGCTTTTATTTTGAAAACATGAAACAATTTTGTCAACGGTAGTAATAAAGCATATGAGTTATGAAAATTATATCTTACAAGTTGCAAGCCTCACGCATAGTATACTAATAGTGCCCGCACCTCGTCCTACTTAACTTGGACTACCGGGTCTTCGCATGCCATGTTTCAACCAAGTGTCACAAAGGGGTACCTCCATGCCGCCTGTACAAAGGTCCAAGGAGAATGCTCGCATTTCGGATTTCTCGCTTTTGATTATTCTCAACTTAGACATCCATACCGGGACAACATGGACAACAGATAATGGACTCCTCTTAAATGCATAAGCATGTAGCAAAGTTATTATTCTCATATGAGATTGAGGATATATGTCCAAAACTGAAACTTCCACCATGATTCATGGCTTTAGTTAGCGGCCCAATGTTCTTCTCTAACAATTTTGCATGCTCCAACCACTAAAATGATAGACCTTCAGACAAGACGGACATGCATAGCAACTCACATGATATTCAACAATAGTTGATGGCGTTCCCCAGAAACATGGTTATCGCACAACAAGCAACTTAATAAAATATAAAGTGCATAAGTACATATTCAATACTACGATAGTTTTTAAGGCTATTTTGTCCCATGAGCTATATATTGCAAAGGTGAATGATGGAATTTTAAAGGTAGCACTCAAGCAATTTACTTTGGAATGGCGGGTAAATACCATGTAGTAGGTAGGTATGGTGGACACAAATGGCATAATGGTTGGCTCAAGGATTTTGGATGCATGAGAAGTATTCCCTCTCGATACAAGGTTTAGGCTAGCAAGGTTATTTGAAGCAAACTCAAGGATGAACAAGTGCAGCAAGACTCACATAAAAGACATATTGTAAACATTATAAGACTCTACACCGTCTTCCTTGTTGTTCAAAACTCAATACTAGATATTATCTAGACCTTAGAGAAACCAAATATGCAAATCAAATTTTAGCAAGCTCTATGTATTTCTTCATTAATGGGTGCAAAGCATATGATGCAAGAGCTTAAACATGAGCACAACAATTGCCAAGTATCACATTATCCAAGACATTTTTAGAATTACTACATGTAGCATTTTCCAATTCCAACCATATAACAAATTAACGAAGAAGAAACTTCGCCTTGAACATTATGAGTAAAGCCTAAGGACACATGTGTCCATATGCAACAGCGGAGCGTGTCTCTCTCCCACAAAGTGAATGCTAGGATCCATCTTATTCAAACAAAAACAAAAACGAAAACAAACCGACGCTCCAAGTAAAGAACACCAGATGTGACTGAATAAAAATATAGTTTCAGGGGAGGAACCTGATGATGTTGTCGATGAAGAAGGGGATGCCTTGGGCATCCCCAAGCTTAGACGCTTGAGTCTTCTTAAAATATGCAGGGATGAACCACGGGGGCATCCCCAAGCTTAGAGCTTTCACTCCTCTTGATCTTAGTATATCATTCTCCTCTCTTGACCCTTGAAAACTTCCTTCACACCAAACTTCAAGCAAACTCATTAGAGGGTTAGTGCATCATTAATAATTCACACATTCAGAGGTGACACAATCATTCTTTTCACTTCTGGACATTGCATAATGCTACTGGACATTAATGGATCAAAGAAATAAATCCAACATAGCAAAAGAGGCAATGCGAAATAAAAGGCAGAATCTGTCAAAAACAGAACAGTCCGTAAAGACGAATTTATAAATGGCACCAGACTTGCTCAAATGGAAAAACTCAAAACTAATGAAAGTTGCGTATATATCTGAGGATCACGCTCGTAAATTGGCAGATTTTTTCGAATTTTCTACAGAGAATTATGCCCAGATTCGTGACAGACAGCAATGCTGTTTCTGTGCAGCGATCCCAAATATAACATCAACTTTGACATAGAAACTTTACTTGGCACAAAAACTTGATAAGGAGAGGTTGCTACAGTAGTAAACAACTTCCAAGACTCAACAAAACAAAAATTGCTGTAGTAAAATAAACACGGGTTATCTCCCAAGAAGTTCTTTCTTTATAGCCATTAAGATGGGCTCAGCAATTTTGGTGATGCACCCGCAAGAAATAGTATTTGAAGCAAAAGAGAGCTTCAAGAGGAAAATTCAAAACACATTTAAGCCTAACATGCTTCCTATGCATAGGAATCTTGTAAATAAACAAGTTCATGAAGAGCAAAGTAACAAGCATAGGAAGATAAAACAAGTGTAGCTTCAAAAATTTCAGCACATAGAGAGGTGTTTTAGTAACATGAAAATTTCTACAACCATATTTTCCTCTCTCATAATAACTTTCAGTAGCATCATGAGCAAACTCAACAATATAACTATCACATAAAGCATTCTTATCATGAGTCTCATGCATAAAATTATTACTCTCCACATAGGCATAATCAATTTTATTAGTTGTAGTGGGAGCAAATTCAACAAAGTAGCTATCATTATTATTCTCATCATCAAATATAGGAGGCATAGTATCATCAAAGTAAATTTTCTCCTCAATGCTTGGGGGACTAAAAATATCATGCTCATCAAAACCAGCTTCCCCAAGCTTAGAATTTTCCATAGCATTAGCAACAATGGTGTTCAAAGCATTCATAGTAATAACATTCCCATTAGCATGCATATAAAGTTCCATGGGTTTCTTAATTCTTTCTTCAAACACATCATGTCCTAATTCAAGATAAAGTTCATAAAGATCTCTCATATTTTTGTTGTTTTCCATTATGCCTAACTAGTGAAAATAAAAACAAGTACAGGACTAGACATGATAACAAAATAAAATAATTGCAAGTAACTAAATTTTTTGTGTTTTTGATATAGAGAGCAAGACAGTAAATAAAGTAAAACTAGCAACTAATTTTTTTGTGTTTTGTTTAGGTGCAGCAAACAAAGTAGTAAATAAAATAAAGCAAGACAAAAACAAAGTAAAGAGATTGAGAAGTGGAGACTCCCCTTGCAGCGTGTCTTGATCTCCCCGGCAACGGCGCCAGAAAAAGAGCTTGATGGCGTGTAACTCACACGTTCGTTGGGAACCCCAAGAGGAAGGTATGATGCGCACAGTAGCAAGTTTTCCCTCAGAAAGAAACCAAGGTTTAATCGAACCAGTAGGAGCCAAGAAGCACGTTGAAGGTTGATGGTCGCGAAATGTGATGCGGCGCAACACCAGGGATTCCGGCGCCAACTAGGAACCTGCACAACACAACCAAAGTACTTTGCCCCAACGAAACAGTGAGGTTGTCAATCTCACCGGCTTGCTGTAACAAAGGATTAAACGTATCGAGTGGAAGATGTTTGCAAAGAAAACAGAAAACAAGTAGATTGTATGCTATGTAAAGAATAGGACCGGGGTCCACAGTTCACTAGAGGTGTCTCTCCCATAAGATAAAAGCATGTTGGGTGAACAAATTACAGTCGGGCAATTGACAAATAGAGAAAGGCATAACAATGCATATACATGACATGGTAAATATAGTGAGATTTAATTGGGCATTACGACAAAGTACATAGACCGCCATCCAACTGCATCTATGCCTAAAAAGTCCACCTTCAGGTTATCGTCCGAACCCCCTCCAGTATTAAGTTGCAAAGCAACAGACAATTGCATTAAGTATTGTGCGTAATGTAATCAATAACTACATCCTTAGACATAGCATCAATGTTTTATCCCTAGTGGCAACAGCACATCACAACCTTAGAACTTTCTGTCACTGTCCCAGGTATCAATGAAGGCATGAACCCACTATCGAGCATAATTACTCCCTCTTGGAGTTAAGAGTAAAAACTTGGCCAGAGCCTCTACTAATAACGGAGAGCATGCAAGATCATAAACAACACATGAACAATAGATTGATAATCACCATAATCATAGTACTCTCTATCCATCGGATCCCGACAAACACAACATATAGAATTACATATAGATGATCTTGATCATGTTAGGCAGCTCACAAGATCCAACAATGAAGCACAACAAGGAGAAGACGACCATCTAGCTACTGCTATGGACCCATGGTCCAGGGGTGAACTACTCACTCATCACTCCGGAGGCGATCATGGCGATGAAGAGTCCTCCGGGAGATGAATCCCTCTCCGGCAGGGCCGGAGGCGATCTCCGTAATCCCCCGAGATGGGATTGGCGGCGGCGGCGTCTCTGTAAGGTTTTCCGTATCGTGGCTCTCGGTACCGGGGGTTTCGCGACGGGGGCTTTAAGTAGGCGAAGGTCAACGCGAGGGGCCACACGAGGGGCCCAGGGGCTAGGTCGGCGCGGCCAGGGCTTGGGCCGCGCCGGCCACCCCGGCTCCTCGTGGCCCCACTTCGTTAGGTCTTCGGTCTTCTGGAAGCTTCGTGCAAAAATAGGACCCCGGGCGAAAGTTTCGTCCAATTCCGAGAATATTTCTTTACTAGGATTTCTGAAACCAAAACAGCAGAAAACAGCAACTGGCTCTTCGGCATCTTGTTAATAGGTTAGTTCCAGAAAATGCATAAATATGACATATAATGTGCATAAAACATGTAGGTATCATCAATAAAGTAGCATGGAACATAAGAAATTATCGATACGTTGGAGACGTATCACGCCACTGCGTAAATGGGTGGTTATAAAGGTGGGATTAAGTATCCGGAAAGTATGAGTTGAGGCATATGGATCAATAGTGGGATTTGTCCATCCCGATGACGGATAGATATACTCTGGGCCCTCTCGGTGGAATGTCGTCTAATGTCTTGCAAGCATATGAATAAGTTCATAAGAGACCACATACCACGGTACGAGTAAAGAGTACTTGTCAGGAGACGAGGTTGAACAAGGTATAGTGTGATACCGATGATCAAACCTCGGACAAGTAAAATATCGCGTGACAAAGGGAATTGGTATCGTATGTGTATGGTTCATTCGATCACTAAAGTCATCGTTGAATATGTGGGAGCCATTATGGATCTCCAGATCCCGCTATTGGTTATTGGTCGGAGTGAGTACTCAACCATGTCCGCATAGTTCACGAACCGTAGGGTGACACACTTAAAGTTGGATGTTGAAATGGTAGTACTTGAATATGGAATGAAGTTGGAATATTTGTTCGGAGTCCCGGATGGGATCCCGGACATCACGAGGAGTTCCGGAATGGTCCGGAGAATAAGATTCATATATAGGATGTCATTTTATGTGAATAAAATGATGCGGAAGGTTCTATGGAAGGTTCTAGAAGGTTCTAGAAAAGTCCGGAAGAAACCACCAAGGAAGGTGGAGTCCACATGGGACTCCACCTCCATGGCCGGCCAACCCTAGTGGGGGAGGAGTCCCAAGTGGACTCCCCCTTAGGGGGCCGGCCACCCCCCCATGGAAGGTGGAATTCCCACCTCTAGTGGGAGGGAAAGTTTCCCACCATATGGAAGGTTTTGGTTTCGGGTCTTATTCGAAGACTTGGACACCAACACTTGGGATCCACCTATATAAACAAGGGCCAAGGGAGGGGGCCGGCCACCCCAAGACCACAAGCTGGCCGCCCCCCATAGAGTGGCCGGCCACCCCCTCCCAAACCCTAGCTTTGCTCCTCCACTTCATATTGCCCGCATAGCTTAGCGAAGCTCCGCCGGACTTCTACACCGCCACCGACACCACGCCGTCGTGCTGTCGGATTCAAGAGGAGCTACTACTTCCGCTGCCCGCTGGAACGGGAGGTGGACGTCGTCTTCATCAACAACCGAACGTGTGACCGAGTACGGAGGTGCTGCCCGTTCGTGGCGCCGGAACCGATCGTGATCAAGATCTTCTACGCGCTTTTGCAAGCGGCAAGTGAACGTCTACCGCAGCAACAAGAGCCTCCTCTTGTAGGCTTTGGAATCTCTTCAAGGGTGAGTCTCGACAATCCCCGTTGCTACCGTCTTCTAGATTGCATCTTGGCTTGGATTGCGTGTTCGCCGTAGGAAAATTTTTGTTTTCTATGCTACGTTATCCTACAGATACGTCCAAAACGTATCTACTTTCCCGAACACTTTTGCTATTGTTTTGCCTCTAATTTATGTATTTTGGATACAACTAACACGGACTAACGCTGTTTTCAGCAGAATTGCTCTGGTGTCTCGTTTTTGTGCGAAATCCAACTTTCGGAAAATCCTCGAATTTATGCAGAAGGCCCTATTTTCCCAGAATACTGACGGAGCCAGAAGGACAAGTAAGGTGGAGGCCCGAGGGCCCCACACCATAAGGCGGCGCGCCTAGGGGGGGCCGCGTCGCCCTATGGTGTGGCCCCCTGGGCCCTCCGACGCCCTCCTTCGGACTACTTATCGGCCTCGACCTAAAAACGCACGGGGAGAAGTCGAAGTCGCCAGAAACCCTCCAGAGAGCCGCCACATCGCGAAACTCCGTCTCGGGAGCCAGAAGTCTCCGTTCTGGCACTCCGCCGGGACGGGGAATTGGAGGAGATCTTCACCGCCATCACCGCCAACGCCTCTCCATCGACCAACCATGTTTCCCCCATCCATGTGTGAGTAATTCCCCCGCTGTAGGCTGAAGGGGATGGTAGGGATTGGATGAGATTGGTCATGTAATAGTCATAAGATTGTTAGGGCATAGTGCCTAGTATCCGTAGATGTCACTTTTATGATATTGTTGCAACTTGTTATGCTTAATGCTTGTCACTAGGGCCCGAGTGCCATGATCTCAGATCTGAACATGTTATTGATTCATGAAGATATTCGTTGTTTATGATCTTACCTGCAAGTTGTATACACATGTCGCTGTCCGGAACCAATGGCCCCGAAGTGACAGAAATCGGGACAACCGGAGGGAATGGTAGCGATGTGAGGATCACATGTGTTCACGGAGTATTAATGCTTTGCTCCGGTACTCTATTAAAAGGAGTACCTTAATATCCAGTAGTTTCCCTAGAGGCTGCCACCGGCTGGTAGGACAAAAGATGTTGTGCAAGTTTCTCATTGCGAGCACGTACGACTAAATATGGAACACATGCCTATTGATTGATTAGTACTTGGATACCGTTTTATTATTATCTGCAAATGCCCTTGCTTTGATTGTTACATGAGTTTCTCTCATCCATGCAACGCCCGTTAAATCCGTCCCTGTGCCTACAGTATTTTAATCCTACTATTTACTATAATCACTCTGTTGTCTTATTCCACTCGTGCTGTTATTTCACTATTCCTACGCTATAAAACTGTTACTACTGATAAACTCTTGCGAGCAAGTCTGCTTCTGTGTGCAGCTGAATTGACAACTCCGCTGTTAAGGCTTACAAGTATTCTTTGTCTCCCCTTGTGTCGAATCAATAAATTGGGTAATACTTCTCTCGAAGACTGTTGCGATCCCCTATACTTGTGGGTCATCAAACCTCGGCTTGAAAATACAAAAAAAATGACATACCAAAAAAAGTAGCATATTGTTTGAAAACAAGTGGACAATGTTGCTTTGGCACAAAAATGTTCAAAATATTTTATTCAAATATCAAAAAGGGCATTGTCTTACAACTCTTGCTTGGGCCGATTTGATCTTGGCATTTACTATTCGGGTTTTCAAAACATAGCCTGATAATACCTCCTACGTGACACCTCTAGTAGAAGATCGAGGTTATAGACCATATAGTGTCTTCATGTAAATACCATTTCACAATTTAGTTGTTGCGGTTTGAGTCACAAGGGGGCGGCTAATCAAACATGTGTTATCACGGTTCAATTTTCTATGGTTTAATTGTGTACCTCATCTTGTCTCCCAAATTTGCCACATGAACATTTACTTT
This sequence comes from Lolium multiflorum, assembly GCA_030979885.1. Taxonomy (NCBI): domain Eukaryota; kingdom Viridiplantae; phylum Streptophyta; class Magnoliopsida; order Poales; family Poaceae; genus Lolium; species Lolium multiflorum. Next base: position 308,894,959 of record CM061748.1, on the reverse strand, counting down.
TACTATATTACTTGTTCTTCATAACACCCGGGGTTAGTGGTATCTCGATATCCTTTATTTTTCTTTTTTGCTTATCTAACAACTAATGCTTGTATTAAATTTGATATATGGAGAAGATATGCGGCAAAATAAAGGCAGAATTGTACAATAAAGAGAATAGCAATATCTTACGCAAGAAAATGTAAGCACTTGCGAAGAGAAGTCAGATTTCCGATTTGTCATGTATCTTCCAACCGAGAAGTCGCAGGCAGCCCTCCTAGCGGCGTTCGACATCATGCCATTTTCTATGCCCTTGCTATCACTAGCATTTTGGCTGGGTCCTATCCTTTCTTGTCACCTGCTTTTATTTCGCTTTGTCTCTGTTGTACCTAGTATCCCTGTGTAGATGGGTTGTATGTATAAACCATCAATATCCCTTAGATTTGCATCACCATGTGTTATCTTTTCCTTCTGCAGCATGTCTTCGCCATGTTAGGCATGGTTATACCTTTCCATCATTCTCGCCTTGCACTCTTTCCCCTAGGCGCCAACTATAATTTCATTTATCTCGCATCTTTTTTGTATCACACACATTTCATACCATGTTAATTGTTGACATGGCCATGGTGATGCGCCTTCACATGTTATGGATCCACATGTTTTGGTTTGTCATGAATTGAACATCACAGTTGGAATTAATTGTAGACATGTTGACCATATTATGATCTAAGGGAGCAAACCATGTCCTTGTAACACCACCTCTAGACACCTCATTATAAATTAGTGCACCCATGACTATATTGAGAGGAAAGGTAGAACTTTGCATGAGAGGGAGGGAAGAGTGAGATGCATATGTGTAAGGGCATTTTTCCCTTATCTATATTTTGTTGTTGATAACACTAGGTTTAGGGAATTAATGTGTCTTGCAAAGTTCTGCTTAGGTTTTAGTTCACAAAGATATTTGTGGAGTGAGTTGAAGTACTCGAAGAATGAGAAATAGACCCCTCCCCCATTTGAAATCAAACAAAAATGTCGGGATGCCTTGAAGATGATGTTCTTTTAAAATCTTGACTTTTAGGTTCGCCACACTACAAAGAGGGGTCAGAGGTTCAAGAGGGGGATGATCTTGATAGCAAACATCTTTCACTAAAGGTTTCATCAGAAACCCTGAAGTTTGGCATATTTTGTAGAATCCAAAATTCTGTACAGGTTCCAGTCAATTCGAAATGATGTGAAATGATTCTGAACAATGTATGAATTTTTTGTAACCTTCTTTTGTCATGCTGGAATCAATTTTCAAATTGACTCATAGCTTTCCGGATCATTCGGGATTACGAACCCAATCCGGGTTTCGCGAAATTCGCCCAAACATTTAGTTTTTTGGTGGACCTTTATATCCCCATGTTCCTCAATCACTTACCTACCTCGTCACATGAAAAATGGTATATCTTCAACTTCTCTCCTCCATTGTTAAGCATCACCAAAGTTGAGAGGTCTCTTGATTCCCTTTTAGGAAACAAAAGAGATTCGAATCTACACTTCCACCAAGCCAAATCATGATTCCCCCAAGTTCATGAAGTTGCTTATTACTCTTAGGTTATTTGGAAACCCTAGGCTTTTTATGGCAACAACTCCATGTGTAACAACTCGTTGGGACTCCAAGTACAAAGTGTTCGAGCAAGCTTATTTTCCCCACAAGGGTGACTCACGGTTTATATCGGACTCTCGGGAATTGGCTTAGAGCTGTGTTTTGCTTCTCCTCTTCAAACAACCTACAAACCAAAGTAATTTCCTTCGGTCCACAACTCCACCGTGTGGTTGTCAAGCACAAGGTTTCGTATTAGTAAATATAAATATCTTGTAAATAAAGTAAAATAAGACAATCTACAACTAGGCAAGAAAGGTAAAAGCAATAGTAAAAAGTTAGTTTTGGGTTTTGATATGGGTTTCATAATAGTAAACGTATTTTTGTATTTTATGATTTAATTAATGCATCAAATATAAAACATAGTAATTATGTTGGAAAATTGTTTCTTATGATTAAATTTGACCGGGATTCATGGGTTCACTTGACTACTCTCCCATAATGGTGCAGTGGACATGAGACAATTCACTAGCAATATAATATTAATGAAACTTCATCATGTGTATGATTAGCATTCATATGAGAATCATGTCCTATTATAGAGATGATGCAACACATCTCTCTATACTCCTCAAGAAAGGAAAAAACTCCAGGCAATCTAGAATTAAGAACTAACAGAGCATAGCCTTAGTTACTTTGATATGATGTTTGAAATACAAATATGCTACCTTGATCTAACAAGATTACTGTAGCTGTCACTAGATAAATATAACACATGACTTCACTTAATCCCTTTTTTTATCGGATGTCCCCGAAGGGACACTTCACTTAATCCCTAGTGGGGTAACAAAACATAGGTAAAACCCATGGTAGATCTCCATCTAGATACATGCAAATCTGGACAAATTTGCATCCATTAATTGTTAATTTAGAAAAAAGTACTCCCTCTGTCTCAGTTTACTAGTCTTTCCTGTAACCCTAGGTCGCCAATTCGACCTATATAATTTAAATTATACAATGCAAACATTATATCATTAGAAAATAGAACATTTAAACTTTCTAATGATATAATTTTTTATAACATATAACTAATGCCAACTTGATCAAATTTGCGACCTAGAGGTACGCGCATGTCTAATAAACTTTGAGAGAGGGGGTACTTTAAGATATTCCCTGTAGTCAGAAATTAAGAAAAGAGTCACATCATTTTAATATATTGTCTGATGTTTTTTTCGGAAAGGCAAATTCCTTGTTGCCTAACCACGTGACATGTGTGTTAGTAGTTCTCTGAGATTTTCACACTTTAATTCAAAATTAAGAAAAAAGTTACACGTGTGAAAACCTAGCTAGGTAGCTCTTACTACGAGCATCGTCTTTTTTTTTTCACTTTTGAGGGGTCGATCACCATCAATTGTTTATCATAAATATAATCTAAAACACATAAACACATGGTAAAATATCTTTATGTTTTTAACAAACACAGAAAATACACTTGGTAGAGAAACGCCTTTTCACATGTGTAGCTAGCTATGGTATTTCGAGATATCCACTTGGATTTGAATTAAGAAAATTTGTTACTCCAGTGAAGGTTAGGCTAGTTAGCTCTGCTATTTCCACCTGGGCGGCAACCGTATGAGAGTAGTTACTGTAAGCCAATCTGCTAATAAGAAAGTATATGACATTAGAATTCCGATGAATATGTTTATACGCGCTTTGTTGAACATGATTGATGGATATCTCACACGATAAAAAAAAGTATACCGGCTCCAATGATCGATGCGTAAGCAGCTTATTTTGAAAAAGCTCGTAGCTCAAACGATACTCCGTATCTAATCGACATTGATAGGTCCAACACCAAATATAGTATTTTATCATGTATTTTTTTTGAATATACTTGATGTGTATGTGTTTTCTTATATATGTCAAACTTTATAAAACTAAAAAAAACTAACTGAATTTATATGCTAAAATTTTAGAGTGGTGGTAGCTAGCATTTGAAAAGAATATGCCACCTCCCATGTAGTGGGAGGCATCATGTTGTATATATTATCCAATGTTTTCCCGAAAGGCAAGTTCCTCGTTACTTAACCACCTGACAAGGGAGTCTTAGATTTGTCTAAATTTAGATGTACGAGTGTCTTAGATTTGTCTAAATTTTGGATGTGTTTGTATACTAAATAGTATCTACATAAATCTAAATTTTAAAAATTTAAGGTTTTTTTATGAGCAGAGATGATATTATTTGGAGATATACTCGAAATTACGAAAATGGTTACTCCAGGCTAGCTAGTTCTGCTATTTCCACTGGACGCAAACTGTGGGCGAGTATATCGTTACTATAAGCCATCTTGCTTATAGGAAATAGTATTGCCATTGGAACCGACAAAACACAGTACGATTCGGCGAGGATGTTTAAAATAGACTTTGGCGAACATGATGAGCGAATAATTCACATGTAGCGGCTCCAATGATCAATGTGCAGGTGATGGAAGCATCGGCACCAGCTAGTTCAAAACGCCCTCGTAGCTCAAACAATGCATAAACAAAAACGGACGGGGGGCGGAGAGAGACGGAGAGGAAAGTCTCCTCCTTTCCCAAACGATTCTCTGCCTTTGTGGTGGACAATAATGCAGGCCACGGTGAAGTGAAGGCGGGAGGAGGAAGGAACGGGTCGGTGAGGCCAGGGCCAAATGAAAAACCTCGAGATCCGACACCAAGAAACAAAATTTCCGGAGCTCGCTCCCATGCAGGCATCTGTCCGTTGCTCATCCGTGTTTGCCTTATCTTCACGCGAAATTATGTCGCTCTAGGCAGTCTAAACGAACAAATTTTTATCGCAGCCTCTCAGGCGATCCAAGGAAATTCGATGATGTTTTAGCATTGCGTTTGGATTTTTCTGCTTGTCGCTTGGGGTTCGGCCGGGGTCGGAGAATATTTCGCTTTTGGTGTTCCGTACCACCATACATGTACGCGGCGGTATCTTGGCAGGAATGGCCGGAGCACGTACACGGGCTGTACGTGACAGTACACCCGTGGCTGGCTGTGGCTGTGTTTCTTTTACCGCAAAAAATAAAAAGGTTTTGTTTGACCGGGTTAATTGGGTGTTTGGGTGGAGGCCAGAGAGGTTGCCCATGCTCGGCGCGGTTCCCGAAACAACCGCCCGTTTACGTCCGTTGGGAGATCAGATGGATCCTTGTTCCCTTCTCGAGGTCGTCTCCTGCCCACACTCGTCCTTGCTCATCTTTTTTCTTTCACCATTTTCTATTAATGGAATAACTAGGTTTCGGTAGGCAGAGAACCCAACTCGGGCTCAGTAGACTAACGCAACGATTAGATTTGCATCGTCATCCATGTACTTAAGTATAAAATAGGTTGCAACTAAAAAAATTCAATTGCAAGGGGTTGCAACTATATTTTTAGTTGTAAGTGATGTTTTAATGACGAAAATTTCATCTAAACTGTTAGATTTGCCTCGTGATTTGTGTCAATGGCGAGTTGAAAATATATGATTCGATGGTACCAGAGATGCCCTTCTGTTAAGGCCATCTTTCTAAACGGACCGAGACTCCGTTTTACTTTGCTTACACACGAGGGTACCAAAATCCTAACCTAGCGATCCAACGCAAACGCACCGACGCGCGCGGATCGACCTTTTCGGGTCCAAATTTCGGCTGGGAATGCGTTGGCGCTTATCTTCCGTGGACGGCTCCCACATCCGCTCCAGGCCCACATGGCAGTGGCCGAACGACCGTCCTTCCGCCCACAATACATCGGTCACTTCGTGTTGTGCGCACCTCCACTTGTGGCAGCGCAGTGGCCTTCTGCGTTGGCGGTTGCGCCTTCCGTGTTTGCTTTCTTCGTCTTCCCCATGTGGACAACGCCAACATTGATGTACGCCGCATGTGAGTCCTTACCAACCGCACCAAACCAAGGCCAATGCTTCTTTCGTCAAACTTTGTCCCCAAAACCATTGTCATCCACAATGATAGTGCCGCCATGGGCAAATCCTCGTTGTGAAAGAAGACCAAAAAGAACATCAAGGCCGGGACATCGCGTCGATGCAAACCCCATCCTCCCTGCAACCGCCGGTACGTCCTCGTGGATGTGGTGTGGTCGTTATGGGAGACGAGGATGCTGACGCGGTGGAACGACATCCACCTCCCCTCGGGTTGGCTCCTTAACGCACATAGGGTGTCGGTCCCGCCGACGTCACGATAGGGGCGAGAGAGAGGCGAGGAGATTCGATAGTGGCATGCCCTCGTGTCACCTGATCTATACCAATACATCATCCTACACCATCGGCTCGCCGGTGTGGGACACATTTGGGATGTGGGAATGGGACCTGTACGACAGACCTTCCTTGGCAACATAAGGACTACCTCGGGCTCCTTGTGTGGCAGCGAGCAGCTCGAGGAGATGCATAGTGAGGACAAGCTCCCCTACCAGCCAGACAAGCTCGACGACACGAAGCCATCAAGTTGGGCATCGTCATGTCGGAGTGACAAGCCAAGGCAGAGTGGCAAGGCTTGGACATCCAGCTACGGGAGTCCGAGCTTGCGGTGAGAGGATCTGGCGCGACAACGCACACTCCCACATGTCAACTTCCGTCAACAACTCAAACACAGTCGCCATGGACCCGATCATGGCCCGCCACTCATACCTGGCCACCAATGGCTCCACCGCCAGCACCTATGTCGCCATGGAACCAACCATGGCCCGTGTCACCGACAACACCTCATGCGCCAACGCCTTCAGCGACCCCAGCTCCGGAGCCGCATATGGTCCCGTGATCTTCTCCATGGCCCGTGTCGTAGGACGGCGAGGTGTAGGCGACGAGGCCGCCGCAAACCCTAGATTGGGTTTCTACCTCATTATTTTATTTTTATGATCTTTTTTTTTTCTTTTCCTATGTAGCCTGGTCGTTGCCGGTGGCGGCGGGACCTGCTCGTCCCCTGGCATGGTGGATCGGCGCGGGAAGGATCCTCCCCTTTGCGTGGTGCGCGCTTGAACCACGACATGTTGTCTCGGCTGATAAAGCATGCGGAAATGTGCACCCGGATCGTGAGCGGCGAGCCCCGATACGTCTCAAACGTATCTATAATTTATGTTCCATGCTACTTTATAACAATAATTGCATGTTTTATACACACTTTACATCATTATTATACATTTTCCTGCACTTAACCTATTAACAAGATGCCGAAGTGCGCTGTCCTGTTTTTGGTTTCATAAATCCTACAAAGGAAATATTCTCGAATTGGACGAAATCAACGCCCAGGGTCTTATTTTTCCGCGAAGCTTTCGAAGACCGAGGAGATACTTGCTGGGCCACGAGGCGCCGACACAACAGTGTGCGGCGGCCGCCCCCGGCCGCGCTGCTCGGCGTGTGGGGCCTCGTCGTCGCCGACCTACCCTTCCGCCTACTTAAAGCCTTCGTCGCGAAACCCTCCGTACCGAGAGCCACGATACGAAAACCTTCTAGAGACGACGCTGATGTCTACGGTGCTTCTATTCTTGTAGACAGTGTTGGGCCTCCAAGAGCAGAGGTTTGTAGAACAGCAACAAGTTTCCTTTAAGTGGATCACCCAAGGTTTATCGAACTCAGGGAGGAAGAGGTCAAAGATATCCCTCTCATGCAACCCTGCAACCACAAAGCAAGAAGTCTCTTGTGTCCCCAACACACCTAATAGGTGTACTAGTTCGGCGAAGAGATAGTGAAATACAAGTGGTATGAATGAATATGAGCAGTAGTACGGCGCTAGAAAATAGCTTACGGCGTGCGCTGATGGTAGTAATATTGTAGGAAGTAAACAAGCGTAGTAACGCAGAAGAAGTAATTCAAGAAATAGTAATAAGCATAATAACAGTATTTAGGAACAAGGCCTAGGGAATATACTTTCACTAGTGGACACTCTCAACATTGATCACATAATGAATAGATAAATGCATACTCTACACTCTTGTTGGATGATGAACACATTACGTAGGATTACACGAACCCTCAATGCCGGAGTTAACAAGCTCCACAATTCAATGTTCATATTTAAGTAACCTTAGAGTGTAAGATAGATCAATACGACTAAACCAAGTACTAACGTAGCATGCACACTGTCACCTTCATGCTTATGTAGGAGGAATAATACACATCAATACTATCATAGCAATAGTTAACTTCGCAATCTACAAGAGATCATGATCATAGCATAACCAAGTACTAACACGAGTGCACACAATGTCACCATTACATCGTGCAGAGGAATAAAACTACTTTAATAACATTGCTAGAGTAGCACATAGATAAATTGGGATACAAAACACATTGCAATCATAAAGAGATATAAATAAGCACTTCACTATGCCATTCATAACAGTGAATAAGTATTCTGTGAAATATAGCCTAAGAGACCCACACGGTCACTGTCACCTTTACACACGTGGGACAAGGAGTCTCCGGAGATCACATAAGTAAAACTCACTTGACTAGCACAATGACATCTAGATCACAAGCATCATCATATGAATCTCAATCATGTAAGGCAGCTCATGAGATTATTGTATTGAAGCACATAAGAGAGAGATGAACCACATAGCTACCTGTACAGCCCCGAGCCTCGATGGAGAACTACTCCCTCCTCATGGGAGCGCAGCGGCGATGAAGATGGCGTGGAGATGGCAGCGGTGTGATAGAAGCCTTCCGGGGCACTTCCCGTCCGCAGGTGCCTAACAGATTCCTGTCCCCGCATCTTGGTTTCGCGATGGCGGCGCTCTGAAGGTTTCGCGTACCGTGGCTTCCTCCTTAAGGGTTTTCGACGGAGGCTTTAAATAGGCGAAGAGGCGGCGCAGAGGGTCGAAGGGGTGCCCACACCATAGGGTGGCGCGGCCCCCGGCCGCGCCGCCTTCGTGGTTTGGTGGGCTCCGGCCCCTCTCTCGCGGTTCTCGTGTGTTCGATGCTTCCGGGCAAAATAGGAACCTCGGACGCTGATTTCGTCCAATTCCGAGAATATTTCGTTACTAGGATTTCTCGAAACCAAAAACAGAAAAACAGGAACCGGCACTTCGGATCTTGTTAATAGGTTATTTCCGTAAAATGCATAGCATAATGACATAAAGTGTTCATAAAACATGTAGGTATCATCAATAAAGTAGCATGGAACATAAGAAATTATCGATACGTTTGAGACGTATCAAGCATCCCCAAGCTTAGTTGACTAGCACAATGACAAAGATAATTTCTTAAGTGACATGCCATCATAACCTTGATCATACTATTGTAAGCATATGTAATGAATGCAGCGATCAAAACAATGGTAATGACATGAGTAAACAAATGAATCATAAAGCAAAGACTTTTCATGAATAGTACTTCAAGACAAGCATCAATAAGTCTTGCATAAGAGTTAACTCATAAAGCAATAAATCAAAGTAAAGGTGTTGAAGCAACACAAAGGAAGATTAAGTTTCAGCAGTTGCTTTCAACTTATAACATGTATATCTCATGGATATTGTCAACATAAAGTAATATAACAAGTGCAATATGCAAGTATGTAGGAATCAATGCACAGTTCACACAAGTGTTTGCTTCTTAAGGTGGAGAGGGATAGGTAAACTGACTCAACAATAAAAGTAAAAGAAAGGTCCTTCAAAGAGGAAAGCATCGATTGCTATATTTGTGCTAGAGCTTTTATTTTGAAAACATCAAGAGAGTATAAAAGTAAAGTTTTGAGAGGTGTTTGTTGTTGTCAACGAATGGTAGCGGTACTCTAACCCCCTTGCCAGACAAACCTTCAAAGAGCGGCTCCCATTTTATTTTTTTTTGGGTGGCACTCCTTCCAACCTTTCTTTCACAAACCATGGCTAACCGAATCCTCGGGTACCTGCCAACAATCTCATACCATGAAGGAGTGCCTTTTATTTTAGTTTTATTATGATGACACTCCTCCCCACCTTTGCTTTCTCAAGCCATGGCTAACCGAATCCTTCGGGTGCCGTCCAACAATCACATACCATGGAGGAGTGTCTATTTTTGTTAATTAATTTGGGACTGGGAATCCCATTGCCAGCTCTTTTTGCAAAATTATTGGATAAGCGGATGAAGCCACTAGTCCATTGGTGAAAGTTGCCCAACAAGATTGAAAGATAAACACCACATACTTCCTCATGAGCTATAAAACATTGACACAAATCAGAGGTGATAAGTTTTGAATGGTTTAAAGGTAGCACTCAAGCAATTTACTTTGGAATGGCTGAGAAATACCATGTAGTAGGTAGGTATGGTGGACACAAATGGCATGAATATTGGCTCAAGTATTTGGATGCATGAGAAGTAATCCCTCTCGATACAAGGTTTAGGCTAGCAAGGTTATTTGAAGCAAACTCAAGGATGAACCGGTGCAGCAAAACTCACATAAAAGACATATTGTAAACATTATAAAACTCTACACCGTCTTCCTTGTTGTTCAAAACTCAATACTAGAATTATCTAGACCTTAGAGAGACCAAATATGCAAACCAAATTTTAGCAAGCTCTATGTATTTTCATTAATGGGTGCAAAGTATATGATGCAAGAGCTTAAACATGAGCACAACAATACAAGTATCACATTATCCAAGACATTTTACCAATTACTACATGTAGCATTTTTCAATTCCAACCATATAACAATTTAACGAAGAGGAAACTTCGCCATGAATATTATGAGCTAAGAACACATGTGTTCATACGAACCAGCTGAGCGTGTCTCTCTCCCACACAATGATGAACTTATTCAGAGAACTAAGATAACAAAACAAAAATAAAAGCACACACAGACGCTCCAAGTAAAGTACATAAGATGTGACCGAATAAAATATAGTTTCAAGAGAAGGAACCTAATACTTTGTCGATGAAGAAGGGGATGCCTTGGGCATCCCCAAGCTTAGATGCTTGAGTCTTCTTGAAATATGCAGGGATGAACCACGGGGGCATCCCCAAGCTTAGAGCTTTCACTCCTCTTGATCATAGTATATCATACTCCTCTCTTGACCCTTGAAAACTTCCTTCACACCAAACTTCAAGCAAACTCATTAGAGGGTTAGTGCATAATCAAAAATTCACATGTTCAGAGGTGACACAATCATTCTTAACACTTCGGGACATTGCACAAAACTTCTGAAAGTTAATGGAACAAAGAAACTCATTGACATAGGCATCCCAAATGGGCCTGCCAAAGAGAGTACCCGGAGTTTACTGAAGGCCCACTACCCGAAGAATAAGAAGATTCGGGAGTCCAAGACATGTTAAGGAAAGCTAGAGTTGTAATAGGAAAGTTATTTGTAATCTGGCGGATGAGTTAGAAACCGTCCCGAACTCTGTAACTTGTACAAAACGAAACCCTCGGCTCCACCTCCTATATAAGGGGGAGTCGAGGGACAAAGAAAGGATCGAATCTACTGTCAACATAACCCTAGTTTTCATAATCGTCGAGTACTTTTCGCCTAAACCTTCGAGATCTACTTGCCCTCTACTTCTAGCAAAACCCTAGTCTACAATCTGTAGGCATTGACAAGTTAATCCTTTGTCAATTGGCGCCGTCTGTGGGAATTAGAGGCTGCAAGGATCCGATCTCGATGGCACGTTCAAGATCTTCGACATCATCAACAGCAAGCAACGCAATGGATCGAGGTAACAAGGGAAAAACTGATCTATTCAATTTTATTCCTCACCCGCCCTCCCGTATGGATGCATGTGCCTATCTGGAGGAGCCCATCGTCATGACGTTCGGAGAATTCCGATTTGGCGTCAACAAGGAAGGATCCTACCGTCTCGAAGTTCCGATCTCGCCGGAATTTTCAGCTGTCGACTCCAACTTTTCGTCGACGACGAGAGTTTTCGTCGACATACTTCGTCGACAACAAGGCAAGCGGAAAGCTCGCCAAGATCTTCAAAGAACGCATCTTTCGAGTCGTCTCGGACTCCTTTATAAACACTCCGACAAATGTCGACAACTTCAACTTCATCGACAAGTCTGCTGCCATCGGAAAGGTCTTCACCACTCTATACGATGGTGTCACCAATCCCGACAAAAATCAATGTGCAAAATATCATCAGATCTATGTGGTAGAAGGGGCAGGCACATCAGACCCGCAAACATCGAGGCTTTCGACGAATGGGAAATCCATACGTCGATCCCGCTGATCTCAGACATGGTTTAGGCACCAAATATCCTGGATCTACAACTCGCGCAAGAGTACAGCTCCCGCAAGAAGCGTGGGATAGGGCTGCGAGAGCCATGGACGGTTCAGAACCTATGACCACCACCGCTACCGCACAAGAACTTCAAGCATATCAATATAGACTTGCTCGAGTTAGAGAGAGTTAGAAAACAAACAAAGATTCGAATAGAAGGAAAGAAGCGTTTCATCAAGCGTACGTCGCAGACTTAAGTCGCTCAGAAATGCAGAGATAGTCACAGAGAAGCTCGGAGGAGAGCAATGTCCGACTGCAAAACATACCCGAAGCAGAAAGAGGAAACATAATCCAAAATCTCGACATGTCATTTATGTCGATCGACGAAAGAGGAAATATCATCCCAAAAACGCCGAGGCAGGATACATGGCAACACAAGCATACATCTTGGCCCAGACCACCTCCCGGGGACCCGAGAGAACCATTGTTTAATATGGCAATGGCTGGAGTAGGAGTTATGGGAACAGCGTTTGCAACAACGCCTCCCGAAGAAAATCCCAGACAAAATAGTCCACGACCCACCGCAGCAGTTCAAGACCCACCAAGAGCAAGTGGAGCAAGAGATACAGCAGTCCAAGTAAGGGTGGACAGAGCGCGACAAGAAAGAAAGAAGGAGCGTCAGCACTCGCCAGAGCTTGCCGACGAAGATATGTGTGGGCTCCCATGCTTTACGAGAAGAGTGCGAAAAACTCGAGTCCCAAAAGGGTTCAAGTTACCCGAGAATTTCAAGAAGTTCGACGGCCTGCAAGATCCCAAGGATTGGCTCGTGGATTATCTCGAGATGGTAAAGCTGGTAGGAGGAACCAGAGCAACAGCTATGCAAAGTATCCAAGTTCACCTGAGTGGTGCCGCAAGATCTTGGATAAAGAAACTCCCTTTGAACTCCATCGACAGCTGGGAAACCTTTGAGGACATCTTCGTGAAAACCTTCCGATCCACCTGCAAGAAACCCGCGTGGAAAGAATTACGGGCGTGTCGACAAAAACATGACGAGTCGATGAGAAAATATATACAGCGGTGGAACATTATTAAGAACTCGGCAGAAGACATATCTGACGAGAGGGCAATAGATGCGTTCGTGGCAGGAATCCGACGAGCAGACTTCGTCGAGGACTTGGGGAGAACTAATCCCAAGACAATCTCAGCGTTGATGGAAATCGCTAATAAGTGGGCAGATGGAGAAGACGCAATATACAACAAGCGACACAGCGCCAGAGGAAGATCGTGGTCGAAATTATCAAAATAGAAGGCGATTTTCTCGACAGTTCTACAACAACGATGCTCCCGGCCATATATCAGCTGGTTTTCGGGGAAACCCCGGAGGAAATAGTCGAGATGATTATCAAAGGAGCAACGAGCAACAAGGCGACAATAGAGGTGATTTTCGCGAACAGACAAAATAGTGGACCAAGGATTCAAAGACCTTATGTGTCTCCCGAGGAGATGATGAACGGTCCGTGTCAAATGCACTTTTACCTCGACAACAATGGAAAGAGGCAGTCAGGACATCTACAGAAAGACTGCCGCAATTTTCAGGCAATGTTGCGAGCCGCAGGAATCGCAAACGCTCAAGCAAATAACAGAAATCCTCGGGAGCCAAGGAGCGAGATTCACCTCCCACCTCCTCCCGCAATTACCGAAGAAAATCGACACCAGCTTAGAATTGCGGCAGCACCATCCACCTCCATATGTTGACCCCAACTCTAACGGTGTGGTCTCGATGATTCAGAAAGCTAGGCCGTCCAACAGGGCGCAGAAGGTAATATCTCGACAAGTGTTCATGGCGAGAAGATGCCTACAGTCGAGTACCTAAATTGGTCGGGGCAAGATATCGGCTTCACAATTGCAGACCATCCGCAGCAAGTCCCTCGACCAGGACAATCGGCGCTCATCTTACCCGCTGTAATCGCTGGTTTCGACGTGTCGAGAGTATTCATAGATGGCGGCAGCAGTTTAAACCTCATGTATGCAGATACATTGAGGAAGATGAACATATCCCTAGCAAATCTGAAGCCAACTGACACACGTTTCCACGGGATTACACCAGAAGCCAAGTTACCCATTGGGCAAGATCAACCTCGACGTTCAGTTTGGAACCCGAGAAAATTACAGTAATAGAGAACCTGGAGTTCGAAGTGGTGGATTTCCATCGCAATATCACGCTTTGTTGGGCGACCAGCGTACGCAGGTTCATGGCAGTACCGCATTATACATATCTGCTGTGGAGGTTGCCTGGGCCTAAGGGACCTATCACAATCAAAGGAAGCTTCGCACTGTCCGACAAATGCGACAAAGATTTTCATCGGCTATCAGAAACTTTCGGGATGCAAGCGGAATATGTGGCACCTAGGTTCACTGATTATGATGTGCTGCCAGAGGTAGGAAGACCTTCTAAGGAGCCAACTTTCAATATAAATAAGGATTCAAAAGAGGTACAGATCCACCCGACAGATCCAAAGAAAACGACGTCCATTGCCACAAACATGGATGTCGCATAGGAAAGCGCGCTCGTCGAGTTCCTCCGTGAGCACTGGAGAATCTTCGCATGGTGTCCAGCTGACATGCCAGGAGTACCCAGGGAACTTGCCGAGCACCACCTCAATTTGGATCCTCTCGCACGACCAGAAAGCAACCTTTGCGGCGTTTTTCGAGCCTAGCCGCAAAGCCATGTTATCAGAAATAGATCGACTCAAAGATGCTGGGTTTATCAGAGAAATATCTACAGAAGCCACATGGGTAGCTAACCCAGTGATGGTGCCGAAGAAACACACAATAGTCCTTCGCATGTGCGTCGACTTCACGTGTCTCAATAAACATTGTCCCAAGGATCACTTTCCCCTCCCAAGGATCGATCAAATCATCGACTCCACGGCAGGATGCGAACGTCTTTCCTTCCTGGACGATATTCGGTTATAACCAGATCAGATTAAAAGAAGAAGATGAAGCAAACAGCGTTCATCACACCTTATGGCGTGTTTTGTTACAAAACAATGCCCTTTGGTCTGAAAAACGCAGGAGCAACATATCGCGGATGATGCAGAAGTGCCTAGCAACACAGATCGGGAAAAATGTACAAGTCTACATCGACGATGTCGTAATAACATCAAAGAAAGGGTCAACGTTGATCGAAGATTTGAAGGAAACCTTCAACAACCTCGACAAGTTCTCTCAAGCTGAACCCGACAAAGTGCTCTTTGGGAGTTCCTGCTGGAGAACTTCTTTCTTGAGTACAGGGGGATTGAAGCTAATCCCGAAAAATACAGGCTATCGTTACTATGAGAAAGCCAACAAAGTTGAAAGAAATACAACAGCCTAACGGGGCGAGTCGCAGCTTTAAGCAGATTGTCACAAAGCTAGGAGAAAAAGCGCTACTGCTCTATGCATTGATCAAGCAAGGGGAAAATTTCAATGGAACGAGGAAGCACAGCTTTGAGAATCTCAAGCGAGCAATTTCGACACCGCCGATATTGGTGGCGCCAAAGAGAAAGAACCTCTCCTCTTGTACATCGCAGCTACACCTCAAGTAGTCACGGCCTAGTAGTCGAAAGGGAAGAAGAAGGCAAGCTTCATGGAGTTCAAAGGCCAGTATATTTCATCACGTACACGTCAAAACAGCGGTACCCGCAATATCAAAAGCTAGCATATGGAGTATTCACGACAGCAAGAAAATTGCGACACTACTTTTCGGCGCACCCGATAATAGTGGTCAATGAGGCTCCCTTATCAAATATACTGAACAACCCAGAAGCTACGGGTCGTGTCTCCCTTTGGGGAATAGAACTTTCCCCTCGGGACATCACGTATGAAAAAAGAAAAGCAATAAAGTCGCAGGTCTTACCGGATTTCATTGCAGAATGGATGGAGCTACAAAACACGGGACCCCCAGATTTATCGAGAACTTGGACCATGAACTTCGACGGGTCCAAGAGATTGGAAGGCGCTGGAGCAGGCGTGATATTAGTATCACCTGAAGGCGACAAGTTGAAGTATGTTCTGCGGATGACGTTCCCAAACGCATCTAACAATGAAGCAGAATATGAAGCTCTCATACACGGGATGAAGATGGCGAAAGCTTGCGGTGCAACCCGACTGAAAATTTTCGGCGACTCACAGTTGGTAGCACACAAGTCATGAACCAATGCGATGCCGTCAACGAAAGCATGATAGCATACAAAGAGGTGTACAATGAGCTGGAGAAGTTATTCGATGGTTGTGAGGTAAATCACATCAGCAGGATGAGCAACGATGAAGCCGACGTTCTCGCAAACATCGGGTCACAATGCCTCGCGATTCCTCCAGGTGTGTTCCGGGAAGAGATTAGCGAGAGATCAACAAAGCCAGCGAAGAGAGAAAAAGAGAAACCTTCGAGTATCGCCAAAGACACAACAGAAGAAGGAGAAGAGCAAGAGCTAGTCATGATGGTGCAAATTCCATGGATGCAACATATCATATATCCTAAGGAAAACTATACCCGACGATCCAGTCGAAGCAAGGCGAATAATTAGGCGATCAAAAGCTTTCACCGTGGTAAAAGGGAACAGACAAACGCATATTTCGGGTGTGCTACAAGGTGTGTACACCCGAAGAAGGAAGGATCATCCTAAAGGACGTGCATGAAGGAATATGTGGGCACCACGCGAGTAGCAGAGCTATCGCGGCTAAGGTTTTCAGAGCAGGATTTTATTGGCTAACAATCGAGGATGCGAAGGAAATAGTGTGAACTTGCGATGCGTGCCAAAGATTTGCGGCAAGACCTCACTCACCAGCAGCGGAACTTATGCCAATCCCACTGTCTTGGCCCTTTGCTCAATGGGGTCTCGACATGGTAGGTAAATTGCACAAAGCTTCGCCAGGAGGATATGAGTACTTGTTGGTGGCTGTCGACAAATTTACCAAGTGGATAGAAGCGAAGCCAATAAATTCACCAGATGCAACATCCGCAATAAAGTTTGTGAAGAGCATTGTCTTTCGCTTTGGAGTACCTCACAGCATCGTCACAGATAACGGCAGTAACTTTACTTCTAAGGAGTTCAAAGCATATTGTGCAGAAGTGGGCATTAAATTGAGTTTTGCGTCTGTTGCGCATCCTCAGACTAATGGACAAGTCGAGAAGGCCAATGGCATCATCTGCAATGGCATCAAGAAGCGCCTGCTAGGACCTTTGGAAAAAGCTAGGCATACTTGGCCGAGGAGCTACCAAGTGTCTTGTGAGCATCCGAACAACGCCAAATACAGCGACGCAAACACCGTTCTTTTTGGTCCACGGAGCTGAAGCAGTCTTGCCGATAGAAATAGAACACGATTCTCCCCGAGTCGTAGAATATGACGAAGAAACCTCGAGAAAAGCTTTGGAGGATGATGTCGATGCACTCGATGAAGCTCGAGACGAGGTCCTGTCACGAGTCGCCAAATATCAACAGGACCTGAAAAATTACCACAGCCGACGATTGCGGCCAAGATCTTTCCAAGTGGGTGACCTGGTTTTACGACTCAATCAAAAAAGCCATGAAAAACTCGAGTCACCGTGGCTAGGACCATACATCGTCACAGAAGTAATAGAAGGAGGAGCATACAGAATCAAAGACAAGAAGACAGGGATCGACGAGCCAAATCCCTGGAACGTGGCACAGCTCAGGCGTTTCTACGCCTAGAAGTCGAAAATATAGTCTCCCTTTGTAAAGCTACAATGTACAAACGCCCGCGAGTTTTCAGACGCACTCTTTTCCTTTTTCGGGGCACCGAGTGGGGCCGGAGAAGGTTTTTAATGAGGCGGACTCGCGGTGCTGCAATATAATAAAGATAGTGGAATTATATATCTTTTTCGACAAGATCAGGGGTTTTCCCCTACATGATACAATATATATATAAACACAGTGTCGACAAACGCAAAAGAAGCATCTTGCCTTGGTAAACATACCTCGCCAAAATAAAAAGAGATACAGACAAAATAGTGATCAACAAAAGACTCGGGGGCTTACAACCACAAAAATAGTATACAGTGTATATTATCTTGCCTTGGGACAACCTCGCATTATAATAAACAAAAGACACTGCAATCAAAACGCCCGGGGGCTTGGCGATAAAAATAAAATACAATGACTTTACAATATAGCTCGTCTATACAGGATACAAAGTTCGGAATAAATGTCAAGGATTTCCCAATATATTATCTATGGTTAAGCGCTCGTTATTTACAGCGCGAGTACTATGCTCAGCATAGCTACCCTTCACGAAGAATTCGGAATCCATCCGAAGAAGTTCATCCATCATATCTTCAGCAACAGGAGTAACTATGTCATCGTATTTGCCGAAGTTCCTCTTCCTCTTCGACATCTTCTCCAGGCACTTTGGGACAACTTGCCCTATGTCTAACTTCGGGTAGCAAATTTTTATCATGATCATTGCAAACCTCGCACCAGCAGCTAGTTGAGCTCGTACAAAGCCGTGGATGCGAGGAGCATCTCGAAATTTGTCCATCAATGCAGGAAGGGTCTCTGGCATCTTATTGCGAGGAAACATGGTACTATAAACCAGAGATAAAGTCCTTGTACAAGTCAAGATATTCGCGAACCTGAAGTGCACGATCTTGAAATCTCACGATTTGGCGGGTCCGCTCAGGTGTACCCCAAAAAGTCGACCCATGTTCACGTGCAAGCCGAAGAAGAACATTGGAACGAGCCTCGACACGTTCATCTTCAGTTGTAGTATCCAAAAAAGCACCTATTGTTTCTTGAAACAATTCAGTGGGCAATAAGGAGGCAAGCGGCAAAGGAAAAGAAGAAGCAAGATAGATAATGAAACTTACCCGCCATATCCAAGCTAGCATCTGTTAGCAGCTGGAGCATAGAATTCTCTCGAGATGCAGCTGCGTCAGCTTCAGCAACAGCAGTATCCCTCTCAGATATGGCATCCTGAGCTCGTTGAAGTGCAATTTTCTCCTTTTCAGAAGACTCTCGAGACTGCTCCATAAGTATAAGCGACTGCTTCTTCACAGACTGAAGTTGTACTCGAAGTTCTTTCAATTCTTCTATCAGATCCATACTCGAAGAATCATCAAAGTTAACAGGGACAGAAGACTTCTTCGAAAGGGACGAAGGAAAAACTTCGGGAGGATCAGGAATTGGCGAATAATTGTCAAAAATCAACTGAAAAATAGAAAAACGTCGACATCAATCATTGAGACAAAAGTTCGACTTCCATTCATTCTTGTAGTATATACATATCTATTACAAAAGGAGGACCTCTACAAGACCTAATCATCGCCAGGAGCGTTACAGCGACAGTACCAGAAGGAGAAGATAAACTAAAACAAAGCAAAAGAATATGAAACTAGACCTCCGGCCTTGATGAGCTGGGAGTCGAGGGTGGCTTGATCCCGAGATATGCCAAGATCTTCTTCGTGTTGGGTTTGGCTGCCTTAATCAGCGACCTCCACCTCGATTGCTCTATTTGATTGGTGTCGCCCACCTTCATCCAATCAATAGTTTGTCGGCTGTCAGCAACCAGGGCAACAGTACTTTCGACAGCAACCTTCATGTTTTCTTGGCGCATTTTCAGTCCAAGGTCCTCTGCTGAATTAAAGCTCTTGGCGAGGTCTACGAAAGTTGCGGGTTCCTCTTTCTTCGGGAAAAAATAAGGAAAAAGCCGCGACAACCCTGCTTTGGCCTGATCAATGCCTTCGCGTGCCTCTGATCCATGAACCTCGAGAAATGACAGGGCGTCGAGAAGAGGATCATTGACGGGTTCTTCAAGTTGAAACTCTTGAGCTGTTCTAGCTGCCAAAAAAGAAAACTTATTGAGCAACAACAAACACAGAAAAGGAAGTACAAAAAATGATAAGTGATACTTACCGACAAAGCGGCGACTCTGTGTCTTCAAGCGTTTAAGGATCGCCTCTTCGCGAGCAGATTGAGCGTTATATGTTCACTCAGCGAAGTTTCGGATCATGAAGTCTCTTCCGAGATCTTCGACACCACAGCATCGGACTTGGCCTTATCGCCTCTGCACGAGCACCAACAGCATCTCGACTCAACCTTTGCGAGCCTCTTCACTTTGCTCTAACTGTTGAGCAAGTGTGTTGGCACGCTCATTGGCTTCCGCCGTTTTAGCAAGGAAGAAAAATATAGTTAAAAATTTCGACAACAAAGCAAAAGGGCGAAACAAAGAGTAAAGCATTACCTTCGTTTTATTAGCATATTCACGGTACCCAACAAATTGGGCACCGATGCGGAGAAGATCCTTGATCATAGGCTGTTAAAAAAAGAGACAAAGAGAAAATAGGGGTATGAGAAAAGTATAATGATACACAGAGGTAGCAGAAAAAATATAAACAATGACAAAAAAGTGGAGAGCTTACATCTTCCAGGAGAAGGTTCGAGGAGCTACTCAATTGGAGAGTAGGTTCCGCGATAATCTCCGTCCTTGCCCTTTTCGGTGAAGGGGCTCGGGGGCTTGTCGGAGGAGTCGCGGTGTCGACATTTTGTCGAGGAGGCGACGTTTCTTCCCCTTCGACTGGCGTTTCCGAGGCAACTAATGTATGTGACGTACTCGTTCGAGTAGCCACATCAACACTTGGTAACACTTCCTCATCATCACTACGAGTACAAGTCGACAGTGTAAAGGCAAGATAGACAAAAATTTTAAAGGCAAAACAAAACAAGAAGGTGGTACTTACGAACTGATAAGAGTTTCGAGGTATGGATCATAAGCTGACCCCGGCCGAGAAGGAACAGTTTTTTCGGGTTTGGAGGTGCCGGAAGCTTCGGCGTCATCCCTTTTCCTTTTGTTCTTCGGGGAAACAGCAGGAGGAAGGGATTGCGTCGACTCGCTGGCTTCAGATTCAATTTCCTTTTCATGGGAAGCCGCAGATTTGTGAGAACCTGCGACCTCACTTTCATGAAGAGAAGAACCTTGATTGTCTTCGGCAACGACAGCTTGTTCTTCGACTTCTCCATCCTCAGGAAGGGGAGGAAGAGAAGACATAGTAGGATGGTTCTGCAAAAATAGCGACAAAGGAAAAAATAGCGAGATATCAATACAGTGATGCAGGAAACATTTGCAACAAAGGTAAAAATCGAGAAGACAAAAATACCTCGGGGAGAGGATTGGTGGAGCTGTATGGTACCACGCGGCAGGAGGAAGGAACAGGATCTTTCTTGTTCAAACGTGAAATTCTTCGAATCAGCTTCTCCAAGTCCTTTGCAGAAAGATCACTGGAGAGCCTATTGGCGTCGTTTACACCAGTATATGTCCAAAGGGGATTTTTGCGAGCCTGAAGAGGCTGCACCCTAATTCTAAGAAAATAGGCAGTGATTTGAACACCAGATAGCTCTTCGCCTCGAGTATTTTGCAGCTGATGAATACGAGACATAAGTGCTTCTGTCGCCTTTTTCTCTTCTTCGGAAGCTTCAGCATCCCAGAGCGGCGGCGTTGAATTTTGGCATTTCCGTCGAATGGGACTATGTTGTGCCACAGAGTTGGCACTTTCTTCGTGAATGTAGAGCCACTTTTTGCGCCACCCTTGGACGAATCAGGAAATTTGACGTCGAAGTATTCAACATCAGTTCGGACACAAATAACAACGCCGCCTATATTATAGTGGCGCTAAGAGGCATTGCGGCAAGAAGGAAAATGCGTTTCCAAAGAGCCCAATTGGGAGGGATTCCAAGGAAACATTCGCACAAAATGAAAATGGAAAGGAGGATAGAATTGGGGGTCAACTGGTGTAGTTGAATCCCATAAACAAAGAGAAGGCCGCGGAGGAAATCGTGAATAGGGGCAGAAAGGCCGCGGATGAGGTGATCAACGAAACTAACCCGATACTCCATTGGAGGGTTGGGGTAGCTTTCTTCGCTGGGAAAGCGGATGGCGTCATCTTTCTTCATCAGGCCAAGCTTCTTCATCAGGTTGAGGTCTTGGTTGGAGATTTTCGATCTCTCCCAGTCAAGATCTCCGGCGGCCATTGCAGATTCTGGAGTGCTGTGGCGCGTAAGTCGCGTGCGTGGTGGCATCAACAGCAATGGACAAGGCAATGCTTGAGCGTGCGAAAGACCAAACAGAATTGGGCGCAAGGGAAATTTTTGCAGAGGGGAACAGATGTGCGGCGCAAGCGAAGGACGTGACCGAGGTTGAAGAAAGGTTTATATAGGGTTCGGACGAAGCAGTGCACCGTTGGATGAAGAAATCGTGTGGTGAAAAAGGATCTCGTAGATACAAGGGTAAAAAGGTATTTTTCGGAGGAATGGGCGTTACCGTACGTGCGCCAGAAAAGCGGAGGACGTGTGTCCCCCACTTGCACGACGTGTCAACGTGGTGGGAACAATGGACCCACAAGGCAGAAACAAAATCCCAATTATTGACAGAGATGAAGAGAATTTGACAAGGGAAAATATGTCGACAAGAAAAATAAAAAGAGAATGGCGACAGGGTAAATCATTTGAATACTCTTGGAGCCTTTGATCAAATACAAGTTTTTGCCCAAATGCCCGGGGGCTACTTTGGAAAAATGAGTATGACAAGATAGAATGGCGAGAGCCTATGACCAAATTCAAGAAATAGCCTCGGGGGCGGGAGCGCTGGTCGCGCACCCGATAAATATGAAAATATCGAGAAGGATTATAAATAGCTGAAAGGATATTAATCGTGGAGCCTACACCTAAGCACAAGTTCTTGGCTGTAGACTCCCATCCGCATGAATTTTATCGGAGTTACAAAGATAACTCTACATATACTCCCATCGGGAAGGCAAAATAAGTCATCAAATATGAATAAATGTGCTATTCCAAAGGCGAAAGCACTCGACAATATATAACGCCAAAGTTGCGAGAATGCCGCAATTTGCGAAGGTAAGACCCCAGATCCGTTTTGCTGGGCGTGGCATCGAGACTGCGCTCTGCTACTTTTGTCCGTATCAACCCTAACGACGCGTTAGGTACCCGAGTTTGACTTGGTAAGACCTTAAGCGGCACTTGTCGAAGTGACACCAGCATCCCGAGATCATGTCCAGGGACGTGATCTTGAAGTAGGTTTTTGCGGATTGCCACTAGTTAACTAGTACCTGATCCGTCAGATGAACTAGCCCCAACTACCATTATCCCTGTACAATATAGAATTTTATGTGAAGAAGCATAAATAAGAGTTCTCGAAAAATATAAACAGATGAGATTTCCCTTGACTCTTTCAAGCAAAATCTCGGGGGCTACTGACATAGGCATCCCAAATGGGCCTGCCAAAGAGAGTACCCGGAGTTACTGAAGGCCCACTACCCGAAGAATAAGAAGATTCGGGAGTCCAAGACATGTTAAGGAAAGCTAGAGTTGTAATAGGAAGAGTTATTTGTAATCTGGCGGGATGAGTTAGAAACCATCCCGAACTCTGTAACTTGTACAAAACGAAACCCTCGGCTCCACCTCCTATATAAGGGGGAGTCGAACAAAGAAAGGATCGAATCTACGTCAACATAACCCTAGTTTCATCGCGAGTACTTTTCGCCTAAACCTTCGAGATCTACTTGCCTCTACTTCTAGAAAACCCTAGTCTACATCGTAGACAAGTAAGACTCATTCAACTTAACAAAAGCGGCAATGCGAAATAAAAGGCAGAATCTGTCAAAAACAGAACAGTCCGTAAAGACGAATTTTAAAATGGCACCAGACTTGCTCAAATGAAAACACTCAAATCTAATGAAAGTTGCATACATATCTGAGGATCACGCTCGTAAATTGACAGATTTTTTCGAATTTTCTACAGAGACTTGTGCCCAGATTCGTGACAGACAGCAATGCTGTTTCAGCGCGCAGCCATCCCAAATATAACATCAACTTTGACATAGAAACTTTACTTGGCACAAAAACATGATAAGGAGAGGTTGCCACAGTAGTAAACAACTTCCAAGACTCAAATATAAAACAAAAATACTGCTGTCGAATACACCAGTATTCCGAGATCATGTCCGGGGACGTGATCTTGAAGTAGGTTTTGCGGATTGCCACTAGACCAGTTAGTACCTGATCCGTCGGATGAACTAGCCCCAACTACCATTATCCCTGTACAATATAGAATTTTATGTGAAGAAGCATAAATAAGAGTTCTCGAAATATAAACAGTTGAGATTTCCCTTGACTCTACGATTCAAGCAAAAAATAGGCACCTCTTGACATAGGCATCCCAAATGGGCACCTTGAGAGTACCCGGGTTCTTTGAGGCCCACTACCGAAGAATAAATTCGGGGTCAGTTATGTTAAGGAAAGCTAGAGTTGTAATAGGAAGAGTTATTTGTTCTGGCGGGATGAGTTAAAAACCATCCGAACTGTGCTGTACAAAACGAAACCTCGCTCCACCTCCTATGGGGAGGTCGAGGGACAAAAGAGATCGAATCTGTCAACATAACACTAGTCTTCATAATGGCAGTACTTTTCGCCTAAACCTTCGAGATCTACTTGCCCTCTACCTTCTAGCAAAACCCTAGTCTACAATCTGTAGGCAGTGACAAGTTAATCCTTTGTCACTCATCATAGCAACAGCGGCAATGCGAAATAAAGGCAGAATCTGTCAAAAACAGAACAGTCGTAAAGCCAATTTTAAAATGGCACCAGACTTGCTCAAAATGGAAAAACTCAAAACTAATGAAAGTTACGTACATATACGAGGATCACGCTCGTAAATTGGCAGATTTTTTGAATTTTCTGAGAGACTGTGCCCCAGATTCGTGACAGACAGCAATGCTGTTTCTGCGCAGCGATCCCAAATATAACATCAACTTTGACATAGAAACTTTACTTGGCAAAACAAAACACAAAACTAAGATAAGGAGAGTTCCAAGACACAAATATAAAACAAAGTACTGTAGTACAAAAAAAACACATGGGTTATCTCCCAAGAAGTTCTTTCTTTATAGCCATTAAGATGGGCTCAGCAGTTTTAATGATGCACTCGTAAGAAATAAGAGTTGAAGCAAAAGAGAGCATCAAGAGGAAAATTCAAAACACATTTAAGTCTAACATGCTTCTATGCATAGGAATCTTGTAAATAAACAAGTTCATGAAGAGCAAAGTAACAAGCATAGGAAGATAAAACAAGTGTAGCTTCAAAGATTTCGGCACATAGAGAGGTGTTTTATTGTGAAAATTTTTACAACCATATTTTCCTCTCTAATAACTTTCAGTAGCAACATGAGCAAACTCAAAAGCAATATAACTATCATAAAGCATTCTTATCTGTAGAGTCTCATACATAAATTATTACTCTCCACACAAGCATAATCAATTTTATTAGTTGGTAGGAGCAAATTCAACAAAGTAGCTATCATTGTTTACTCTCATCATCAAATATAGGAGCAGTATCATCAAGTAAATTTTCTCCTCAATGCTTGGGGACTAAAAATATCATGCTCATCAAAGCCAGCTTCTAAACTTAGAATTTTCCATATCATTAACAAAAAAAGAGTGTTCAAAGCATTCATATTAATATGTGCCATGGTTTTTAATTTTAGCATCAAACCATCCATGTCTTAATTCAGGAAAATAAAAAGCTCTTTGTTGTCCATTATGCCTAACTAGTGTAAACAAGAAACCAAATGTCGCAATTGCGAGAGTCTAAAGGAAGTAACCCGACTTTCATCTGATAGCGCGGAAAGAAATCTTATTACACAGGCAGAGATGTGTTTTACCTTCCTCCCCGACAGCAGCGCCCGAAGAAAAGTGCTTGATGTCCTACGGTGCTTCTATTCTTGTAGACGGTGTTGGGCCTCCAAGAGCGGAGGTTTGTAGAACAACGGCAAGTTTCCCTTAAGTGGATCACCCAAGGTTTATCGAACTCGAGAGGAGAGGTCAAAGATATCCCTCTCATGCAACCACCCAGCAACCACAAAGCAAGAAGTCTGTTGTGTCCCCAACACACCTAATGTACTAGTTCAGCGAAGAGATAATGAAATACAAGTGGTATGAATGAATATATGAGCGATGAAATGCAGCATGAGAAGTAACCTCTTGGCGTACGATTGATGAGTAATATTGTAGGAAGTAAACAAACAGTTAACGCGGCAGTAGTAATTCAGTAAAATAGTAACAAGCGATAGCGGTATTTAGGAACAAGGCCTAGGGAATAGACTTTCACTAGTGGACACTCAACATTGATCACATAAGAGAATAGATAAATGCATACTCTACACTCTTGTTGGATGATGAACACATTCGTTGAGATTACACGAACCCTCAATGCGGAGTTATAGCTCCACAATTCAATGTTCATATTTAAGTAACCTTAGAGTGTAGATAGATCAATACGACTAAACCAAGTACTAACGTAGCATGCCCACTGTCACCTCATGCTTATGTAGGAGGAATAATACCCATCAATACTATCATAGCAATAGTTAACCTCGCAATCTACAAGATCATGATCTTAGCATAAACCAAGTACTAACACGGATGCACACAATGTCACCATTACATCGTGCGGGAGGAGGAAGAAACTACTTTAATAACATTGTTAGAGTAGCACATAGATAAATTGGGATACAAAACACATTGCAATCATAAAGAGATATAAATAAGCACTTCTTATGCCATTCATAACAGTGAATAAGTATTCTGTGAAATATAGCCTAAGAGACCCTGCAGTTACTGTGTCACCTTTACACCACGTGGGACAAGGAATATAGAATCACATAAGTAAACTCACTTGACTAGCACAATGACATCTAGATCACAAGCATCATCATATGAATCTCAATCATGTAAGGCAGCTCATGAGATTATTGTATTGAAGCACATAGGAGAGAGATGAACCACATAGCTACCGGTACAGCCCCGAGCCTCGATGGAGAACTACTCCCTCTTCATGGGAGCGGCGATGAAGATGGCGGTGGGGATGGCGGAGTGTCGATGGAGAAGCCTTCCGGGGCACTTCCCCGTCGGCGGGGTGCCGGAGAGATTCTGTCCCCGGATCTTGGCTTCGCGATGGCGGCGGCTCGGGAAGGTTTCGCGTACCGTGGCTTCCTCCTAAGGGTTTTCGATGCGGGGGGCTTTAAATTGGCGAAGAGGCGGCGCGGGAGGTCGAAGGGTGCCCACACCATGGGGTGGCGCGGCCCCCGGCCGCCGGCCTGTGGTTTGGTGGGCTGTGCCCCCTCTCTGCGGTTCTCGTGTGTTGGATGCTTCGGACAAAATAGAGACACGGACGTTGATTTCGTCAATTCGAGAATATTTCGTTAAGGATTTCTGAAACCAAAAACCACAGAAAACTGCATTAGGCATCTTGTTAATAGGTTAGTTCCAGAAAATGCATAATAATGACATAAAGTGTGCATAAAACATGTAGGTATCATCAATAAAGTAGCATGGAACATAAGAAATTATCGATACGTTTGAGACGTATCAGACGCCGCCGCCAATCCCATCTCGGGGGATTCAAGAGATCGCCTCCGACACCCTGCCGGAGAGGGGAATCATCACCGGAGGGCTCTACATCATCATGCCCGCCTCCGGATTGATGCGTGAGTAGTTCATCCTTGGACTATGGGTCCATAGCAGTAGCTAGATGGTTGTCTTCTCGCTTGTGCTATCATTGTTTAGATCTTGTGAGCTGCCTAACATGATCAAGATCATCTATTTGTAATGCTACATGTTGTGTTTGGTGAGATCCGATGAATCTAGAATATTATGTCAAGTTGATTATCAATCTATCATATATGTGTTGTTTATGTTCTTGCATGCTCTCCGTTGCTAGTAGAGGCTCTGGCCAAGTTGATACTTGTAACTCAAGAGGCAGTATTTATGCTCGATAGTGGGTTCATGCCTCCATTTAATCTGGGACAGTGACAGAAAGTTCTAAGGTTGTGGATATCTTGTTGCTACTAGGGATAAAACATCGATGCTTTGTCTAGGATATTTGTGTTGATTACATTACGCACCATACTTAATGCAATTATCACTTGTTTACAACTTAATACTCGAGGGTGCGGATGCTAACCCGAAGGTGGATTTTTAGGCATAGATGCATGTTTGGATAGCGGTCTATGTACTTTGACGTAATGCCACTGATTAAATCTCATAGTAATCATCATTGATATGTATTGAATCTTTATTTGTCAATTGCCCTCGTAATTTGTTCACCCAACATGCTAGTTATCTTATTGGAGAGACACCACTAGTGAACTGTGGACCCCGGTCCATTCTTTTACATCTGAATACAATCTACTGCAATCATTGTTCTTTACTGTTCTTTACAAACAAACATCATCTTCCACTCGATACGTTTAATCCTTTGTTTTCAGCAAGACGGTGAGATTGACAACCTCACTGTTACGTTGGGGCAAAGTATCTTGATTGTGTTGTGCAGGTTCCGCGTTGGCGCCGGTTTCACTGCCGCACTACACTCCTCCACCAACAACCTTCACGTGCTTCTTGGCTCCTGGTTCGATAAGCTTGGTTTCATACCGAAACTTGGTGCGCACCTCATACCTTCCACTTGGGGTTCCCAACGAACGCGTGCTTCGCGCGTATCAAGCCCCTAGGGCATCGGCGACACGGTGGATGGCGACCTGTGCGCCGGTCAAGGTGGCGTCCTATTGATGGTGGTGGTGGGCACTGGCGGCGGGCCATGCCAGCGGTGGAGGTGTGAGGTGGGACGGACCAGATGGGTGTAAGCCCTAGGTCGGTCTTCTCCTTTCCCTCTCCGTGATCTTGGTTGTCGCCGGTGGAGGGTCGGCTGGTTGCAAGGCGTCTCTCTGTGTTGCCGTGGTCAGCGGCGCTGGGGCTAACCTGAATAATGGGGCTATCCTCAGGTCTCTTTTATGTGAAGATGAAGACCTACCTGAGGCCTGTCCGTCTTGATCTGGCTGGAGTTATGAGTTCCGGAAAGCTCCGCCGGCGAACGGAACATTGCATCTTTTGCCTGGAGTTTGCTGGATCGGGTGGTATTCGGTCGTGCACACCCATTCTTTTATTCCGAGTGTTTGGTTCTAGAGGGGAGGACACGAAGCTCTATTCTATATTGCCATCAGATGACATTCTGGTACATGGTGAAATCAGAGGCGGAGAATATCATGAAAGCCAGATTGGAGAACTAGCAATGAAGGTTCGACTGTGTTGTTGAGGGGCTTGCTTGATGTTCTGAGTTTCGCAGCAGCAATATGCAAGTGGGGACGACAACACATGTGAAATTCAGAGTCTTACCTTTTAGGGTGAAAATCCAAGATCTGTCCTTAACTAGTTGTGCTTGGCAATGAACTTGTTGAAGACATTATTTTGAGAGCAGGGACTATCTTCAGGATGAAAACTTAAGGTCTTTTGATTGGATGACGACGACACTTGTGCATTATTTCCTTCTTGGATGCGTCACTTTTTGGAGAGTCTGGAGTTCAGGTGTTGTCATGATGTATTGTTGCTGCTACGACTGAAACACCGTAGCGGGATTTTTTGTTTCTTACTTTTATTTTTTGGCTGGATACATCCGTACTACCATTAGGCTATTGCGTAGTTGCAGAGACTAAGTGTAATTGGTATCTTATTGATATTAATATAATCTTTTTATCAAAAAATGTAAATTAAGTTATTATCATGTAAAATATTATAAATTTGGGTCTTGTTGCTTGGTCTGCCTCGATCGAAATGGACAAGGGGAGGACATGACCCGATTTTATTCGACCTACATAAACCATAACAAATACAACTTGTGTACGAAATGGATCAATGTCATTAAGATCTTTGTGTACCGCCTCGAGCTCGGCTTTGATCTTCGGTCTGCTAGCATGGTTGCACGCATATTTGACCCATTTTCTGGCCTGCACGTATATCTGCACGTGACACTGGTATTGTCCATGGAGTCCGTTCAGAGAAGTAGGCTCTGAACACAGGTTCCCACGCGAGGGAGGGACGGTCGATGAGACGAGACGAGACGATGACATCAAAAAGTCAAGCCTACCAACGGTGGCTGCACGCACGGCGGTTGCAGACTTGCCGCTCTTTGTTTGGTCAAAGGAAGGAAAAGTCCGCCAGTTCAACACTAACGAGGCTGACCTCATTAATCCCTCCCCATTTCGACCGTGATTAGACCCCAAAATTCCATCAGCCATGTTTATACAGTATTCACAATTATTTTGCGCAAAATCCAATCTGAGGCTGAAAAGAGGCACCATTTCATCCTCTCTGTACATGGGTGGCAATAATTCAATCGTTTTTTGTTTTCCTTTTTCAAATGATCAGATCATGGGTGGCAGGATTGTGCAAGGTAAAGTTATTCTAGGATCTAAAGATGGGGACAATGAGGCATGTCTATCAAGAGTTTCGAATGAATGGGTGTTGTTTTCATGCCGCGCAAGCCGGTAATGCTTGTCCTTGTCGCTCGGCAGGGCCAGCAGGTCATAGTCGATCAAATCACATCACATATACCCCATCTCGAGCTATTGTGTTCATGAATGGGGTTTCCATTATCCCACACTGTAACCTTTTATTTTTTAAATCCCACACTGATCCATTTCATATTTACAGTGAGCTTAGCTCAGTCACCAATCAAGGAAGAAGAAGGGTATTCCATGACTCGTGACTAATATGCCATGGGGAATATTTTCAATGGAAATAACTATGGCGCGAACCTCCTCACTTTAGTCTCGAAGAAAAAAAACATAAACTTTTACTCCCGGACCTTAGAGTGTGACCCCCTCCTAAGGTATATGTTTTCCTTCTTCGCGATGAGCCTCGCCCGCCCTTGTAGTGGCTCTTGAACGGCGCTTCCGAGCCCCATTCATGTGATAGTTGTTGTTTCCTCCCTCACCAATAAACGGTTGTACGCATCATCCTCATGCTTCAACCAATGCATTTAGGTTAAGGCACAACTCTTGGCGTCCACAGCGATTCAAATCGATGTCCGCGCTCCGCCATAGATTATACTAGGCTCACAGGCGCCCATGAGTCATAACCCATTCGTATGAGAACCTCTCACACTCGTATCGCCGCCACCATGGCAACTCGAGGTATATGCCGTCGCGGGGACCAAACCCGTCCCCTTCCTCCTTGAGTCCTCCTTTTCCATCGCCACTTTTTCCTCATATTCCTCCCTTCGGATAATTGTTGAGCCGGAGGAGACAAAAATGAAAAGATCGGATTGCTTTCTCTTAGCCAAAAGATGATATCTTAGTAAAAACAGATATAACATTTTGCTTAATTACATGAGATGTTTCTCTTAATCACACATTTTATAGTTCATGGCATGATTTTAGGAGCATCCAAACAACAATTGTAAGGACAGCTTAAAGGGTCATTCCATCGTATAACATACTTTGTTTTTTTTAATGCAACACGTAAGATAAAACTACCTTATCAACGATTGTGCAAGACCTTATTCTCCCCAACTCCTCCCGCCCCTCATCATGCCTAATCGGGTGGTGTGCATTGAGCTGCGCCCTAAGGCCATAGTCCAAAAGTGTGGTTTCTACATATTCTACTTTTAATTAAGTTAATTGCTTTTAATATTTGAGATGGGTTTCAAACATTATGTAACTCAAACTAATTTGACCAATGGAATCAATTAGAACAACCAGCAAATAATGTTGGAAATTTCTAAAATCAGATATGAATATTGTCTTTGAACATTTGGTTGTGAAGTTAAACTAAACTTGACAATGTGAACATGAAACACACTCATATATATATATTGCATGGTTGACCCTTGGCACATCAACTCATTAGTCTGCTATCACGACTTTAAGTCTTCAAATCGACTCCATACTACATGTTGGTTTCAACATCAGATCATTTTATTACTAGTTGTTCTATGGAATGATTTGGCTAAAATAACAGACGGCTTACCATCACCGCTGAGTGTCGTTGCAATAATACAATAGTTCAAATCAAATATAACTACCAATTGACATAAACAAATGATTGAACCAAAAACTTATTCCCAAGGTCAACTGTTTCTTCGCAACTCCTGTTAAAATATTACTCCTCTATCCCAGTCTCACTAGTATTTTCTTCTATAATTGCTCATAATACATGTTGTTTTTACAGATGAAACCTCACCCGGGTGCGTCTCCTTGTGGCTGCAGCCGAGCCTCTACATGGCCCGTGTGCATCATGAAAGGGAGATGCCCATGAGGAGGAGCGATGGCCACCCAACCCCAAGACAAAGCCGGTTCCTGACAAGACTCAAGAGGCAAAGTGGAATTGCTCCTCTGCCACAAGGCCTTCTTCCAATGGATGGCTTGAAAAGAGCAGGAGGCACACAAAGATTTCTGTTTCTTTAACTCTCCCTTTTTTGGCTTTTGTGTGGAATAATAATCAGCACGCACGGTCAATTTTGCTTCCTGTTTAACCCTCATGTGGCTGGAAGAGCCACCATTGTTGAAGGAGGGCAGGGACGGACGAAGGTCAGGTCTCCTGGGTGGGGCTGCAAGCAGTTTCTTGTTGTACTTGTGTCGAATGATTGGGCAGAAAGGGCAGACCACAAGCTTGACGGCTAGCCGTTTTCCATAGAAATCGCAGTCGGTTGCTTCTGACGGCGCATGCACCATTGACGTCCTTGTGGGAACGAACACATGATTTTACTGAGCTTCTATGGTTTTTGATCGAATGGCCGTAAGGGGGTCTAAAGAGCAAAAGGCTCCGATGTTAAAAGGAACTTTACGAATTAATTGCCGGCGAGAGCAGGCGATAATCAATCGGATGATCCGGTCAATTTTGCTTGGAAGCCAGCTAGTGAGAGATCGTGCCATCGAGTCTAAAACATGCGTTCTCTTTCACCACATCTTTTATATACTTTTGGTCTTTTTCTCGATGCTTTATTTGGATTAGAGTCTGCGCACCTCATCCTCCACATTATTTTGGTAACCACGTGCTTGACAATTCAGTCCGGTTCGCCCAACACACATGGTTCCAACGGGATGGATGTCCAGAACACATCAAGCAGGATGTCTCTCGCAAATGCCAAGGCAACACAACTTCTTTTTCTCTAAATGAACTTATGTTAACTCATGTTATTAGACATTGGATGTTAATTCCTCTACTCTTAAAAGATGTTTTGGTCATCTGAATGATCTCTTAGATGCTTTTATAAATTCCCCAAGAAATATTGCAAAAAATAGTATGAGGAAAATTACGCATATACGTACCCAAAACATCAATCAATATGTGCATCAAGTTCATTCGACTACATGTATTTCATTTCTCAGGACCCATTTAGACACATAGAAGTGACTAAATGGCGAGAAATTAATGTACATCATCCACATAAGAAGCATAAATTCACTTCAGATAATAGGAGTTTTCTATGGTTTCATTAGGACTCTCATTGTCAAAATATAATCAAGTGTGGTCATTTGGTTAGATGGATATCACTGACGAATTTTCATGGATATATTCCCATAATTTAGTATGAGTTTCATTTAAACATTATCATTTTCTAGTTATTCACATATGGCGGTGTCAGTTTTTTGTTTTGTTTTGTTTATGTAGGTTATCTTTCGGTTATATGATTTCTATATAAATTTATTAGGAACGGCACCCCTAAAGCATACTTAATAGAGTTCCTATGCATTTTTGAGAAAATAAAACTACTGCAACCATTTGTTTTTACTCGCCCGAATTACGTTTTCTTTTATTTTGCATCTTGTAATTTTATTATTCATGTGCCTACTAGTCCTAACATTTTTTGGAAGGTTAGTCCTAAATCTGAAAAGATGTATAGTACGATTTTTCATACAAATCCTAGACTTGCTTGGTACAAAATATGGGCATGATACAAATACAGATTAAGAATACAAATAAAAATTGCAGAGCATACAAATCCTCCATGATGTCGAGTAGATTAGCTATGAAGATAAATGAAGGGAACACATAACAATGTGCCTGGTACTTTCTAAAAAATATAACACCTTTTATGTAGGATTGTTCAGTACTGAACACAATGTACCCCATATAATATTTTGTAGAACAATTGTCCCATAATTCATCCTATTAGTTACTGAAGGCTTCTTCATTTAAAGTACTTACATAGGAGTTTTTGAGGATCTGTTAGGTATTGCAGTGTAGGGCATTCCATACGTAGTATTTCCTCCGAGTCATATTACTTGACACTAATATAGATGTATCTAGACACATTTTAATTATAGATACATCCATTCTAGTGGCAAAGTAATATGAAACGGAGGGAGTATTAGAATATGCAATATGTTCCTGAGGAATAACTTAAACCAGTTAAACCTATTGCTATGTACATTCTTAGGTGTTGGAACACTCTGTAATGCTAAATATTCTAATATTTCAATCAGTTAGGGTTCAGGTGAACGTGATATTTAATTTCCTCATACATTGCAAATTAAATATGGCCTATTTTTCACGCATTACAAAGATCTTTGGAATTAAGGAAATGAGCATGCTAATCCCTCACAGAAATGGTTTTGACTGTACACCAAACTCGGTAGTACCGAGCGAAATAGATACATGTTGCCAACAATGATTTTTCTTAGTTTCTCAATCTAACTTCGTTGGAGGTAAGGGGACAAGTTAGCCCAAATATTTTGGTAAAGAAGAAACATAGAGATCGGAAATTTTCTTGTGGAATTTTGGGAGCAAATCTTTGGGAATTTTTGCAATTTGTTCTTACCTCTGATTTGCCAAGTGCCCCGGATAGTAAGGCATAACCATGACTCAAGAAATAAAAGACACAACTCAAAGTAGGACACAGATCTCCTCACTTTTTGAGAGTTACTAATGACATATTCCACCTAGCAATTCAAACTAAAACAAGAAACACTTGACAACCTAATTAGTTCCTCAATTGCATTTGAATGAATTATTTGAAACCCCTTTAGGGATTCTAGCTAGATGAACTTTCATACACACTCTCTAACAACATCACCATGTTTCTTGTGTGGAGGATCCCATCATTTGGAAATTTTATTTTGAAAGTAAAGCAGTGGAGGAGGCCCCGCATCGAGTTTTTTTTGTAAGTATATAGTAAAAACCCAAATTTGGGTCTCTGAGGATTTGAACTAGAGTGGTTAGATTGGGCATGTACTTATCTAACCAAGTGAGACAGGCTCACTTCTTCATCCCTTGAAAATTTACAACAAATGGGCGCTAAGTGTTCAACTCTGCTTATAAGACTTAGTTCCTAGGACCCCCTTGCTCTTTAGAGACAATCATATAGAAGGCCTATGCACATGCCCCATTTCTTCTCATGGCTAGCTGTTCAGAATAGGATTTGTACTTCGGATAGCCTGGTTAAGAGGAGATGCCCTCATCAATCCACATGCTAGCTTTGCAAGTGTGCCCTTGAAAGATACATCCATTTCTAATGTCATTACTCCAGAAGAAACCGGATTGCTGCGGCTTCCTGGCTTTCATTCCTTCGCTTCAATATGTCAATCTTTAAGGTGTATAATTGCAGTAAGATCCACAAATATATTAATTATCATCAATATTTATATTAAGAACATCAAAAGTAATAGAAATTACAACTAGGTACTTGGATCGAGGGGCGGACCTAGCTGAAAAACAAAATGGGGCCAAAGTGAGCGGGGGCCTTGTTTTTAGGTTTTTTGGGATCCAACTAGTAAAAATTTAGGCTACAAAGCACAACATATAGAATTCCCTAAAAAAAAAACATATAGAAATTGAGTCGGGGGATAGGCCCCCACTCAGACCAATGTAGATATGCCCCTTCTTAGACCACCTAGTGACGACTACGGGTGTTGGAGAGAGCCAAATGCGTGTCGCCATCCTCGCCCTCCATCACATGAGTCTGTCAAAGATTGTCATAATAGATATATGTGTAGTTGGCATACGAAAAGTCGCCTTGCTAAAGCCCCACGCCAATGATGAGAACTTTAGATCGGAACAGCCAGACGTGGAACCACACAAGCACATGCCAGATATTAGGAGATCCGTCGGGAACATAAATCCAAACGCCCTCCGCTGAAGCATAAACACACTGCTAAGACAGGATAGATTAGCACTACAACAAAAATAGGCCGTAGAGACATTATTTTGGGGTCCTAGAGAAATTATATCTGCCTCTACACTAGACTAGAGATTTTCTCGTTTGTTAAGTGTCACATAATTGCGGCAGTGTGTCTAGGAATAAAAGACACTTCTAAAATGTCTTTACATATTGTAAGACACTTTGTAGAGTTACTACATATTGTCCATATATTCTATAAGACATTAATAAAGATATTTCGTTATGTCATTATTGTTGGAGATATGCCCAAGAGGCAATAATAAAATGGTTATTATAATATATCTTTGTGTTTATGATAATGTTTGCATACCATGCTATAATTGTATTAACCGAAACATTGATACATGTGTGTTAT
Organism: Lolium multiflorum; assembly: GCA_030979885.1. NCBI lineage: Eukaryota > Viridiplantae > Streptophyta > Magnoliopsida > Poales > Poaceae > Lolium > Lolium multiflorum. The sequence goes on along the minus strand of CM061748.1, from coordinate 308,858,860 downwards.
GTAAACAACAAGGAGTCCCTAGTAAGCCTCTTGTATAACTAGCTTGTTGATTAATGGATGATCATGGTTTCGTGATCATGAACATTGGATGTTATTAATAACAAGGTTATGTCATTAGGTGAATGATATAATGGACACACACCCAAATGAGCGTAGCATAAGATCAAGTCATTAAGTTCATTTGCTATAAGCTTTCAATACATAGTTGTCTTAATCCTTCGACCATGAGATCATGTAAATCACTTACACCGAAAGGGTACTTTGATTACATCAAACGTCATTGCGTAAATGGGTGACAATAAAGGTGGGATTAAGTATTCGGAAAGTGTGAGTTGAGGCATATGGATCAATAGTGGGATTTGTCCATCCTGATGACGGATAGATATACTTTGGGCCCTCTCGGTGGGATGTCATCTGATTAGCTTGCAAGCATATGAATGGTTCATAAGAGATCACATACCACGGTACGAGTAAAGAGTACTTGTCGGTAACGAGGTTGAACAAGGTATGGAGATACCGATGATCGAACCTCGGATAAGTAAAATATCGCGTGACAAAGGGAATCGGCATCGTATGTAAATGGTTCAATAGATCACTAAGTCATCGTTGATGTGGGAGCCATTATGGATCTCCAGGATCCCGCTATTGGTTATTGCTCGGAGAGGAGTCTCGACCATGTCTGCATAGTTCGCGAACCGTAGGGTGACGGTTCGATGTCGCATAAGTAGATTTGAATATGGTATGGAGACGAAGTTTGTTCGGAGTCTCGGATGTGATCCAGGATGTCACGAGGAGGTCCGGAATAGTCCGAGAATAAGATTCATATAAGGGAAGTTGATTTCTAGGTTTCGGAAAAGTTCGGATTTTTCCGGTGGATGACCTGGAAGGTTCTAGAAGGTTCCGGGGTCCCACCGGTGGGCCCACGACCCTAGGAGGCCTAGCATGGGCCGAGGGTGCTCCCTAGCCTAATGGGCCAGGGGCACATGCCCTCAAGGCCCGGCCAACCCTAGGGTTTTCCCCAAAACCCTAGGGGGATCAACTTGGGGGAAAGAAATCCTCTTCCCCCCACTTGGCCGCCGCCCTAACCCTAGATGGGAAAGGGGGACACCCCACCGACCCTCCCCTATATAAAGAGGGGAGGGTGGCCGGCCACCATCCTGGATTTGCCCCCTCCTCTGCCGCCTCTCTCCTCCATACGCTGTCCGTTGGCGAAGCCCTGCAGCTTTTCTTCCTCCACCACCACCACCACGCCGTCGTGCTGCTGGAATTGGAGGAGATCTACCACACCTCCGCTGCCCGCTGGAACGGGGAGAGGAAGGGCTTCATCGACACCGTACGCGCCGCGAGTACGGAAGTCTTTGCCGGATGCGGCAGGGGATGATCGTCTACATCAACAACGAGATCGATCTCGTAGGCTTTGGAAATCATCAAGGGTTAGTATCTTGTCAATCTCGTTGCTTCGATCTTGTAGATTAGATCTTGGGTGTTCCATAGATTAGATCTTGGATTTATTCGTCTTGCGGTAGGAAATTTTTGTTTTCTATGCTACGAACCCCATCGATGGTATCAGAGCCATGTCTATGCATAGATCTGTTGCACGAGTAGAACACAATGGTTTTGTGGGCGTTGATGCTTTTGTTGCTTTAGTTTGTGTACTTTGCATCTTGCGGGATGGTGGGATGAAGCGGCCGGGCTAACTTTACATGACCGTCTCATGAGACTTGCTCCACGCTTGACATGCAACTTGTATTGCATAAGTGGCTTTGCGGGTGTCTGTCTCTCCCACCATAGTGAAGATTCCAATTTGCACTTTCTATTTTCAACACTAGTATCACCGTTGTGGTTCATGTTCGTAGGTAGATTGGATCTTACTCGAAAACCCTAAACCACGTAAAATATGCAAACCAAATTAGAGGCGTCTAACTTGTTTTTGCAGGGTTTGGTGATGTGATATGGCCATGATGTGATGATGATTATATTTGATGTATGAGATGTTCATTATTGTATTATGGCAACCGGCAGGAGCCTAATGGTTGTCTTTAATTTTTGTTAAAGACCTGCGTGTCTATTCATCATGTAATAGCTTTATTTCAAATAGTTGTTATAGTAGCTATAAGTGATGGACAACCATGAAGCGCGCCACGGACCTTGGTGCAATGCTGGTGATGATGGAGATCATGATCATGTGCTTTGGAGATGGAGATCAAAAGCACAAGAAGAAAGGCCATATCATATCACATATTATGAATTGCATGTGATGTTAATCCTTTATGCATCTTATCTTGCTTAGATCGCGACAGTAGCATTATAAGATGATCCCTCTCACTAAATATCAAGATAATAAAGTGTTCATCCTTAGTATGCACCGTTGCTAAGACTTGTCGTTTCGAAGCATCTCGTGATGATCGGGTGTGATAGACTCTACATGTGCATACAACGGGTGCAAGCACACGCGATACTAAGGTTGCCTTGACGAGCCTAGCATGTACAGACATGGTCTCGAACACGGGATACCGAAAGGTAGAGCATGAGTCATATGAATGATATGATGAACACTTGGAGTGTTCGCCTTTGAAGCTACATCTTTTCTCGTGATGATCGGACTTGGTGTAGTGGATTTGGTTCGTGTAATCACTAAGACAATGCGAGGGATGTTGTTTTGAGTGGGTTCACCTAGTTAATTGAAGAATTAAAAATGAACTCAAATTATCATGAACATAGTCTGAATAGTATTTTGAATTAAATTTGTAGAATTGGCATCCGTTTTCTACCATGCACTAGTCTTGCAATTGAGATAGAAATACTGTTAAGTCTGATAAGTAACTTTACGGACTGGTACCGTATTGTTAAAGAATCAAGATATGATTAAGTCCTAACAAAACTTTTAGTAAACCTCACATTAATGATTCAAAGAGCAATGGTTTCAATTAGTACCTTAAATCATCTTGTCTCCGTGATACTTGAAATTTCAAATCCGTTTGAAATGTAAGGAGCTGAAAATTTTGTTTTCAGAAATAAGCAAGGTATGAGATATATGTGATATCTAAGACCCTATTGCAAGATGATAGAATATAATTTGGTGATACTACATAAACTCATAAGTTTTATGGGAATGTACGAAGGTTGAAAACGCGGCCAATCCTCCAACTAGTTGGGCACTAACGATATTAGCATATCCATGAAGTGATCATCCTTAGTATGCACCGTTGCTAAGACTCGTCGCTTCAAGCATCTCGTGATGATCGGGTGTTATAGATTCTACGTGTGCAACGGGTGCAAGACAGATTTGCACATGCGAATACTAAGGTTAAAACTTTCGAGCCTAGCATGTACAGACATGGTCTCGGAAAGTCGTCATGATTTGATGGATAAAATTATGAGTGAAATTGTTCATTACATTAAAGGTTACTAATAGTGAAATCTAGAACGCTTGTCATGTGATGATCAACTTCAAGGTAAGAACCTCAAGGTTATTGGTATTTGACCAATGGACCTAGAAGTTATTGAAGGTGAAGTGTTTTTCTGAGAATGAGGAAAGCTAAAAGAGAAACTACAAAAGATATTTTGGCAGAAAGAAAGAAAATACTAGAAAGTCTAGCTCAGGTGTATATAGATGATATACATGTTATGAATGTATTCCTTGTTTTGGTCACACAATGAAATTCTTGGGTATTAGTACCATATTGGTTGGTATGAGGTGTCATACAATACAACGCAATACAAGAATATGATGGCCTAAGTGACTGAAAAGGAATGTAATGCACGTCTGGAACAAAAATAAAGTGTTATTATGTTCGTCGTTGGCATTCTGTCTAGCCATTCAGATTTATAATAAAGAACTTTATAATTGTTGTTTTGTTCTGGTTAAATGAAAACAATGAGTTGTTCAAATTGTAACATTCCATGTACGATGGATAAGTTGTTATAAATCTTTATGGTGAAGCACACATACATAACACTACGCTATAAGGCAATGATATATGAATTCCACTCATTAGTGGAACCGCCATTTAGGTCATGTTAGAAAGGAACATGAAGGAACTCCATGCAAATGGACTTTTGGAGTCATTTGATTTCTGAATCATTTGGCGCTTGCAAATCTCTTCTAAAGAGAATGACTTAAATCCCGTTCATAGGCCAAGAGTTGAACGGGCAATTAACTTAGTGGAAACATACATGGTGATGTATATGGTTCACTGGGCATAGTTGTGCGGGAGATTCTTCTACTTCATGAAAACTTCTAACAATGAATTGAGTATATATGTGGATATATTCGATAAGGAAGAAGTTTGAAACATTTGAAAGGATTCAAATAAATTTCAGCATGAAGTGAAATCATCGTAATAGAAAAGTCAAATATCTATGATTTGATCATGGTGGAAATATTTGAATTAAGAGTTTTAGCGAACATCTAAGAGAGTTATGAAATTGTTCTACTACTCGTTTCTTGGAGTATCATAGTGATGATGGAGTATCCAAGAGACGTATCCAAAACTTGTTGGATTAATGATGAGATAAAATAAAATGACGCCATTTTTTTGGATTATGCTTTAGAGACTACCGCTTTTACACTGAATAGAGCATCATCATGATCCATTGAAATGACACCATATGAGTTATGGCATGGGTATAAACCCTAATAGTCCTTTCTTAAATTTTGGTATGCGTAGCATAAGTGAATGAGTTTACAACCAAAATCGGATGAATGTCTTTGTTGGTTATCCCAGATAATTGATTGGGAATTCTTTCCACTATTAAGTAAAAGACAAAAGTGTTTGTTATGAAATTGTTTTCTAGCGAAGTATTTGAGTGGGAGGACAATGGAACTTGATAAGTTTCATGAACCTGAGCGTGATGATCAGAGTAGCACAGCATCGGAAATGGTTCCGGGAAGCAGCTACGAAGATCATGGCTCCCATGTCTATAAAGTGTTATAGTCATGGAAATCAAAGTACCTATTGAACCTTGTAGATATGGTTTACTTTGTGATCAAATGAATGATTTGTGAACAAAGGATTGATTTTGAACAATGATAAACCAACTACATACAAAGAAGTTATGATGGGCCCTGACTCCGTTAAAATGGCTATGCTCCATGAAATCCGAGATAGGTGAACACTTTTTGAAAGTAAATGGATCTATAAAATTGATGGACTTGGATACAATATCCTTAAAGAAGCTTGACTTATCGAAAAGTTGTTTACGACAAAGTTCAAAGAGTTGACTACGATAAGATTAGATCTTCCGTGGCAATGCTTATAGTCTATGTGGATTATTCTAGTAATCGCTACATATTTCTTTTATGAGATATGATAGTAGGATGGCAGAAATACATTTCTTACCAGAAGTATGTATGAAGGATGTATACCAGATACAACCAAGAGTTTTGCCGGGAATACTAGATAGGTATACAAACTTCAATTGGATGAAGTAAGTATCGCGGAGTTGGAATCTTCACCGGATGAAATAATCAAAGAGTTTTGATTTCATCAGAAATGATGAAGATGCTTGCATTTGCAAGAAATTAAGTGGGAGCGCTGAGACATATTTATGTAGATGACATATCGTTGATTAAATATAATGTAATCATGTACTTGATGTGATTAAAAGGTTTCATTGAGAATTAATTTCAATGAAAGGATATGGACTGAAACATATTTAGTGTCAAGATCTATGAAGATAGATTGAAACACATAATAAGTTTAAGTCAAAGTACATAGAATGAATATTGAAGTGGTTCAATATAAAAATATTAAGAAGGTGTTCTTTTCATGTGAAGGTTTAACAAGACTTGAGTGTATTTGACACTTGATGAGTAAAAACAAATGAGTGATTTCAGATCACGAATAATATGTACAAAGTCAGATGTCCTGTGCTCTAAAATGTTATGAGCATATACCAGAATGATTCATGTAATGATCATTGGACAACAGTAAGAATATCCCTGAGTCCTTTAGAAGAACCAAGGATATATATATATATAGTTTTTATGGGGTAGTGACAAACAAATCTGTAAGGTGTTGCACCGATATTAGTTTGGTTACATATAAAAATGAAATTTCAATCTCAATTAGGCTAAGTGTTGTTTATAAGGTAGCACAATGAGCTAGAAGAAGTCTATGCTAGATTTAGATCAGTTCTAAATATTGTGACGGATTCTACAAACGAAGGCAGAGTATGTCATTATTTTGACAATGACTGAGGATGTTAAGTCAAGGAGTTCTTTGAGAACTTGGTGTAGTTCCGATGTCAGAACTTTGAAGCTATATTGTGTGTGACAATATTAGTGACTTATTTCAGACCGCGGAATTAAGGTTCCACGAGACTAAGCATATACAATTAATGCCGACTCATTTGGAAAATGGGTGATGCGTTGAGACGCAAATGAATTGCAAAATACATACGTTTCTGAGCATGTCAGATCCGTTGACTAAAACCTCTCCGAGCAAAACATGATAAGCACCGAAGACCAAGGTGTTATATCTTTACATATGTAAACTAGATTATTGACTCTAGTGCAAGTGGAGACTGATATGCCCAAGAGGCAATAATAAAATGGTTATTATAATATATCTTTGTGTTTATGATAATGTTTGCATACCATGCTATAATTGTATTAACCGAAACATTGATACATGTGTGTTATGTAAACAACAAGGAGTCCCTAGTAAGCCTCTTGTATAACTAGCTTGTTGATTAATGGATGATCATGGTTTCGTGATCATGAACATTGGATGTTATTAATAACAAGGTTATGTCATTAGGTGAATGATATAATGGACACACACCCAAATGAGCGTAGCATAAGATCAAGTCATTAAGTTCATTTGCTATAAGCTTTCAATACATAGTTGTCTTAATCCTTCGACCATGAGATCATGTAAATCACTTACAGAAAGGGTACTTTGATTACATCAAACGTCATTGCGTAAATGGGTGACAATAAAGGTGAGATTAAGTATTCGGAAAGTGTGAGTTGAGGCATATGGATCAATAGTGGGATTTGTCCATCCTGATGACGGATAGATATACTCTGGGCCCTCTCGGTGGGATGTCATCGATTAGCTTGCAAGCATATGAATGGTTCATAAGAGATCACATACCACGGTACGAGTAAAGAGTACTTGTCGGTAACGAGGTTGAACAAGGTATGGAGAAACGATGATCGAACCTCGGACAAGTAAAATATCGCGTGACAAAGGGAATCGGCATCGTATGTAAATGGTTCAATCGATCACTAAGTCATCGTTGAATATGTGGGAGCCATTATGGATCTCCAGATCCCGCTATTGGTTATTGCTCGGAGAGGAGTCTCGACCATGTGCATAGTTCGCGAACCGTAGGGTGACGCGCTTAAGGTTCGATGTCGCATAAGTAGATTTGAATATGGTATGGAGACGAAGTTTGTTCGAGTCTCGGATGTGATCCAGGATGTCACGAGGAGGTCCGGAATAGTCGGAGAATAGGATTCATATAAGGAAGTTGATTTCTAGGTTTCGGAAAAGTTCGGGATTTTTCCGGTGGATGACCGGAAGGTTCTAGAAGGTTCCGGGGTCCCACCAGTGGGCCCACGACCCTAGGAGGCCTAGCATGGGCCGAGGGGTGCTCCTAGCCTAATGGGCCAGGGCACATGCCCCTCAAGGCCTGCCAACCCTAGGGTTTTCCCAAAACCCTAGGGGGATCAACTTGGGGGAATCTCCTCCCCCCACTTGGCCGCCGCCCCCTAACCCTAGATGGGAAGGGGGGCCAAGCCCCCTCCCTATATAAGAGGGGAGGGTGGCTCCATCCACTGGATTTGCCCCCTCTGGCCGCCTCTCTCCTCCACCATCTTGGCGAAGCCCTGCAGCTTTCTTCCTCCACCACCACCACCACGCCGTCGTGCTGCTGGAATTTGGAGGAGATCTACCACACCTCCGCTGCCCGCCGGAACGGGGAGAGGAAGGGCTTCATCGACACCGTACGCGCGACCGAGTACGGAAGTGCTGCCGGATTGCAGCACTGGGGATGATCGTCTACATCAACAACGAGATCGATCTCGTAGGCTTTGGAAATCATCAAGGGTTAGTATCTTGTCAATCTCGTTGCTTCGATCTTGTAGATTAGATCTTGGGTGTTCCATAGATTAGATCTTGGATTTATTCGTCTTGCGGTAGGAAATTTTTTGTTTTCTATGCTACGAACCCCATCAATTATTTCTAGAATAGAAAAAAGCAAATTATAAAAACGTAACGAGAAATCCTCGAAGTCAAGATCTCCAGAAAAAGTTTTTACTCATCTAACCATTTAGCCTCACACAACACCTTGTTAATACTACTAAAGAAATCTTATCACTACTATATTGAATGCTTTAAAGTTATGTAAAATGCCTCTATAGAATATAAAGTGTCTCAAACCATGTCTCTAACTATAATTTAAGGTCACTTTATGAACTGCCTTAGAAATGTGTCGATGTGATTTCTTGCGAAAATTTATTAAGTGTCTCATAGAATGCCTTTAAAACGTATTTGATACTTACAACAAAAATGTCTCAACTAGTGTCTCTATAGTTAAGACACTTTAGATAGTATCTAAAAGAAGCGACTCTACATCATGGAAAGTGCCTCTACATGATAATTTCACAATTTTATAGAGGCAAATCATAAAGCGTCTCTAGAGAAGTGCCTCTACGGGCTGATTTTGTTGTAATGTAGGGAGGACCTTATTCAGACTTCAAGATGTCACACATCACCTCACCACCTTGAATAAGACACTCAAACAATCTTTAAAAAGAGAGTGGGAACCCTGCCAAAGGTGAGGGGCGGTGGTCGGCCGCACGCCCACAAGGCCCCAAGGGCAACCGGAGGCGGGACGGACCTACAGAGTCGCCGACTAGGGGGGAGGGGGGGACCCTATATGGGTTCTGGGTCGCCTTCTCTCACCCTAACATACGTGCTCAATTTTGCTCTCCAAATCGGCTAACTTAAATAAAACAAGAAAAGGCGACAATGTAAAGAAAATGAAACACCTCTTATGCCGTGAAGAGGTCATTCCTCTTCCTCTTAATCTATTTTCTATTTTCACTCTCCTTCAAGTTAACATGAAAAGCTTGTTTTTGATGTCATCTATGTATGAAAAGCTGACGCGCCATCATTACAAAATTCCTGATGTCACGGCAGTTTTTATGCCAACTAGATTCGTAAATTTGTGAATGCATGCAGTTGCATATATATGTGAAATCTAAAGGATGAAGATTCAGGAGATCACAGATTGATCCGGTCACACCTTGGAAACTTTTACAACCGACGACATATAGTCCACATGATCATATATATATTTGCACGTGCATCATGTCACGCAGGGCAAGTCAGTCGTCAACACGAAGAAAGTACGGAGCAGTATATCTTTTTTCAGCATTTTGTTTATCCATTCCCATTAAGGTAATGGTAAAGCCGGATCGCCGTGCAGATTGTACCGGACGAAAGAAAGGTGATGCTTAATAATTATGATTAGTAGGACTCTAATCTAATGCCCAACAGGCAAAAGGATAAAGATGAGGCTCAGGACTATGATGTCTGAGCTAGTAGTCCTAAATCCTAGGCTTATCAAAAGAACACCGCTCTGATGGTGCATTTTTGGCTGCATGCATGGACAAAATGATCCTCACACACGTCTTGCTCTCTGCCATGTCCACAACAACAATTCAATAGACTAGAAAATTCAGAAGGGGGCTACAGATACATATCATCTCAACATTTTCTCCGATAAATCACGACTAGCACCTAATAGAAAAGGACGGAGTCTGTACCACATTTCATCACGCATCACAATCGGGAAGAAAGAGGAAAATATGTGGAGGCGACATGTCTTGATCGACCACGGATCGTCACAAGCACACAGATCACATTGGGACTCCGAGCCCGAACAAAGATACGTATTAGGCGGACGATCGTTGTCCTCACCACGGCGTGCCTGGGCTAATTTACATCTTCTGGCAGCATGTTTCACGGATGTCCAATCTCCTTTTTCGGGGCGTCCGGATCAGAAAAAGATTGACTGGACTGAAGCTGAAGATGAAGATGATAATACAGGGATAGAAAACTGATTTCCTGCCTGACTAACGACCGGTGACTGACCGGCGACGATGACCGCTGACTCCTGCATAAACCTCCAGAAAAACACACACCAACATCAAAATGTCTTACCATTAGCACATGTAAATGTATGGACGGTGGCGCAGCTCATCAGTCTAATCTGACGACCACCAAGTTCAGTTTACCTGCGGTACCAGTCATGGTCTGACTCGCATCCACCGCTGAAATTAACTCTCCAAGAACTCGTGAGCACATCAATGGAAAATGAGAAATCAGATCCTCCACCCAGGACCCGACATGTCACCGTTGTTTACTTCTCCATAGAAAACGAAGTACGGCTTGAACTTGAATTTATATAGCCGCTAGTTGCTGCGTTGAATAAACACCGCCGCAGCTCACAAGCAAGTTCACGGGATTGGGAGATCCGATGACAGGTATACGTACGGATGATGCTGAGATTGCTGCGGTGTGCATCCGAGAATTCTTGCGGCCGCCGGGTCAACTTTGTGGCGGGGGCGGCGTCATGTCAGTCTCCCCTGGCCGTCGATCCAGAGCCACCCGACAGGTGCAGATGTCACACGCTGGCCACTTGGACCTCGTGGCATGGATGGTCCACATGCAAGTGGTGCTCCAAGATTATCTCGTCTCTTGTCCCTCAAATCTTGCAAAATGATTTTAATGCCTAGACACCGCTCGTTCCAAGGTTCCCGTGGAAAACTACCTATGTTCTCTATCATTACCAGCAAGTTTTTTTTTTTTTTTTCCAGCATCACGTTCACAAGGTATCTTGAGGTTGGAAGAATTGATGAACGCGTCGCATGGGTTAAATCACGGAATAATCAGGGTAAATCACAAATGCGTTCAGGCTCCAGGTGAAATGAGGCCAGAGCCAAGCTCTGTTTGCCATTACCAGCAAGTTGAAAGGAAGAAGAAAAGGTTCTAAACTGAAGGGACTATATGGTTCGTTACAGATACCTAGATGGTAGCAGCATGGCATGTATGTGTAGTTTAGCTGCTTGATCCAAGGAGCGAGGTGATGGATGGGGTTCCTGTCTCCAGCGGTTAAGGAAATAAAGTTGGCCGGCCGGTAGGCATGGCTCGTAGGACGGCGGACCGTTTCCCGGCGAGGACGTACTGATTGATTGATCGAGCCGGCATGTTAGAGTAACATGGTCCCTCGAGCGTCGATTAGGTGGTCACCATGCTCTCGATGCACGCCATTGACAGCCATCCCAGCCTCACGGCGAATCCTGCTCCAGTCTCTAGTTTTGTACTACTACCTAGTGGCGTTGGCAGATCATCTTCCTGAATTTTCATATCTAAGCATAGTTACATATCCAGTCTCTAGCTAGTTTTGTACTACTGGCGTCGGCCGATTATTTTCCTGGGGTTTTTTTATGTAAACATTGTCACATTTATAAAATAACTAAATGGCCACTTCATTCGGAGGTAAAAGTGATGGCTAGCTACATGGACAGGGAGAGTATAGTATTTTCATTATGGTGAACTGGGGAAGAAGAAGCCTTCAAACCGATTAGCCTACTTGCAGCATGGCCTCTCTGCCCTCTCTACATAACAATAGTAGTATTACTAGTTTCCGAAAGGACTTGCCTTTTGGATATTTTTATTAAGATGAAATCATGAGATTGTTTTCGTCAAGCGCAGCAGTATTATTTTCCTATTCGATTTGACTTGGGACATGGCTCATGGAGCAATCAGAGAGCTAAATTAACCCCTCTGGCCCCAGAGAAAAGTTCAATTATTACAAATTGTTTTCCCCCAAAGGTCCATTGCGTCTGGTGTCACAGTTGACTCCAGTTGGGTTCAGCTTTTGCAAACTGTACATAATACCTGTGCCGCACTTAATCGAGTTTTTCCTGATCAGATTTGGATTTCCTTGCCTGCTCAATCATGTCCTGGCAGAACAAATTGCTGGGAAAACCAGCTAAAAGCCAAAATATTACATTACAAGAAAGACAAATCATGTGCAAATTCAGATCAAAGCCATATGCAATAATGCATTTGGTAGGGTTGACCCCCAGCCTGCACTCACACATACATGCAGCCTCATCAGTCACCTCTCATGCCCCAGGCCGGCCACACACATAATTCGAGCTCCACATCACATGGCCACATGAGTTCGTTGCACAAGAGAGAGGAATCTTGTGCTGCTATCATCATCCGAAGGAATAGGATACTGGCAAGGGAAAAGTAAAGTTTGAAGACTTGGATACAGATGATTTAACAAGATACGTTGTTGTCTGAACCTGTCCCGTTCCTTTTTTTTTTTTACCGGTGGTTACGTGTCGGAGATGTCTGACGGAATTGCTATTCTAAGCCTGTCGTGATAATGCAGGATAATTTAAGTTCTCTCCCAAAGGCAAAGTTTTCAACTTGGGGGTCATAGTCAAGTATTTGTTAGAGTTTCAGGTCCGAATATAGAACGTTGTGACTACGCCGTATTTTGTATTTTACAGAAGTATAGACAGAATCATTACCATATGTCGACATGAGAACACACAGCCACACTGGTAGTAACCAAATGCATGCATTACATCAGGTTTTGGTGGAACTATTCTTGATGGCGCCACAACGGCATTCATTTCTGAGCGCGAAACAAACAGAACAAGTCTTCCCTTATGCTGTTAGCCACTTAGCCCTCGCGAGCACTACAAGTCCTGATGGTATTACGCAGAACAACAACGTCAGAATTTATTGCCATATGGCCGTTCAGTTTGAATATTATCGCCTGTCCATTATTGTGGGCAAGCAGTCCTGATAATTGGTCAGCTTTCCCCTGTGGATGATATGGGTTCCCTTAATCATGTCCTGAATTAGTCGAGCTGCAACCAATGCGAGTTCAGACTTCAGAAACAGAGTACTGCTGCCTACCAACAAGATCAGAGGCAGTTCCTTAGGAAAGTTGTCAGGTTGTCAATGGCAACTTCATGGCCCTAGCTAGAGACAGGTTCAGAAAATTCTCCGCAGAAATTTCAGAGAGCATAGAGATGATGTGCTGAACCAGAGAACATAGCAATCCACAGGCACCATCAGCAATTACAATGGAACGTTATCCCAACTTTCATTTGAAGAAACACGCTAGGCTTGGGAGATCTGAACTTTGCTAAACCTCTGCTGGCTGGCGATTCAGTTAAATAAGTAAAAGAACTCCGCATGATCTCATGATCCTAGTGGTTAACTAACCAAATGGCGCCAAAGTATTTTTAGATACAAAAATTGGCACCAAAGCAAGTTGCCGAACACAGAGCAGGCGATTAGCTAAGCAGGAATTGTACTTTACACAACAAACTTTGTCATCTATCTCGCCCCCAAATGGCATTATAATCTGTATCACAAGTACTGATAATTGGTCAGCTTTCCCTTGTGGATGATTTGGTCTCCCTTAATGAATGTACTTAACTCGTCAAGCTGCAACCAACCTGACTACAGTGGCAAGTACTTCTGCTTACCAACAAGATCACAGAGTCCCTCTTGCTGGTGGTTTCATTGTGCCACTAGCTATAGACAGGTTCAGAAAATTCTCGGCAGAATTTTCAGAGATGATAGAGATGATGTTCTGAGCCATAAAACATAGCAATCAACAGACACTAAATGCAACTCCAGTGAAACTTCCTCCCATCTTGTACCAATGTTTGGGAAGGGTTAAGATATCTGAACTGCTGCACCCCAGCGAGTGATTCAGTTTATTAAGTAAAATAACTCCACATGATCCTACTGGTTAACTAACCAAATGGCACCAACGCTTTCAGTTTAAAAAGTGGATCCAAATTAAGTTGGGGGACACAAAAAAAAGTAGGCAATTAGCTAAGCACGGATGGTACTTTATGTACCAAACTTTGTCATCTATCTCGCCCCTAAATGGCATTATAATCTCTTTGACGAGTTCGTTTTCGCCACACTAACGTGGTAACCAGCTCTGATTGATGGAATCTCAGTATGTTAACTCTGTTTGGAAAAATAAGCTGTGCTAGTGGCATGACGTGTCGCTGGCAGAGGTACATCGCATTATCCTAAAGGACATGGGTTCCTACGTAGGTACCGCATTAGCAGAGCTAAACAATCTAGACATCTAGCTAGCATTGGCCTGGGGTTACATCATAATGCAGGCTCAAAGCTGGTACATGTACCTGTTTACGGTTGTTAGTGCCCGGGCTCTTTAGACCCTTTCTTGCCTAAATTAAACTTAGCTCGGTTCTAAATCAGCAAAAAGAACTATATTGGGAAGGCAAAGTACATCATCTCACTTTGGAGCTTTAGGCTCTATAAATTTTTATATGCGGCATCATTCTGGTGGCGCGATCACGCTAGGTCGCTAGCCGCCTCGAGGATCAGACACCGGAGCGTGCATGGTTGCAGCTCGTGCTTCTACCTGAACGATTCTTTGAACGATTATTCAGTCAGTCAGTTAGTCCGCCCCTAGCTCGTGACCTCGTGTGCTTCTACCTGGCAGTGTTGTTTTGATTTGGGTGTTGAAAGTCATCTTCACCGCTGGAATTTTCTTCGGTCGTGGAGTCATGGAGGCATGGGCACTTTGCACCTTGGAGGGTGTAACAGCACATCACGGTACATAAGTCTCAACGAGACAATGATTGATCGATCGATCAGTGGTCTGAATTGATGACGTTTGCCGTGGACTGCAGGAGGAGACGTGAATGGTGTTCGAAGACACGGCGCATGCCGATTCTGACCAGCATCTGGAGGTCGTGTCTCGACACATTATTGAAGTCTACGTATGAGGCAAAGCGTCCATGTTTACGATATGGGGGCAGGGAATCAAGGAATAGAAGATTGATTGTTCCATGTAGTACGTACGTACTCGATCGCGTGGAAGGTTCTACTGCGCCTGAACAATTGTTCAGTCAGTCCACGCCTAGCTCGATCATGTGCTTTTTTGTCTGTCATGCGGTGTTGATTTTGGCGCGGAAAATTGTGTTTGACGTTGGAAATTCCTTCGCTCGTGCTCGTGGAGTTTGATGGGGCCATGGTTTTGGTTGCAGGGTAACAACGTACACAGCACAGAACAGTGCAGCCATCTCAATGATTCGACAATTGATCAGTAACGTTTATGTCCGACTGTTTGGACAAACTTCTTGTCAAATGCTGTACAAGACGGGAATGACAATCATGGAAACGGCGAATGCCTAGTTTGTCCGACAACTAGCGATCATCGATGTTAAATTTGAGATATTATGGAAATTACAACTTGTTATGATTTGGGGCAAGAAATCTGCTAGCAATAGATCTTCCCCTTATTCTGTATTTTTTTAAAGATCTTTCGCTGATTCTGCTGGGTTGGATTAACAGCTGTAGTCATTTCAAGAGTTGTATCCCCAGCTAGTACTGAGAAAATTCCATGAACAGCGTGCTCCGGGTGTCACTTTGTCCTAAAAATATTACTAGTCTTTTTTTTTTTTTTTTTTTTGAGGATAAAAAATATTACTAGTCTGACAGCCTCTTGTTATCAGTTTTGTGCTCGCACTGACTTGTTGTGAGTAACGCCAAGTCCAGGAAATGCACAAACGCCGGCGCGGCGATATATGGGCTGATGCCGCGCTGCGATCTATGTGCACAAGCCCACTGGGTCGGTAGAAAGCTATTTTCTTTCCAGCGGAGCGCTGGGCAAACCATATTCGCTGCTCTGTGCGGCAGGAAATAGTTCCCGCCTACAGCGGGGCAGCGGGCGACCGAGTGGGCTCGCCCATTACCTGCGACGGGATGACTTTGTTTTTTTGTTTCTCTGGTTTTATTTCGGATTTATGGTTTTTCCTTGACTTTTCTGGTTTTTCTAGTTAGGTTTTTCTGAACGATTTTAGAATTAGATTTTTTCAAATTCAAACATTTTTTGTTTTTGAATATATTTTAATTTAAACATTTTAAAGTAAGAACATTTTTCATTTTGAATATTTTTTGGATACGAACATTTTTCAAATTCGATCATTTTATTTTTGATTTTTTATTTGGAATATTTTTCAAGTTTGAACATTTTTTAGATTTGAATATGTTTTAAGTTCGAACATTTTTGGTTTAAACATTTTTTAGTTTAGAATTTAAATTCAAATATTTCTGAAATTTAAAAGTTTTGCGTAAACAGAAGTAAAGGAGAATACTACGTTTTAGTGGGCCTCAATTGGAGCATCCCACGATGAAAACACTCTAGGCGGGAGCGAATCCGTCCCGCGCAAAGCGGAGAGTAGGCGCCCTCGGAGTTCCGGCTACGTTGCGATAGTGGATCCTATACACCGCACTCGTGGAAACGACTCCCGTTTCGTTTACACAATTTGTACATGCCACAATCGTCGGCACAACGTACCCTTGTGTCGCTCTAATGGGCCATGCCCAGTTATGTTGTCACGCTCCATTGTTTATGTCTAGCCTAAGTACCAAGGCGTGGCTGGTTTTTTCGAGTTTTTCTATGAGGTTTTGCTTATTACCTCTAGTTTTTTACGTCCGGTTTTTAGGGTTGCTCGGATTTTTCAATTTGTTCTAATTCCGAATTTGTTCAGATTTTATTTTATTTTGTTTGGATTTGATTTGTTAATTTCGATTTTTCAGACTTTGATCCTGTTTGGATCTGGAATTGTTTGCTTTCTTAAAAAAATCTTCATATTTTGAAAATATTTCGGATTTGAAAAAGGTTGGAATTCAAAATTGTTTAGATTTTGATTGGTTCGGTGGTTGTGGCACCTTTGTTCGAGAACGTATCACATTGAAATGCTACAAGTTCTATAAATCTGAAAATGGCAGCGCGAGCCATTGGAGCTTGTACCAAGCTCTAGATCAACTTCCCCAATTCCACCTCAACAATTTTGCATGAATCCCCTCAAAGGAAAATCAAAAAGCCATCACACCCATGATGACCCATAAGTATAGGGGATCGCAACAGTCTTCGAGGGAAGTATTACCCAATTTATTGATTCGACACAAGGGGAGACAAAGAACACTTGGAAGCCTTAACAACGGAGTTGTCAATTCAGTTGCACTGGAAACAGACTTGCTCGCAAGAGTTTATCGATAGTAACGATTTATAGCGATAGCAGTAGTGAAATAACGAGTAACAAAGGCATTAGTGATTTTAGTAAACAAGCAGGATTAAAATACTGTAGGCATGGGGACGGATGACGGGTGTTGCATGGATGAGAGAAACTCATGTAACAATCATAGCAGGGCATTTGCAGATAATAATAAAATGGTGTCCAAGTACAAAGCAATCAATAGGCATGTGTTCCATATATAGTCGTGCGTGCTGAGAAACTTGCACAACATCTTTTGTCCTACCAGCCGGTGGCAGCCGGGCCTCAAGGGAAACTACTGGATATTAAGGTACTCCTTTTAATAGAGTACGGAGCAAAGCATTAACACTCGTGAACACATGTGATCCTCACATCACTACCATCCCCTCCGGTTGTCCCGATTTGTCACTTCGGCCATCGGTTCCGGACAACGACATGTGTATACAACTTATAGGTAAGACCATAAACAATGAATATCATGATGAAACAATAACATGTTCAGATCTGAGATCATGGCACTCGGGCCCTAGTGACAAGCATTAAGCATAACAAGTTGCAACAATATCATCAAAGTACCAATTACGGACACTAGGCACTATGCCCTAACAATCTTATGCTATTACATGACCAATCTCATCCAATCCCTACCATCCCCTTCACCTACAGCGGGGGAATTACTCACACATGGATGGGGGAAACATTGCTGGTTGATGGAGAGGCGTTGGCGGTGATGGCGGTGATGATCTCCTCCAATTCCGTCCGGCGAGTGCCGGAACGGAGACTCGGCTCCCGCGACGGAGTTTCGCGATGTGGCGGCGTTGGAGGGTTTCTGGCGACTTCTCCCGGCGTTTTTAGGTCGAGGCGAATAAGTAGTCCGAAGGAGGGCGTCGGAGGCCGGCCAAGGGGGCCACACCACGGGCCGCGCGGCCCCGGGCCGCGCCGCCCTATGGTGTGGGGCCCTCGGGCCTCCACCTCAATTGTCCTTCTCGCTCCGTTAGTTTCCTGGGAAAATAGGGCCTTCGCATAAATTCCGAGGTTTTTCCCGAAAGTTGGATTTGCACAAAAACGAGACACGGGATTCTGAAAACAGCGTTAGTCCGTGTTAGTTGCATCCAAAATACACAAATTAGAGGCCAAACAATAGCAAAAGTGTTCGGGAAAGTAGATACGTTTTGGACGTATCAACTCCCCCAAGCTTAGCTTATTGCTTGTCCTCAAGCAATTCAGTTAACAACTGAGCGATAAAAGAACTTTCACGAACACATTTGCTCATATGATGTATATATTCTCATGTTATGGCTAATACTTAAGCAGTTCATAATGAGACACATGCAAATGAGATCATCTAACAGCTATGTCAATCATGAAGAGATACCAACAATTAATAATAAGCATCATGAATCATGTATATAAGCAGGATTGCAATGTTCATAAGAGAGTATGATAAAGTGGTATCTCGCTTGCCTGTATTTGATTGGCAAAACATAAATGCCCGGGCACCTCTCGAGTTCATAGAAAGACTAGAAGTAGTGATTGTCAAAAGATAAATGCATCAAAGTTATACCACAATCAATCATATTTTGAGACAAGCATATTGTACTAAGAATGACAGTTGTGCTCTCAAGATAGTACTCAAAGAAATAATGGAGACACAACATAAAAGTAAAAGATTGACCCTTCGCAGAGGGAAGTAGGGATTAACATGCGCTAGAGCTTTTCATTTTTATAACAGGAGTAAAATTATTTTGAGAGGTGTTTGTTGTTGTCAACGAATGGTAATGGGTACACTAACTACCTCGCCAACCGGACTTTCAAGAGCGGCTCCCATGAATTATTGCATATTTTTGTGGCACTCCTTCCAACCTTTCTTACACAAACCATGGCTAACCGAATCATCGGGTGCCTGCCAACAATCTCATACCATGAAGGAGTGCCTTTTTATTTTATTTCTATTATGATGATGACACTCCCCCCAACCTTTGCTTACACAAGCCATGGCTAACCGAATCCTTCGGTGCCGTCCAACAATCACAAACCATGGAGGAGTGTCTATTTAAGTTAATTAATTTGGAACTGGGAATCCCATTGCCAGCTCTTTTTGCAAAATTATTGGATAAGCGGATGTGCCACTAGTCCATATGAGAGTCCGTCAAAAGTAAATGACAAGGTTGAAAGCTAAACACCACATACTTCCTCATGAGCTATGAAACATAAACACAAATTGAGAAGCATTTTGAAGGTTTTAAAGGTAGCGCATGAGAATTTACTTGGAATGGTTTGAAATGCCATGCATAGGTATTTATGGTGGACACTGGAATAACTTGGTTTTCATGTGTTTGGAAGCACGAGCAGCGTTCCCGCTCAGTACAAGTGTAGGTTAGCAATAGACTAGGGAGCGACAAATCAAGAGAGCAATAACTGTCATAATCATGCTTGCGGCAAAATAAATTAACAGAGGCATAAAAGTGATACAAGAACTCTGAAGCAATATAGGTCATCGAGGCTTAATTGACTTTTTGTTCAGTCATATGCATGCGTGAGCATGTGCCAAGTCGATATAAATGAATTATTCAGAGGAGGATACCACAATGCCATACTTACTTATGAATAAAACAATGCAAGCAAACATCCATGACATGCTACTCATATTAATAGATTGGAGCTAAACATGAGAGATCATAAACTACTAGACTTTCTCAAATAACATATACCTCACATGAACCAACTAAGCATGCTCGCATGGATGAGTATATGTACAAAAATGAAAACAAATAGAGTTCATACCAGCCTCTCACCACAATCAGATTGTCGTAGATCGTCATTATTGCCTTTTCACTTGTGTAGCTTGGATAATATGAAATGAAAACCACGCTCCAGCCACCGAAGACCATTGAACTCATAAAGAATTTTACAAACCAAAGAAGAACAGCAAATATTTTTGGTGTTTTCGAATTAGAGACAAGAACAAAAGGAAACAAACAAACAAAGCAAAATCTTTTTGGGTTTTCTTATAGCAAACTAGCAATAGCAAATAAAGCGAAACAAATGCAAGAAACCAAAGCAAACAAATGGTGAAGAGAAACAACAGAAATATTTTTGGTCTTTTTGTGTTTTAGAAAGGAAACAAAGTAAAAACAAGAAATAGCAAACTAAAAGAAACACAGAAAAGCGAGATGGCAGAAATCTGCCAAAACCTGACAGCAGTACAGAAATCGATTTTTACAAAAATCTTACGTTGCTCAGTTCAAAAAGTGTTCAACTAATGAAAGTTAGATAACAACCTGGGGAACCTGCACAAAAATTTGCAGCTCAAAATGACGCTCTGGCTATTTTTGAGAATTTTTACGGTAACGTTCCAGAATCTGTTTTCAGGCAGCACTTCCCCAAATATCATCTTCCTCTCATTAGAAAACCACTCAAACGAACAAAGCAAGTATGTACAAGTATCCAGCAACCATAATATGCAAAGAATGAGTGATGCCGGTATACCTCCCCCAAAGCTTAGGCTTTTGGCCTAAGTGGAGTTCAATCCCATCGATCCCATGAAGTAGTGTCTCCGTAATATGAAGATGGGTCGTATTCCGGGTATGTGCTAGAAGAAGCACCCGGATATGTGATGGTGTGGTCGTAGGAGGTCCCGACGTCCTCGGAGTCATGTTGCTGGTGGAACTCTTGTATCTTCATATGTTCATCCACCTCCTCCTTAGTGCACGACCATGATTGCCTGTCAATACTTAACAAACCAGGTTGGGGAAGATGGATTTCCTTCTCCTCCCCGTCAGAAAACAACATTCTATACACCATATTTTCTAAAGTAGAGTCAGTTGTAACAAAATGATGACTCTTCATAGCAGTAATATCGAGTCTCCTAGGGGCCAATGGCACATCATTAGGATCAATAGGAAGATTAAGAAATGTTAAAACACGCAGTGCAATGGTTCCTCCAAAAATAGGCCCCCTGGTAGACAGGCGGCGAGCAATAAGAGCACCGAGGTGATAGGAGGTTTGACCCGTAAGTGCAATATTCAGAAAAGCAAGATGGTAGCTAGAGATATTACTAGTGTTCTCCCTACCAAGAATGCTAGTAGCAATGTAGTATGCAAAATACTTAATGGCGGGAAGTTGGATGTTCCTTATCTTGCCCCGCTGAATGGTGCGACAGTCATCATCGGTAATCCCTCGGTAGAGCTCCAGCAAGTCCCGGGGGTTGTCATCAATCCTACTTGCTGTACCTACAGGGGCAATATCCAAGGCACAACAAAAATCCTTCAATGGCATAGTCACAGTATTACCATAAATCCTGAATGCAACCGTTGGCTCATATTGTTTGTTGTCGAACTGGAAACTCTCAACGAAGATTTTGGTGAGCAAGTAATATTGCTCCCTTTCATCTCCCATATAGGTGGTTAACCCTGCCCTGTTGACAAGGGTCAAGAAATCCTCCAGTATCCCTGCATTCCTTAGAAAATCATAACATGGAAAAGTAGAAGCATTAGGAGGACCGTTGTCCTCTTCAGGCGCGAAGCTAGGCGCGAGGATGTCTTCATTGTATGATTGCCTAATCCGGGTGGCGGCCCTAGAAGGCCTCCCGGTGCTGGTTGTCCCCTTCTTGAACAACTCTCCAAAGCTAAACTTCTTCATAGCTTCTCTGAAATTTTCAACAAATGACATAAAAATTTGATTTGGTGACATATAATTGAGGGAAACTACCATAGGAGCTTGCTAGAGTACTAATCATGCATCAAAACTAGTTTCTATCACTTAGAACAAGCATGCTAGCTCACTAAACATGTTACCTACAGCAGCAAAATATTTGAGATATACTCGACCAAACGAAATTCTACTTGGATGGGTGGAGGAGTCACATACCGAAGAGCAAATGTGCCAAATTTCAGACAAAATCTGGGCCGAGCAAAGAGATCGAGAAATCTGCGAGCTCTGGGCAAAAACGCGAGAGAGATGAACTTGGTACGAGTTTTTTCGAGAGAGAGGTGCTGGGAGGAAGAGATGACAAAGTGGGGCAAGGGGAGCCCACACACATGGTGGCGCGGCCACCTCCTGGCCGCGCCGGCCTGTGTGGTGCCCCCTGGGGTGCCCCACAGGTCATCCTCCGGTGCTCCCAGGTGCCTCGTCGAAAAATAGGACCAACGGTATAATTTTCGCGAATTTTTGAAAACTTTGAAAAATGCACATTTCTGGGTATTAAGTTTATTATTACTGGCCAAGAAATTTTTGAAATCTCAAATCAACTAAGAAACTTTGCAAATTGAAAGTGCTACAGCAACTAAAGTAAGTAGAGAAAGAAAGAGATGTTGTTTACCTCCTCTATGCATATAAAAGGTATTTGTTAACAAGGTTGATCAAGTCTTGCCACCAAATAAATTTTACATAACATATGAAGAAATAAACCTCAAATCAATCATGTTACCTTGAATTGTATTGATATGGATCCAATAACAAGAGTTTGATATTCTTCTTTAGGCTCATATATGGGACAATCGATGGTTCCCACTTTGATAGTTCTCACATGAGAAATAGTATTAACTCCGCACGCTTTTTCAATCCTCTTGGGGAAATAGACGGTATGTTCCCTATCATCAACATTGAAAGTAACCTTTCCTTTGTTGCAATCAATAACAGCCCCTGCGGTGTTAAGAAAAGGTCTCCCAAGAATAATAGACATATTATCATCTTCAGGCATTTCCAATACAACACAATCAGTTAATATCAAGCAGTTAGTAGTAACTTGAACAGGACATTCTCACATATACCAACAGGAATAGCAGTAGATTTATCAGCCATTTGCAAAGATATATCAGTAGGTATCAACTTATCTAAGTAAAGTCTCTTATAAAGAGAAAAAGGCATAACACTAACACCGGCTCCCAAGTCACATAGAGCAGTTTTAACATAATTATTCTTAATAGAACAAGGAATAGTAGGTATACTGGGTCGCCCAACTTCTTTGGAATTTTGCCATTGAAAGAGTAATTAGCAAGCATAGTGGAAATTTCCTCATTGGGGATTTTCCTTTTGTTAGTAACAATATCTTTCATATACTTTGAATAAGGAGGCAATTTAATAGCATCGAGTTAAAGGGATTTGCAAGAATAAAGGTTTCATCCAATCGCAGAATTTACTATAGTGTTCTTCTTCCTTTGATTTTAGTTTCTTAGCAGGAAAAGGCATTGGCTTTTGCACCCAAGGTTCTCTTTCATTACCATGTTTCTCAGTAATAAAATCTTCTTTAGTATACTTTTTATTTTTAGCATGCTTTTCAGGTTCTTCTTCAACCTCTTCTTTATCGGAGTATCATTCTTATCATTATCTTTATCATTATCATGTTCATTACCACTTTCAGTTTCAGCATCAGAAATAGAAATACTATTAGGATCATTAACGGGTTCAGAGGATTCTACAACATTTTTATGTTTCTTTTTCTTTTTCTTCTTAGAATGAGCACTAGGTTCAATGCGTTGAGAATCTTGTTCAATTCTTTTGGGATGCCCTTCAGGATATAGAGGATCCTGGTAGAGACACCACCTCTAGTTGTTACTTCATAAGCATGTTTCTCTTTAGAATTATTCCCTAACAAGTCATTTTGCACTTTAGTGAGTTGATCAATTTGAGTCTGAATCATTTGAAAATGTTTGACAAGCATCTTAACATCATTGGAGGTTCTCTCCACAATATCATGCAATTGACTAATAGCTTGAGAATTTTCCATTAAATGATTCTCTACTCTCATATTAAAATTTTCTTGCTTAACAATATAATTATCAAACTCATCTAAGCATTGTGCAGGAGGTTTCGAATACGGAATATCTTCCCTAGTAAAGCGTTGAAGGGAGTTTACCTCAATCATGGATGAAGGGGGAATTATCTCACATATATCTTCTATAGGAGGTAGATTCTTCACATCTTCAGATTTAATACCTTTCTCCTTGAGAGACTTCTTGGCTTCCCTCATATCTTCATCATTCAATTTAATTAAACCCCTCTTCTTCACTATTGGCGTTGGAGTTGGTTCAGGCGTATTCCAATCATCATAATTCCGGCTTATTTTAGCCAATAATTCTTCAGCGTCATCCGGAGTTCTTTCCTGAAAACACAACCAGCACAACTATCCAGGTATGCCCTAGACTCAATGGTTAGTCCACTATAAAATATATCAAGTAAATCATGCTTTTCTAAATCATGGTCAGGCAAAGCTCTAATAAGAGAGCAAAATCTCGCCCAAGCCTCAGGCAATTTCTCCTCATCTCCCTGATCAAAATTATAAACTCTCTGCAAAGCAGCATGTTGAGCACTAGCAGGAAAGTATTTGCGGAAGAAAACAGCAAGCAATTCTTTCGGACTTTTAATAGAATTAGGTGGCAAATTATTATACCAAGTTTTAGCGTCATCCTTCAATGAGAATGGAAATATTTTAGCAACAAAGTAAGTACGCTTCTTAACATCATCAGAAAACAAGCTACTCAAAGTAGATAACTCAGTCATGTGTTCAACACACTTTCTTTTTCAGTACCACAAAAGGGTGTTTTCTCAACAATAGCTATATGAGATAGATCAAGAGAAAAATCATAATCTTTATCCCTAATGTTTATAGGAGATGTGGCAAATTTAGGATCAGGAGACAGTTTATATCTAACAGTATGTTCTGCAAGCAACTTTTTAATTTTTCTTGCATCAGTAGTAGCATTGCATTTTTCAATAAAATCATCATCAAGCTCCACATAATCTTCCTCAAGATCATCACTAAAATAATCAAGTTCAGGTGAACTAACAGGTGTAGTAGCATTAGGAGTTTCAGTATTTTCAATTTGTCTAGATTTAGCAATTGTAGCATCTAGAAAAGATCCCAATGAACCACTATCATCAAGCACGAGAAACATTATCAATATTATGAGAGTGTTCAGATTCAGCAGATGTACCCGCATGCGAAGCATGTGGCGGTGAAACAAGTTTATCAATCACAGATGGTGAATCAAGTGTAGCGGAGGTAGAATTGTACCTTTTCTTGTAGTGGATGGTAATATGGCGATCTTAGTATCGCGAGGTTTACCCATGATGGAGAATTTGCAGCGAACAATATTAATCCAAGTGAACTTCCAAATAAAGCTATGCTCCCCGGCAACGGCGCCAGAAAATAGTCTTGATGACCCACAAGTATAGGGGATCGCAACAGTTTTCGAGGGAAGTATTACCCAATTTATTGATTCGACACAAGGGAGACAAAGAACACTTGGAAGCCTTAACAACGAGTTGTCAATTCAGTTGCACCTGGAAACAGACTTGCTCAAGAGTTTATCTAGTAACAGTTTATAGCGAGGCAGAGTGAAATAACAGCAGCAGAGTAACAAAGACAAGATAGTGATTTTAGTAAACAATGGGATTAAAATACGTAGGCACGGGGACGGATGACGGCGTTGCATGGATGAGAGAAACTCATGTAACAATCATAGCAGGGCATTTGCAGATAATAATAAAATGGTGTCCAAGTACAAAGCAATCAATAGGCATGTGTTCCATATATAGTCGTGCGTGCTCGCAATGAGAAACTTGCACAACATCTTTTGTCCTACCAGCCGGTGGCAGCCGGGCCTCAAGGGAAACTACTTGGATATTAAGGTACTCCTTTTAATAGAGTACCGGAGCAAAGCATTAACACTCCGTGAACACATGTGATCCTCACATCACTACCATCCCCTCCGGTTGTCCCGATTTCTGTCACGGGGCCATCGGTTCCGGACAGCGACATGTGTATACAACTTATAGGTAAGACCATAAACAATGAATATCATGATGAAACAATAACATGTTCAGATCTGAGATCATGGCACTCGGGCCCTAGTGACAAGCATTAAGCATAACAAGTTGCAACAATATCATCAAAGTACCAATTACGGACACTAGGCACTATGCCCTAACAATCTTATGCTATTACATGACCAATCTCATCCAATCCCTACCATCCCCTTCACCTACAGCGGGGAATTACTCACACATGGATGGAAACATTGTGGTTGATGGAGAGGCGTTGGCGGTGATGGCGGTGATGATCTCCTCCAATTCCCGTCCCGCGGAGTGCCGAACGGAGACTTCTGGCTCCGCGACGGAGTTTCGCGATGTGGCGGCGTTCTGGAGGGTTTCCGACTGCGACTTCTCCGGCGTTTAGGTCGAGGCGAATAAGTAGTCCGAAGGAGGGCGTCGGAGGCCGGCCGAGGGGGCCACACCACGTGGCCGCGCGGCCCCCCGGGCCGCGCCGCCCTATGGTGTGGGGCCCTCGGGCCTCACCTCAATTGTCCTTCTGCTCGTTAGTTTCCTGGGAAAATAGGGCCATAAATTCCGAGGTTTTTCCCGAAAGTTGGATTTCTGCACAAAACGAGACACGAGCAGTTCGCAAAACAGCGTTAGTCCGTGTTAGTTGCATCCAAAATACACAAATTAGAGGCCAAACAATAGCAAAAGTGTTCGGGAAAGTAGATACGTTTTGGACGTATCAACCCACTCTCTCTCTCCTAGCATATCTATCGTTCTCTCTCACTTTCGTTTTCTTCCCACTGCGGAGTTCCTATCGATGGAGGCTAGGGAACTATCGGTGATCTCCCCAACAAACCGCGACAACCCATCCTACATTAATTCTGGCATCACTACTCACCATTTTTCTTGTGGAAGGAACCAGATCCATTCAAGAAGGGTTCCGGTCTTGTCTTCGTGCATTGATATGTTCCATGGGTGTATTCATTCTAAATGTTGATTTCTTCTCTGAAATGGTATTTTACTCCTTGACCCGTTCCAATCTAGAGATCGTTTTTATGTTCCTTATCGACTGTGTGATATGAATGGTGAGCGTGACACTGTTTTCATCACATGGGTCCAGGTTGAATCATGCCTAATTCTTTGTTTGTTCATGGAATGATCCCTATGAAAACAATGAAATGGCGAATGTGCATGTTTATTCTTGGTTTCCCTCATGAACTGTTTTCAGATATCCTGTCATATATGTGAAAACTATAAAGCCTAAAAGAAATATGCAACAAAGTTTTCTGGTGATTGTTACAATTCCTATGCAGATCTTCTAGTTTACACTTATGTAAAAAAAATGAGTTCCTTAGTGGTGCTAATCAATAGAATTGATTTTCTCTTAAGATTATAAGCAATCTCGAAAGGGCCAGAGATGGTTATAATAATATCACAATAAGGCGGGGTGATGTGATGGGGGATACAGACTTTGATCTGACCGATCATGATCCAGTGTCCACAAACGAAAATTTGCAGATTTTAAATTTTGTCATGCCCCCCCGCCCCTTTTGTTCGTGTGCCGTGTACATATTTCCTTCGTTCATGCGTCCCGATGAATCACGAAAGTAGTCTGTTTGTTCCATTTTCTCCAATTTTCTTCTCTCTTGATTTCTTTTATTTTCTGCGTTCCTCTTATGTTTTTAGCTTATTCTGTTGTTGATCCTTTTTAAGCCATATTTTTTTGACAAGCAATATGTATAGTAACAAATAGTACATGGTAGAGATACAAGAGCTGTCTCTAAGGATTATAAAATAAAGTCTAAAATATACTAGCACATCTTCGAGGTCTTCAACCGCTTTTTTCTTTTAAGACACAATCTTGTGTTTGTTTGATGGCAACCAAAGATTGATAACAAACCATAGACTATAAATGCCAACGAAGGTTCTCCCGTAATTTTAATTTGATATGCAATGCCAAGGTTGCGTGCAAGCGTGCAACCATTAAAGCGGTCACTCAACATCGGCAAGAGTATCAACACTAGTATGTCAGGGAATAAAAACCGACTAGCCTTGTCGATGTCGATGGAGAGCCGAGAGTACAGATCACCATTGTCGAGGACGTAGCAGCCGGGACAAAAACCACGGGGATAATCCTCCTCGTGGAAACCACGAGAAAAGATCCAAAATTGATCTGACGAAGCAAGATCTGAAGTACAATACCTAGAGGATTTTAATCTTTCAACACCATCATTGACGTCGGGAAGGAGACCTCGTCGTCGAACGATAGGCCAAAGATTACTTATTGCAGACGAATCCATCTCCATTGAGGGGAAATCAACAAGAAGACGACTACAAAAACCTTAAAATAATCTACTGAAAACACTACTTTTATTTGGAAACTCCACACATAGATCGGGTTCCCCACTCCTCCCAACACCGGCGAAACCAACCAGAGGAGGGGGAACCGATCTATGGAAGAGGCTAAAGTGGACGTGGCTAGGGTTTTTGAAAGGCGACGGCTGTATTCTTCCATAAGGTCTTTTTAAGCCATATTTTTATTTCATTATTTGACTATATTGTGAAATTGTGTTCTATCTAGTCTATTCCCTCCATTCCACAAAAATGGTCCCAACTTAGTGTATAAAAACATCTAAATATTGGCAAAGTTAATATATTTTTTGTGGGACGGAAGGAGTATATTTTGTTGTATTGGTTTTTTGTGGGACGAAAGGAGTATATTTCCGTCTATAGTTGATATTGTTCAGCATGTTTCTCATAATAAATTGGTTTGTTCCTCTCAACCTATTAGGTTGTTACCGATATGCTCCATGGTATCCTCGTTATAAATGGGTTTATTCCACTCAACCTATAGGGTTGTTTCTTATATGCATCGAAGTTGTTCGTTATTACAAATGGGTTTTCTTCTGCTCAAACCGTGGATTTATTCCTCACATGACTGATGCGTGCAATTAACACGTCCGTTGGGAACCCCAAAAGGAAGGTGTGATGCAGACAGTAGCAAGTTTTCCCTCAGAAAGAAACCAAGGTTTATCGAACAGGAGGAGCCAAGAAGCACGTTGAAGGTTGATGGCGGCGAGATGTAGTGCGGCGCAACACAGGGATTCCGGCGCTAACGTGGAACTGCACAACACAACCAAAGTACTTTGCCCCAACGAAACAGTGAGGTTGTCAATCTCACCGGCTTGCTGTAACAAAGGATTAGATGTATAGTGTGGATGATGATTGTTTGCAGAAAATAGTAAAGAACAAGTATTGCAGTAGATTGTATTTGATGTAAAGAATAGGACCGGGGTCCACAGTTCACTAGAGGTGTCTCTCCCATAAGATAAATAGCATGTTGGGTGAACAAATTACAGTCGGGCAATTGACAAATAGAGAGGGCATGACAATGCACATACATGATATGATAAGTACAATGAGATTTAATTGGGCATTACGACAAAGTACATAGACCGCTATCCAGCATGCATCTATGCCTAAAAAGTCCACCTTCAGTTATCATCCGAACCCCTTCCCATTAAGTTGCAAACAATGACAATTGCATTAAGTATGGTGCGTAATGTAATCAATAACTACATCCTCGGACATAGCATCAATGTTTTATCCCTAGTGGCAACAACACATCCACAACCTTAGAACTTTCTGTCACTGTCCCACATTTAATGGAGGCATGAACCCACTATCGAGCATAAATACTCCCTCTTGGAGTTAAGAGTAAAAACTTGGCCAGAGCCTCTACTAATAACGGAGAGCATGCAAGATCATAAACAACACATAGGTAATAGATTGATAATCAACATAACATAGTATTCTCTATCCATCGGATCCCGACAAACACAACATATAGCATTACAGATAGATGATCTTGATCATGTTAGGCAGCTCACAAGATCCGACAATGAAGCACATAAGGAGAAGACGACCATCTAGCTACGCTATGGACCCATAGTCCAGGGTGAACTACTCACTCATCACTCCGGAGGCGACCATGGCGGTGAAGAGTCCTCCGGAGATGATTCCCCTCTCGGCAGGGTGCGGAGGCGATCTGAATCCCGAGATGGGATTGGCGGCGGCGGCGTCTGGAAGGTTTTCCGTATCATGGCTCTCGATACGGGGTTTCGCGACGGAGGCTTTGTAGGCGGAAGGGCGGAGTCGGGAGAGTCACGGGGCCCCACGCTGGGCCGCGCGGGCCCCTCGGGCCGCGCCGCCCTAGTGTGGCGGCGCCTGGCCCCACTTCGTCTCCCCTCGGTCTTGGAAGCTTCGTTTAAAAATAGCCCCGGGCGTTGATTTCGTCCAATTCCGAGAATATTTCCTTTGTAGGATTTCAAAACCAAAAACAGCAGAAAAAAACAATGGCTCTTCGGCATCTCGTTAATAGGTTAGTGCCGGAAAATGCATAAATACGACATAAAGTATGCATAAAACATGTAGATATCATCAATAATGTGGCATGGAACATAAGAAATTATCGATACGTGGAGACGTATCAGCATCCCTAAGCTTAGTTCTGCTCGTCCCGACAGGTAAACGATAACAAAGATAATTTCTGGAGTGACATGCCATCATAACCTTGATCATACTATTGTAAGCATATGTAATGAATGCAGCGATCAAAACAATGGTAATGACATGAGTAAACAAATGAATCATAAAGCAAAGACTTTTCATGAATAGTACTTCAAGACAAGCATCAATAAGTCTTGCATAAGAGTTAACTCATAAAGCAATAAATCAAAGTAAAGGTATTGAAGCAACACAAAGGAAGATTAAGTTTCAGCGGTTTCTTTCAACTTATAACATGTATATCTCATGGATAGTGTCAATGTAAAGTAATATAACAGGTGCAATATGCAAGTATGTAGGAATCAATGCACAGTTCACACAAGTGTTTGCTTCTTGAGATGGAGAGAAATAGGTGAACTGACTCAACATAAAAGTAAAAGAAAGGTCCTTCAAAGAGGAAAGCATCGATTGCTATATTTGTGCTAGAGCTTTTATTTTGAAAACATGAAACAATTTTGTCAACGTAGTAATAAAGCATATATATCATGTAAATTATATCTTACAAGTTGCAAGCCTCATGCATAGTATACTAGTAGTGCCCGCACCTTGTCCTAATTAGCTTGGGTTAACATGGATTATCATTGCATAACATATGTTTCAACCAAGTGTCACAAAGGGTACCTCTATGCCGCCTGTACAAGGGTCTAAGGAGAAAGTTCGCATTGGATTTCTTGCTTTTGATCATTCTTCAACTTAGACACCCATACCGGGACAACATAGACAACAGATAATGGACTCCTCTTTTAATGCTTAAGCATTCAACAACAGATAATATTCTCATAAGAGATTGAGGTTTTATGTCCAAACGAAACTTCCACCATGATTCATGGCTTTAGTTAGCGGCCCAATGTTCTTCTCTAACAGTATGCATACTCAAACCATTTGATTGTGAAAACCGCCCTTACTTGAGACAAGACGAACATGCATAGCAATTCACATGATATTCAACAAAGAGTTGATGGCGTCCCAGAGCATGGTTATCGCACAACAAGCAACTTAATAAGAGATAAAGTGCATAAGTACATATTCGATACCACAATAGTTTTTAAGGCTATTTTGTCCCATGAGCTATATATTGCAAAGGCGAATGATGGAAATTTAAAGGTAGCACTCAAGCAATTTACTTTGGAATGGCGAGAAATACCATGTAGTAGGTAGGTATGATGGACACAAATGGCATAGTGGTTGGCTCAAGGATTTTGGATGCATGAGAAGTATTCCCTCTCGATACAAGGTTTAGGCTAGCAAGGTTATTTGAAACAAACACAAGGATGAACCTGTGCAGCAAAACTCACATAAAAGACATATTGTAAACATTATAAGACTCTACACCATCTTCCTTGTTGTTCAAAACTCAATACTAGAAATTATCTAGACTTTAGAGAGACCA
Source organism: Lolium multiflorum (assembly GCA_030979885.1). Classification (NCBI taxonomy): domain Eukaryota; kingdom Viridiplantae; phylum Streptophyta; class Magnoliopsida; order Poales; family Poaceae; genus Lolium; species Lolium multiflorum. Next base: position 308,827,040 of record CM061748.1, on the reverse strand, counting down.
AATATGCAAACCAAATTTTAGCAAACTCTATGTATTTCTTCATTAATGGGTGCAAAGTATATGATGCAAGAGCTTAAACATGAGCACAACAATTGCCAAGTATCAAATTATTCAAGACATTTTAGAATTACTACATGTAGCATTTCCCGATTCCACACTACAAGAAAAGTTGCCATGGCCGACGAAGTTGAAGTCGCGCCGTGGTTGCTGGTGCACCATGGCCGACGATTTTTGGTCCCTCCGTGGTGCATGTCAAAACTTTTTTTTCTCGTTTTGAGGCCACCTAGCCCGACGGCGGCCAAAGCGTCGCGCATGGTGGCCGGGTGCATCGCGAATTCGGTTCGCCGGCCGAGTCAACGCAAATCCGCACCGCCCAGGGATGTATGGCAGCCTCTCTAGCATTGTTTTTTTCTCGATCGCGCCATCTCGTTCAACGCTCTCCGATCGAGCCGTTTACGATGCAGGATCATGGGTCCCGCTTGTCATCCTCTATGAACCAAATTTCTTTCTTTTCTTGGATTTTTTGACCCCCTGATTTCTGGCTACTTCCTTTTTCTTTTGATCCCTTGCCGCCTTGAAACGTTGAGACCGCTGCAGCTAAATGGGACCCGCATGTCATCCTCTATGAGCAATCAACTTTCTTTTCTTGAGTTTTTTTTGGCACCTCATATTTGGTCACTTGCCTTTTTTTCGATCCCCCGCCGCCTCTCAAACGGTGATACCGCTGCTGCTAAATGGGACCCGCATGTCATCCTCTATGTACTATAAAACTTTCTTTTCTTGGATTTTTTTGGCACCTCATATTTGGTCACTTGCCTTTTCTTTCGATCCCCCGCCTCTCAAAGTGAGACCGCTGCAGCTAAATGGGACCGCATGTCATCCTCTATGAGCAATCAACTTTATTTTCTTGAAGTTTTTTGGCACCTCATATTTGGTCACTTGCCTTTTTCTTTCGATCCCCTGCCGCCTCTCAAACGGTGATACCGCTGCTGCTAAATGGGACCCGCATGTCATCCTCTATGTACTATAAAACTTTCTTTTCTTGGATTTTTTGGCACCTCATATTTGGTCACTTGCCTTTTTCTTTCGATCCCCTGCCGCCTCTCAAACGGTGATACCGCTGCTGCTAAATGGGACCCGCATGTCATCCTCTATGGACTATAAAACTTTCTTTTCTTGGATTTTTTGGCACCTCATATTTGGTCACTTGCCTTTTTCTTTCGATCCCCGCCGCCTCTCAAACGGTGATACCGCTGTCGCTAAATGGGACCCGCATGTCATCCTCTATGGACTATAAAACTTTCTTTCTTGAATTATTTTTGGCTCCCGATATTTGGTCACTTGCCTTTTTCTTTCGATCCCCGCCGCCTTTCAAAGGAGACCGCTGCTCTAAATGGGACCCGCATGTCATCCTCTATGAGCAATCAACTTTCTTTTCTTGGAGTTTTTGGCACCTCATATTTGGTCACTTGCCTTTTTCTTTCGATCTCATGCCACGTTTGAAACGTTGAGGAACCTGCTGGCTCATGGGACCCGCATGTCATCCTCTATGTGCTATAAAAGTTTCCTTTGTTGGATTTTTTTCACCCTCTGATTTTTGGCTTGCCTTTTTCTTTTGATCCCGCCCCTTTGAAACGTTGAGTAAGCTTTTGGCTCAAGGGACCCGCATGTCATCCTCTATGTCCATCAACTTTCTTTTCTTGGATTTTTTCACCCTAATTACTAGCTACTTTCTTTTTCTTTTGATCTCAAGCCGCATTACAAACATTGAGACCGCTGCGCAAAATGGGACCCACATGTCATCCTCTATGTACAAAAATCTTTTATTTTTGGCTCCGATATTTGGTCACTTGCCTTTTTCTTCGATCTCATGCCGCCTTTGAAACGTTGAGTAAGCTGTGGCTCATGGGTCCCGCATGTCATCCTCTACGAACAATAAAAGTTTCCTTTCTTGGAGTTATTTTTGACCCTAATTTCTGGCTATTTGCCTTTTTCTTTTGATCCCCGCCCCCTTTGAAACGATGAGGACGCTGGCAGGTCGGTCCCACATGTCATCCTCTATGAACAATAAAAGTTTCCTTTGGTGGATTTATTTTTGACCCCTAATTAATTTCTGGCTATTTCCTTTTTTTTCTTTTGATCCCCGCCGCCTTTGGAATGAGAATGTCGCTTCATTTTTCTTTGGTCCAAGGCCGCCTTGGAAACGTTGAGACCGCTGCTACAAAATGGGACCCGCATGTCATCCTCTATGTACAATAAAGTTTCTTTTCTTGGATTATTTTTGGCTCGATATTATGTCACTTGGCTTTTTCTTTCGATCTCATGCCGACTTTGAAACGTTGAGGATGCTGCCGCCTCATGGGTCCCGCATGTCATCCTCTCAGAACGATAAATGTTTTCTTTTCTTGTATTTTTTTACCAACCGATTTTTGGCTTTTTTTATTTTCGATCCCCCGCCGCCTTTGAAACGACGCTGCTGGCTCATGGGTCCCCGATGTCAGCCTCCCGTACAAGAAACATGTGATATTTTATTTTACAGACAATAAACGTTGTATTTCACTCTGAGCTATTGCAAACGGATAAATTAAATCTTTATATCTACATAAACAAACTTATATGTTGAATCTCCTTGTTTTTTGTTTTTGCGAAGCATAGGACTTTCCTGTTTTTTTTTGAGAAAAATCCGACCTTTCCTTTTTTGGAGTGGGCTGAAATTGTACGAGTCAAAAGGCCCAGCAGGATAGTTCGAAGGCCCAGATGTCCAGATACAGCCCAATTGAAATCTTTCTTTCTTGGATTTTTTTCACTCCCTGATTTCTGGCTACTTCATTTTTCTTTCGGTCCTGTGCCGCCTTGGAAGCGTTGAGACCGCCGCTACAAAATGGGACCCGCATGTCATCCTCTATGTACAATAAAGTTTCTTTTCTTGGATTATTTTTGGCTCCTGATATTATGTCACTTGCCTTTTTCTTTCAATCTCATGCCGACTTTGAAACGTTGAGGAAGCTGCTGGCTCATGGGTCCCGCATGTCATCCTCTATGAACAATAAAAGTTTCCTTTGTTGGATTTATTTTTCCCTAATTTCTGGCTATTGCCTTTTCTTTTGATCCCCTGCCCCAAGAAACGATGACGACGCAGTGGCAAGTCGGTCCCACATGTCATCCTCTATGAACAATAAAAGTTTCCTTTGATGGATTTATTTTTGACCCTAATTAATTGGCTATTTCCTTTTTCTTTTTGATCCCCTCGCCGCCTTGAAATAGTTGAGGATGTTGCTTGCCTCATGGGTCCCGCATGTCATCCTCTCGAAAGGTAAATGTTTCTTTTCTTGAATTTGTTTACCAACTGATTTTTGGCTTATTTGCAAAAGTTGTATTTCTAGATAGATAAGGTGGATTCGAATCTGCCATGGTTAGGCAGCTCAGGTAGCCTTCTTGCACTGATTAATGGAAGTAGTGTATAGCAAGGTCAAGACATGTGGCTCGGCGTAATGAATCTATTTGAATCATGTTGTGGGTTCAATCTGATAGTTCTCTAACAGGTCAGCCAAAATAGAAATTAAGTTTTTTTCTAAAACGGAAATGCAAATTAAGATGAACACAAACATTAGTTATCATAATAGCCGATCATACATACATACTTGCTAAGAGCAAAAGCTTGCCAGAGTTTTACCACCCATACAATTAATTAGCAGTTCAGATAAGATAACCTTATATAAGTATAACTACAAATGCATTTGCTAAGGGCTCATGGGACAACAGAACTAGACAACCGTGAACTTTATGACCAGCATGTCACAGCGGCATCTAAAGATCTTGACCTTCAACTTTGATCCAATGTGAAGTTTGGCACCGTCAATGAACTTTTTCCACCTGGAAGTAACAGCCAAGCGGCCATCTGTGGACTGACAGAGTACCGTCCCTCCACGGTGAGACCTTCACTCTCCATGACGAGGGATATCTTGCCCCTTCGGCCAGCATTGAGATCCTTGGAGATACTTTTAGGCAATTTCTGATTCAAAGCAAGAGATACCACCAAAAATTAGTCAATGGCACCAATGCACCGAACCATGTGAGACTTTGAGCAGAGAAGACATCAAGATAAGAGCAGTTATGCTGTCATATACTCACGAACATAGCCTTCAGATGCGTCTGGTCACCACACGGGTGGCCACAACAATGAGCTGAGACCTCGGTGATCCGGTCGCGGTCTTGGGAGCCCGGGCTGGTACACGAGTCAGGCGATCTTGAGACCCAGGCAGGTCAGAAACGGTGCCTCTAGAGGAACCGGTGTGATGCAGAGACTGTTGGGCGGTCGAAAACGGTGCAACTAGAGGGACCAGGTTGATGCAGAGCCGCCGGCGAGGTGTAGTATATGGGGCCTCTACAGGAACCAATGCGTGTAGGGGACTGCTGGGTAGATGGTAAAACGGAGTGGTACAGAACCGGTGCTGATGCGGGGAGAGTGGGGAGCCGGTGCCGTCTGGTGTGGTTGCCCTTTGTGACATCCGCTCCTGTTCCATCAGGGGATCTGCAGCTTTGATCATGTTAAACCCAGCAAGCTAGAACAGAGGGAATGGTTTAGAACAACTGCTCAGAATGCAGTTATCAAAAGATATGAGTAGAAAAAAGTTACATATTATATATTTGGAAGTGTCTCCAACTCTGTAAGCAGTTACGTATATCTGCCCGTTTGAGTTTCTGATCCTCAGCTCGTCGCCCTTCTTCAGACCGTAGTCAAAAGCAAACTTTCTCCAATCATGTCCATACAAATATGTGATGGCATGCGTCTTGTAGACATACACCTCATAGACCGTGTAGGTGTTCATCAATTTGCCATTGCCATGCATAGTGAAAGACCCTTCATGCGGACACATCTGGTTAATCATTGGACGAAGTTCACAAGGTACAGTCTGCATGTGAAAATTGATACAAATGTAAGAAGCAGGAAGACTAAAAACAAGACTTTACTATATGCCAATTCATGCTAAACCACTGAGAATACATACCTGTAACTCTGTGAAGGAGCTACTAGAAAGGTAGATAGAGCCATAGGAGGTGTTATATGCGGGGTATGTACATGGGCCCGCCATATTCCCGCAAGCTCGGCATCGGGATGGTGAAGGAAACATGGGAGGTACTACTGGTGCGTAGCGCTGAATGTAAGTGGAAGAATTAGGTTGTGTAAAGTGCATAGTTCAGAGCAATGCAAATGTTGACAAGCGAGTGCATAACACTATGTTACAAACTGAACAGTGAAAAATTAGTGTATGATGAATATAAGCATGCTAATTTGGTGTTTCCGAATTCCAAAAAGCATTAGACAGAGCCAGTGATAATATCAGATATAAATCATGGCATGTATATGTGGCTTAAGAAAATATACCCGAACCTTGGATGGTTACGGCCCGGCTGGTCCTTGGACTTGAGCTTATATAAGCATCCAGGAGGTGGGGCTGACAGAAACTTGGTGGCAGCCTCTGCAGATGCCTCATCAGCAGCAGTTGCAATCCTTTTGACCAATGAAGGCTTAGCAGTTTCAGTCTGCATATGAAAATTGAAGAGCAACAGACATCAGCAGTGATATATAAAATGAATCTATGAGACACCGATGCATATAGTGCTGGATGTAAGTGGAAGAATAGGTGTGTGTGTTTCGAACTATTGGTAAGCATTAGACAAAGCCGGCAATAAACAGACAAAAATCAAATCATGTATGAGGATTAAGAAATATACATTACTCGAAAAGGGTACCACCCAGTGGCCCGTGGCCTTGTGCTTGAGGAGGTTTTCGAGAAGATGGTGGCGCACCATCGTCTTCACAGCAGCCTCATCAGGATCATTTTATCCATTTGAGTAGAGGCACAGAAGTTTCATCCTGCATATGAATAGCAACAGAACTCATCATTGATATTTAATAAATCTATGAGATAGACTGATGCAAATAGTGCGGGGTGTAAGTGGAAGAATAGGGTTGTGCATAGAGAACAGTTGACAACAATGCAAATGATTACAAAAGAAGCCAATGGAAATCAACAGTTTATATACTGAGACAGACTGAAAAGTGAAAAATTAGTGTATGATGGTTGTAAGCAAACGCAGTGTTTCTGAACTTTTGGTAAGCATTAGACAAAGCCAACAGTAATTAAACAGATAATAATGAAATCATGTATGTGGATTAAGAAAATATACCAGATTCATTAAAAGGTCACCCCAGCTGGCCCATGGCCTCGTGCTTGTAGAGGTTTCGGAAGATGGTGCCGGCACCATCGTCCCTCACAGCAGCCTCATTAGCCTCATTTTGCATCCACTTGAGTAAAGGCGCAGCATTTCAGCCTGCATAAGAATGGGAACAGATCTCAGCAGTGATATTGAATGACTCTGAGACACTGATGCATATAGTGCTTGGATGTAAGTGGAAGGGTATGGCCGTGTATGGACAACAGTTCACAACAATGCAAGGGTGTGTTCGGTTCTGAAACAGCGTGGAATGGAATGGAATGGTTCCATTTCAGAGGAATGGAATGGTTACATTTTTGTTCGGTTGGGAAAAATGGAGAGCAGAAGAGATCGAGGTTAAACTAACCATTTGTCTCAAAATTGTAATTAACAATTGCAAATGACATTTTAATCTCAAAGTCGTAATTAACAGCGCTAATGGTGCTCTTTTAATCTAAAAATCGTAATTAACATCATTTTTTGTTGGGTTAGGGGAACTGGAGTAGATGAACATTACTGTATGATGATTGTAAGCAAACGAATTTGGTGTTTCTAAACTTTTGGCTTCGAGATCTTATGGGTTTCAACTCTAGCCTACCCCAACTTGTTTGGGACTGAAAGGCTTGGTTGTTGTTGTTGTTGTTGTAAACTTTTGGCAAGCATAGAAAAACCGACAATAAACAGAGAAAAATCAAGGCATGTTTTGTGGATTAAGAAAATATACCATATTCATTAAAAGATCACCACCCAGCTGGCGCGTGGCCTTGTGCTTGTAGAGGCATTTAGAAGATGGGGGCGGCATCAACATACTGGCAGCCTGATCAGCCGCAGTTTTGATCTTCCTTTTGAGTAAAGGCCCTAAAGTTTCGTCTGCATATGAATAGCAAAACAAAGGCAGACCTCAGCAGTGATATTGAATTACTGTATGAGATAGACTGATGCATATAGTGGATGCTCTTAGCCTTTTGCAGCATGAACACTAGCTATGGACAGACAAAAAAACTAGTTAACTCAGCTTTGTCTAGATATGTACTACCACCATCCAAAAGCTTAAGCCTTATTTATTTTTGAGAAATCAAAACAAGCAAAGTTTGACCAAAATTTTAGAACATTCTATCAACAAATATAATACTGTGTAGATACCGTAGGAAAATATATTTTATTATCTATTTAATGATATTAATTTTGTATTTTGCATGTTACTGATTTTTGGTAAAAGCTTAGTCAAACATGGTATAGTTTGACTTTCTAAAAATAATATAAGCCCAAAGCTTTGGGATGGAGGCAGTAGTATCTAGAGCTAAAACACATCTAGATACATCCGTATCTACGGATAGTTGAGTCAATTAATTTGGGATCTGAGGGAGTATCAGATTCAGACTACATCATGTAAGTTGGTTAAAAAAATTACCCCTGGGCGGTCCCTGCCTCGGCATGGCATTTCGCTTCTTGTGCCTGCAGATCGGGCCATGCTCCTGCAGCAGGTGGGCGCTATTCTCGTTCCCCATAGCCTCAGCACGGAACCTGGAGGTACCAACCTGATACAGAGAATATAGAGCATGGTGTCACAGAGGCTTTACGCACAAACAGCTGAAGACATGTGCTACTTTAAGCATATTCCAGAACAGAAACAGATTGAGGATGCAGAGAGACACTTAAAAGGTAAAGAGTGGATAAGCAAACGGAGTACCTGCTTCGCTTGGGACGCAGCTCAGGCTCAGCCAACTGCCCACATGCGTGGTGGCCTTACGCTCCATTGCCCCCACCGCCGAGGTCTTACCTTTCCTGTACAAGCTGACAAAAGATACAGTGAGGATCAGCAGAAACTACAAAGGTTGCAAATGTCGACAAATAAAGGAAGAACACCCCAATCCAAGCAAAGGTAGCCCCCCCCCACCCCCATCAATCACTCCCAGCTCGAGGGTGACCAGAAAGACACCCCTTCGCCCAGAATAGGAAAGAGATGCGCAAGATATCGAGGAGAGGAAAAAAGAACCGATCTCGAGAAAGGAAAGAACATTACTAGTCCTACCTAATCCGCTTGGTCTAGATGCAGCTTGCCCCTCCAAGCTGGATGCCTAGACGGTGGAGGCGAAAGGAGGGGATCGAGCTGGCGGCTTGCATCCGTCGGCAATCGGCACTCGATCGGGAGAGAAGGGGTGCTACATAAAGGGGAGGGGTAACATATTTTATTACACAGTGAACTTACTGATGTGACTAGTCATTACATGTCTCACTGAAACTAGAGCCCATAGTGTGGCACCCCAAATTCACTTGAAGCTGCCCGGCGGGACGCGTCAAGAAACCCCCGAATGGTAGCGGGGAAATGAAACATTTCACAAAAATTCGAAATTCAAGCACACCGCCACGCGCCAAGCACGCGGTTGTTCCTTCCTCTTCCTCGGTTCCTCCTCCCCTATCCGAAAAACCCCAAATCCCAAGCTCAAACCAAAAAAAAACAAATCCCCTGGCCGCCATGCATGTCCTCGTTAACCACTGGAATCGTTCCGGGACGATGCGGACCCCCCCTGAGATCCAGAATTCCGTCCACCTCGAGGCTTGCGTGCTGTCTCGACAGACGGCAGGGGGCGAAGAGGAAGTTCCGCCGGAAAGTGCTCATGGCAACCGTGCAAGCTCACCGGCGTGTATCCCGAGAGGAACTGGTCAAAGCTTGCTATTCGCCACACAAAAAGAATTGCGGGCCAAGATCTGGTCAAAGCTTCGACGATGGCTTGCCGCGAGAGGCTTGGAGTCCAGAGTCAATAAACTAGTTGCTCGAGGACTTGGGCGGCACGGATTCATATTAACCGACTCAAGTTTGTTAGTCTAGTTAACAAATGCATCTAGATACATCCATATCTAGACAGAATTGAGTCAATTAATATGAATCGAGGGAGTACCTGAAAGTGTTTCATGCTACCAACTAATGCGCTGGCAGGAATCGCTGTAGAAGTAATTGTGCTACTACTCATACGATGAACTGATTGTGTGGGTGTCGAATTTTGCAACGCGATCATCCACCGAATGCTTAATCTAGCGCCAAAGGCGTACAAATCATAACATACTACAGCACCAGAACATAAGAGTACGAATCATAAAGTAGCTCAACATTTTGCATCGGGGCTGGGTGGTCTTGAGACTACCGGGACGCCCCTGATGATCTCCGGGTGTGCATCCTCTTCAACGCAAAGCTGTGTACTCGGTCCACGGCCTCCTTCTGTAGGCTGGATAATCTCAGGTGCAGGACCTTCGTCTATGAGAGGCTCGTCATCGCACCATCCATGCATCAGGCGGTGGTCTTGAGACTACCCGGACGCCCGATGATCTCCCGGGCGTGCATCCACTTCAACGCAAAGCGTGTACTCGGTCCACGGCTCGCTGTGGGCTGGATAATCTCAGGTGCAGGACCTTCGTCTATGAAAGGCTCGTCATCAGTACCATCCACAGGTGCATCAAACTGAGATTCATCTTCAAATCTCCCATCAAACTGAGAGACCTCTTCAACTCTATGCTTCTGCAATTAGTACATCAACCGATTAGACAAACATCTAAGGGATGCAACCTGAACAAATGCCGTTTTACATATTTACCTTCTCATCTGGCACAGCACATGTCCCAGAGCTGAAACCCGTTTCCTGAAGCAAGCGCTTTTTCTCTCCTTCCCGTCCATCCATCTGCAACAAGTTAAATTTGAGTACAGAACCTTGCACAGCAATGCAAACTATTGATTGAAACAGCGGCAGCATCAATATAAATAATTAACTACATATGCCAGCACACATACAGTGTGAGCAAGATCTGCTTCTCCTGCTAAAGGATCATTATATGGTTCACCATGCTAAACCCGCCTAACATATGTGCGGTCCATCCCAAAAATGTGTAAATGATCTGCCACTACAGGGTGAGGCCTCTTCTCACCATTCATACATGTGCAGCGCAATACACGTCCAGGTTGTGACCTTCATGAGCTCTAATAAACCCCATAAAGGGTTGAACACCATTTATATATGAAGGGGAACATAAGTGTCCATGCAGTATCCAAGTTCTGTCCATCTGTTTAATTATGAGATACAGTGGTTGGTGATTAATTTAAGGCGAAGTAGGAAATGTATATCCATCAAGTACAAAACTATACTACATGATTATGCATTTCAGCAATCATGTCGAGTACAAAACAAAAAATGCCCATCGACATTTTAGCAAACAGATCGTGTACAAAACTCTGCCATGGCATTTCAGCAAATTAACGGATCGAGTGCAGAACTGACTCTATATGCCCACGCAAATGAACAAATTGATCGATGACAAATCGAGCGGAAAACTATAAAGTGCCAATTAGTTCGAGCATACTGACGAATTTTTTTAGCAGCATCAAGAAAATATAAATCGTTAGGCTGTCTTGCCCGATACATGATTGAGCTAGAGATAGCAGCCCTACCGTGGATCAACTTGACCGCCGGTGCATCTCGAGAAGAACGACGGGGAGGGGAAGCTTCTTCTTCGCACGGACGGGACGGGGAGGGGAAGCTCTTCGCACGGACGGGGATAAGTTGTGTAGGGGTGGGTGGGGGTCATGCGGCCGGGCCGCCGGGGTGATAATTAAGGTCGGTAGGTGGCGTTTAATGGAGTTGCGTGTGTAATTTGCCGTGCACAAGGTTGAGGAATAGGCGGTTCCCTTTGCCGCGCACAATTCAAACTATCCCGCCCATGTAGTTTAAATTCGCCATATTTTCGTTAAATCGACATAAAGTCATGTGAGTGGGGGAAAATTAGCAAAGTTGCTTGAAAAATAGTAAAACTCTGGAATTATCCTTTAAATATGCTCTACTTCGTGTGAAAATCGGGGTGTGGAAGCATGTTGAGCTGTTTTATTTGTACTTTCTTCATTAAAACTACCATTTTATGCACTTTGGATGGAAAGAAATCATTTGTACATAAATTTTGACAACGCCATTTGCAAACACTAATTGTTTTAAATGCCAAGATGCACCCATCCACCAAATATATATGGGGCAAAAGTTTATCACAATCTAGCAGATATGCATAATTAGTGAGGGACCCCTTTTGATTTTGTGCAATTTCCACTAATTAGGTAGAGAGAAGGGGTTAATTAATTAGGCCATGTTAGGGGTTATGTGTTTTAGATTAGGTTGTGTGGATTCAAATACAACTTCTTTATTTGTGTGCTATGATTAATCAAAACTAGATCGATCGACTGCGCACACATTATTAGAGGCGCATGCCTTTGCGCACAAAGTGCATGTGTGTGTTGTTCGCCACCAATTAACGATAGAGAGAGAGACAGAGAGAGAGAGGTAGAGAGAGAGCTACATACGAGAGAGCGATTGAAATCCCCAAATTAAACACATATATATGCATGGCACATTTAATTTAATTAGAGGACCGCGAGCTAAGGCACCCCTGGCCTACTTGATGCACAATTAAGTGTCATTGGCCTATATATAGGGTTTAATTAGGGTTTAGGGTTTAGGGTTAGGAGGTTAGGGTTTAGGTCTAGGGTTTAGGGTTTAATGTTTATGGTGTTTAGGGTTTATTTAGGGTTTAAGGTTTAGGGATCATCGATCGAGTGCGCACACACACATTATTAGAGGCACACGCGCCTTTGCGCATAAAGTGCATGCATGCGTATATGTGTGTGTTTTTTTGGCCACCAACGATATATAGATGATCGAGAGAGAGAGAGAGAGAGAGAGATTGAAATCCCAAGAATATGTTCAAATATACATTAAAATATATGCACGAATGCATGCATGGTAGGCCATGCATGCACACTAATTATATATATATTATGAGGAAACTTAATCAAATGTGTTTTCATTCGAGAGAACTTGTCAAAATTCAAGTTAATTAATTTATCATCGATAATTATATAATTAATTAATGAATCTCAGGGAGATGTTATACAACATATGATCGATATAGGCCATGTATATATTAATTGGTGTTAATCTACCGTTTAATTTGCTAGCTAGCTGCTATATATAGAGCATGTTTTTATTAGATCGGGTTATAGCTAGCTAGTATAGTTTAGGGTTATGTGTTTTAATTAACTAGGGTTTGATTAGCTAGGGTTAGTTATATATATATGGTTTAGGGTTAATGCATTGCACATTTAATTTAACTAGAGGACCGCGAGGCACCCCTGGCCTGCTTGATGCACAATTAAGTGTCGTTGGCCTATATATAGGGTTTAATTAGGGTTTAGGGTTAGCTAGCTAGGGTTTAGGGTTTAGGGTTTAGTGTTTAGGGTGTCTAGCTAGGGTCTAGGGTACTGACATAGGCATCCCAAATGGGCCTGCCAAAGATAGTACCCGGGGTTTAATGAAGGCCCACTACCCGAAGAATAAGAAGGTTCGAGAGCCCAAGATATATTAAGGAAAGTAGAGTTGTAATAGGAAGTGTTGTTTGTAATCTGGCGGGATGAGTTAGAAACCGTCCCGGACTCTGTAACTTGTACAAAACGAAACCCTCGGCTCCACCTCTTATATAAAGGGGGAGTCGAGGACGGAGATCATCGAATCATTGTTCACAAACCCTAGTTTTCATAATCGTCGAGTACTTTTCGGCTGAAACCTTCGAGATCTACTTACCCTCTACTTCTAAACCCAAACCTATCACAGTAGGCATTGACAAGTTAATACCTTGTCAATTGGCGCCGTGGGAACTAGAGGCGTAAGGATCTGATCTCGATGGCACGTAAGATCTTCGACATCGTCAACCGCAAGCAACGCAATGGATCGAGGTAAACAGATCGCTGCTGGTCTTGTCGATTTTGTTCCTCACCCACCCTCCCGTTTGGATGCATATGCGTATCTGGCGGAGCCCATGGAGATGACGTTCGGAAGGTTCCACTTTCGCGAGAAGGAAGGATCGTATCGTGTCGAAATTCCGATTTCGTCGGGATCGGCGGTCGATTCCGATTTTTCAAATTATACATCGTCAACCGAGTCAGAAGAAGAAACTTCGGCACCGCTACGTCGGCACCAAAGCAAGAGATAAACTCGCCAAGATCTTCGCGACATGTCGTTTGAGTCATCTGCGGACTCATATATAAGCGATGGCTCAAGCGATGTCGACAGTTATGACTTCATCGACAAATCTATCACAGTGGGCAAGGTCTTCATCAATCTCGATGATGATGTCACCAAACCCAACATAGATCTGAGTACAAAATATCATCAGATTTATGCCATTGAGGATCAAGAGGAAACATCTGAGGCTTTCGACGATCTGGGAAATCCATACGTCGATCCCTCCAATCTGCGACAAGGGCTAGGCAACAAATACCTCGGACCAGAGCCACGAGATAGAGTTCAACTTTCACAAGCAGCGTGGGACAGAGCTGCGAGAGCTATGAATGGTACAGAACCAATGGCTACCACAGCCACACCAGAGGAATTACAAGCATATCAATATAGGCTCGCACGAGCTGCCAGAGAAATAGAAAACAGACACTGAGTTGAACGGAGAAAGGAGGCAGCTTCGCATCCACAGGAGAAGAGCAGATCTAAGTCGACAATCTAGAACTTCGGGTGATAGCCACAGGGAGGCTCGGAATAGAGGAAGATCAAGGTTACAACACATACCCGAAGCAGAAAGAGACCATTCAAAACCTCGACATGTCCTTTATGTCGATAGATACAAGAGGAAACATTATCCCTAAGACACCAGAAGCTGGGTATATGGCAACACAAGCTTTTATCCTCGCATCTAAACCACCTCCAGGTGATCCAAGGGAATCATTATACAATATGGCGATAGCAGGGGTTGGAGCTATGGGGACAGCGTTTGTATCAATGCCTCCCGAAGGAGCGGCAAGGCAAAATAGTCCACGACCTGCAGCAGCAACGGTGGCAGCCCCTGAAGGACCAAGCGGAGCAAGAGACACAGCAGCACAAGCAAGGGTCGATAGAGCGCGGCACAGCAGAAGGGATCATCGGCAATCTCCGGAGCTTAACGACGAAGATATGTGCGGCTTACCATGCTTCACGAGGAGAGTCCGAAAAACTCGAGTCCCCTCAGGATTCAAGTTACCCGACAATTTCAAGAAGTTTGACGGCCTTCAAGATCCAGAGGATTGGCTAGTGATTATCTCGAGACAGTGAAGCTCACAGAGGAACCAGGGCAACACTATGCAAAGCATCCAGGTGCATTTGAGTGGAGCCGCACGATCTTGGATAAAGAAACTCACTCCAGGATCTATCGACAGTGGGAAAGTTTCGAGGACGTGTTCAGTCACGTGTCGTTAGAGAGCATGGCGACAATGAAAGTACATCCAAAGGTGGAACATCGAAAATATGAAGAGAGCAATAGATCGTTTGTCGCAGCGTGGAGACTTTGTGAGGACTTAGGAAGGACCAATCCAAAGATATCAATTAATGAGATAGCAATGGGCAGATGGAGAAGATGCATCCACAAGACACAGATTTGACCGTCTTCGAAACATCACGATTTCAACCCGAACTATGACGCCCCGGCAAGCAGCAGAACAATGCATAGGTGCATGACGACGAGAGAAATAGGATGCGTTTGTCGTCAAGAATCAGGTGCGTGGAAGAATTTGTCGAGGACTTAGAAAGAAGGACCAATCCAGAAGATAGTATCCGCGTTAGATGGAGATAGCAAACAGATGGGCAGATGGAGAAGATGCTGTCCACAACAAACGACATAGGTCGCCAGAGGAGGACCGTAGTCGAAACTATCAACCGAGGCGACGATTTCCTCGACAATACCCGAATTATGACGCCCCAGGGCAAATTTCGGCAGGTTTCCGGCAAATACAGAGGAAACAATAGAGATGATTATCAAAGAAGCAATGAGCAACGAGGCGACAACAGAGAGAAACAGGCAAAATAGCGGGCCTAGATTCCCAAGGCCTTTCGTGTCTCCCGAAGAAATGATGAACGGACCGTGTGTGATGCATTTTTTCTCGACAGCAATGAAAAAGACAGCCGGGGCACCTAAAGACTGTCGAAATTTTCGTGCAATGTTCCAATATGCAGAAAGCACGCTAATGCTCGAGCAAGACAGAAACTCCTCGGGAGCTCAGAGTGAGGGCTCACCTGCCACCACCTCCTGCGATTACAGATGACAATCGGCATCACAGCATAGCGGCACACCTCCACCACCACCTTATGTTGATCCCAACTCAAACGGAGAGCAGTGTCGATGATTCAGAAAGGAAGGCCGTCCAATAGAGCTCAGCAATTCCCATGTATTGTGTGTTTATGCGTAGAAAATGTCTCCACCAACAAGCTTGAGTATCTTAATTGGTCGTGACAAGACATTGGCTTCATATAGCAGATCATCCGCAGTACTCTCGACCAGCAGTCGCATCATTCGCCAAAGCAGTCATCGTTGTGGATTTAATGTTTCCGAGTGTTCATAGACATGGCAGCAGCCTTAAACCTTATGTATGCAGAGATACATTGAGGAAGATGAACATATCCTTAGCAAACTTGAAGCCGACAGATACAAGGTTTCACGGCATCACACCAAAACCGAGTTACCCATTGGGAAAGATCAATCTCGACGTTGTTTGGAACCCGAGAAAATTATAGGATCGAGAAGCTCTGGAATTTGAAGTCGTGGATTTCCCATCACAGTACCACGCTTTGTTGGGACGACAGCATATGCTAGGTTTATGGTGGTACCACACTATACATACCCCTGTTGTGGAGATTGCCAGGACCAAAGGGACCAATCACAATCCAAAGGAAGCTTCGCCTTAGCCGATAAGTGCGACAAGGATTTTCATCGGTTGTCAAACTTTCGGGATGCAAGCTGAGTATTTAGCGTCAAAAAGTATGACTGATTATGACGCATCGCGCACGTTGAAGGCCAAATAAAGAATCAACCTTCAGTACCGAGAAAAATTCAAAAGAGGTGCAGATCCACCCGACAGACCCGAAAAAGACGACATCTATCGCAAACGACATGGATATCGCATAGGAAAGCGCGCTCGTCGAGTTCCTCCGTGAGAACTGGAAAATATTCGCATGGTGTCCAGCTGACATGCCAGGAGTACCCAGGGAACTTGCCGAGCACCACCTAAACTTGGATCCATTAGCGAGACCAATCAAACAACCTTGGGCGTTTTTCGTAACCAAACCGCAAAAGCCATGCTATCGGAAATAGATCGACCCAAAGATGCTGGTTTTATCAAAGAGATATCTGCATAAGCCACGTGGGTAGCTAACCCAAAGATGGTGCCGAAGAAACACACGACAGTCCTTCGCATGTGCGTCGACTTCATTTGTCTCAATAAACATTGTCCTAAGGATCACTTCCCCCTCCCAAGGATCGAT
Source organism: Lolium multiflorum (assembly GCA_030979885.1). Taxonomy (NCBI): domain Eukaryota; kingdom Viridiplantae; phylum Streptophyta; class Magnoliopsida; order Poales; family Poaceae; genus Lolium; species Lolium multiflorum. The sequence continues at coordinate 308,810,493 of CM061748.1, read as the reverse complement.
CAAATCATCGACTCCACGGAAGGATGCGAACGTCTTTTGGATGCATATTCTGGCTATAACCAGATCAGATTGAAAGAAGATGAATAAGCCAAACAGCGTTCTTCATCACACCGCATGGTGTATTCCCCGCTATAAAACAATGCTCCTCGGGTTGAAAACGCGGGAGCAAATATATCAACTGACATGCGTAAGTGCTTGGCAACACAAACATTGGGAAAAATGTACACACACGACGACGTCGTCATCACATCAAAAAAGGGGGCAACATTAATTGAGGACTTGAAGGAAACCTTCAACAACCTCGATTCTGCCTCAAGCTCAACCCGACGAAATGCTCTTTTGGCGTCCCAGCAGGAGAACTTGGGTTCTTAGTTTCGTTAAGAGGGATTGAAGCAAATCCCTACAAAATACAAGCTATCGTAATAATGAGGACAAAATTGAAAGAGATACAACAGCTAACCGGGCGAGTCGCAGCATGTAGATTCGTCGCAAGGTTGGGAGAAAAAGCACTACCGTTCTACGCCCTGATAAAGCAAGGAGACAAATTCCATGGAACGAGGAGGTCGATAGACTTTTGAGGATTTGAAGCGCACAATCTCGATACCACCAATTTTGGTGGCGCCCAAGGAAAAGAACCTCTCCTGCTATATATCGCAGCTACGCCCCAAGTGGTGAGCACGGTGTTAGTTGTCGCAAAGAGAAGAAGAAGGAAACTCCACGGAGTACAGAGGCCAAGATACTCGTCGCCGAAGTTTTATCGCTATCAAAACAAAGAGCATACCTCGTTACTCAAAAAGCTAGCATAATGGAGGTTCACAACAGCACGAAATTGCGCCACTATTTTCTAAGACACCCGATCATAGTGGTCAATGAAGCTCCTTTGTCAAATATACCGAACAATCCAGAAGCATGTCGTGTCTCCCTTTGGGGAATAGAACTTTCCCTCGGGACATCACGATGAAAAAGAAAGGCAATCAAGTCGCAAGTTCTCGACTTCATCGCAGTGGATGGAGCCGCAAAACACAGACCCTGCACTTGTCGAGAACCCGGACCAGGAATTTCGACGGGTCCAAGAGAATAGAAGGAGCTGGCGCAGGAGTAGTACTTATATCACCCGAAGGCGACAAATTGAAGTATATCCTTCGGATGACGTTCCCTAACGCATCTAACAACGAAGCAGAATACGAAGCCCTCATACACGGGATGAAGATGGCGAAAGCTTGCGGTGCAACTCGATTAAAAATCTTTGGCGACTCACAGTTGGTGGCTCAGCAAGTTATGAACCAATGTGACGCAGTCAATGATAGCATGGTAGCATACAAGGAGGTGTACAATGAACTCGAGAAGCTATTCGATGGATGCGAGGTAAATCACATCGGATTAAGCAATGATGAAGCCGACGTCTCGCAAACATCGGTCGCAATGTCTCCCAATCCCGCCAGAGTATTTTGGGAAGAAGAATGGAGAGATCTACGGGCTAAAAAGGTGTGAGAAAAAGCAAAAGAGAAACTTCACACTCCTCACAGTAAACCACGTGAGGATGAAGAGGAACAAGAACTTGTGATGATGATACAGTTCCTTGGATGCAAGTATATGTATCATATATCCTCAAGAAAGAAATACCCGACGATCTCAGTTGAAGCAAGGCGAGTAATTCGACGTTCTAAAAGCTTTCACGGTGATCAAAGGAGAATTGTACAAGCTAAGCATTTGTGTGCCTTGCAAAGGTGTGTCACAATCTAAGAAGGAAGAATAATGTCAAGGATGTACACGTAAGGAATATGTGGCCACCACGCGAGTAGTCGAGCCATTGCAGCCAAGGTTTTTCGGGCAGGATTCTACTGGTTGACAGCAATTGAGGACGCCAAAGAAATAGTAAGGACTTGCGATGCGTGCCAAAGGTTTGCCGCAAAACCTCACTCTCCAGCAGCAGAATTAACACCAATACCATTGTCGTGGCCCTTTGCACAATGGGGACTTGACATGGTGGGCAAGTTACACAAATCATGGCCAGGAGGAAAGGAATACATGCTAGTAGCTGTCGACAAATTCACAAAATGGATAGAAGCGCCGATAAATTCACCAGACGGAGCATCCGCAGTAAAATTCATAAAAGGCCTCGTCTTCAGATTTGGAGTGCCCCATAGCATTGTCACGGACAATGGCAGTAACTTCACATCCCATGAATTCAAAGATTATTGCGAAGAAGTGGGTATCAAGTTGCACTTTGCGTCAGTTGCACATCCTCAAACCAATGGGCAAGTAGAGAAAGCCAATGGCATCATCTGCAATGGCATCAAGAAACGCCTGTTGGGACCACTGGAAAAAGCTCGGCATACCTGGCCCGAAGAACTACCAAGTGTGTTGTGGAGCATCCGAACAACACCAAATACAGCGACACAGGAGACCCCGTTTTTCCTGGTCCATGGAGCAGAGGCAGTACTACCAATAGAGATAGAGCACGACTCCCCTAGAGTCACAGAGTATAATGAAGAAACTTCCAGGATAGCATTGGAAGACGACGTAGACGCACTCGACGAAGCTCGAGACGAAGTATTATCAAGGGTAACCAAGTACCAATAGGACTTGAAGAATTACCACGGACGCTTGCCAAGATCTTTTCAAGTGGGAGACCTAGTTCTTCGGCTCACGCAAAAAGTCATGAAAAACTCGAGTCACCATGGCTTGGCCCTTACATTGTCACCAAGTGGAGGAGGAGCATACAGATAAAGGACAAGAAGACAAAGGAGGAGCAAAACCCCTGGAATGTATACCAAAGTGCCTCTACGCCTAGAGTCGAAATATAGTTCTTTTCCGCAAAAATACAATGTACTGAAACGCCGCGAGTTTTCAGACGCACTCTTTTCCTTTTTTCGGGGCACCGAGTGGGGCTGGAAAGGTTTTAATGAGGCGGGCTCGGGTGCTAATATAATAAAGATAGTGGAGATATATTTCTTATTTTTCGACACGCTCGGGGGCTCAACGCCTAAGTCTCAAAATACATACAATATAGATTCACTGAAATATTTCACCTTGGTACATTAATACCTCGCCAGATATAAAAATCGGAAGCCAGCAATCATAAATATAGTGTACACGTCAAAATCTCAAGTGCACTGGTCTAAGAACCTCGCAATAAAAATATAGAACGTCGACATCAAAGATACTCGAAGATTGGTAATCTATCAAGGGAAAAAACAAGGATGTCTTATTACAACAGAAAGATAAACCTTCAAGGTGGAAAAAATAGTACAACCTTTGCCCAGTTAGGCTCGGGGGCTTCAACAAAATAGAGGACTTCGGCAATATACAATAAATTTCTTCGGAAATACAAAAAGAAATCAAAAAAGAGTGAGATACAAGGTTTCCAATATAGTACAAATCAGTTAAATCCCAAGATACTATCTACGGACAAGCCTCTGGTTGTTTTATGTTCAGCATAAGAACCCTTGATAAAGAACTCCGAGTCCATCCGAAGAAGCTCATCTATCATTGATTCGGCCACGGGAGCTACCATATCATCGATTGAGTCAATATCATTTTTCCGCCGCGTTTTCTTGGCCAGACAATCAGCAACAATCTTCGTCAGGTCTAACTTTGGATGACAGATGTTTATCATAATCATGGCGAATCTCGCTCCAGCAGAGAGTTGAGCACGCACAAAGTTATGAATGCGGGGAGCATCTCTGAATACCTCTAATAATTCAGGAAGAGTTTTGGGAACCTCATTTCGAGGAAATAAATTCCTATAGACAAGGGTTAATGTCGTCGTGCAAAAACTGAGAAATTCGCGCACTTGGCAAGCACGGTCTTGGAACCTAACAATTTGTCGGGTTCGTTCAGGAGTGGCCCAGAACAAACAGCCATGGTTAAGGGAGAGATTGACAAGAAGATTTGTTCTCTCGTTCACTCTTTGATCTTCGGCAGCAGCATCAAGAACCGAGCCTATTAAGCACCAAGGCAAAAAATTTGAAGAAAGGCACAGCAAAATAAAGAAAAGGCATCATGAGATCGCAAAAACGTACCTAACATATCTGTGCTAGCTTCTAGCATCAGCTCAAGCATACTATTTTCTCGGGTCGTGGCTCCCTTCGCTTCTAATACAGCAGCATCCTTGGCAGCCATAGCTTCTTCGATTTGTTGGAGAGCAAGTTTTTCTTGCTCAGATGCTTTCCGAGATTGTTCCATCATTGCCAGAGTTTGTTTCTTCATAGATTGAAGTTGTTGTCGAAGTTCTTGCAAATCTTCCGACAAGTGTTTGCTTGATGAACCTTCGAGGGGATTATGGTCGACTAGTACTTTCTTCGAGAAGGAAGATGCAGGTGAAGCAGCGGCAGAAGTAGGAGGGGTCGAGTAATTATCAAATATTAACTGGAAAAGAGAGTCCCAGGATCAATGATAAGAACGAAGAGGAATTTCATTACTTTCTAGAAAATTTACACGGACATTACAAAAGAAGTTCTACAGAGGGACTAACAGAGTAACTGTCGCCAAGGCTAAAATGGCGACAAGAGCAAAAGAAACAGAAAGAAAAAAAACAAGGAGGCATGCAACTAGACCTCCGGCCTCGATGAGCTAGGAGTCGAAGCTGGCTTGATCCCGAGATACGCCAAGATTTTCTTTGTGTTGGGTTTGGCTGCCTTAATCAGCGATTTCCATCTCGACTGCTCTATCTGCTCAGTGTCGCCAACTTTCGCCCAGTCGATAGTTTGCTGGCTATCGGCAACCAAGGCAACAGTGTTTTCAACGGCGACCTTCATATTCTCATGACGCACCCTCAGCCCAAGATCTTCTGGTGGATTAAAGCACTTGGCCAGGTTAAGGAAAGTCGCGGGTTCCTCTTTCTTTGGGAAGAAATAGGGAAAGAGCCGCGACAGCCCTGCTTTGGCATGATCAATGCCTTCGCGTGCCTCCTGACCCATGAAACTCGAGGAATGAAAGGGCGTCAAGAAGGGCATCATTGTCGGGATCTTCAAGTTCAAACTCTTGAGCTGTTCTATCTGTCAAGAAAGAAACTTATTGAGCAACAAATGAATGCAGAGAAGAAAATACAAAGGATATGAAGTGGTTCAGATACTTACCGAGAAGCGGCGACTTTGCGTCCTTATACGCTTAAGGATGGCTTCCTCGCGAGCAGATTGTGCAGCTATGTGCTCGCTCAGCGAATTCTCGGCAGCGTGAAGTCTCTTTCTAAGATCTTCGACACCAGCAGCTTCAGCCTTGGCCTTATCACCTCTCCTAGCTTGAACAGCCCAACTCGGCCTTCTTACGAGCCTCTTCACTTTGCTCTAATTTTTGAGCTAGTGCTTTGGAACGCTCGTTGATAGCCGCCAATTTCTCTGCCAAGAAAGATAGAATTTTGTTAAAATATCGACAACAAAGGAGTAACAGAGTAATGGTAAAAAAAAAGAAGAAAGCAGCAAGGCATCACCTTCAGTTTGGTGAGCATATTCACGATACCCAATGAATTGAGCACCGATGCGAATAAGCTCTTTGATCATGGGCTGTTAAGGAAAGAAAAGGACAAAGCAAGAAAATTTCGGTATGAGAAAAATATAATGGCATTTAGAAGCAAACAGAGGAAGTACAGACAGTGACAAGAGTATGGAGAACTTACATCATCCAAGAGAGGGTTCGAAGAGCTACTCAATTGGAGACTTGGCTCCGGGATTGCTTCAGTCCTTGCCCTCTTCGGCGAAGGGACAAGGGGGCTCGAAGGAGGAGTAGATGTGCCGACATTTTGTTGAGGAGGCGACGATTCTTCTCCTTCAACGGGCTTCTCCGAAATAACTAAAGTATGTGACGTACTCGTTCGAGCAGCCACATCCAAAGTTGGTGTTTCTTCATCCTCATCACTGTGGAAAAAGGTGGCAGCATAAAAAGCAGTGCTAGTAAAATTCTTCGAATAGAAAAATAAAAAGAAACAAGGAAACTTACGAGCTGATGAGACTCTCGATATATGGATCATAAGCTGCCTTTCGCGGTGAAGGGGCAGCTTCTTCGGGAAGTCCCGGAATCTTCGACATTGCTCCTTTTCCTTTTGTTCTTTGGAGAAACAGCAGGAGGAGGAGATTGTGCCGATGTAGTACCTTCGGAGGCAGCATCCTTTTCAATAGATCCCGCAGATTTTCGAATCTGCGGGTTCATTCACAAAAGAGGGGGCTTCTTGGTTGTCATCGACGACAACGGCCCTTTCCTCGACATCTCCACCCTCAGGAAGAGGAGGAAGAGAATCCATAGTAGGATGGTTCTGCAAAAAATAACGACAAAAGAAAAAATTAGAGAGATATCAATGAGATGCAGGAAAAATTCGGAACAAGATAAAAACTCGAGAAGATAAAATACCTCGGGGAGAGGATTGGTGGAGCTGTATGGTTCCACGCGGCAAGAGGAAGGAATAGGATCCCTCTTGCTCAGCGAGGAAATTCTTTGAATAAGCTTTTCCAAGTCCTTCACAGAAAGATCATTGGAGAGCCTATTGGCGTCATTTACACCAGATACGTCCAAAGGGGATTTTTGCGGGCCTGAAGAGGCTGCACTCTAATCCTAAGAAAGTAGGTAGTGATTTGGACACCAGACAGCTCTTTGCCTCGAGTATTTTGAAGTTGATGAATACGAGACATAAGTGCTTCTGTCGCTTTTTCTCTTCTTCGGAAGCTTCAGCATCCCAGGACGGCGGCGTTGAATTTTGGCACTTCCGTCGAAAGGGACTATGTTGTGTTCCACAGAATTGGCACTTTCTTCGTGTATATAGAGCCACCTTTTGCGCCATCCTTGGACGAATCAGGAAATTTGACGTCGAAGTAATCAACGTCAGTTCGAACACAGATAACAACGCCGCCTATGTTATAGGTGGCGTTGTGGGAGCCATTACGGCGGAGGCAGAAAATGCGTTTCCACAAAACCCAGTTAGGAGGGATTCCAAGAAAGCATTCGCACAGCGTGATAAAGATAGAAATGTGGAGGATGGAATTGGGGGTCAACTGGTGCAGCTGAATCCCGTAAACAAAAAGAAGGCCGCGGAGGAAATCGTGGAATTGGGGCGAAAGGCCGCGGATGAGTGATCAACGAAACTAACCCGTACTCCATTGGAGGGTTGGGGTAGCTTCGCTGGGAAAACGGATGGCGTCCTTTCTTCATCAGGCCAAGCCTCTTCAGCAGGATGTCTTGGTTGGAGATCTTAGATCTCTCCCACTCAAGGTCTGTCATCTTGGACTCTGGAGTACTGTGGCGAGTGAGTCGCGTGCGCGGTGGCATCAATGGTGCTGGAAAAGCAATGCTCGTGGTGCGGAAGATCAAAAGAATTGGGCTAGGAAGCTTTTGCAAAGAGGAACAACATGTGCGGCGAGCGAAGGAGCGAACCGAGGTTGAAGAAAGGTTTATATAGGAATCGGGCGAAGCAATGCACCGTTGGATGAAGAAATCGTGTGGTGAAAGATCAAAGGATAAAAAGGTATTTTTACTGAGATGGAATAGAACAGGCGTTACCGTACGTGCGCCAGGAAAAGCGGAGGACGTGTGTCCACCACTTGCACGACGTGTCAACGAGGTGGAAATAGTGGACCCACAAAGCAGAAAAATCTCGGTTATTACTGGAGATGAAGTGAATTTGACTAAGGAAAGCGTGTCGACAAGAAAAATAAAAGAAGATTGGCGACAGAAGAAGTTATTTGAATACTTCGAGAGCCTTTGGTCAAATACAAGTTTTTACCCAAATGCTCGGGGGCTACTTCGATAAAAGTAAAATTTCGACTATGGCAATATAGAAACTGCGGGAGCCTACAACCAAGCACAAGTTCTTAGCTGTAGCCTCGGGGGCTACTCCATCGCTGTTCGCGCACCCGAAAGATAAAAGAAAAAGAGAAAATCGAGAAATAATGGCAATATAGCGACAAGGTGGACTAAAATGTTGAGCCTACAACCAAGCACAAGTTCTTGGCTGTAGCCTCGGGGTACTCCCATCGGAACGCTGTTCGCGTGCCCGATGAAATTTAAAAAGGAAAAGAAAGGAAGATAGAAAAGCAAGAGAGTATATTTCGAGTTATAATTAACTCTACATATACTCCCATCGGGAGATTAATATAAGTCATATTTGACTCGATAAATGTGCCATTCCAACAGCCGAAAAAGCACTCGACAATATATTCTCAGAACGCCAAAGTTGCGATCAATTTCTGAATGCCGCAAATTTGCGAAGGTAAGACCCCAGATCCGTTCTGCCGGGCGTGGCATCGCCGAAGACTGCGCTCTGCTACTTTTATCCGTATCAAATATACGAAGAAACCTAACTGACGCGTTAGGTACTCGATAAATTTAACTGGGACTCGACATAATGGTAAGACCTTAAGCGGCACCCGTCGAAGTTTACACCCGCATCCCGAGATCATGTCCAGGGACGTGATCTTGAAGTAGGTTTTTGCGGATTGCCACTAGAGCAGTTAACTAGTACCTGATCCGTCGATGAACTAGCCCCAACTACCAATATCCCTGTACAATATAGAAATTTATATAAAGAAATATAGAAAGGTTTAAATTGACGAATAAAAATAAAAAGTGGAGATTTTCCCACTCTACGATTCAAGCAAAATCTCGGGGTCTATCGACATAGGCATCCCAAATGGGCCTGCCAAAGATAGTACCCGGGTTTAATGAAGGCCCACTACCCGAAGAATAAGAAGGTTCGAGAGCCCAAGATATATTAAGGAAAGTAGAGTTGTAATAGGAAGTGTTGTTTGTAATCCGCGGGATGAGTTAGAAACCGTCCCGGACTCGTAACTTGTACAAAACGAAACCCTCGGCTCCACCTCTTATATAAAGGGGGAGTCGAGGGACGGGAGATCATCGCATCATTGTTCACAAACCCTAGTTTTCATAATCGTCGAGTACTTTTAACAAACCTTCGAGATCTACTTACCCTCTACTTCTAACTAAACCCAAGCCTATCACCCGTAGGCATTGACAAGTTAATACCTTGTCAGGTACGTTTAGGGTTCAGTGTTTAGGGTCTAGGGTTTAGTGTTTAGGGTGTTTAGGGTCTAGGGTTTAGGGTTCTAGGGTTTATAGGTTTAGGGTCTAGGGTTTAGGGTTTAATTAGTGTTTAGGGTGTTTAGGTTTAGGGTTTGGTGTTTACGGTGGGTTTAGGGTCTAGGTTTAGGGTTTAGTGTTTAGGGTGTTTAGGGTCTAGGGTTTAGTGTTTAGGGTGTTTAGGGTTTAGGGAGTAGTTTTAGGGTTGTTTAAGGTTTAGGGATCATCGATCGAGTGCGCACAAAATATTATTAGAGGCACCCCGCGCCTTATATAAAGTGCATGCGTATATATGTGTGTGTTTTTTTTTGCCACCAACAACGATATATAGATGAGAGAGAGAGATTGAAATCCCCTAGAATATGTTCAAATATATTAAAAATATATGCACGAATGCATGGTAGGCCATGCATGCACACTAATTATATATATATATTATGAGGCAACTTTGATCAAATGTGTTTTCATACGAGAGAACTTGTCAAAATTCAAGTTAATTAATTTATCATCGATAATTATATATATAATTAATTAATGAATCACAGAGAGATCGATAATTAATTTAGGGTTTTAGGGGTTGTTTATTATTTAGGGATCATCGATCGAGTGCACACACATTATTAGAGGCACTCACGCGCCTTACGCATAAAGTGCATGCGATATATGTGTGCTTTTGGCCACCAACGATATATATAGATGATCCAGAGAGAGAGATTGAAATCCTCAAGAATGTATATGTTCAAATATACATTAAAATATATGCACAAATGCATGCATGCACACTAATCAATTATATATATATTATGAGGCAACTTAATCAAATGTGTTTTCATTCGAGAGAACTTGTCAAAATTCAAGTTAACTAATTTATCACGATAATTATATAATTAATTAATGAATCTGAGGGATATGTTATACAACATGATCGATATAGGCCATGTATATTTTAATTGGTGTTAATCTACGGTTTGCTAGCTAGCTGCTATATATAGAGCATGTTTTTATTAGATCGGGTTATAGCTAGCTGTATAGTTTAGGGTTATGTGTTTTAATTAAGTAGGGTTGATTAGCTAGGGTTAGTTACATATATATGGTTTAGGATTAATGCATGACGTTTAATTTAATTAGAGGACCGCGATGCACCCCTGGCCTGCTCGATGCACAATTATGTCGTTGGCTCATGTATAGGGGTTTAATTAGGGTTTAGGGTTAGCTAGGGTTTAGGGTTAGGTTAGGTTAGGTTAGGGTTTAGGGTCTAGGTCAGGGTTTAGTGTTTAGGGTGGTTTCTAACGCGCCAGTGCCAGGGGTCATTTCCCTTCGGCTTCTGCGCCTGCACTTAATGCGCCACATCGGATCCCCACCGCCGTTCCGGATCTATGTGGCCTCCCTGTGGCATTCTGTAGGATAACGTAGCATAGAAAACAAAAAATTTCCTACCGCGAACACGAAAACCAAGCCAAGATGCAATCTAGAAGACGGTAGCAACGAGGGGATTATCGAGTCTCACCCTTGAAGAGATTCCAAAGCCTACAAGATGAGGCTCTTGTTGCTGCGGTAGACGATCACTTGCCGCTTGCAAAAGCGCGTAGAAGATCTTGATCACTGCGCCACGAACGGGCAGCACTTCCGTACGGTCACACGTTCCTGCTGTTGATGAAGACGACGGCCCCCTCCCGTTCCAGCTGGCAGCGGAAGTAGTAGCTCCTCTTGAATCCGACAACACACGGCGTGGTGTCGGTGGTGGTGGAGAAATCCGGCGGAGCTTCGGTAAGCGTGCGGGATGTGGTGGAGGAGAGAGGGCCGCTAGGGTTTGGGAGAGGGGGGCGCCGGCCACTAAGGGGTGCGGCCACCTTGGTGGTTCTTGGGTGGCCGGCCCCCTCCCCTTGGCCCCTCATTATATAGGTGGAAGCCCCAAGTGTTGGACTACAAGTCTCCGAATAAGACCCGAACTCCAAAACCTTCCATGTGATAGGGAAACCTACTCAAGGTGGGAATCCCACTTGAGGTGGGATTTCCCCTCCATGTGGGGGGGTGGCCGCTCCCTCATAGGGGAGTCCACTGGGACCTTCCCCTTAGGGCCGGCCATGGGAGGAACTTCCCGGGACTCCGCCTTCCTTAGTGGTTTCTTCCGACTTTTTCTAGAACCTTCTAGAACCTTCCATAGAACCTTCCTGATCATTTTAAATCACATAAAATGACTTCCTATATAAGAATCTTATTCTCCTGACCATTCCGTAACTCCTCGTGATGTCCTGGATCTCATCTGGACTCCGAACAAATATTCGAACTCCATTCCATATTCAAGTTCTACCATTTCAACATTCAACTTTAAGTGTGTCACCCTACGGTTCGCGAACTATGCGAACATGGTTGAGTACTCACTCCGACCAATAACCAATAGCGGGCTCTGGAGATCCATAATGGCTCCCACATATTCAACGATGACTTAGTGATCGAATGAACCATTCACATACGATACCAATTCCCTTTGTCACGCGATATTTTACTTGTCCGAGGTTTGATCATCCGTATCACTCTATACCTTGTTCAACCTCGTCTCCTGACAAGTACTCTTTACTCGTACCGTGGTATGTGGTCTCTTATGAACTTATTCATATGCTTGCAAGACATTAGACGACATTCCACCGAGAGGGCCCGAGTATATCTATCCGTCATCGGATGGACAAATCCACTGCTGATCCATATGCCTCAACTCATACTTTCCGGGTACTTAATCCCCCCTTTATAACCACCCATTTACGCAGCTGGCGTTTGATGTAATCAAAGTACCTTTCCTAAGATAAGTGATTTACATGATCTCATGGTCATAAGGACTAGGTAACTATGTATCGAAAGCTTATAGCAAATAACTTAATAACGTGATCTTATGCTACTTAATTGGGTGTGTCCATTACATCATTCATATAATGATATAACCTGTCATTAATAACATCCAATGTCCATGATCGGAACTAATCATCTATTAATCACCAAGCTAGTTAAGAGGCTTACTAGGGACTCATTTGTTTGTTTACATAACACACATGTATCAATGTTTCTGTTAATACAATTATAGTATGGTATATAAACATTTATCATAAACATAAAGATATATATAATAACCACTTTTATTATTGCCTCTTGGGCATATCTCCAACAAATTTCCCACTTGCACTAGAGTCAATAATCTAGATTACATTGTAAGGTACCTAACACCCATGGTATTCGGGTGTTGGTCACGTTTGGCCTCAGTGAGAGCTTTTTTAGTCAACGGATCTGCCACATTCAGATCTAGGTGTACTTTGCAAATCTTTACTTCTCCATTTGGATGTACTCGCGAATCGAATGATAACGTAACTTGATATGCTTCAGCCTCTTGTGTGACCTTGGTTCTTCTGCGGCCATGGCACCCATGTTGTCACAAAAGAGATGACTAGTGGGTCCAATGCACTAGGAACCACACCGGGCTCTATAATGAACCTCTTCATCCATATCACTTCTGATGAAGCCTCTCAAGCCGCTATGTACTCCGATTCTGGTGAGGATTTCGCCACCGTGCACTCGTTTCGAGCTTGCCCAGCTTACTGGAGCACCATTCAATATAAACACGTACCTAGCGACTGTGACTTAGAGTCATCAGAATCAGTGTTCCAACTTGCATCGCTGTAACTTGTTACAACGAGCTCTTGGTCACCTCCATAACAAGAAACATATCCTTAGTTCTTTTCAAGTACTCCAGGATATTCTTGACCGCTTCCAATGTTCCATTCCTGGATCACTTTGATATCCGCTAGTCAAACTAAACCGCATGTGCTATATCCGGTCTTGTACATAGCATGGCATACATGATAGAGCCAACTGGCATAGGGGATCCGACTCATCCTTTCTCTTTCTCGTCGTATTTGACCTTGAGTCTTACTCAAGACCTTGCCTCTGTAACATAGGTAAGAATCCTTTTTTACTGTCCAATCTAAACTTCTTTAGAATCTTGTCCAGTTATGTACTGTGTGATAGCCCTATTAGACGCCTTTGATCTATCTCTATAAATCTCGATGCCTAATATATATGATGCTTCACCCAGGTCTTTCATTGAAAAACTATTATTCAAATAACCTTTTACACGGTTTAATAGTTCTATATCATTCCCAATTAATAATATGTCATCTACATATAGTATTACGCTATATAGCTCCCACTCACTTTCTTGTAAATACGTGCTCCCCTCCATGACACCGTATAAACTCCGAAAGTTCATCACCTTTATCGTTGCTGACCTAACTTCTCGATGCTTTGCTTCACCATAAACTGAACGTCGAGTTTGCATACTTTGTCGCATTTTTAGGATCGACAAAACCTTGGGTTGTACCATATACAACCTCTCAATGTCTCCATTAAGGAACGCCGTTTTGACATCCATCCGCCAAATCTCATATTCGAAAATGCAGCTATTGCTAACAAAATCCTCACAGATTTCAGCTTCGCACAGGTGGAAAGTCTCATCGTAGTCAACACCTTGAATTTGTCGGAAACCCTTTGGCACAAGTCGAGCTTTATAGACAAAGAATATTACCATCAGCATCTCTTTTTCTCTTGAAGATCCATTTATTCTCAATGCCTTGCTGTCAGGTAAGCCTACCAAAGTCCATACTTTGTTATCAAGTACATGGATCCCATTTCGGATTTCATGGCTTCTTGCCATTTGTTGGAATCTCGAGCTCATCATCGCTTCTTCATACGTCGCAGGGTCTTCATCATTGTTATCCACAATCATGACATTTAGACAAGGATCACACCAATCTGGAGTGGCACGATCCCTTGTCGATCTGCGAGGTTCAGTAGCTGTCTCATTTGAAGCTTCATGATCATTATCATTAGCTTCTCCTCTGCTGTTTCTGGAAGCACAGCAATTCATCTTCCTACATCACAAGTATCGACGAACGAGTATAGATTCTTCAATCTCATCGAGTTCTACTTTTCTTCCAATCACTTCTTTAGTGAGAAATTTTTTCTCAAGAAAGGTTCCGTTCTTAGCAACAAAGATCTTGCCTTCGGATCTCGTGATAGAAAGTGTACCCTATAGTTTCTTTTAGGGTATCCCATGAAGACGCATTTCTCCGCTGTGGGTTCTAGCTCCCGGTTGTAACTTTTTTACATAGGCTTTGCAACCCCAAACTTTCAGGAAACGACAGCTTAGGTTTATTAAACCATAATTCATAAGGTCGTTTCAACGGATTTTTATGGTGCTCTATTTAAAGTGAATGCGTTGTCTCTAATGCATAACTCCAAAATGATAACGAAATCAGTAAGAGACATCATAGAACGAACCATATCTAAGAGAGTTCGATTACGACGTTCGAACACACCGTTTCGTTGTGGTGTTCCCGGCGGTGTCAATTGTGAAAGTATTCCGTATTTCTTTAAATGCATGCCAAACTCATAACTCAGATATTCACCTCCGCGATCAGATCGTAGAAATTTAATCCTCTTGTTACGTTGATTTTCTACTTCACTTTGGAATTCCTTAAACTTCTCAAAAGTTTCGGATTTATGTTTCATGAAATAGATATACCCATATCTACTCGCATCATCCGTGAAGGTTAGAACATAACGATAACCACCGAGCGATGCTGCTACATTCATTGGTCCGCACACATCGGTATGTATGATTTCCAATAAGTCAATAGCTCGCTCCATCATACCAGAAAATGGAGTCTTAGTCATTTTTCCCATTAGACATGCTTCGCATCCATCAAGTGACTCAAAGTCAAGTGATTCAAGTAATCCATCGGTACGGAGTTTCTTCATGCGTTTCACTCCAATATGACCAAGACGACAGTGCCACATATAAGTAGAATTATCATTCAATTTAATTCGCTTAGTATCAATGTTATGTATATGTGTACCACTACTATCGAGATTTAACAAGAATAAGTCATTCTTTTCAGGTGCTCGACCACAAAAGATATTATTCATAAAAATAGAACAACAACCATTATTCTCAGACTTGAATGAATAACCGTCTTCATTAAACAAGATCCAGACATAATGTTCATGCTCAACGTATACAAAATAACAATTATTGAGGCTTAAAACTAATCCCGAAGGTAGATGTAGAGGAAGTGTGCCAACTGCGATCACATCGACTTGGATCCATTTCCAACGCGCATGGTCACTTCATCCTTTAGTAGTCTTCGTTTATTATTCTTTAGTTCCCGTTTCGAGTTACATATATGAGCAACCGAACCAGCATCAAATACCCAGGTACTAGTGAGAACCAGTCAGATAAACATCTATAACATGTATATCGCATATACCTTCTTTCTCGATACAATGCTTTATCCACAAACATTGGAGCAATTACGTCTCAGTGAACCTTCTCTTGTGTGAATAGCACTCATGATCATTAGGCTGCCCAGTTTCATGCAAGTAAGGGGGCCTTCTTTGCCACTCTTCTTGTTCTTGCCTTTAGACTTCCCCTGTTTCTTGAAACTGGTGGTCTTGTTGACCATACTTGGTGCTCTTTCTTAATTTCAATCTCAGGAGATTTTAGCATGGCGAAGAGTTCGTAACTCTTTGTTCATGTTCGCATATTGTAATTCATCACAAAACTTAACTAGGTGATATGGATTGAAGGACACGACATCCTTTGTACCGTTAGGAATCACATTCCCAAGTCAATGAGTTTCTTCGCATGCCCGGTCATGGCGAGCATGTGCTCACTAACGGAGCTGCCTTCTTCCATCATGCGCCCAAGAAGTGAGCCGAGGCCTCATAGATCTCCACGGCCGCATGAGTTTCAAAGATGTCTTCAACTCATTGATTAACTCATGGGATCGTGGTGCTCAAACGTTTTTGAAGATCGGCTTCTAGACTGCATAGGATGGCACAATCGAACTTGAGAGTACCGAGTTTTCCGAGTCGCGTAAACATTCTTTACTTCCTCGGTTTCAGTTTCTGCAGTCACCTAGCGGTGCATCAAACACATATTGCATATTTCCGCCATTGAGGAAGATCCTCACATGACGGAACCAGCTCTGAAGTTGCTACCGTTGCTCTTAAGCTTTTCTTTCTAGGAACTGGTTAAACTTGATTGGGGACGCCATATCTACAACATATTTGCAATAGTTTAGACTAATGTTTATGACAAACTGAGTTCAAATTTTGTTTTTAACAAAATTAAAAACTAGGTGAACTCCCACTCAAAACAATATCCCTCGCATTGTCCTAGTGATCACACAAACCATATCCATCACACCAAGTCCGCTCACGAGACAAGATGTAAATTCAATGGCAACACTCAATGTGTTCATCATATCAATCATATGATTCATGCTCTACCTTCCGGTATCACGTGTTCCGAGACCATGTCTGTACATGCTAGGCTCGCCAAGGCCACCTTAGTATCCGCATGTGCAAAACCGTCTTGCACCCGCTGTGCGTGCACGTGTTGAATCTATCACACCCGATCATCACGAGATGCTTCAAACGACAAGTCTTGGCAACCGTGCTACTAAGGATGAACACTTTATTATCTTGATATTTTAGTGAGAGGGATCATCTTATAATGCTACCGTCGTTGATCTAAGCAAAATAAGATGTATAAAAGGATTAACATCACATACATCATATGTGATATGATACGGCCCTTTAGTCTTTGCGCCATCTCCAAAGCACTGACATGATCTCCATCATCAACTAGGGGCATGAACTCCATCATCGTCGGCGAAGCAACAAGGTCAATGGCGCCGTCTTCGTGATTGTCCTCCATGTAGCAACTATTACAACTACTTTGAAATACTACTCAACATGAAATTTAAAGACAACCATAAGGCTCCTGCCGGTTGCCATAATACAATAATGATCATCTCATACATAGTCATCATCACATTATGGCCATATCACATCACCAAACCCTGCAAACACATGTTAGACGTTCTCTAATTTCGTTTGCATATTTTACGTGGTTTAGGGTTTTCGAGTAAGATCCAATCTACCTACGAACATGAACCACAACGGTGATACTAGTGTAGTCAATAGAAGAGTAAATTGAATCTTCACTATAGTAGGAGAGATAGACACCCGCAAAGCCACTTATGCAATACAAGTTGCATGTCGAGCGTGGAGCAAATCTCATGAACGCGGTCATGTAAAGTTAGCCCGAGCCGCTTCATCCCACCATGCCACAAAGATGCAAAGTACTCAAACTAAAGATAACAAAAGCATCAACGCCCACAAACCATTGTGTTCTACTCGTAACCATCTATGCATAGACACGGCTCGATACCACCGTAGGATAACGTTGCATAGAAAAAACAAAAAAATTTCCTACCGCGAACACGAGTCCAAGCCAAGATGCAATCTAGAAGCCGGTAGCAACGAGGGGCTTATCGAGTCTCACCCTTGAAGAGATTCCAAAGCCTACAAGATGAGGCTCTTGTTGCTGCGGTAGGCGTTCGCTCACTTGCCGCTTGCAAAAGCGCGTAGAAGATCTTGATCACTCGCGCCACGAACTGGGCAAAGACCTCCGTACTTCGGTCACACGTTCGTGCTGTTGATGAAGACGACGCTCCACCTCCCGTTCTAGCGGGCAGCGGAAGTAGTAGCTCCTTCTTGAATCCACAGCTCGACGGCGTGGTGTCGGTGGTGGTGAGAACTGCGGAGCTTCGCTAAGCGGCGGGATGTTGGAGGAGTAGAGGGCCGCTAGGGTTTGCATGAGTGTACGTCGCTCACTATGGGTGCGGCCACCTTGTGGTCTTTGGGTGGCGGCCCTCTCCCCTTGGCCCTCATTATATAGGTGGAAGCCCCAAGTGTTGACCACAAGTCTCCGAATAAGCACCCGAACCCAAAACCTTCCATGATAGGAACCTACTCATAGCGGGAATCCCACTTCGAGGTGGGATTTCCTTCCATGTGGGGGGTGGGGGTGGCCGCCTCATAGGAGAGTCCACTTGGGCCTCCTCCTTAGGGTTGGCCGGCCATGGAGGTGAAGTCCTTCCGGGACTCCGCCTTCCTTAGTGGTTTTTCCCGACTTTTCTAGAACCTTCTGAACCTTCATAGAACCTTCCTGATCATTTTAAATCACATAAAATGACTTCCTATATATGAATCTTATTCTCCGACTCATTCCGGAACTCCTCGTGATGTCCTGGGATCTCATCCCAGACTCCGAACAAATATTCGAACTCCATTCCATATTCAAGTTCTACCATTTCAACATCCAACTTTAAGTGTGTCACCCTACTGTTCGCGACTATGCCGACATGGTTGAGTACTCACTCCAACCAATAACCACTAGGATCTCGAGATCCATAATGGCTCCCACATATTCAACGATGACTTAGTGACGAATGAACTCATTCATATACGATACCAATTCCCTTTGTCACGATATTTTACTTGTCCGAGGTTTGATCACTTCCGTATCACTCTATACCTTGTTCAACCCCTCGTCTCCCGACAAGTACTCTTACTCGTACCGTGTATGTGGTCTCTTATGAACTTATTCATATGCTTGCAAGACATTAGACGACATTCCACCGAGGGGGGGAGTATATCTATCCGTCATCTAGGATGGACAAATCCCACCGTTGGATCCATATGCCCCAACTCATACTTTCCGCGGACACTTAATCCCACCTTTATAACCACCCATTTACGTTGCTGGCGTTTGATGTAATCAAAGTACCTTTCCTACAAGTGATTTACATGATCTCATGGTCATAAGGACTAGGTAACTATGTATCAAAAGCTTATAGCAAATAACTTAATAACGTGATCTTATGCTACGCTTAATTGGTGTCCATTACATCATTCATATAATGATATAACCTTGTCATTAATAACATCCAATGTTCATGATTATGAAACTAATCATCTATTAATCAACAAGCTAGTTAAGAGGCTTACTAGAGACTCATTGTTTGTTTACATAACACACATGTATCAATGTTTCGGTTAATACAATTATAGCATGGTATATAAACATTTATCATAAACATAAAGATATATATAATAACCACTTTTATTATTGCCTTTTGGGCATATCTCCAACACCTAGTTGCTACATGGCTACAAAAGTGGTCCGCGATGTTGATAAAAGGGTAAATTGTTAAATAAAGTAAAATATGAAATATTGTGCAATTGTGGAGTAAACTATAATGCAATCTCGCATGTACAATAATTAATTATATATATATTATGAGGCAACTAATTAAAATGTGTTTTTCATTCGAGAGAACTTGTCAAATTCAAGTTAATTTAATTTATCACGATAATTATATAATTAATTAATGAATCACAGAGAGATCAACATGATTGATATATAGGCCATGTATATTTTAATTGGTGTTAATCTACGGTTTGCTAGATAGCTGCTATATATAGAGCATGTTTTTATTAGATCGGGTTATAGCTAGCTAGTATAGTTTAGGTTATGTGTTTAATTAAGTAGGGGTTGATTAGCTAGGTTAGTTACATATATATGGTTTAGGGTTAATGTATGGCACATTTAATTTAATTAGAGGACCGCGAGGCACCCCCTCGCCTGCTCGATGTACAATTAAGTGTCGTTGGCCTATACATAGGGTTTAATTAGGGTTTAGGGTTAGCTAGGGTTTAGGTTAGGGTTAGTTTAGGGTCTAGGTTTAGGGTTTAGTGCTACGTGCTTGTGGGTCTAGGGGTGTCAGCACGTGTAGTTAATAGTTTAGGGTCTAGGGGTTTAGTGTTTAGGGTGTTTAGGGTTTAGGGTATAGTTTTAGGGTTGTTTAAGGCTTTATGGATCATCGATCAAGTGCGCACACACATTATTAGAGGCACTCGCACCTTTGCGCATAAAGTGCATGCGTATATATGTGTGTTTTTTTGCCACTAACAACGATATAGATGATCGAGAGAGAGAGATTGAAATCCCTAGAATATGTTCAAATATATATTAAAATTTATGCACGAATGCATGGTAGAATATGCATGCACACTAATTATATATATATATATATTATGAGGCAACTTTTGATCAAATGTGTTTTCAGAGAGAACTTGTCAAAATTCAAGTTAATTAATTTATCATCGATACTTATATAATTAATTAATGAATCACAGGGAGATTGATTTAGGGGAGGTTTAGGGTTGTTTAAAGTTTAGGGATCATCGATCGAGTGCGCACACACATTATTAGAGGCACTAGCGCCTTTACGCATAAAGTGCATGCGTATATGTGTGTTTTTTTGGCCACCAACGATATATATAGATGATCGAGAGAGAGATTGGAAATCCCCAAGAATATATATGTCAAATATACATTAAAATATATGCACAAATGCATGGTATGCCATGCATGCACACTAATTATATATATATTATGAGGAAACTTAATCAAAATGTGTTTTCATTCGAGAGAACTTGTCAAAATTCAAGTTAATTAATTTATCACGATAATTATATAATTAATTAATAAATATGAGGGATATGTTATACAACATGATCGATATAGGCCATGTATATTTTAATTATGTTAATTCCATGTGCTGGTTGAAGAAGCATATATATAGACATGTTTTTATTAGACTGGTCATAAAGCATGTAGTTTAGGGTTATGTGTTTTAATTAAGTAGGGTTGATTAGCTAGGGTTAGTTACATATATATGTTTAGGATTAATGCATGTCACATTTAATTCAATTAGAGGACCGCGAGGCACCCCCTGGCCTGCTCGATGCACAATTAAGTGTCGTTGGCCTATATAAAGGGTTTAATTAGGGTTTAGGGTTAGCTAGGGTTTAGGGTTAGGGTTAGGGTTAGGGTTTAGGGTCTAGGGTTTAGGGTTTAGTGTTTAGGGTGTTTAGGGTTTAGGGATTAGGGATTAGGGATTTAAGGTTTTAGGGGTTGTTTAAGGTTTAGGGATCATCATCGATCGAGTGCGCGCACACATTATTAGAGGCACCCGCGCCTTAATTTACGCATAAAGTGCATGCGTATATATGTGTGTTTTTTGGGCCACCAACGATACATATAGATGATCGAGAGAGAGAGATCGAGATTGAAATCCCCAAGAATATATATGTTCAAATATACATTAAAATATATGCACGAATGCATTGTAGGCCATGCATGCACACTAATTATATATATATTATGAGGCAACTTAATCAAATGTGTTTCCATCGATATAACTTGTCAAAATTCAAGTTAATTAATTTATCACGATAATTATATAATTAATTAATGAATCTCAGGATATGTTATACAACATGATCGATATAGGCCATGTGTATATTTTAATTGGTGTTAATCTACGGTTTGCTAGCTAGCTGCTATATATAGAGCATGTTTTTATTAGATTGGGTTATATCTAGTATAGTTTAGGGTTATGTGTTTTAATTAAGTAGGGTTGATTAGCTAGGGTTAGTTACATATATATGGTTTAGGGTTACTGCATGGCGCATTTAATTTAATTAGAGGACCGCGAGGCACCCCTGGGCTGTTCGATGCACAATTAAGTGTCGTTGGCCTATACATAGGGTTTAATTAGGGTTTAGGGTTGGCTAGGGTTTAGGGTTAGGGTTAGGGTTAGGTTAGGGTTAGGGTTTAGGGTCTAGGGTTTAGGGTTTAGTGTTTAGGGTGTTTAGGGTTTAGGGATTAGGGATTTAGGGGTTTTAGGGTTGTTTAAGGTTTAGGGATCATCGATCGAGTGCGCACACACATTATTAGAGGCACCTGCGCCTTTACGCATAAAGTGTATGCGTATATATGTGTGTTTTTTGGGCCACCAACGATATATAGATGATCGAGAGAGAGATTGAAATCCCCAAGAATATGTTCAAATATACATTAAAATATATGCACGAATGCATTGTAGGCCGTGCATGCACACTAATTATATATATATTATGAGGCAACTTAATCAAATGTGTTTTCATTCGAGAGAACTTGTCAAAATTCAAGTTAATTAATTTATCACGTATAATTATATAATTAATTAATGAATCTCAGTGGATATGTTATACAACATGATCGATATAGGGCCATGTATATTTTAATTGGTGTTAATCTATGATTGCTAGCTAGCTTCTATATATAGAGCATGTTTTTATTAGATCTGGTTATAGCTAGCTAGTATAGTTTAGGGGTATGTGTTTCATTAAGTAGGGCTGATTAGCTAGGGTTAGTTACATATATATGGTTTAGGGTTAATGCATGGTACATTTAATTTAATTAGAGGATCACGAGGCACCCCCTGGCTTGCTCGATTCACAATTAAGTGTCGTTGGCCTATACATAGGTTTAAATAGGGTTTAGGTTAGCTAGGGTTTAGGTTAGGGTTAGGTTAGGTTTAGGGTCTAGGGTTTAGGGTTTAGTGTTTAGGGTGTTTAGGTTTAGGATTAGGAGATTAGGGATTAGAGATTTAAGGTTTTAGGTTGTTTAAGGTTTAGGGATCATCGAGTGCGCACACACAATATTAGAGGCACCCGCGCCTTACGCATAAATTGTATGCATATATATGTGTGTTTTTTGGCCACCAACGATATATAGATGATCGAGAGAGATTGAAATCCCCAAGAATATGTTCAAATATACATTAAAATATATGCACGAATGCATGGTAGGCCATGCATGCACACTAATTATATATATATTATGAGGCAACTTAATCAAATGTGTTTTCATTCGAGAGAACTTTTTTAAAATTAAAGTTAATTAATTTATCATAATTATATAATTAATTAATGAATCTCGTGGATATGTTATACAACATGATCGATATAGGCTATGTATATATTAATTGGGTGTTAATCTACGGTTTGCTAGCTAGTTGTTATATATAGAGCATGTCTTTATTAGATCGGGTTATAGCTAGTATACTTTAGGGTTGTGTGTTTTCATTAAGTAGGGCTGATTAGCTATGGTTAGTTACATATATATGGTTTAGGGTTAATGCATGGCACATTTAATTTAATTAGAGGACCGCGAGGCACCCCTTGCCTGCTTGATGCACAATTAAGTGTCGTTGGCCTATATAGGGTTTAATTAGGGTTAGGGTTAGGGTTTAGGTATAGGGTTTAGTGTTTAGGGTGTTTAGGGTTTAGGGATTAGGGATTAGGGTTTCCAGGTTGTATAAGGTTTAGGGATCATCGATCGAGTGCGCACACACATTATTAGAGGCACCCGCGCTTTTGCGCATAAAGTGCATGCGTATAGTTTAGGGTTATTTGTTTTAATTAAGTAGGGTTTGATCAGCTAGGTTAGTTACATATATATGGTTTAGGGTTAATGCATGGCACATTACATATAGTTTAAATCTCAAGAAAGTTTATACATGATAGGCCATATGTGCAAAGGAATTTTTTTTTCCCCGTGAACTTGTCAAAATTCAAGTTTATCAGTGCCAATGGAAACTAGTCCAAAAAAATACATAGAGGACCAAAAGTACTAGACAATAACTAATAGAACCTGCAACTTTACAAAAAGGACCCCAAAACATATAGAAGAAAATCAATCGAGTCCTTCTCGACCGCACATCAGATCTCTGCTCCGCATCCTTTCCAGCAACTCCGTCGCCGGGGACGCACCACCTGGGACGGTGTCGCCGGTAGTCGCCAGGACGAAGGAGAAGAAGTGCCTCAGCAACGGCATATTGGCTCTGAGAAGGGCCGCTGAAAGGCCAAGATGTGCACGGGCAAGACGGATGACGCGCCGTCGTATGCCCCGAGCTTGTGAACTTTAGCAGCTTGACTTCCCCATTGGCCAGATCTGAAGCACCGACCAAAGCAAGCCTCACCGTTAGCGCCATCACATTGATGGCAACAGATCGGGGTTTGGCCGGCAAGATCCGCCAGATTCACCATAGGCCAGATCTGAAGCCGATGACGAGATCCCCCACTCCATTGCGCCATTCTGCTCATGGGAAACACTGGATCTAAGCTTACAACAACACTAACTCCCTCGGATCCAAATTAGCTGACTCATCTTTGCTTATCTAAATATGGATGTATCCACACATGTTTTTACTCTAGATACATACACGTCTAAGGAAAGTTGAATCAATTAATTTAGTTCGGAGGGTGTACAATATACAGAGAGAAGTCAGCCTCGTCTCCGGCCGGCGAGGCCGCCTGGAGAGAAGGGGGAGAGGGAGCGGGGAGTGGGAGAGACTCGAGAAAGAAAGAGAAGAGGATGAGAGCTCCCTGGGGAAGAACATTAATTTTGTCGTTCTGGCTCGTAGCTTGAAACCGAAATTTCGGCCGCGCGCCAAATCATCCCGCCGCATCCATTCGAAATCCCGTGACCGCTTTTTACTCCTTTTTAACCCTAGTCCCGAAGCTACAACCCACCGACCATTGAGGGCTCATTCGGTAACAATGAAATATCTTGCCTAGATCCCGAACCTCCCCACAGCCCACACCCACCCACCCCAACCACGCCTCCATTAGCTCAAAAATACCATCACACGCCAAAGCTCGACTCTCTACAAACACTAGATCTGCTTCGCCGCTCGCATACCCTCCACATCATTCACCGTGCTGGCTGTCCAATTCACCCGATCCGCTCCCCCCGCTCGTCCTGCCACCGAGACGGATCCTTTCACCGCCGACCTCGCCACCGACGGATCCGCTTCACCGCGTCGACCTCGCCACCGACGGATCTGCTCGACCGCCCCCACCCTCGCTGAATCGACCACCTTCGGGCTGCTACGCTGTATCAAACTTCACCGAATCCTTGCCGCCAACCGTATCGTTTCACTAACGCCCGCTTTCATCGAAACAGGGTCGATTCATTGTCTCCCGCGTTCGCCGCCGATGCAAGTTGCCGCGCCCGTCCACCCCGCCGCAGCTTGGTTAGTACGCGTCCGTTAGATCGCGGTGTTTCTTTAGCCATGTTTTGTGTAGTTATTTGCAGATCTCATATGCCGTTAACTTTCTTGATGTGTTGCTTCGCATGAAGTTTGTTTAAATATTGTGCAGTACAAAAGCATTATCCGGTCGCTACCATCCTGTTCATTCTACTGACACCTGTGTGTATCCACATATTTATAGCCTTATACCCATTCATTTGCTGCCAACTGTTTTTGTACTGCATGCTATTGTCGCACTGCTTATAGTCATGCTATGGGCATTTCCAATCTGCTTGTTCTTATACCACGTCATTAGCTCACCGCTAGCTGCTAGTTGTTTTCTCGTGTCTGCTATTCTCACACTGCTTTTACAATCATGCTATGTGCATTTCCAATCTGCTTGCTCTTATACCTCGTCTTTAGCTTATATAGTTATTGCTGCGTGCATGTCTGGTCTTTGTATTATCGTAGACCGACTTGTCAATGTTATTTTTCCTAGGGATTGATCATGCGAACTACTTATTAGAACATCCAACATTAACAGCGGGGACGCTAGGTAAGGTTGGAATCTGAGTTCTTGGTTGGTAATTTTGGCAGTTTACTTTCGTTATTATCTATAACCTATATGCATTGTTCCTTATGCAAGAGATTAACACTTGGAAACCGCCATAGCAATGCCATTCATGCTTTACTGTTTCCGCCTATTTGATATGCTTGTCTTGGAGAAAACCGCGAAGGTGATTTGAACCTGACATTTGGATTCTTAATGCCAGCTTACTTTATGTGGAAAACCTTGGCATTACCCCACTCTAAATCTGAATGTCTGAAATTTTGTATCTCATGCAAAGAAACATCTAGTTGGTTTTAATCGGAATATCCGGTAAATATTGGCTTATTCATTTGGCAGCTCAAGTTTTTTGTTATTTGAAACTAGCCGACTTGGTCTTAAATGTGATATCTAAACACAGACTAAGGGGAGCAAGAGGATTAGCATTTCACTTGATGGCTGAACCTAAAATGACAGGCATGTTGAACACGACCAGTGCACGCAAGAGAAGGACCGGCAGTGAGCCAGTATGTGCTTAGTACATGCATCTTATCTTATCTTGTGCTTATTTCTCCTACATGTGTTATCTGATCACTACATTGCGTAATACATGTTTGAATAGTTAATTGTTGTAACTATGTTTGCAATGTTACCAGAATGAAGTTTTAATGAAGAAGATAGTCGCCAAAAAAGGATCTGTAGCGACCCTTTGCAACATTATGATGTAAGTTTGTGCTTAGTACAAGTTCCATACATTGTCTTATTTATGCAACTTGTTATTATCTTATATCTACATTGCATAATAAATGTTTGCATAGTTCATCGTTTAACTCTTTTTGCATTATTATCAGAATGCGGTTGTGATGAAGCAATCTCATTAGAAGCGAGGCCCACAAAGTTCTCGATATTTTCCGATGCATCTTCTCAGCCAACTCCATTGCTTTCATCAAACAGTAAATATCTCAAGGCTGTACTTTATAAAAGACATGGTATTGCTGCTTTAAGATCTGTAGATGATATGTTGACAAAGAGTACACAAGATTCAATCAAGGCGATTGCCAAATGTCAACGTGTTATTGATGATGCTAATAGAAGTCCTCAATGATTCTATGTAATTTTATTTGGGCACATTAATTGCCTTGTAATTTTCCTACTTGTTTTATTTGTGTATGTAATTGTGTATATCATTGATATCAGATTTTAGGCTCATGAAATTTAATGCAAGTTGACTCAAGTAGGGCCCTACAACAGATTGGGCCGGCCCACTTACAGTAGTGTGGGACCCACTTTCGTTTTGGGCCGGCCCACTTCTTTAGTAGGCCGGCCCGGTTACACGATAGTGGGATCCACATGCTTATTGGGCCGGCCACTATCTTGTTGGGCCAGCCTATTTGCTATAATCCCACATACTAAATGGGCCGGCCCTTTAACAGGAAAGTGGGACCCACCTATGCTTTTGGCCCGGCCCACTATCTTGTTGGGCCGGCCCACTTGCTATATGGTGGACCCCACATACTAAATGGGCCGGCCCTTTAACTGGAAAGTGGGACCCGGCCCACTAGCGCGTTGGGCCGGCCCACTTGCTATATGGTGGACCCCACATACTAAATGGGCCGGCCTTTTAACAGGAAAGTGGGACCCACCTGTGTTTTTGGCCCGGCCCACTTGCTATATGGTGGACCCCACACACCAAATGGGCTGCCCTTTAACAGGAAAGTGGACCCACCTGTGTTTTTGGCCCGGCCCACCATCTTGTTGGGCCGGCCCACTTGCTATATGTTGGAAAGGCGCCCAAGCGCGACGGACCGAAAAACTGTCAGGACTTCTGCCTGACGCAGCTTTCCACAAATAACCCATATCGTCGGGTTAGGCCCATAGGCGACGAAAAATACCCCTTAGCGGACGATTTTGAGACGTTGTCTATCGGAACTTTTCTTGTAGTGCCTTTTGAAGAAATGTTTATGAAAACTTGCATTGGCCTATGAATACTATGAGTAAAGCCTAAGGACATATTTGTCCATATGCAACAACGGAGCATGTCTCTCTCCCACACAATGAATGCTAGGATCCATTTTATTCAAACAAAAAACAAAAACAAAAAACAAACCGATGCGCCCCAAGCAAAGCACATAAGATGTGATGGAATAAAAATATAGTTTGACTCAGTGGAGGAACCTGATAATGTTGTCGATGAAGAAGGGGATGCCCTGGCATCCCTAAGCTTAGACGCTGAGTCTTCTTAAAATATGCAGGGTGAACCACTCGGGCATCCCCCCACTTAGAGCTTTCACTCTCTTTGATCATATTGCATCATTTCCTCTTTGATCCTTGAAAACTTCCTCCACACCAAACTCGAAACAACTCATTAGAGGGTTAGTGCACAATAAAAATTTACATGTTCAGAGGTACATAATCATTCTTAACACTTCTGGACATTGCACAAAGCTACTGGACATTAATGGATCAAAGAAATTCATCCAACATAGCAAAAGAGGCAATACGAAATAAAAGGAGAACCTGTCAAAACAGAACAGTTCGTAAAGACGAATTCTAAAAGGGCATCAGACTTGCTCAAATGAAAAATGCCCAAATTGAATGAAAGTTGCACATATCTGAGGATCACTCACGTAAATTGGCATAATTTTATGAGTTACCCACAGAGAATTAGGCCCAGATTCGTGACAGTAAAAGAAATCTGTTTCTCGCAGTAATCCAAATCTAGTATGAACCTTACTATCAACGACTTCACTTGGCACAACAATGCACAAAACCCAAGATAAGGAGAGGTTGCTACAGTAGTAAACAACTTCCAAGACTCAAATATAAAATAAAGGTACTGTAGTAAAAACATGGGTTGTCTCCCATAAGCGCTTTCTTTAACGCCTTTTAGCTACGCAGAAAGTGTATATCAAGTGTTATCAAGAGATGAAGCATCGACATCATAATTTGTTCTAATAATAGAATCAAAAGGTAACTTCATTCTCTTTCTAGGGAAGTATTCCATACCTTTCTTGAGAGGAGATTGATATTTAATATTACCTTCCTTCATATTAATGATAGCTCCAACAGTTCGAAGAAAAGGTCTTCCCAATATAATGGGACAAGATGCATTGCATTCAATATCCAAGACAACAAAAATCAACGGGGACAAGGTTATTGTTAACGGTAATGCGAACATTATCAACTCTCCCCAAAGGTTTCTTTTTAGAATGATCAGCAAGATTAACATCCAAATAATAATTCTTCAATGGTGGCAAGTCAAGCATATCATAAATTTTCTTAGGCATAACAGAAATACTTGCACCAAGATCATATAAAGCATTACAATCAAAATCATTTACCTTCATCTTAATGATGGGCTCCCCAACCATCCTCTAGCTTTCAGGAATAGAAGCTTCACGTTCTAGTTTCTCTTCTCTAGCTTTTATGAGAGCATTCGTAATATGTTTTGTAAAGGCTAAATTTATAACACTAGCATTGGGACTTTTAGCAAGCTTTTGTAAAAACTTTATGACTTCAGAGATGTGGCAATCATCAAAGTCTAAACCATTATGATCTACAGCAATGGGGATCATCATCCCCAATGTTGGAAAAAAATTTCACAGCTTTATCGCTGTGCAGCTTTCAAATAGCTTTTTAGCTCTAGCTATGTGCTTTGCATTAGAAGTAGAAACATTGCGACAACACCAATTCTTTCACCATTATTAGTAGGAGGTGCAGCAACATGGAGCATTAACATTACTAGTGGTGGGTAATAGTCCAAACTTTAGTTACATTATTCTTTAAATAAAGTTTTTCATTTTCTTCTCTTTCCCACCTAGTATGTAATTCAGCCATCAATCTTATATTCTCATTAATTCTAACTTGGATGGCATTTGCTGTAGTAAAAATTTTATTTTCAATATCCTTATTAGGCATAACTTTCAATTTTAAAAGATCAACATCATAGGCAAGTCTATCAACCTTAGAAGCAAGAATATCAATTTTATCAAGCTTTTCCTCACCAGATTTGTTAAAAGCAGTTTGTGTACTAATAAATTCTTTAAGCATAGCTTCAAGTCCAGGGGTGTGTTCCTATTATTGTTGTAAGAATTCCATAAGAATTACCATAACCGTTACCATTATTATAAGGATATGGCCTATAGTTATTACTAGAATTGTTCCGATAAGCATTGTTGTTGAAATTATTATTTTTAATGAAGTTAAATCAACATGTTCTTCTTGAGCAACTAATGAAGCTAATGAAACATTATTAGGATCAACATTAGTCCCATCATTCACAAGCATAGACATAATAGTATCAATCTATCACTCAAGGAAGATGTTTCTTCAACATAATTACCTTCTTATCTTGTGGAGCTCTTTCCGTGTGCCATTCGTAGTAATTAATCATCATATTAACAAGAAGCTTTGTTGCTTCACCAAGAGTGACGGACATAAGGTATCTCCAGCAGCTGAATCCAATAGGTTCATCGAGGAAATTCAATCCTGTATAAAAGGTTTGGATGATCATCCAAGTAGTCAATTCATGGTTGGGCAATCTTTACCAAAGATTTCATTCTCTCCCATGCTTGAGCAATATGTTCATTATCTAATTGCTTAAAATTCATTATGCTACTTCTCAAAGATATAATTTAGCATGAGGATAATATCTACCAATAAAAGCATCCTTACATTTAGTCCATGAATCAATACTATTTCTAAGCAGAGAGATAGCAACTAATCTTTAGCTCTTCCTCTTAATGAGAAAGGAAACAATTTTAATTTTATAATGTCACCATCTGCTATCCTTATACTTTGCATTTCACATAATTCAACAAAATTATTAGATGGCAAATGAGATCATCGTAACTAACACCAAATTACCTTCATAACAAGATTCAAAGAAAGTTATGTTTAATTTTAAAGAATTCTGCTGTATTAGCATGTGGAGCAATAGGTGTGCATAAGAAATCATTATTATTTGTGGCTGTGAAGTCACACAACTTAGTGTTTTCAGAGTACCCATTTTGCTAAGTAAATAAAGCAAACCAGATAAAGTAAATGCAAGTAACTAATTTTGTGTTTTTGATATGGAGAACAAGGCAAAATAAAGCAAAGCTAGCAACTAATTTTTTGTGTTTTGATATAATGCAGCAAACAAAGTAGTAAATAAAATAAAGCAAGACAAAAACAAAGTAAAGAGATTGGATTGTGGAGACTCCGCAGCGTGTCTTGATCTCCCCAACAACGCAGAAAATGTGCTTGATGCGTGCAATTAACACGTCCGTTTGGGAACCCTGAGAGGAAGGTGTGATGCAGACAGTAGCAAGTTTTCCTTCATAAAGAAACCAAGGTTTATCGAACCAGAGGAGCCAAGAAGCACATGAAGGTTGATGGCGGCGAGATGGGTGCGGCGCAACACCAGGGATTCCTGGGCCAACGTGGAACTGCACAACACAACCAAAGCACTTTGCCCCAACGAAACAGCGTGGTTGTCAATCTCACCGGATTGCTGTAACAAAGGATTAGATGTATATAGTGTGGATGATGATTGTTTTACAGAAAATAGTAAAGAACAAGTATTGCGTAGATTGTATTTGATGTAAAGAATAGGACCGGGGTCCACAAAGCTCACTAGAGGTGTCTCTCCCATAAGATAAATAGCATGTTGTGTAAAAGTTAGACAATTGACAAATAGAGAGGGCATGACAATGCACATACATGATATGATAAGTACAATGAGATTTAATTGGGCATTACGACAAAGTACATAGACCGCTATCCAGCATGCATCTATGCCTAAAAAGTCCACCTTCAGGTTATCATCCGAACCCCTTCCTGTATGTTGCAAACAACAGACAATTGCATTAAGTATGGTGCGTAATGTAATCAATAATTACATCCTCCTCGGACATAGCATCAATGTTTATCCCTAGTGGCAACAGCACATCCACAACCTTAGAACTTTCGTCACACCGTCCCACATTTAATGGAGGCATGAACCCACTATCGAGCATAAATACTCCCTCTTGGAGTTAAGAGTAAAAACTTGGCCAGAGCCTCTACTAATAACGGAGAGCATGCAAGATCATAAACAACACATAGGTAATAGATTGATAATCAACATAACATAGTAATCTCTATCCATCGGATCCCGACAAACACAACATATAGCATTACATATAGATGATCTTGATCATGTTAGGCAGCTCACAAGATCCGACAATGAAGCACATAAGGAGAAGACGACCATCTAGCTACCGCTATGGACCCATAGTGAACTACTCACTCATCGCTCCGGAGGCGACCATGGCGTGAAGAGTCCTCCGGGAGATGATTCCCCTCTCCTGCAGGGTGCCGAGGCGATCTCCCGAATCCCCCGAGACGGGATTGGCGGCGGCGGCGTCTCCGGAAGGTTTCTCCGCACGGGCTCTCGGCAATCGGGGGTTTCGCAACGAGGCTTTACAGGCGGACATGAGTCGAGAGTCACGGGGCCTCCACACGCTAGGGGCCGCATGCCCCCTCTCGGGCCGCGCCGCCCTAGTGGGGAAGGCGCCCGGCCCCACTTCGTCTCCTCCGGTCTTCCAAGTCACAAAACAGGTCTCCAAGTGACGGTCCACCCAGACATTTCAGATTTCAACGGGCAGTGAAAGAAAGAACTGGGCTTTCAAGACCTGTTAATAGGGAACAGCTGAAAATGCATAAATACGACATAAAGTATGCATAAAACATGTAGATATCATCAATAATGTGGCATGGAACATAAGAAATTATCGATACGTCGGAGACGTATCAATGACTCAAGGTTATTTCTCACTACAAATGGTCCTGGTCTCCTTAATCCGTGAGGTTGTTAATCATTTGCCTCCAAGTTCCATATTTGGATGTACACAAGTATGTACATACACTCACCCCTATCAACACACACATGCACATCCTACCCCTATGAGCACATTCGAGAGACTGAGTCCACGAAACTGATCAGACGGGTCTTGAAATTGACTCGATATCGACAAGAACGTCGCCTCCCACTGAAGAACATTCCGTCTTTTATGAGTCGCCAAAGTGACAAATTTAGGGTTTGATCCTTGCTATGTAACAAAAAGACATGCAACAGACCTTCGTAATGCCGATCTTGGTGGATTTAGGTTAAAACTATCAAATTAAGTTATCTTATCGTCCCAAAATAAAAAGGCCACCACGCTTTTCAAGTAGATTTATTATCTTACTCTTTTATATGCCCTGTATTTCAAACTGTTTTTCTATTGTGGCTAGGGAAACATTTCTTGCCCAACTATTTTTTGATCCTTGTATTTTTGTTTTGAGTTTCAGATGCAACCATATGCAAACATTGACGTCGTTGTTCCAAACAACGATGAATCAGTTCTAGCCAGGACAAATGAAACAAGATATCAGGACCAGTTTTATGATGGCTAATCATAGCAATTATTTTAGCTAAAAAGTAAATTAACGTAATTTGATTCTTAAACATCATAATTATATAACAAAACAGCCAAATATAGCTTATTCGTTTCAAATGAGCATTTATACAACATCTTCAACACTTAGGGGCACGCACCATCAGTGATATTGCATGGTAGCTCTTGGAAGATCCTATAGGGGGCCCCTTTGCGCCGCACGCCCTATGTTGGGTATTGGGCCGGCCCAACGATGATTTTTTTTTGCTTTCTTTTGGGTTTTCATTTTTATGTTGTTTTTTCTACTTATTCTAATCTGAATATTTTAAAAAACTGAACTTTTTCAAAGTATGAACATTTTCAAATTTAATTTTTTTTCAAATGTGAACAATTTTTGTACATTTTTTATATTTGAAAAAATCAAAATATGAGCATTTTTTAATATGAATTTCTGAATTTGAACATTTTTTATTTGATTTTTAAAATTAAAAATTTTCAAACCTAAACATGTTCCAAATGTGAATATTTTTAAAATTTGAACAATTTTCGAATGTAAAAATTTCTGAAATTGAATAATTTTTAAAATCTAAAATATTTTTAAAAATTTGAAAAAAAATCAAAATTCATATCTTTTTTTGAAACTTGAACATTTTATGAATCTAAAAAAAGACGTAAGAGAAAAAGAAATGGAAAAAATAATAATAAGAAACAGAAAATAGAAATATAAAACAAAAAATGAAAATAGGCGAGGCCCATAACCTAACTAGTGTGTCCGGTGCTTGGTATGCACCGACCTAGTCGATGTACGCGATTCATCCTCCTATATGAAAATCCTATAGAACACCCGTATGCTTTTCTAGCAATAGTGGCCCGCTCTACGTAGCCTTTTCTCTCGGCGGTTTTGGAAAGTATCTCAAAGTTTCCAGCCAGTTTGTGGTTCTTCGACTTTTTCTTCAGGTTTTCTGTTTTTATTTCTACTCAGTTTTTTCCGTTGATTTTTTCTGAACATTCTTTTAAAATCTGAACATCTTTCAAACTATAACATTTTAAAATTTAACTTTATGAAATTTGATTTTTTTTGTAAAATATAGAAATTTCTATTTTTTTGAATATGTACCTTGACAAATCTGAATTTTTTTTCAAATTCTATGATTTATTTCAAATTTTCACATTTTCTAACTTTAAATGTTTTTCTAATTTAATGAATTTGTGAATTTTCAAATTTTCCATGAATGTTCACTCTTGATTGTATAATTTAAAAACATTCACTTTATCAGTTTTATTCAAATCCATGATTTTTTTCTAAATACATGAATACATTTTTTCAAATCACTGAGCTTATTTTTAAGCTCATGTTTTTGAATATGTTAACCTATTTATGGAATCTATGAATATTAAAAAAAATGACTTTGTGAATGTTTTGAATCGCGTAGAACTTACTATAGTCCACAAACAATATTTGTAAACCTCCTGAATATTTTTATAAATATATTAACATATTTTTGAAATCCATGAAGAATTTTTGGAAAAATCGTAAACATTATTATTTTTGAATATGTGAAATTATTGTAGAAATACGTGAACAATTTTCTTAAACCTCGTGAACCAGTTTTTAATCTTCTTGAACAACTTTTAGGATGCAAGGAAAAAAGGAAAAAAAGTAAATATAAAAATGAAAATAAAAAATACGAAAATGAAATTAAATATAGAACAAACAAAAAAGGAGAAAGGGGAGAGAAAGAGAAGAAAAATAAAAGAAAAGTAAAAGTAGAACACAAAGAGAAAAACCACTCAAACTGGAGTAACAACCATAAGAAAAATAGTGGCAATGAGAAGGGGGCCAGGCCCAAATGCTAGAGGGGGCGTGGCCGTAGGAAAATTGCGCCATGTTAATTAGGTGGCATATAGGATTTGGGGTAGCTCCTATTTTAAATAGCACGCTCCATGGCATAAAGAGATTTCTAAATGGATCGCGGACAGCTAGGAGGCAATTAAATAAACCTTTTAAAATATATTAAGTTTCTATAGATCATGTATATCCTAAAAAGCGTGCATTGAATAAAAGATTACATGAAATAGATGTTCCTCCCATAATAAATGTTCATATATATAGATATGTCTATATATATATCAATATAAATTTCTATATCGTATCTTAATAAATGTTCATGAGATGTAAAAGTTATATATATATATATATATATATATATGTTTTAAAAAAGTTCTTACAAATATTAATAAAATCTTCATGTGAATCTATATAAATGTTCATATGTATCTAAATAAATGTCCATTAGTAGTGATTTTGTTCCCATACATCAAAAATATGTTCATGTAGAAAAGTAAAATATTTACACAAAAATGTTTAAAGTGTACAAAAGTGTAGACAAAGAAGAAGCACAAAACACGAGAAATTTAGAAAGCAAACAGAAAATGATAAAAGAAAATTTGTAAAAATAGGAAAACAAATGACCGCAAATAACTATGAAAAATGGCAAGTGAACCAAAGAAAAGCCTCTCGAGAATGCAAATGAGCACTCAGCCCCAGGTATGAGCTAGATGCGTTTGAAAGGGCATTTTCCTCACTAAATGGTTTTGTTGTCAATGACAACATGATTAACGGAGAAACCATGTGCTTGACTTATTTTGACAATGACTAGGTACATCTAGTGAATGCATAATATTGTTGGAGGCCCCTCAAGGTGAAAAGGGAAATAAAATGGTGTGGGTCCCCTTTGAAAGGTATGGGTGGAATTAAATCATGTATTCTAACTTATATTTTTCATCTACAAATTCACAAAGGATTTTTATTTCCCTTGCAATGAATTGTGTATATTGTTACTCTTAAGTCTTTGAGCACCCTAGACATATGAGGTTGTCATGGAGCTTAGCCTTGGTGGCGTAGAGATCCGTGAAAAGCTTGGGAGTCTCTAGATGATGTAGAAAATATGACCTAGAGGCAATAGTAATTGTTATTTTATATTTTCATGTTTGTAATTAGATGTTTATTTCTTTATGCTACAAATGTTGTGCTTCTTGAATATGAGATTCGGAGGAAAATTCACAAGCATATATATAGATTTTGAAACCAAGTTCTTCCTAATCTCCCATCTAGGACTAGTTCATGTGTTGTGTGATGATCATGTTTTACTAATCATTGGCACATTATTAAAAGAACAAGGTTACTGAAACGATCCAATTTGTATGATATACTACGAGATAGTATCATCACACATTGTTAGTATTATCACGGTATTAAATAAATTATGTATGAATCCTTAAACCATGAGAATATCTAGTATCCTCATACCAGAGGGTATGGTATGTTCGTTGTCACACGTTACTAACATGGTTATTGTAATGTTAATGGACGGACATATCATAAAGTATGTTTGGATACTTGGATAGTTCAAGATTGGGATATTACTCCTCCTAATGATGGAGAGGTACACTCTAGGCACTCTAGGTATCATGGTATCACCTTATGGTCTATGCAGATATTTCGTGATAATGATCATGTTGATACCAGAACACGAAACAATTAAAGTGAATGCTATCGGAACGAAGAGAGCAAGCATAGTGTCGAGAGTACTCCTCGGCAATACCCACCTTGAGGGGCTTAGGGTTGACGGAATCCTGCAGGCTGACACGAGACATCGGATACCAAACAAACGGGGAGAGAGATTTACCCAGGTTCGGGGCCCTCGATGAGGTAAAACCCTTACTTCCTGCTTGTCTGATCTTGATTATCGAGAATATCGGGTTACAATGGGGTGCCGAAGGCTTTGACTATGAACTCGTCGAGAAGCTAAGATTTCGTATGACCTAGCTCTAGACTTACAGTGGTTATGACTAAGTTGAGTGTGTGTGTCCCTCGGCAGACCCTCTCCTGGCTTTTATATTGTGAGTCAGGTCCCAAGAGGTCTGTCCGGGTACGACTAGGTTACATAGAGTCCTATATCTAAACTTTTCTTGTTCTACGTCTTCTTGCCTTGTTCATCAAATATATTTCTTCGGTACCGACCTGGCGACCCACCTTGGTCAATGGATGGTCTTCATGGGCTCCCGGTTGGGATGTAAGAGGTAGCACAATACAAGTTACCCGAAGGGTAATGCCCATATTGGGAGGGACTGGCCGAAGTGTAGCTTCAGGCAGGGACTAAAGTTGTCTTCTATTGAATGTCCATAAATCCTCAAAGAATATTGAATACTATGAGAAAGCTTCATCTTTATCGGGTGCGCGACCAACACTTCCGATGGGAGTAGCCCCCGAGTCTAGGCACGGATACTTGCAACCGCGTGTAGACTCAAGTTGTACTACTCGAATGTTTTCGTCTATCGATACATTTTTGCAAGCTATGGCTTCCATCCGATATCTTCTGTATATTGGGTCTTCAACAATTTCGAGTTAAATTACTCCAATTAAAAGCACGCTTGGGATTTAAGTAATGTGCCCAGTTTTACTCGATACTGGTTAACTGACGATGGCAAAACATCATTACTCTACTCAGAATCAAGTCCACGGGCATGATTCTGGGTCTTCTGAAACCTTCGGGTCCATAATTTCTATCGGGTGCGCGACCAGCGCTCCCGATGGGAGTAGCCCCCGAGTCTAGGCACGGATGCTTGCAACCGTGTGTAGACTCAAGTCGTACTACTCGAATGTTGTAGACTTCTTCGGATGCTTCATGAGGAGCCGATTCTTCTAATGACATCATTGATGACGTGGTTACTGCGGCGGTTCGATTGACAGGATGTGACTAGATGGGCCCACCCTACTTCTGCGCGGTCAGTTAGGAAATGACTAGTCCTTGCTCGTTGACCGAGGTGGCTCCTCGATTTCCGCACGTAGCGGGAGTAATGGGCCACCGATTCATCTCTCTTTGCTGACACGTGTACGATTAGATTCTCGCCCATCTCCCCACGATTGTCAAAGTAACGGCCACGATCTCCAGCCATTCCCTGTTATAAATAGGGGACCTTTTACTGTTTTCTCTTTTTACGCCTCCATACTGCTCATCTTCTTCCCCTGCCTCCTCCCTGCCATTGCCTCTGCTTTCACGAGCTTCACCGACCATGGGAAAAAAGAAGGGATCTGCCGGCTCCAGTGCCACCGCAGGCGCAACCAGGGTTGGCCTTGACTGGAGCGCTTCCACCATCTCCAAGCGTGAGGAGAACAAGATGAGGTCGCTCGGCCTCATCTCATCTGTCGAAAATGATTTCATTCATCCAAGTACCGCTTCTCGCCTAAGGCCTCCAAAAGGCTTTACTGTTATGCTTGCCGCTTTTCTGTTTCGCGGGATTTCTCTTCCTTCCCTAGAATTTCTCCTTTCTCTCCTCTTCTTCTACGGGATTCAGCTTTGGCAGCTGACTGCCAATTCCATTCTCCATCTCTCAATCTTCATCACTCTATGTGAGGCGTTCCTCGGCATTGACCCTTACTAGGGCTTGTGGAGGAAGATTTTCTACGTAAAACGCGACAATGGCAATGACGGACCTCCTGTTGTTGGTGGCGTTGGCTTCGTTGTCAGGAAGGAGGTTAACTACTTCAACTACCCGATGAAAGAGTCAGTTCAGGGCTGGCGACAGAACTGGTTTTATCTTCGAGACATCTCAGTACCAGGGCGGCGTTCCAATCTGCCTCTATTTGAGGATGTTCTCGCTGCTGTGCCGAAGAAATCCTGGCAGAACACCTTGACTGCCGAAGAAAGCGCAATAGCCGATCAACTGTATGAGAAGGTCTTGGACCTGAAGAATGCAGGAGGTCAAACGATGTGTGGCACCGAAGTGGTCGCAGTGTTTCTGAAGTGTCAGGTGCAGCCAGCAATGTCAAGGGTTCATCAGTTATGGTTGCATACTAGTGCAAAGGATAAATCAAGGATCAACCCAGCCGATTTTTCTGAAGAGGATCTTCGAGATGAGGTGCGGCGTCTAACTTGCCTCAGCTAGAAGGACATCATAGTTATGTCTTCGGCTCGCCTTCCTCTGGATTTTAAGCATCTTCCTTCTGAGGTAATTTCTATTTATTTTTG
Organism: Lolium multiflorum; assembly: GCA_030979885.1. Lineage (NCBI taxonomy): Eukaryota > Viridiplantae > Streptophyta > Magnoliopsida > Poales > Poaceae > Lolium > Lolium multiflorum. The sequence goes on along the minus strand of CM061748.1, from coordinate 308,771,666 downwards.
CATTTGATGTTACTTTTGCTTCTGGATCTAAGGTTGTTTGTCCTTTCTTTCGACATGCTTCTACTGTTGCTCAATGCTATCCGCCCACACCCGAAAGTGGAGTAGCTCCAGAAGATGATGATGCTTCTGAAGAAACTGGAGATGATCAGAATATTCTCGAGGATGGCGATGCTCTAGGTGATGAAGTTCCCGAGGATGATGCACATGTTAAATCCATGCGTCAGAGGAGGATTAACGAAGAGCTGATAGCAACGGCGGAATTGAGTCCTAGCGGACGATATGACGATGATGCCGATACAGCTGTCTCTCCTGCATCTTCTCGCGATACTTCGACTCCTCAACCTTCGAAAAGGCCATCAAGACTCTTCGCGGATGAAGATGACATTGAATCCATATCGTGATTGTCTTCTTACTTCTTTTTGCTTGTATTTAGTTTCTTTCGGCTTCACTGACTACCATTTTGTTTAGCTCTGAGGATGATAATGAAGTTCCTCTCTCGAAGAGAGCAAAAATATTATCTGAAAAGGCGGATTCTGCGAAGGAATCGATGCCTAAGGGTGATCGGATGACCACCCCTCCGCCACGATCAGTCGTGGCCAAGGTTCCTTTCTCGACAGTTATCCCTCCAACAAGTACCTCCGTTCCTTCATCTTTGCGTGATCACGTAAGTATACCATTTTCAACAGATAATAATCAGTCGTAGTACCTGCTAGCCCCCGAGCAATTGATTGGCTTTTTGAAGGAAGCCGAGTATAGGCTAAGATATACTTGTTGTTTGCTCTGACATAATTTTTCAATTTCTTTGCTGCAGCCAATTTATGCCACAGTTGACGCTGTGGCAGATTTTTCCGATCAATTTACTCGACTAGAAGCAGAAAACGTCCAGCTTAGCAAAGTTGTTAAAGCTTCGGCTGACCAAGTACTGGAAGCTAACAAGCTAGCAGCCGAGGCGCAAAGCGAGAACACATGCTTAAAGGACGAGCTGACGAAGTTGAAGAAGAAGATGAAGTACGATCAAGAGGCACGGCACAAGGCTTTCATTGAAGCCGATGAAAAGGAGGGCACCCTTCGAGAATCCATTACGAATTTGCTAAGTAAGTTTTCTTCGGACTTGTATGACATTTCTTCTGAATACCTTCCTGATGCAATGAATTGCTTTTTATAATTCTCCAGATACTGCTGACATGCCTGTCGACCGTAGAAGCAAGCTTCGAGTGGACTCAATGTCGGATGCTCTTTCATTTGCTACTGAGACCAGCAACCAACTCCAAGATCTTTTGAAGAAGACCAAGGGAGCTCTGTCAAAATTATTTTCGATGATGTTCCCAAAATTGGATCAGAACAAGACCCTTGGGGAAATGGCGGATACCTTCTTCATCGACTTTTCAGAAGCCATAGAGGTATTGAAGCGACGCTCTCGTCTTTACGGAGCAGTCCTTACTTTCCAGATTTTGATGGGGCACAAACTTGGTTCTGAACTGGAGAAACTATCCAAGGCGCTACCAGTGGATGTCGATAACTGTCTTGTCAACCTTGAGCCTTATAAGAAATCCTTAGTTATGTGCGCTAATCGACTTCTTAAACTGGTTGAAGAAGACAAGAACAAGACTGCTTCTGAAGCTGCTCCTGGCTCATTGGCACAAGCTTGATTAAGCCCGGCCTACTTGTTTTTAGTTGTAACCCAGATACATTCTAGTCTTAACCTGTACTGAATTAAGCTGGCTCTGTTGCCAGTATTTAACAGTTTTTTGAATGCCATTTTTGTGCGCTCCCGATGGGAGTTTTCCACCTTTTATCGATGTTCTTTTGAGAATGTAAATTAAATATCTTGTTGCAGATTCTCTCGACTTCTTCTCGTGCCGAAAGTTCTCTGAATTCTTCTGATGTTGTCGAATCGGAGCTTGTACGCCGCTTGCGTGATCAAATTTCTTGGCTGAACAAAGACATAACTGGTCTTCATACCATGGCAGCTTTGGTGAAGAAAAAGAGCGAAATTGCTGCTGCGGTCGAACAACATGCTTTGGATTGCCTACGAGTGGCTACTGAGAGCTTGAGCTGTAAGCAATCAACCACTTCTTTTTTGTCTTCGCCTGATACTTTTGTTGGATAATCCTTTACTGACTTGTTCTTTGTCTTCAAAAGTTGTCGCTTTTGATGAATCAGAATAGAATAGGCGAATCCATGAGAAGATTGCAGCGATGACCGATATTACTCACCCGAAGTGTGAACTATGGTCTAATCAGTCGAAGACTATAATAGTGGCAAAATTCGAGTATCGAGCTGAGAAGGTCCACTATTATTTTGACAAGTACCATGCTCATCTCTCGATGGTATGGAAGACTATGTTTCCATTGGATCCAGCACCCGAAACTTTGTCTGCTTTATTCAATCGATTCAAGACTCCAACTAGAATTCGATCTTTGGTGCGCAAAGAACTTCTTGCTGGAGCCGAGCTTGCACTTGGTTCAGTTTTAGCATGCCATTGGGCCATAGATTTGGAATCCATAGCGAATACTAATGTAAGATTAGATCAATACTATCCCATAGCTAGGCATCCTGTTTATATTATTGTTTCTAGGATGGAAGCAAGTACTGAAAGGGATTTGAAGAATCAAGAAGATCAAGGAACCTTGCCGTAATGTATAATAAAGTTGTGTAAATAATTTCCCCTTTTATGATAACCTTGCGTTGCAAGGAGTAATACCGTATGTATTTGATGTTCTTTTTAGACATCATTATGAATTGTTGAACTTGTAAGTCCAGCTGAAATATTTTGTCAAAGGCAACTGAGTGATCAAGTAAGTTTTCTCACTCGACGACCCTGTTGTAATTTTTGTAGGAGCGACACCCTTCGAATAAATGAGGGATTTGGGCGCTTTTTGTTTGGCTTCATAACACGGTGCACCGGTATGAGCCTTTTTGTAAGTTGTATTGTTTCCATCAACTGCAGCACTCACAAATTTATGTGAGGCTTGGATGGGTTTTAATATATTGATAACCATAGCTCCTGGTGGGAGTATTAATTAATTATCAATACTGTAATAATTCCTTGCAGCCCCCGAGTACTGTCAAGAAAGCTTATGACGCGTAATTTAGCCAAGGCTCCCGATGGGAGTAGTAGTCAATAAAAGAAGTCCGAACATTTGTTCGAGTGAAGAAATAATAATGTAAGTTGGACCAGAATTTTTATTCATAATATGTAACAGCCTAAGAAGCCTCCATGTAGCGAACAAAGAAGGCGAGTTATATGCATAAAATCATCGCAAGTGTGCAACGTTCCAAGGGTTCCCAACATCTTTTCCCGAAGCAGGATTCTTAAGGCGATAAGCTCCTCCTGGTATTACTTCGGTGACGATGAATGGTCCTTCCCACGGAGATTCGAGTTTCAATGATCTTTCTTGCTTCAATCGTAGTACTAGATCACCAATGCTGAAGCGACGTAATCGAGTGCGAATTCTTCGGCTGTGATAATTTCGTATCGCCTGCTGATATACGGTTGTTCGTGCTAAGGCGACGTCTCGAGCCTCATCAAGATGATCTACAACATCTTGCAGTGCTTGGACAGAAGTCGCTTCTTTGTATGAGGCTACCTGATACGCTTCAAAGAGAACGTCGACAGGTAAAACAGCTTCGGCTCGATAGACGAGGAAGAACGAAGTATATTGCGTAGACCTATTTGGTGTAGTCCGCAAACTCCAGAGTACTGATGGTAATTCTTCGACCCAGGCTCCGGCCGCACCCGTGAGGCGCTTTTTAATTCCATCGCATATTAGGCCATTGATCCTTTCCACTTTCCCATTGGTTTGAGGATGTGCAACCGAAGCAAAATTTGAGCTTGATACCGTTGCTGTTACAGAGGTGATGAAATTCTTCAGAATCAAAGTTGGTTCCGTTGTCTGTAATGATGCTGTGAGGCACACCAAAACGACAAGTTATTCCTTTAAAGAATTTGACAGCATTTTTTGCTGTCTGATTGGTCACTGGTATGGCCTCAATTCATTTAGTGAATTTATCGACAGCTACCAATAGATAAGTATGACCACCGGGTGATGACTTCGGTAATGGACCAACTTGATCTAAACACCACTGTGCAAAGGGCCAGACTAGAGGTATTGTCATTAAATATGTGGCAGGTGCATGAGGCTTTGGTGCAAAACGTTGACAAGGGTCACACTTCCGAACTAGGTCTCTTGCATCAGCTGCCGCTAATAGAACCCAGCTCTAACACAAGTGCTCTACTGGCATGATGGCCACATGTCCCCGATGACCCACAAGTATAGGGGTGTATCGAGTATCTTCGATAAGTAAGAATGTCATCCCAACGAGGAGCAGAAGGTGTTGACAGTTTCGATGAAGGATTCACCGTAAATGCTCACGGCATGTATCTGTGGGGTTTTGATGTAACAGATGAATAAAGTACGAAAGTAAAGTACGAGAGTAATAATTGGTGCGAGTGGCCCAATCCCTTTTTAGCGCACAAGGGACAAGCCGGTTTGTTTACTTTTATATTGACCAAACGTTCTCGAGGACACACGGATTTTAGTCTAGTGCTACATACGACTAATTAATCTTCATTGTTTTGATAAGTGTTGTGTGGGTGAACCTATGCTAATGTACCGCCCTTCCTAGAATACATACTTGTGATTATACTCCTTGCAAGTATCCGCAACTACAAGAAAGTAATTAAGATAACCCAACTGGCGCTCTTTAAACTCGAGATCATGCGATCCTCCCCGCATCGATATACCAATGGGGCCTGTGTTTCTAATACTCCGGCAACCCCCGCAATTGGCAAACGAGTGCAAGATGCATTCCTCTAGGCCCATAAAGGTGAAGTGTCGTGTAGTCGACGTTCACACGACACCACTAGAAGAATAACACCACAACTTAAATAATATCATAACATTGAATATTACTCAACCATACTTCACTACTAACATTTAGACTTCACCCATGTCCTCAAGAACTAAACGAACTACTCACGAGACATCATAGTGGAACATGATCAGAGGCGATATGATAATGAATAACAATCTGAACATAAACCCTGGTTCAACGGTTTCACTCACAGCATCAATAACAAGTAGAAATCAACACCGGGAGAGCTTCTCAAACAATCAATATCAAACCCAAATTGCCACAGCGATGACGAAGGCAGCGGTGCACGATGGCTTTGTGCCTAGAAGATGATGGTGATGGTGATGGAGATGATGTCCAGCTCGAAGGACGGTGACGATGGCGTCGATTTCCTCCTCCGGGAGGGAATTTCCGGCGGATTCCCGCCCGCCGGAGAGCTCTTTTCTCCTCCGTGCCCTCCGCCTCTGCAGGCGGGCCGTGGCTCTGCTCGACGTGTACTCTCCTCGCTTAGGTGCGGGACGAAGGCATACGCGAAGAAAAGGAGGCGAGAGGGTTGTGGGCCCTCCTCACAGTGGCGCGCGGCAGGCAGGCCCGCGCCGCCCGTGTGGGGGGCCCATGGGGCCCCTCCCTCCCCCCTTCTGCTCCTTCGTCATCCGGAAAAATAGAATTTTCGTATAATTTCCTTCAACTGTTGATCTTCCGAAATATTGCATTCGACGGTGCTTTTCCAGCAGAATGGCTCCAGTGCGATCCCCAAATAATCATGAAACATGCAAAATAGATGAAATAACATAAGTATCATTCCAAATATGAAATATATCAATGAATAACAGCAAATTATGATATAAAATAGTGATGCAAATTGGACGTATCAACTCCCCCCAAGCTTAGACCTCGCTCGTCCCCAAGCGAAACTGAACTCGGTAAACAGGACCACATGTTTATGGAGTGAAGAGTCGATAAATAAAATACGGACAAGAAGCATCATATTCATTCACACAAGACATTCTAGTAAACAACTTCCTCATATAATTCAACTTGAAACAAGTATAAGGTAATCACAAATAAAGGTGCATAAGAAATCATAGTTGGTGATGGCAAACTTCGTTCTTGGTCAGAGAACAGTTAACAGATTATACTCATCTATTGAGCAGCGCTTTATGTTAAAGCTTATGGTAAACTTGCATACTCAATCATAATGATCATTGATAACTTGCAAAGCTATATTCATTCAGATAAAACTTGTACTAAACAAGGAAGAGTAAAGACATGATGAAGCAAATCACAATATAATGGTTTGATCACAACAACTCAAATGCTTGCTTGAGATGGATGGAAATAGGTTTACTGACTCAACATAAAGTAAAAGACAGGCCCTTCGCAGAGGGAAGCAGGGATTAAATCATGTGCTAGAGCTTTTTCAGTTTTGAAATCATATAAAGAGAATAAAAGTAAAGTTTTGAGAGGTGTTTGTTGTTGTCAACGACTGGTAGCGGGTACTCTAACCCCCTTGCCAAACAGACCTCCAAAGAGCGGCTCCCATGAAGGACGTTATCTCTACCAGCAAGGTAGATCATCCCTCTTCTCTTTTGTTTACACATGTACTTTAGTTTATTTAAGGATGACACTCCCCCAACCTTTGCTTTCTCAAGCCATGGCTAACCGAATCCTCGGGTGCCTTCCAACAATCTCATACCATGGAAGGAGTGTCTATTGCAAAATTAAGTTGCTTGTTGAATCAGGGCAAAACATGTGAAGAGAATTATTAATGAGAGTTGATTAATTGGGGCTGGGAACCCCTTGCCAGCTCTTTTTGCAAAATTATAGGATAAGTGGATGAAGCCACTAGTCCATTAGTGGAAGCTGCCTAACAAGACTGAAGATAAAACACCACATACTTCTCATGAGCTATAAAACATTGACACAAATAAGAAGTAATAAATTTTGAATTGTTTAAAGGTAGCACATGAAGTATTTACTTGGAATGGCAGAAAATACCATGTAGTAGGTAGATATGGTGGACACAAATGGCATAGGTTTGGGTTCAGGTTTGGATGCACGAGAAGCATTCCCTCTCAGTACAGGTCTTTGGCTAGCAAGGTTAATTAGCAAGCATAAGAGTTGAGGGAAACAAACAAATATACATGTGATAGACATAATCATGCATCTTTCTTGCAAGCACAAACAATTTTAACTTCAGAATAATAAGCTATGAGCTAACAAGAAAGGAAGACAATGAAACAACTATATGTATTTCTCTTTTCTACTTAAACCTCAAGGTGTTGTTTCTATTGACCAATGCTAAGTTTGCCAAAACCAAATAGATTTACTCAATGCTCCCAAAGTGGTACCAATACTAAAATCAAGATCAATCATATACTAGAAATTGCAAACTAAAATAAGATGTGCAATATGTAAATGATAAGACTTCTCATTAATATTTCATAACGATAACTCACACCAAGGGATACATAGACAACCAACTAAAGGAGAGATACTTCCACACTGCAACCCATCTTATATGATAACTTCCCTACTCATGATATGACACTACTTGATAGTAAAAAGTAAAAGGTGGTGATGATGTGATACCGCGGCACTCCCCCAAGCTTGGAACAAACCAAGGGGATGCCAATACCGATGATGAATTACTCCTTTGGCGATGGTGGTGATGAATTCCCAACAAGCTTCTCCACAAGCTCCCGAAGCTCATCAATCTTGTACATGAGGTTGCGGATCATCTCCGAATTGTGCTCGACGCGATTAAGAAGTATGTCCGACGGCGAGTCCCAATTCTTGGAGTTATTTCCCCACTCTTCAGCTTCAGGCATTCATCTCTCCTGCAATGTTAGAACGATCTATATCCCAATTGCTAGGCAATGTTGCCTTGGGAGTCCTTTCAATTTGATTATTGTAGATTAGATTGCGGAAGGGATGGTAAGTGCCTGAAGAAGATGTCTTTGGAGCTAGGTAATGACGTGAACTCCTCCTCCGGTGCTAATCCGTGCGCTCTTCTTGGCGTTGAACGGGTTTGACACCACTCCGATGCTTGCAATGGTGGTGCGCGGGCGTACTTGCGGAACTTCTTCGACTTCCTCTTCATCCTCCTTCACTTCTTCCTTCAACTCGGGGTCTTGAATACCTTCCTCCGAAGGCTCCTTGTCCTTGTTGTGGGAGACCATGGTGCTTCTAGATCAAAGACAAATCCTGGCAGAAACAGCTCGAAACAAAACACGTCGAGAAAACGATATACGGACCTCCAGGGTCCGGGGGATTATATAGTAAAAATTTCACAACGAACGGAAAGTACCAGGTCGAACCAGAGTCGGAGAGGGGCGACGAGGCGGTGTCCTCATAGGGCGGCGCGGCCAGGCTGGCCCGCGCCGGCCTATGGGGGCACGCCCTCGTGCGTCTCCTCCACTCCGTTTCGATCTCGTAATTTTTCATATTTTCCAAAAACAGCAAAAACATTGTTCGGAAAGTAAATCGCGAACTTTTTATTACCAAAACTGTTACCTATTCAAAGTCGGGTTCTGGCGGACTGTCAATTTGACCTTTGATGAAAGCCTCCGGTGTTTCCACTCGAATAACATCAACATCTACATTATAAGAATCACCTGAGATATAGTGCTTGAGTCTTTGTCCATTCACCACTTGTGCGGCATTGCCTTGGAGAGAGCTAATTTTAATTGCTCCTGAACGATACACCTCCTCAACAACATATGGTCCTTCCCATTTCGAGAGTAATTTCCCTGCAAAGAATCTGAGACGAGACCGATACAATAGGACTTTATCCCCAATATTAAATCTCTTTTGATAATCCTTCTATCATGCCATTTCTTAACTTTCTCTTTAAAGAGTTTAGCATTTTCATAAGCTTCACTTCTCCATTCATCTAGAGAACTTAATTGCAGCAACCTCTTATTACCGGCTAGTTTAGGATCTTTATTTAGTTCTCTAACAGCCCAATAAGCTTTTGCTCTAGTTCTAAAGGTAAATGACAAGCTTTTCCATAAACCATTTTATAAGGTGACATTCCCATGGGATTTTTATAAGCAGTTCTATAAGCCCATAGTGCTTCCTTCAATTTACTAGCCCAATTCTTTCTAGTTTTATTAACAGTCTTTTGCAAGATAGATTTAATTTCTCTATTTGATAGTTCTACTTGCCCACTAGTTTGAGGATGATAAGCGGAAGCAATTCTATGATTAATACCATATTTAGCAAGAGTCTTTCTAAAACCACCATGAATAAAATGAGAACCTCCATCAGTCATAATATATCTAGGAACTCCAAATCTAGGAAAAATAATATCTAAAAGCATTTTTAAAGAGGTCTCACCATCAGCACTTTTTGTAGGTATGGCTTCCACCCATTTAGTAACATAATCAACAGCAACAAGTATATGAGTGTTACCTTCTGAAGAGGGAAAAGGTCCCATGAAGTCAAATCCCCAACAATCAAACGGTTCAATAACGAGAGTATAATTCATAGGCATTTCATTGCGTCTGAGATAGCAACCCTTTGACATTCATCACAAGATAAAATAAACTTCCTTGCATCTTTGAAGAGAGTTGGCCAATAAAAACCTGATTGCAGAACCTTTTGGCGGTTCTATCTGCGTGATGTCCTCCATAAGCACTACCATGACATTTACTCAATATCTCTTGTTTCATATATATTCGAACACACCTTCGCATAATACCATCCACTCCTTCTTTATATAAGTGTGGGTCATCCCAAAAATAATGCCTCAAGTCATAAAAAGAATTTCCTCCTTTCTGAGCTGAAAAGGTTGGAGGCAAGTACTTGAAACAATAAAGTTAGCAGCATACCAAGGACTATCTCGCGAGCTCACCTTTATTACAATAATTGTTCATTTGGAAAACTATCATTAACAGAAACAGGATCATAAGCAATATTTTCCAATCTAGACAAATTATCAGCAACAGGATTATCAACACCTTTCCTATCTACAATATGTAAATCAAATTCTTGCAAAAGAAGTACCCATCTAATAAGCCTTGGCTTAGCATCTTTCTTTGTCATAAGATATCTAATTGCAGCATGATCAGTATGAATTGTAACTTTTGAATCAACAATATAAGATCTAAACTTATCACAAGCAAAGACTACAGCTACTAACAATTCTTTTTCAGTTGTAGCATAATTTCTTTGAGCAGCATCAAGAGTTTTACTAGCATAATGAATAACATTCAGTTTTATCTACTCGCTGTCCAAGAACAGTCGCCTACAGCAAAATCACTAGCATCACACATAATTTCAAATGGTAAGTTCCAATCGGGGTTCAACTATAGGGCAGTTGTTAAGGCTTTCTTTAGAGTTTCAAAAGCTTCCTTACAATCATCATCAAAAACAAAAGGTACATCTTTTTGAAGAAGATTAGTAAGAGGCTTTGAAATCTTAGAAAATCTTTAATAAACCTCCTATAAAACCCAACATGACCAAGAACACTACGAATACCTTTAACATCCCTAGGATAGGGCATCTTCTCAATTGCTTCAACTTTAGCTCTATCAACTTCAATACCTCTCTCGGAAATTTTATGTCCCAATACAATTCCTTCATTAACCATAAAGTGGCATTTCTCCCAATTAAGAACAAGGTTAGTTTCTTCACATCTCTGCAAAACTTTATCAAGATTCCGCAAGCAATTATCAAAAGAATTTCCATAGACGGAAAAATCGTCCATGAATACCTCTACAATACTCTCACAAAAGCCATGAAAAATAGCAGACATGCATCTTTGAAAAGTAGCAGGAGCATTACATAAGCCAAAAGGCATACGTCTATAAGCATAAGTTCCATAGGGACAAGTGAAAGTGGTTTTCTCTTGATCTTTAGTTTTAACCAATTTGTGAAAACCCAGAATAACCATCAAGAAAGCAAAAATGAGTATTTTTAGATAACCTTTCTAACATTTGATCAATAAATGGTAAAGGGTAATGATCTTTCTTAGTAACCTTATTAACTTTCCGATAATCAATGCACATTCTATAACCTACAACTACTCTTTGAGGGATGAGCTCATCATTATCATTAGGCACAACAATCATTCCTCCTTTCTTAGGAACACAATGCACAGGACTAACCCATCTACTATCAGCAATAGGATATATAATACCAGCTTCAAGGAGTCTTAATACCTCATTTCTTACCACATCCTTCATCTTAGGAATTAGACGACGCTGAGGTTCAACAACAGGCTTCGCATCATCTTCCATATTAATGGCGTGTTGGCAAATAGAGGGAGAAATCCCCTTCAAATCATCAAGAGTGTAGCCAAGCACCTCGGTGTTTCTTCAATATTTCCAATAACCTTTCTTCTTCAAAATCTGAAAGTTTAGAACTAATAATAACAGGATATATTTTCTTATCATCAATATGAGCATATTTAAGATTATCAGGCAATGGTTTTAAATCAAAGACAGGATCTTCCTTTGGTGGTGGTGTTGTACCCAAATCTTCCACCGGTAAATCATGCTTAAGAATAGGTTGACGAAGGAAAATTTCATCAAGTTCATCTCTTTCTTCCCTGAAAACTTCACTCTCACTATTCTCCAAATGTTGCTGCAAAGGATTACTAGGAGCAAGAGCAATAGATGCACACTGTTCAACTTTAAAATCACTATTAGGCGAATCAATTTTATAAGGAGTTTTGGTAAATTTAGAGAATTAAACTCATAAGATTCTCCAGCAAATTTAGTCAAAATTTTCTCTTTCTTGCAATCTATAATAGCTCCACAAGTATTTAGAAAAGGTCTACCAAAAATAATAGGACAATATTTACTAGCAGCAGAACCAAGTACCAAAAAGTCAGCAGGATATTTAATCTTACCACATAAAACTTCCACATCTCGAATAATACCAATTGGAGAGATAGTTTCTCTATTAGCTGCCGAATAACCACATCAATATCTTCAAGTTCACAAGAACCAATTTCGTGCATAATCTCCGTGTAAAGCTCATAAGGAATATCACTAATACTTGCACCAATATCACATAAACCATAATAACAATGATCACCAATTCTAACAGATAGCATAGGAACACTAGCTTTTCTAGACTTATTAGGATGCGAAACAATATTAGAAGCATCTTCACAGAAAATAATATGACCATCTTCCACATTTTCAGTCACAAGATCTTTAACAATTGCAACAACAGGTTCAACTTTTATTTGTTCTTCAGGTTCTATAGGTTTCTTTTCACTTTTATGAATCGCACTATTTATAACAGAGTACTCCTTCATTTTAGCAGGAAAGGAGTTTTTTCAATATAAGCTTCAGGAATAACATGATCAACGTTTCAACTACAACACATTTATTTATAGATGAATCAATTTTATCTTTATACGGTTCATGATACTTATCAAAGTTCTTCTTTGGCAATTCATAATGAGAAGCAAAAGCCTTATAAAGATTTGCAGCAACTTGAGAATCAAGACCATAAGTAGCACTCATATTACGAAATTTATCAGTATCCATAAAAGCTTCAATGCATTTATAATCATAATTTATACCTGATTCTCTATCCTTGTCGTTCTCCCATCCTTCGGTATTTTCCTGGATCCGATTAAGAAGGTCCCTTTTAAACTCTTCCTTGTTGCGTGTAAATGATCCAGAACAAGAAGTATCCAGCAAGGTCTTGTCTTGAAAAGAAAGTCTTGCATAGAAATTATCAATAATAATTACCAGGAAGCTCATGAATGGGGCATTTGAGCATTAAAGACTTCAATCTCCCCAAGCTTGGGCAATACTCTCTCCTTCATGAGGCCAAAAATTATATATGCGATTCCGATCTTTGTGAATCTCACTTGGAGGATAGAACTTAGAATAAAACCGGGGCACAATATCATTCCATTCAAGAGAATCCCCATTATCCAGTAATTTATACCAATGCGCCGCTTTACCAGACAGCGATATAGAGAATAGTTTCTTCCTCACTTCATCCATAGCAATACCTGCACACTTGAATAAACCGCATAATTCATGTAAGAACAATAAATGATCTTGGACAGTTCCATCCCCTGTATAACGGTTACCCACTACACGTTCAATAATTTTCATAGGTATTTTGTATGGTATTTCTTCCTTACGGCGCCTCATCCACTACCTTTGCAGTAGTAGTAGATTTCCCAAATAAACACTCAAGAGAAGATCTCTCCATAATGAATTATAGCAGCAGGCAGAAATAAAATCAGCACAAACAGTAGAAATCTCCCTTACCAATTCCACTTACCAATAGCGCTTCACTCCCCGGCAACGGCGCCAGAAAATAGTCTTGATGACCCACAAGTATAGGGGGTGTATCGCAGTATCTTCGATAAGTAAGAATGTCTATCCCAACGAGGAGCAGAAGGTGTTGACAAGCAGTTTCGGTGAAGGATTCACTGTAAATGCTCACAGACAAGTATTCAGGGGGTTTTGATGTAACAGATGAATAAAGTACGAGTAAGTAAAGTGCGAGAGTAATAATTGCAGCGAGTGGCCCAATCCCTTTTAGCACAAAGGACAAGCCGGTTTGTTTACTTATAATGACCAAACGTTCTCGAGGACACACGGGATTTTAGTCTAGTGCTTTCTACATACATACTTAATTAATCTTCATTGTTTTGATAAGTGTTGTGTGGGTGAACCTATGCTAATGTACCGCCCTTCCTAGGACTAATACATACTTGTGATTATACCCCTTGCAAGCATCCGCAACTACAAGAAAGTAATTAAGATAAATCTAACCACAGCCTTAAACTCTGAGATCCTGCGATCCCTCCTGCATCGATATACCAACGGGGCTTAGGTTTCTGTCACTCCGGCAACCCCGCAATTGGCAAACGAGTACAAGATGCATTCCCCTAGGCCCATAAAGGTGAAGTGTCGTGTAGTTGACGTTCACACGACACCACTAGAAGAATAACACCACAACTTAAATATCATAACATTGAATATTACTCAACCATACTTCACTACTAACATTTAGACTTCACCCATGTCCTCAAGAACTAAACGAGACATCATATGGAACATGATCAGAGGTGATATGATAATGAATAACAATCTGAACATAAACCTTGGTTCAACGGTTTCACTCAATAGCATCAATAACAAGTAGAAATCAACACCGGGAGAGTTTCCCCTATTAAACAATCAAGATCAAACCCAAATTGCTACAGCGATGACGAAGTGCAGCGGTGGAGACGGCGGTGATGATGATGAAGATGATGGTGATGGTGATGGAGATGATGTCCAGCTCGATGACGGTGACGATGGCGTCGATTTCTCCGGGAGGGAATTTCCCCGGCGATTCCTGCCCCCGGAGAGCTCTTTCTCTCGGTGTTCTCCGCCCCGCAGAGGCGGCCGTGGCTCGTTCGACGTACCCCTCCGGCTTAGGTTTCGGGACGAAGGCATACGCGAAGAAAAGAGGCGAGAGGGCTGTGGGCCCCCTCCTCACAGGGCGGCGCGGCCAGGCAGGCCGCGCCGGCCTGGGAGGGGGCCCATGACGTCCCTCCCTCTCCTTCGGCTCCCTTCGTCATCCGGAAAAATAGGAATTTTCGTATAATTTCCTTCAACGTTGATCTTCCGAAATATTGCATTCGACGGTGCTTTTTCCAGCAGAATCCTGGCTCCGGTGTGCGATCCCCAAATAATCATGAAACATGCAAAATAGATGAAATAACATAAGTATCATCTCCAAATATGAAATATATCAATGAATAACAGCAAATTATGATATAAAATAGTGATGCAAATTGGACGTATCAGTCCCCTCGTGTATTTCTTGTAATGGAGCCTTTCCGTCATCGATGGCGATGCACCACTGAAAGATGCCAGAGATACTTCGTTTATAGGGGTCGCCATCTACCACAATAAATGCTTTAGATCGTCGCATGATGCGTCTTGCTTCTACTGGATCATCTCACAACCTCTGCTCCATCAAATATGCCAAGAAAGTTTCAGTCCATAAAGGTTCAAGAAGAAGGACTTGTTGATTATATCCATTAGTAACATCTTCGGTAGCTTCTTGGGGCGTGGCCCCCGTGTCAGTAGCCAACATTTCTGGAGGTGTCGAGGTTTTTACTTTAATAGACCTTTGAGTAATTACTTCATAGAAGACTCCATCTGGTATAGAAGAGCATGTAGAACCGATATTAGCCAAAGCATCGGCTTCCTCATTGCTGGCTCTGCCGATATGTTTCAACTCGCAACCTTCAAACTTAGCTTCCATTGATTGGTACATCTGTCGATAAGCTATCATGTTGTCGCTAATAGCATCACACAGATTCATCGACTGTTGTACTACTAGGTTCGAATCTCCGTAGATATCTAAACGAGTAGCACCACATGCTTTAGCCATACGCATACCGTGTAGTAATGCTTCATACTCTGCTTCATTATGTGTTGGTAGCGAGAAATTCATCCTTAGAACATATCTCATTTTGTCTCCTTGCGGCGAGATTAGAACCAACTCCGGCTCCTGCACCTGAACTGCGCTTAGACCCATCAAAATACATTGTCCATGAGCCCGACATATCTTGTGCTGCTAGGATTTGCGACTGGATCCAATCAACCAAGAAATCGGGGAGGATTTGGGATTTGATTGATGTTTGATTAACATAAGAGATATCGTGTGGTGCTAACTCGATATCCCATTGATCGAGATACTCTTCCTGTCGCTTCTGGATTTGTAAGTATGTTTTTCAATGGTGCTTCTGAGACGACAACAATTGGATGTTCTGCGAAGTAATGCCGTAATTTCCGTGCTGCTCTCCATACTGCATATGCCAGCTTCTGATGGTGAGGATATCGTTGCTTTGCAGGTGTGAGTACCTCGCTGAGGTAATAGACGGGGCGTCACACCATATACTCTTCCTTCTTCTTCGCGTTCGACGACAAGGACATAACTGACAACTTGAACAATTGCAGCTATGTAAAGTAGCATTGGATCCTTATCCCTTGGGGTTACGAGAACTGGAGAGGTCGACATGACCTTCTTCAGTTTGTCGAAGGCATCTTGAGGTGCTCCTCGGCAATGCCCACCTTGAGGGGCTTAGGGTTGATGGAATCCTGCAGGCTGACATGAGACATTGGATACCAAGCAAACGGGGAGAGAGATTTACCCAGGTTCAGGGCCCTCGATGAGGTAAAACCCTTACTTCCTGCTTGTCTGATCTTGATTATTGAGAATATCGGATTAAAATGGGGTAGCCGATGGCTTCGACTAAGGACTCGACGAAAAGCTAGGGTTGTGTATGACCTAACTCTCGACTTACGGTGGTTATGGCTAGATTGATTGTGTGTCCCTCGGCAGTCCCTCTCCTGGCCCTTATATTGGGAGCCAGGTCTCAAGAGTTCTATCCAGGTTTGACTAGATTACAAAGAGTTTTACATCTATACTTTCCTTGTTTCTTCGTCTTCTTGCCTTGTTCGTCAAGACTCCTCCCCTGGAACCGACATAGCGGCCCACCTTGGTTGGTAGATGATCTTCATGGGCCCCTGGTTGGGTCGTAGGAGGTAGCGCAATACTAGTTACCCGAAGGGTAATGCCCACATCAGTAGCCCCCGAGTGACTGGCCGAAGAAGCTTCGGGCAGGGACTAAAATTGCCTTCTGTCGAACGTTCATAATTTCTGGAAGATCTTGACTCCTTCGAGATAATTACGTCTTTTGTATCGGGTGCGCGTTCAGCGCTCCCGATGGGAGTAGCCCCCAAGTCTAGGAACAAATGTTTGCAACCGTGTGTAGACTCAAGTTGTACTACTCGAGTGTTTTTCTTCATCCGATATGTTTTTATATCGGGTCTTCAATACCTTCAAGTAAGATCACGTTTGTTGGTAGTACGTAAAGGATGTTGAGTAACGTGCCCAGCCTTACTCGATAAACTGATGCTGGTTAACTGCCAAATGGCAAAACAAGGCTACTCTACATAGAATCAAGTCCCCGGGCATGATCCTGGATCTTTTGATTCTTTCGGGTCAACAATTTCTATCGGGTGCACGACAAGCGCTCCCGATGGGAGTAGCCCCCGAGTCTAGGCACGAGTGCTCACAATCATGTATAGAATCAAGTTGCACTACTCGAATGATGTAGACTTCTTCGGATGCTTCATGAGGAATTGATACTTTTGATGACATCATTGATGATGCAGCCACTGCGGTGGTTTGATTGACATGACATGTCCTGACAGGCCCACCCTACTTCTGCGCGGTCAGTTAGGAATTGACTAGTGCTTGTGCATTGACTAAGGTGCCTCCTCGATTCCCGCGCGTAGTGGGAGTAATGGGCCGCTGGTTTTATCTCTCCTTCCGGACATGTGTACCACTGGATCCTTGCCCATCTTCCCACGATCACCAAAGTAACGGCCATGATCTCCAAGCATTCCCCGTTATAAATAGGGAACCCTTTCCTGCTTTCACTTTTTACGCCTCCGCACTGCTCATCTTCTTCATTGCCTCCTCCTCGCATTGCTTCTGCCTTCAAGAGCTCAGCCGCCATGGGCAAAAATAAGGGAACTGCTGGTTCAAGCGCTACCACAGGCGCGGCCAAGGTCGGTTGGGATTGGTCTGCCTCCACTATCTCTAAGCGTGAGGAGAACAAGTTGAGGTCACTCAGCCTCATCTCATCTGCCGAATCTGACTACCTTCATCCAGGTTCTTCCTCCCGCCCATGGCCCCCAAAAGGCTTTACTATTATGTTCGCGGCTTTCCTGTTTCACGGACTTTCTCTCCCTGCCCACGAGTTTCTTCGCTCTCTCCTTTTCTTCTACGGGATTCAGCTCTGGCAGCTGACTCCTAATTCCATTTTCCACCTTTCCATCTTTATTACTCTGTGTGAGGCCTTCCTCGACCTTGACCCCCACTGGGGCCTGTGGAGGAAGATTTTCTACGTCAAACTCCATAATGGCAATGATGGTCCCCACGTTGTTGGCGGCATCGGCTTCATCATCAGGAAGGAGGTCAACTACTTCGACTACCCAATGAAGGAGTCAGTTCAAGGCTGGCGACATAAGTGGTTTTACCTCCGAGACATCCCAGTACCAGGATGGTGCTCCAATCTGCCTCCATTCGAGGATGTCCTCTCTGCGGTGCCAAAGAAATCATGGCGAAACACTTTGACTGCCGAAGAAAGTGCCGTAGTCGATCAACTGTACGAGAAGGTCTTGGTTTCAGTGTTTCTAAAGAGTCGGGTGCAACCGCTGATGTCAAGGCCTCATCAGTTATGGATGTATACTGGTGCATCGGATAAATCAAGGATCAGTTCAACTGATGTATCCAAAGAAGATCTTCGAGATGAGGTGCGGCGCCTAACTCGCCTCAGCCAGAAGGACAATATTGTTATGACTTCGGCTCGCCCTCCTCTCGATCTTAAGCATCTTCCTGCCAAGGTAATTTTACTTGCGTTTACATCGGATGTTGTTTTCATTTCTGAATCTGAATCCTACAACTTTTCTATCGAAAGGCTTCCACCATTGCTCAGTGTTATCCTCCTACACCCGAAAGTGGGGTAGCTCCGGAAGATGACGATGCTTCGGAAGAGACTGGAGATGAGCAGCAGATTTTCGAGGACAACGACGTCCAAGGTGACGAAGCCCCCGAGGATGATGCCTTCACTAAATCTATGCGACGGAGGAAGATCAATGAAGATTTGATAGCGACAACAGAGTCGAGCCCTAGCGGACAAGATGATGATGCTAACGCAACTGCTTCCCCTGCTCCATCTCGCGATACTTCGACTCCTCAACCTTCAAAAAGGCCATCGAGACTCTTCGCAGATGAGGATGACATTGAGTCCATATCGTAAATATCTTCTGACTTCTTTTTGCTTGCATTTTGTTTCTGTTGACTTCACTAACTTTTCTTTTGTTCACTCTGAAGATGATGATGAAGTTCCTCTCTCGAAGAGAGCAAAAATATTGAACGAAAAGGCTGAGTCGGCAAAGGAGTCAAATCCTTTGACCGCTGAGCCTATTCTTCCGCCAAGAACAAGTGTGGCCAAGGTTCCTCTGTTGACGGTTAATCCTTCTGCAGGCGCCACCACCCCTCCAGTTTCTCGTGATCATGTAAGTAATATTTGGCGCAATATCCTTTTAGGCCCCGAGCCAATTCTTGATTCTTTGAAGAAGATCAAATATAGGCTAAAATCCATCTGCTATGTTGCCTGATATAACCTTTTCAATTTTCTTGTTGTAGCCAATTTTTGCCACAGTTGACGATGTGGCAGATTTTGCTGAACAGTTTACTCGCCTAGAATCAGAAAACATCCAACTTCTCGAAGGCAGTAAGACTTCAGTTGATCAAGTGTTAGAAGCCAACAAGCTTGCAGCTGAAGCTCAAAATGAAAACATAACCCTGAAGGATGAGCTGAAAAGGTTGAAGAAGAAGATGAAGGATGAGCAGGAAGCTAGACGCCCAGCTTTCATTGTAGCCAACAAAAAGGAAGGTGCCCTTCGAGAGTCTATCACGAGCTTGCTAAGTAAGTTTTCCTCCATACTTGCATGATACTTTTCCAATAATATCTTTTTGATTGCTTATCCATAATTTTCCCAGGTACTGCCGATATGCCTATCGACCGTACGAGTAAGCTTCGAGTAGATTCGATGTCGGATGCTCTCTCGTTTGCTACTGAATCAAGCAACCAAGTCCAAGATCTTTTGAGGAAGACCAAGGGGGCTCTGTCGAAATTATTTTCGATGATGTTCCCGAAGTTGGACCAGAACAAGACCCTTGGGGAAATGGCGGATACCTTCTTCGTCGATTCTTTAGAAGCTATAGAGGTATTGAAGCGACGCTCTCATCTTTACAGAGCAGTCCTTACTTTTCAGCTTTTGATGGGGCACGGGCTTGGTTCTGAACTGGAGAATTTATCCAAGGCGCTACCTGTGGACGCCGATAACTGTCTTGTCAACCTTGAGCCTTTTAAGCAATCCTCAGTTGTGTGCGCTAATCGACTTCTGAAATTGGTTGACGAAGATAAGAACAAGACTGTATCTGAAGATGGTCCTGGCTCCTCAGCACAAGTTTGATTAAGTCTGGCTTGCTTGATTCTAGTTGTAACCCAGATACACTCTAGTCTTAACTTGTACTGAATTAATCTGGCTCTGTTGCCAGTATTTAACTTTCTTTTGAATGCCATCATGTCCTTTTATGTACGCTCCCAATGGGAGTTTTCCACTTCTTTCTACTGTTCTTTTGAGAAGGTAAATTAATTATCTTGTTGCAGATTTCCTCAGCTTCCTCTCGTGTCGAAAGTTCTCTGAATTCTTCTGCTGTTGATGAATCAGAGCTTTTACGTCGCTTGCGCGATCAAATCTCTCGGTTGAAAAAAGACATAGCTGGTCTTCATGCCATGGCATGAAGAAAAAGAGCAAAATCGCTGCTGCGGTTGAACAACATGCTCTGGATCGCCTTCGAGTGGTCACTGAGAGCTTGAGTTGTAAGAAATCAATCGCTTCCCTTTCATCTACACCCGAAGTGCGGGCTATGGTCCAATCAGTCGAAGGCTGTAATAATGGCGAAGTTTGAATACCGAGCCGAGAAGGTCCACTATTATTTTGACAAGTACCATGATCATCTCTCCATGGCGTGGAAAACTATGTTTCCATTAGATCCAGCACCCGAAACTTTGTCCGCTTTGTTCAATCGATTCAAGACTCCATCTAGATTTCAATCTTTGGTGCATAAAGAACTTCTTGCTGGAGCCGAGCTTGCACTTGCTTCAGTTTTACCATGCCATGAAGCCATAGATTTGGAATCCATAGCGAGTACTAATGCAAGTTTAGATCAATACTATCCCATAGCTAGGCATCCTGCTCATATTATTGTTTCTAGGATGGAAGCAAGTACTGAAAGGGTTTTGAAGAATCAAGAAGGCCAAGGGGCCTTGTTATGATAATAAAGTTTTGTAAGGGACTTATCTTTTTAATAGTAACCTTGCGTTGTAAGGAGTAATACTACATGTATCTGATGTCCTTTTCTAGGCATCGTTATGAATTTTTGAACTTGTAAGTCCAGCTTGAAATCTTTTGTCGAGGGCAACTGAGTGATCAGGTCAGTTTTCTCACTCGATGACCCTGTCGTAATTGCAACTTCGTGCAGAGTCGTTTCGTAAGTTTTGTAAGAGCGGCATCCTTCGAATAAACGAGGGATTTAGGCCCTTTATTTTTATTTGGCTTCGTAACACGGTGCACCGGTATGAGCCTTTTTGCAAATTGTATTGCTTCCATCAACTGGAGCACTCGCACAATTATGTGAGGCTTGGACGGGTTTTAGTATGTTGATAATCATAGCTCCCGGTGGGAGTATTAATTAATTATCAATGCTTCAGAAATTCCTGGTAGCCCCCGAGTATTATCGGGCAAGCTTTCTAACGTGTAGTTTATCCTCGGCTCCCGATGGGAGTAGTAGTAGTCAAAATAAAAGAAGTCCAAACATTTGTTCGACTGAAGAAATAATAATGTAATCGAAAGCTTTATTCATAATATGCAACAAGCTAAGAAGCCTTCATGTGGTGAAGAAAAAGGAGCGAGTTCTTACGCATAAAAGCGTCGCAAGTGTGCAACGTTCCAAGGGTTCCCAACATCTTTTCCCAAGGCAGGATTCTTGAGGCGATAAGCTCCTCCTGGTATTACTTCGGTGACGATGAACGGTCCTTCCCATGGAGATTCAAGTTTCAGCGATCTCTCTTGCTTCAATCGTAGTACTAGAGCACCAACGCTGAAGCTTCGGGTGCGAATCCTTCGACTGTGATAATTTCGTATCGCCTGCTGATATACGGCTGTTCGAGCCAAGGCGACGTCTCGAGCCTCATCAAGAAGATCCACAGCGTCTTGTAATGCATGAACATAGGTTGTCTCTTTATACGCTGCCACCCGAGGTACTTCAAAGCGGACATCGGCTGGCATAACTGCTTCGGCTCCATAGACAAGGAAGAATGGAGTGTATTGCGTTGACCTATTTGGTCTAGTCCGAAAACTCCAAAGTACTGACGGTAATTCCTCGACCCAAGCTCCAGCTGCACCCGTGAGGCGCTTTTTGATGCCATCACAAATTAGGCCATTGATCCTTTCTACTTGCCCGTTTGTTTGACTACCGAGGCGAATTTGAGTTTGATACCATTGGTGTTACAGAATTGATGGAATTCCCTCGAATCAAAATTGGTTCCATTGTCTGTAATGATGCTATGAGGTACACCAAAACGGCAAGTTATTCCTTGGAAGAATTTTACTGCGATTTTGGCTGTCTGATTAGTGACGGGTATAGCCTCGATCCATTTGGTGAATTTATCGACTGCTACCAATAGATGAGTATGACCACCAGGCAATGATTTCGGCAGCGGCCCTACTTGATCAAGCCCCCACTGTGCGAAAGGCCAGGCCAATGGTATTGTCATTAGATCCGTGGCGGGTGCATGTGGTTTTGGCGCAAAGCGTTGACAAGGATCGTACTTTCGAACTAAGTCTCGTGCATAGGATGCTGCTGTTGGCCAATAGAACCCTGCTCTGAAAGCTTTTGCTACAAGCGCTCTGCTACTGGCATGATGGCCACACGTCCCCTCATGTATTTCTCGCAATAGAGCCTTTCCATCAGCAATGGCGATGCACCGTTGAAAGATTCCAGAGATACTTCGCTTGTAAAGGTCCCCATCGACTATAGTAAATGCTTTAGACCACCGTACGATGCGCCTTGCTTCTACTGGATCATGTGGCAATCTTTGCTCCATTAAGTATGCTAAAAAAGGTTCAGTCCATAATGGTTCGAGAAGAAGAACTTGCTGATTAGATCCTTTTGTGACATCTTCGGCTGCTTTTTGAGGCGTGACCTCTGTATCAGAAACCAATGTTTCCGGAGGTGTCGAAGTTTTCTCTTAAATAGATCTTTGAGTAATCACTTCATAGAAGACTCCTTCTGGTATAGAAGAGCATGTTGAACCAATATTGGCTAAAGCATCGGCTTCCTCATTGCTGGCTCAACGATCGATGCCATGGAAACCAGTATCAGATTCTTTTAACATATCGACTGACAATCCCATTTCCTTCATCGTGCTTGCGAACAGGAGATTCAGGCCGCTTCCTCTATCCATGAACACCTTACTCATGTTGTATCCTCCAATATGTGCTTCAAGAACTAGGGCAGCGTGACCAGGCCTGGGGATGGTTGTCGGATGGTCCGCTCTTCTGAATAGGATGCTTTGTGTTGGAGATATGCCCAAGAGGCAATAATAAAGTGGTTATTATAATATCTTTGTGTTTATGATAAATGTTTGCATACCATGCTATAATTGTATTAACCAAAAGATTGATACATGTGTGTTATGTAAACAACAAGGAGTCCCTAGTAAGCCTCTTGTATAACTAGCTTGTTGATTAATAGATGATCATTTTCGTGATCATGAACATTGGATGTTATTAATAACAAGGTTATGTCATTGGATGAATGATATAATGGACACATACCCATATGAGCGTAGCATAAGATCAAGTCATTAAGTTCAATTTGCTATAAGCTTTCGATACATAGTTGCCTAAGTCCTTCGACCATGAGATCATGTAAATCACTTACACCGGAAGGGTACTTTGATTACATCAAACACCATTGCGTAAATGGGTGGTTATAAAGATGGGATTAAGTATTCGGAAAGTGTGAGTTGAGGCATATGGATCAATAGTGGGATTTGTCCATCTCGATGACGGATAGATATACTCTGGCCCTCTCGGTGGAATGTCGTCTCGATTAGCTTGCAAGCATGTGACTTGGTACAAGAGATGACATACCACGATACGAGTAAAGAGTACTTGTCGGTAACGAGGTTGAACAAGGTATGGAGATACCGATGATCGAACCTCGGACAAGTAAAGTATCGCGTGACAAAGGGAATCGGTATCGTATGTAAATGGTTCAATCGATCACTAAGTTATCGTTGAATATGTGGGAGCCATTATGGGTCTGCAGATCCCGCTATTGGTTATTGCTCGGAGAGGAGTCTCGACCATGTCCGCATAGTTCACGAACCGTAGGGTGACGCGCTTAAGGTTCGATGTCGTGTAAGTAGATTCGGAATATGAGATGGAGACCGAAGTTTTTCGGAGTCTCGGATGGGATCCAGGACATCACGAGGAGGTTCGGAATGGTCCGGAGAATAAGATTCATATAAGGGAAGTTGATTTCTAGGTTTCGGAAAAAGTTCAAAATTTTTCCGGTGATGGACTGGAAGGTTCTAGAAGGTTCCAGAGGGGTCCACCATGGGGCCCACGACCTAGGGAGGCCAACATGGGCCGAGGGGTGCTGCCTTGCCCTAATGGGCCGGCGCACTGCCCTGGCCCAGGCGGCCACCTTAGGGTTTCCCCAAACCCTAGGGATCATCTTGGGGAAGTTTCCCTCCCCTGTGGCGCCGGCCCTAGATGAGATGGGGGCGTGGGGGCCCTGACCGACTCCCCTATATAAAGAGGGGGAGAAGGTGCACCCCATCCTCCGGACCAACCCTGGCCGCTCTCTCTCCTCCACCTGTTGCCTCACGCGAAGCCCTGCAGTTTTTCCTCCTCCTCCACCACCACCACGCCGTCGTGTGACTGGGATTTGGAGGAGATCTACCACACCTCCGCTGCCCGCCGGAACGGGAGAGGACGGGCGCCATCGACACCGTACGCACGATCGAGTTTAAGCTTCCGGATTGCGGCACGGACGATCGACTACATCAACGATTTATCTCGTAGGCTGGAATCTTCGAGGTTAGTCTCGCAATCTTCTCGTTGCTTAGATCTTGTTAGATTAGATCTTGCTTCTTCCTAGATTGGATCTTGGTTTTTGTTCATGTTCACGGTAGAATTTTTTTGTTTTCCATGCAACGAACCCTTCAGTGGTATCAGAGCCGTGTCTATGCATAGATCTGTTGCACGAGTAGAACACAATGGTTTTGTGGGCGGTGATGCTTTTGTTGTTTTTAGTTAGTGTACTTTGCATCTTGCGGGATGGTGGGATGAAGCGGCGGGCTAACTTTACATGACCGCATCTCATGAGACTTGCTCCACGCTTTGACATGCAACTTGTATTGCATAAGTGGCTTTGCGGGTGTCTCTCTCTCCCACCATAGTGAAGATTCAATTTTCTCTTTCTATTGACAACACTAGTATCACCGTTGTGGTTCATGTTCGTAGGTAGATTAGATCTCACTCGAAACCCTAAACCACGTAAAATATGCAAACCAAATTAGAGGCGTCTAACTTGTTTTTGCAGGGTTTGGTGATGTGATATGGCCATGTGATGATGATTATATTTGATGTATGAGATTTTCATTATTGTATTATGGCAACCGACAGGAGCCTAATGGTTGTCTTTAATTTTTGTTAAAGATCTGCGTGTCTATTCATCATGTAATAGCTTTATTTCAATTAGTTGTTATAGTAGCTATAAGGGATGGACAACCATGAAGCGGCGCCACTGACCTTGATGCCATGCTGGTGATGATGGAGACCATGTCCGTGCTTTGGAGATGGAGATCAAAAGCACAAGAAGAAAGGCCATATCATATCACACATTATGATATGCATGTGATGTTAATCCTTTATGCACCTTATTTTGCTTAGATCGCGACGGTAGCATTATAAGATGATCCCTCTCCCTAAATATCAAGATAATAAAGTGTTCATCCTTAGTATGCCCTTTGCTAAGACTTGTCGTTTGAGCATCACGTGATGATCGGTTGTGATAGATTCTACATGTGCATACAACGGGTGCAAGCCAGATTTGCACACGCGGATACTAAGGTTGCCTTGACGAGCCTAGCATGTACAGACATGGTCTCCGAACACGGGATGCCGAAAGGTAGAGCATGAGTCATATCAATGATATGATGAACACTTTGAGTGTTTGCCTTTGAAGCTACATCTTTTCTCGTGAAGATCGGACTTGGTGTAGTGGATTTGGTTCGGGTGATCACTAAGACAATGCGAGGGATGTTGTTTTGAGTGGGAGTTCACCTAGTTAATTTAAGAATTAAAATTGAACTCAATTTATCATAAACTTAGTCTAAACTCTTTGCAAATATGTTGTAGATCATGGCGTCCCCCTCCATCAGTTTTAACCAGTTCCTAGAGAAAGAAAAGCTTAAAAGCAATGGTAGCAACTTCACCGACTGGTTCCGTCATGTGAGGATTTTCCTCAATGGTGGAAATATGCAATATGTGCTCGATGCACTGCTAGGTCCCCACCACCACCTGCAGTATCCGAGGACAAAAGAATGTTTACGAGACTCGGGTCATTCGGTACTCTCAAGTTCGTTGTGCCATCCTGTGCGCCTAGAGGCGGAGCTCCAAAAGCGTTTTGAGCACCACGACTCTTATGAGCTGGTCAATGAGTTGAAAACTATCTTTGAAACTCATGCGGCCGTGGAAAGCTATGAGGCCTCTAAACACTTCTTTGGCTGTATGATGGAAGAGGGCAGCTCCGTTAGTGAGCACGTGCTCTATGTCTGGGCATGCGAAGAAGCTCAGGTGACTTGGGGATAGTGATTCCTAACCAGCTGGGTATTCATCGTGTCCTCCAATCACTGCCACCTAGTTACAAGAACTTCGTGATGAACTACAACATGCAGAACATGAACAAAGAGTAACCTGAACTCTTCTCCATGCTGAAATCAACTGAGGTTGAGATAAAGAAAGAGAACCAAGTGTTGATGGTCAACAAGACCACAGGTTTCAAGAAGCAGGGCAAGCCTAACAACAAGGAAACTTCAAGAAGGGCGGCAAGAAAGCCGCGCCTCCCGAGAAGCCTAAGGCTGGCCCTAAGCCCGATGCTGTGTGCTATTCTGCAAGGAGAAGGGGCAGGACGTAATTGCTCCAAATACTTGGCTGATCTGAAGAGTCGGCCTCATCAAAAGAAAGGTATATTTGATATACATGTTATAGATGTCTATCTTCCTGGTTCTCGTAGTAGTGCCTGGGTATTTGATACTGGTTCGGTTGCTCACATTTGTAACTCAAACAGGAACTGAATAGACGAAGCCTAGCGAGGGACGAGGTGACGATGCGCGTTGGAAATGGATCCAAGGTCGATGTGATCGCCGTCAGCACGCTCCTCTACATCTACCTTCGGGATTAGTTTTAAACCTTAATAATTGTTATTTGGTGCCTACGTTGAGCATGAACATTATATCTGGATCTTGTTTAATGCAAGACGGTTATTCGTTTAAGTCAGAGAATAATGGTTGTTCTATTTATATGAATAATATCTTTTATGGTCATGCGCCTGAGATGAATGGTTTATTCTTGTTAAATATCGATAGTAGTGATACACATGTTCATAACATTGATGCTAAATGAATTAAATTTAATGATAACTCTACTTATATGTGGCACTCTCGTCTTGGTCATATGAAGCGCATGAAGAAACTCCATTCCGATGGACTTCTTGAGTCACTTGACTTTGAGTCACTTGACTTGAGAGACGAAGCATGTCTAATGGGAAAAATGACTAAGACTCCATTTTCTGGTACAATGGAGCGAGCTACACACTTATTGGAAATCATACATACCGATGTGTGCGGACCAATGAGTGTAGCATCGCGCGGCGGTTATCGTTATGTTCTAACCTTCATAGATGATCTGAGTAGATATGGGTATATTTACTTTATGAAACATAAGTCCGAGAATTTCGAGAAGTTTAAGGAATTCCAAAGTGAAGTAGAAAATCAACGTAACAAGAAGATTAAGTTTCTGCGTTCTGATCGCGGAGGCGAATATATGAGTTATGAGTTTGTCATGCATTTAAAGTAATGCGGAATACTTTCACAGTTGACACCGCCGAGAACACCACAGCGCAATGGTGTGTCCGAACGTCGTAATCGAAGTCTCTTAGATATGGTTCGATCTATGATGTCTCTTACCGATTTGCCGTTATCGTTTTGGGGTTATGCATTAGAGACAGCCGCATTCACTTTAAATAGGGCACCATCTAAATCCGTTGAAACGACACCGTATGAATTATGGCTTGGGAAGAAACCTAAGCTGTCGTTCCTTAAAGTTTGGGGTTGCGAAGCTTATGTAAAGAAGTTACAACCTGACAAGCTAGAACCCAAAGCGGAGAAATGCATCTTCATAGGATACCCTAAAGAAACAATTGGGTACACTTTCTATCACAGATCCGAAGGCAAAAACTTTGTTGCCAAGAACGGATCCTTTCTTGAGAAGGAGTTTCTCACTAAAGAAGTGACTGGAAGGAAAGTAGAACTCGACAAGGTTATTGAACCTTCTCTCATAGATCAGAGTAGCGCAGTGCCGGAAGATGTTCCTGTGCAGCCTGCACCGATAGGAGAGGAAGCAAATGATAATGATCATGAAACTTGACGAGGAAGCTACTGAACCTCGCAGATCGACGAGGGAACGTACCACTCCTGATTGGTATGATCCCTGTCTAAATGTCATGATTGTTGACAACAAGTATGATAACCAAGTATGGACTTTGGTAGACTTACCTGATAGCTGCAAGGCTGTCCAGAATAAATGGATCTTCAAAAGAAAAACAGATGATGATGGTAATATTACTGTCTATAAAGCTCGACTTGTCGCAAAGGGTTTCCGACAAATTCAAGGAGTTGACTACGATGAGACTTTCTCACCCGTAGCAAAGCTAAAGTCTGTGAGGATTTTGTTAGCGATAGGTGCATTTTTCGATTATGAGATTTGGAAGATGGATGTCAAAACGGCGTTCCTTAATGGTGACATTGAGGAAGAGTTGTATATGGTACAACCCAAATGTTTGTCGATCCTAAAAATGCTGACAAGGTATGCAAACTTCAGCGTTCCATTTATGGTGAAGCAAGCATCCGGAGTTGGAACCGACGCTTTGATAAGGTGATCAAAGACTTCGGTTTATACGGACTCATGGTGAGGCCTGTATTTACAAGAAAGTGAGGGGAGCTCTGTAGCGTTCCTGATAGTATATGTAGATGACATATTATTGATTGGGGATGATATAGAACTATTAAAGCATTGTTAAAGGTTATTTGAATAAGTGTTTTCAATGAAAGACCTTGGTGAAGCAGACATTTTAGGCATCAAGATTTATAGAGATAGATCAAGACGCCTAATAGGGCCACAGAGATATCCTGGACAAGATTCTAAAGAAGTTTAGAATGGATGAAAGCAAGAAAGGGTTCTTGCCAATGTTGCCAGGTAGGTCTTGAGTAAGACTCAAGGTCCGGCTACGGCAGAAAAGAGAAAGGATGAACAAGATCCCCATGCCTCGGCAGTAGGCTCTATCATGTATGCCATGCTATGTACTAGACCGGATATCGCACATGATGTTAGTTTGACCAGGATATCAGAGTGATCCGGGAATGGAACACTGGACAACGGTCAAGAATATCTGAAGTACTTGAAAAGGACTAAGGATATGTTTCTTTGTTATGGCGGTGACCAAGAGCTCGTTGTAACCCGTTACACCGATGCAAGTTGGAACACTGATCCTGATGACTATAAGTCTCAGTTTGGGTACGTGTTTATACTGAATGGAGCTGCAGTAAGCTGGATGAGTTCCAAGCAGTACACGGTGGTGAAGTCTTCAACTGAATCGGAATACATAGCGGCTTCGGAGGCTTCATCAGAAGCGGTATGGATGAAGAGGTTCATTGTTGAGCTTGGTGTGGTTCCTAGTGCATTGGACCCATTAATCATCTATTGTGACAACATGGGTGCCATCGCCAATGCACAAGAACCAAGGTCACACAAGAAGCTAAAGCATATCAAGCTGCGTTTCCATTCGATTCGCGAGTACATCGAAGATGGTGAAGTAAAGATTTGTAAAGTACACACAGATCTGAATGTGGCAGATCCGTTGACTAAAGCTCTCCCTACGGCAAAGCATGACCAACACAGAATGCCATGGGTGTTAGGTACCTTACGATGTAATCTAGATTATTGACTCTAGTGCAAGTGGGAGACTGTTGGAGATATGCCCAAGAGGCAATAATAAAGTGGTTATTATAATATCTTTGTGTTTATGATAAATGTTTGCATACCATGCTATAATTGTATTAACCGAAACATTGATACATGTGTGTTATGTAAACAACAAGGAGTCCCTAGTAAGCCTCTTGTATAACTAGCTTGTTGATTAATAGATGATCATGGTTTCGTGATCATGAACATTGGATGTTATTAATAACAAGGTTATGTCATTGGATGAATGATATAATGGACACATACCCATATGAGCGTAGCATAAGATCAAGTCATTAAGTTCAATTTGCTATAAGCTTTCGATACATGTTGCCTAAGTCCTTCGACCATGAGATCATGTAAATCACTTACACCGGAAGGGTACTTTGATTACATAAAACGCCATTGCATAAATGGGTGGTTATAAAGATGGGATTAAGTATTCGGAAAGTGTGAGTTGAGGCATATGGATCAATAGTGGGATTTGTTCATCCTGATCACGGATAGATATACTCTGGGCCCTCTCGGTGGAATGTCGTCTGATTAGCTTGCAAGCATGTGACTTGGTCACAAGAGATGACATACCATGGTACGAGTAAGAGTACTTGTCGGTAACGAGGTTGAACAAGGTATGGAGATACCGATGATCGAACCTCGGACAAGTAAAGTATCGCGTGACAAAGGAATCGGTATCGTATGTAAATGGTTCAATCGATCACTAAGTTATCATTGAATATGTGGAGCCATTATGGATCTCGGATCCCGCTTATTGGTTATTGCTCGGAGGAGTCTCGACCATGTCTGCATAGTTCAAGAACCGAAGGGTGACGCGCTTAAGGTTCGATGTCGCATAAGTAGATTCGGAATATGAGATGGAGACCGAAGTTTGTTCGGAGTCTCGGATGGGATCCAGGACATCACGAGGAGGTCTGGAATGGTCCGGAGAATAAGATTCATATAAGGGAAGTTGATTTCTAGGTTTCGGAAAAAGTTCGGAATTTTTCCGTGAAAGACTGGAAGGTTCTAGAAGGTTCCGGAGGGGTCCACCATGGGGTCCACGACCTAGGAGGCCAACATGGGCCGAGGGGGTGCTGCCTTGCCCTAATGGGCCAGGCGCACCAAGCCCCAAGGCCCAGGCCGGCCACCCCTTAGGGTTTCCCAAAACCCTAAGGGGGGATCATCTTGGGGGGGAAGTTACCCCCTCCCCCTTGTGGCCGCCGGCCCTAGATGAGATGGGGCGTGGGGGGGCACTAGCCGACCTCCCCCCCTATATAAAGAGGGGAGGGGGAAGGTGCACCCCATCCTCCGCAACCAAACCACTGGCGCCCCCCCTCTCTCCTCCACCATACGTTGCTCCGGCTTAGGCGAAGCCCTGCAGTTTTCCTCCTCCACCACCACCACCACGCCGTCGTGCTGCTGGGATTTGGAGGAGATCTACCACACCTCCGCTGCCCGCTGGAACAGGGAGAGGACGGGCTTCATCGACACCGTACGAACGACCGAGTACGGAAGTGCTGCCGGATTGCAGCACGGACGATCGACTACATCAACAACGAGATTTATCTCGTAGGCTTTGGAATCTTCGAGGGTTAGTCTCGCAATCTTCTCGTTGCTTAGATCTTGGTAGATTAGATCTTGCTTTTTCCTAGATTGGATCTTGGTTTTTGTTCATGTTCACGGTAGAATTTTTTTGTTTTCCATGCAACGAACCCTTTCACTTTGATCGGACCAATCGATGTAATCGGGTAATGCTGCCATAGCTATCTCTACCAATTTTATTTCTCGCGAAAATTTCTTGGCTTCTCTCTTCGAAAAGCTGGTCTTATGGATCTTGTTCACCTGACCTCGAGATGCAGGATAGACTTTGGTTGGTACATAAATATCTTCACCCGGTGTATACTGCTGCGGGTAGCTGTAAGCTACTGCTTTTTCTTTCGCCACATGGGCTTTTGCTTCCGATTCAGATCTAAACTCCTCACAGAACTTCTGAATGTCAAGGAACTGCCGACAATCTTTGAGTAGATGAGTGGATTTCTCGATGTTGCTCTTTGGGTCAACATAGGCGTGCAGATAACACGACTCGTCAAGTTGCTCTGTAGCCGATAAATTAGGTGAACGACCGCGGTTTTGACTTGGCTGTGTGTTGTAGTACCCCTTCTCACATTGTCGATGGCGACTTGCGGCTCGTTCTTCTTCTTCACGACGTAGGTCCCTTCGCCTCTTCTGTTGCTCCTCTCTGCTACTAAAGCGGCTTCTGCCTTCGCTGCTGCTTCCAAGCAGTCCTTCTGAAGATGTTGGTGGAATAACAGTTTCTGGAGCCGAAGTTCTCAGGATTGACGCGTTTGAACTGGGAAGCCGAAGAAATCCTTCAGAATCGATGATGAAGTGGACCCCTCCGAAGGTTGTATCCATACTGCCACGCAATTCCGAAGAGATCGGTCGCGAGGCCTCCATGCATATGGTGCGTATTCGAAAGAACTACAACGTATTGAGTTTCTTGGACTTGAAGGTGTTGGCGAGGTCAGCACAAACGCTACTGATGTGACTGGAGCTGCCGATGACATGCCTTGTGTCGACAAGTTTCCCACAGACGGCCACAATTGTCGAGGGTGCTCCTCGGCAATGCCCACCTTGAGGGGCTTAGGGTTGATGGAATCCTGCAAGCTGACATGAGACATTGGATACCAAGCAAACGGGGAGAGAGATTTACCCAGGTTCAGGGCCCTCGATGAGGTAAAACCCTTACTTCTTGCTTGTCTGATCTTGATTATTGAGAATATCGGATTACAATGGGGTAGCCGATGGCTTCGACTAAGGACTCGACGAAAAGCTAGGGTTGTGTATGCCCTAACTCTCGACTTACGGTGGTTATGGCTAGATTGATTGTGTGTCTCTCGGCAGTCCCTCTCCTGGCCCTGATATTGGGAGCCAGGTCTCAAGAGTTCTGTCCGGGTTCGACTAGATTACAAAGAGTTTTACGTCTATACTTTCCTTGTTTCTTCGTCTTCTTGTCTTGTTCGTCAAGACTCCTCCCCTGGAACCAACATAGCGGCCCACCTTGGTTGGTAGATGATCTTCATGGGCCCCTGGTTGGGCCGTAGGAGGTAGCGCAATACTAGTTACCCGAAGGGTAATGCCCACATCAGCCGTCCACTCGAATTTTTCAGTTTTTTTCATCAGTTGGTAGAATGGTAAGACCTTTTCTCCTAGTTTTGCAATGAACCTACTAAGAGCTGCCAATCGTCCTGGCAATTGTTGCACCTGTTGTAGACTTCTAGGTGGCTCCATATCAAGAACAACTTTAATCTTTAAGGGATTAGCTTCTATCCCTCTTGCTGAAATAAATTACCCGAGTACTTGGCCTCCTGGCACCCCGAAGAAGCATTTCTTTGGGTTCAACTTGATTTGTGTCTGTCAAGATTATCAAAGGTTTCCCTCAAATCGTCAATGAGCGTGGTCGCGTTTCTGGTTTTGACGACGGTGTCATCAATATAAACCTCGATATTCCGCCCGATCTGCTCTCCGAGGCAAGCTTGCATGCACCGCTGATAAGTTGTGCCTGCATTTTTTAATCCTAAGGTCATGACGTTGTAGCAGTAAACGCCATGTGGAGTTATGAATGCAGTTAATTCCTGATCTTCTTTGTTGAGCTTGATCTGATTGTATCCCGAATAGGCGTCGAGAAAAGAGAGGCGATCGCAGCCTGCCGTAGAATCGACTATCTGACCGATGCGAGGCAACGGGAAGTGATCCTTCGGGCAATGTTTGTTGAGACTTGTGTAATCAATACACATGCGAAGAGCTGTTGTATCCTTCTTTGGCACCATGACTGGATTGGCTACCCACTCAGCTTCCTTGAGCTCTCGAATAAAACCAGCTTTTTGGAGCCGATTAACTTCTTCGACGATAGTTTTTTTTGGTTCCGAGAAACAACGCAATGTCTGCTGCACCGGTTTGGCTTTTGGGTCAACATTAAGGGCGTGCTCAGCGAGTTCCCTGGGAATACCTGGCATGTCGAATGGTTCCCATGCAAATATTTCCCAGCGCTCACAGAAGAACTTGATGAGCGCGCTTTCCTATGCGGTAATAAGGTCTGGCGATACATTGACCGTCTTCTTTGGATCAGAGGGGTGCACTTGATGCTTCTTTGCTTCCTTCGTAACGTCGAACTCGTCGGGTTTGGTGTTTCGGTTATCAGCAGGTGGTTGTGTACGATCGGTGATTGCATCGATTGCATTGAGTTCCTCCTTGACTCCGAACTTGGAAGCGATTGATACGTCTCCGACGTATCGATAATTTCTTATGTTCTATGCCATATTATTGATGATACCTACATGTTTTATGCACACTTTATGTCATATTCGTGCATTTTCTGGAACTAACCTATTAACAAGATGTCGAAGTGCCAGTTCACTGCTTTTTTGGTAAATCCTAGTATTCTCGAAATTGGACGAAACGAAGACCCAGGGCCTATTTTCCACGAGCTTCCAGAAGACCGAAGAACACACGAAGTGGGGCCACGAGGTGGCCAGGCTATAGGGCGCGCGCCCAAGCCCTGGCCGCGCCGACCTATAGTGTGGGCCCCTGTGACGCCTCCTGACCTGCCTTTCCGCCTACTTAAAGCCTCGTCGCGAAACCCCGATGCGAAAAACCACGATACGGAAACCTTCCAGAGACGCCGTCGCCGCCGATCCCATCTCGGGGGGATTCTGAGATCTCTCTCCGGCACCCTGCGGGAGAGGGGATTCATCTCCGAGGACTCTACACCGCCATGGTCGCCTCCGGAGTGATGAGTGAGTAGTTCACCCTGGACTATGGGTCCATAGCAGTAGCTAGATGGTTGTCTTCTCCTCATTGTGCTTCATTGTTGGATCTTGTGCATTGCCTAACATGATCAAGATCATCTATCCGTAATTCTATATGTTGTGTTTGTGGATCCATGGATAGAGAATACCATGTCATGTTAATTATCAAGTTATTATACATGTGTTGTTTATGATCTTGCATGCTCTCCGTTTCTAGTAGAGGCTCGGCCAAGTTTTTACTCTTAACTCCAAGAGGGAGTACTTATGCTCGATAGTGGGTTCATGCCTGCATTGACACTGGGACAGTGACAGAAAGTTCTAAGGTTGTGTTGTCTGTTGCCACTAGGGATAAAACATTGGCGCTATGTCCGAGGATGTAGTTGTTGATTACATTACGCACCATACTTAATGCAATTGTCTGTTGCTTTGCAACTTAATACTGGAGGGGTTCGGATGATAACCTGAAGGTGGACTTTTTAGGCATAGATGCGGTTGGATGGCGGTCTATGTACTTTGTCGTAATGCCCAATTAAATCTCACTATACTTATCATGTCATGTATGTGCATTGTTATGCCCTCTCTATTTGTCAATTGCCCGACTGTAATTTGTTCACCCAACATGCTTTTATCTTATGGGAGAGACACCTCTAGTGAACTGTGGACCCCGGTCCATTCTTTAATACTGAAATACAAATCTGCTGCAATACTTGTTTTTACTATTTTCTCTGCAAACAATCATCTTCCACACAATACGGTTAATCCTTTGTTACGGCAAGCCGGTGAGATTGACAACCTCACTGTTTCGTTGGGGCAAAGTACTTTGGTTGTGTTGTGCGGGTTCCACGTTGGCGCGGAATCTCTGGTGTTGCGCCGCACTACATCCCGCCGCCATCAACCTTCAACGTGCTTCTTGGCTCCTGGTTCGATAAACCTTGGTTTCTTTCTGAGGGAAAACTTGCTCTGTGCGCATCATACCTTCCTCTTGGGGTTGCCCAACGAACGTGTGAAATACACGCCATCAAGCTCTTTTCTGGCGCCGTTGCCGGGGAGATCAAGACACGCTGCAAGAGGAGTCTCCACTTCTCAATCTCTTTACTTTGTTTTTGTCTTGCTTTATTTTATTTACTACTTTGTTTGCTGCACTTATATCAAAACACAAAAAAATTAGTTGCTAGTTTTACTTTATTTGCTATCTTGTTTGCCATATCAAAAACACAAAAAATTAGTTTACTTGCATTTACTTTATCTAGTTTGTTTTATTTACTACTGCTAAAATGAGTAATCCTGAAGTTGAAGTTCGTTCATTTAAGCAACAAGGAGGAGAATGTTTAAAAGATGCTTGGTATAGAATTAGTGATGCCCATAATAGGTGCACTAAGAAACACTCCACCACTATCCTACTCAGGAATTTTTATGTTGGTATCTCTAGCTGGAATAGATATGTTCTTGATTGTCTCGCGGGAGGTAATTTCCTAGGCGCTCCCGCTTTAGAAGCTAGCTGCATTATTGAGAGTTTATTTGGAACACCACCTGTTAATGAAACTAAAATTGAAACCTCCCTTGAGGATGTTATGAAAAAATTGGAAACCATAGAGAAAATTTTAGTGTTGAAACTAAGTTGGAGATATTACTTGATAAAACTGGTGAACTTGATAAATCCTTAGGAGGAATTGATGAAAGAATTAGTGTCCTAGGAACTTGTGTTGACCATGATAATCAAATTAATAGGATTGGCGAACTTGAAAAAGCTATGGGAACCTTGGGTTCAACCTTTTCATCTTTACAGTTTAGAGAGAAAGCTTATGTGGGAAAGGAGCAAAAGTTTATGTATGTCTCTAAAGTGCCTAAACCAAAGAAATATTATTATAGGCCTAAAATTGACAAAGCCCCTAGTACCACTACAAATGGGGGAGCTTATGATATCAATGCTTCATCTCGCGATAACACTTGAGATACACTTTCTGCGCCTAGCTGAAAGGCGTTAAAGAAAAGCGCTTATGGGAGACAACCCATGTTTTTACTCCAGTATTTTTGTTTTATATTTGTGTCTTGGAAGTTGTTTACTACTGTAGCAACCTCTCCTTATCTTAGTTTTATGTTTTGTTGTGCCAGTAAAGTCTTTGATAGAAAAGTAAGTACTAGATTTGGATTACTGCGCAGTTCCAGATTTCTTTGCTGTCACAAATCTGGGTCTATCTCCCTGTAGGTAGCTCAGAAAATTACGCCAATTTACGAGCATGATCCTCAGATATGTACGCAACTTTCATTCAATTTGAGCATTTTCGTTTGAGCAAGTCTGGTGGCCTAATAAAATCCATCTTTACGGACTGTTCTGTTTTGACAGATTCTGTCTTTTATTTCGCATTGCCTCTTTTGCTATGTTGGATGAATTTCTTTGATCCACTAATGTCCAGTAGCTTTATGCAATGTCCAGAAGTGTTAAGAATGATTGTGTCACCTCTGAACATGTGAATTTTTATTATGCACTAACCCTCTAATGAGTTGTTTCGAGTTTGGTGTGGAGGAAGTTTTCAAGGATCAAGAGAGGAGTATGATGCAATATGATCAAGGAGAGTGAAAGCTCTAAGCTTGGGGATGCCCCGGTGGTTCACCCTGCATATATTAAGAAGACTCAAGCGTCTAAGCTTGGGGATGCCCAAGGCATCCCCTTCTTCATCGACAACATTATCGGGTTCCTCCCCTGAAACTATATTTTTATTCGGCCACATCTTATGTACTTTGCTTGGAGCGTCGGTTTGTTTTGTTTTTTGTTTTGTTTGAATAAAATGGATCCTAGCATTCACTTTATGGGAGAGAGACACGCTCCGCTGTTGCATATGGACAAATATGTCCTTAGGCTCTACTCATAGTATTCATGGCGAAGTTTCTTCTTCGTTAAATTGTTATATGGTTGGAATTGGAAAATGATACATGTAGTAACTCTAAAATGTCTTGGATAATTTGATACTTGGCAATTGTTGTGCTCATGTTTAAGCTCTTGCATCATATACTTTGCACCCATTAATGAAGAAATACTTAGAGCTTGCTAATTTGGTTTGCATATTTGGTTTCTCTAGAGTCTAGATAACATCTAGTATTGAGTTTTGAACAACAAGGAAGACGGTATGGAGTCTTATAATGTTTACCATATGTCTTTTATGTGAGTTTTGCTGTACCGTTCATCCTTGTGTTTGTTTCAAATAACCTTGCTAGCCTAAACCTTGTATCGAGAGGGAATACTTCTCATGCATCCAAAATACTTGAGCCAACCACTATGCCATTTGTGTCCACCATACCTACCTACTACATGGTATTTCTCCCCATTCCAAAGTAAATTGCTTGAGTGCTACCTTTAAAATTCCATCATTCACCTTTGCAATATATAGCTCATGGGACAAATAGCTTAAAAACTATTGTGGTATTGAATATGTACTTATGCACTTTATCTCTTATTAAGTTGCTTGTTGTGCGATAACCATGTTTCGGGGACGCCATCAACTATTCCTTGTTGGATATCATGTGAGTTGCTATGCATGTCCGTCTTGTACGAAGCAGAGAGATCTACCACCTTCATGGTTGGAGCATGCATGTTGTTAGAGAAGAACTTTGGGCCGCTAACTAAAGCCATGATTCATGGTGGAAGTTTCAGTTTGGACATATATCCTCAATCTCATATGAGAATAATAATTGTTGCCACATGCTTATGCATTAAAGAGGAGTCCATTATCTGTTGTCCATGTTGTCCCGGTATGGATGTCTAAGTTGAGAATAATCAAAAGCGAGAAATCCAAAATGCGAGCTTTCTCCTTAGACCTTTGTACAGGCGGCATGGAGGTACCCCATTGTGACACTTGGTCAAAACATGTGCATTGCAAAGATCCGGTAGTCCAAGTTAATTAGGACAAGGTGCGGGCACTATTAGTATACTATGCATGAGACTTGCAACTTGTAAGATATAACTTTCATAACTCATATGCTTTATTACTACCGTTGACAAAATTGTTTCATGTTTTCAAAATAAAAGCTCTAGCACAAATATAGCAATCGATGCTTTCCTCTTTGAAGGACCATTCTCTTTACTTTTATGTTGAGTCAGTTCACCTATTTCTCTCCACCTCAAGAAGCAAACACTTGTGTGAACTGTGCATTGATTCCTACATATTTGCATATTGTACTTGTTATATTGCTCTATGTTGACTATTATCCATGAGATATACATGTTACAAGTTGAAAGCAACCGCTGAAACTTAATCTTCCTTGTGTTGCTTCAATGCCTTTACTTTGATTTATTGCTTTATGAGTTAACTCTTATGCAAGACTTATTAATACTTGTCTTGAAGTACTATTCATGAAAAGTCTTTGCTATATGATTCACCTGTTTACTCATGTCATCACCATTGTTTTGATCGCTGCATACACATATGTTTACAAATAGTATGATCAAGGTTATGATGGCATATCACTTCAGAAATTATCTTTGTTATCGTTTTACCTGCTCGACGAGCAGAACTAAGCTTGGGATGCTTGATACGTCTCCGACGTATCGATAATTTCTTATGTTCTATGCCATATTATTGATGATACCTACATGTTTTATGCACACTTTATGTCATATTCGTGCATTTTCCGGAACTAACCTATTAACAAGATGTCAAAGTGCAGTTTCTGTTTTCTGCTGTTTTGGTTTCGAAATCCTAGTAAGAAATATTCTCGGAATTGGACGAAACGAAGACAGGGCCTATTTTTCCACGGAGCTTCCAAGACCGAAGAACACACGAAGTGGGGCCACGAGGTGGCCAGGCTATAGGGCGGCGCGGCCCAAGCCACGGCCGCGCCGACCTATAGTGTGGGCCCCTCGTGACCCCCTTGACCTGCCCTTCCGCCTACTTAAAGCCTCCGTCGCGAAACCCCGATGCGAAAAACCACGATACGGAAAACCTTCCAGACGCCGCCCGCGGATCCCATCTCGGGGGATTCTGGAGATATCCTCGGCACCCTGCCGGAGAGGGGATTCATCTCCCGGAGGACTCTACACCGCCATGGTCGCCTCCGGGAGATGAA
The DNA here is from genome assembly GCA_030979885.1 of Lolium multiflorum. Classification (NCBI taxonomy): domain Eukaryota; kingdom Viridiplantae; phylum Streptophyta; class Magnoliopsida; order Poales; family Poaceae; genus Lolium; species Lolium multiflorum. The sequence continues at coordinate 308,731,999 of CM061748.1, read as the reverse complement.
GTAGTTCACCCCTGGACTATGGGTCCATAGCGGTAGCTAGATGGTTGTCTTCTCCTCATTGTGCTTCATTGTTGGATCTTGTGAGCTGCCTAAAATGATCAAGATCATCTATCGTAATTCTATATGTTGTGTTTGTCGGGATCCGATGGATAGAGAATACCATGTCATGTTAATTATCAAGTTATTATACATGTGTTGTTTATGATCTTGCATGCTCTCCGTTTCTAGTAGAGGCTCTGGCCAAGTTTTTACTCTTAACTCCAAGAGGGAGTACTTATGCTCGATAGTGGGTTCATGCATTGAGGACAGTGACAGAAAGTTCTAAGGTTGTGTTGTGCTGTTGCCACTAGGGATAAAACATTGGCGCTATGTCCGAAGATGTAGTTGTTGATTACATTACGCACCATACTTAATGCAATTGTCTGTTGCTTTGCAACTTAATACTGGAGGGGGTTCGGATGATAACCTGAAGGTGGACTTTTTAGGCATAGATGCAGTTGGATGGCGGTCTATGTACTTTGTCGTAATGCCCAATTAAATCTCACTATACTTATCATGTCATGTATGTGCATTGTTATGCCCTCTCTATTTGTCAATTGCCCGACTGTAATTTGTTCACCCAACATGCTTTTATCTTATGGGAGAGACACCTCTAGTGAACTGTGGACCCGGTCCATTCTTTAATACTGAAATACAAATCTGCTGCAATACTTGTTTTATTTTCTCTGCAAACAATCATCTTCCACACAATACGGTTAATCCTTTGTTACAGCAAGCCGGAGATTGACAACCTCACTGTTTCGTTGGGGCAAAGTACTTTGGTTGTGTTGTGCGGTTCCACGTTGGCGCGGAATCTCGGGTGTTGCGCGCACTACATCCCGCCGCCATCAACCTTCAACGTGCTTCTTGGCTCCTCCTGTTCGATAAACCTTGGTTTCTTTCTGAGGGAAACTTGCTGCTGTGCGCATCATACCTTCCTCTTGGGGTTGCCCAACGAACGTGTGAAATACACGCCATCAGCGATCTTCTGGAATTCTCTGTCGCAGTTATCAGAATGAGAAAAACTCCCGTGAACGATTATTGAAGTCCCATTGTTGCCTGGCATCTTTAACTTCAAATATGCGTAATGAGGAACCGCCAGAAATTTCACGAATGCTGGCCTGCCGAGGATGGTGTGGTACTGTGATTCCCAATCGACTACCTCGAACTCGAGCTTCTCCTTTCTGAAATTGCTAGGTGTGTGATGTAAATATTCTCATGATATGGACAAGTACTTGGGCAATTCATAATAAGATACATGCAAATAAAGTCATCTAATAGTTATGTCAATCATGGAAAAGGTACCAACAAATTAATAATAAGCATCATGAATCATGTCTATCAGCAAGATTGCAATGTTCATAAAAGGATATGATAAAGTGGTATCTCGCTTGCCCGTATTTGTACAGCAAAACATAAATGCCCGGACACCTTTGAAGTTCATGGAAAGACTAGAAGTAGAGATTATCAAAGATAAAAGCCTCAAAGTTATACCACAGTTAATCACATTTTGGGACAAGCATATTATACTAAGAATGACAATTGTGCTCTCAAGAAAGTGCTCAAAGAAAGGATGATGACTCAACATAAAAGTAAAAGATTGACCCTTCGCAGAGGGAAGCAGGGATTAACATGTGCTAGAGCTTTTCATTTTTTTCTAAAAACAGAAGTAAAATTGTTTTGAGAGGTGTTTGTTGTTGTCAACGAATGATAGTGGGCACTCTAACTACCTCATCAACCAGACTTTCAAGAGCGGCTCCCATGAAGGACGTTATCTCTACCAGCAAGGTAAATCATCCCTCTTCTCTTTTGTTTACACATGTATTTTAGTTTCATTATGGATGACACTCCCCCCAACCTTTGCTTACACAAGCCATGGCTAACCGAATCCTCGGGTGCCTTCCAACATTCACATACCATGGAGGAGTGTCTATTTGCAAATTAAGTTGCTTACTAAATCAGGGCAAAACATGTGAAGAGAATTATTGATGAAAGTTAATTAATCGGGGCTGGGAACCCCGTTGCCAGCTCTTTTTGCAAATTATTGGATAAGCGGATGTGCCACTAATCCATTGGTGAAAGTTGTCGGAGTAAATGACAAGGTTGAAAGATAAAACACCACATACTTCCTCATGAGCTATAAAACATCGACACAAATTGAGAAGTATTTTGAAGGTTTAAAGGTAGCACATGAGAATTTACTTGGAATGGTTTGAAATACCATGCATAGGTATTTATGGTGGACACTTTGGAATAACTTGGTTTTCAGGGTTTGGAAGCACGAGCGTTCCCGCTCAGTACAAGTGAAGGCTAGCAATAGACTGGGAAGCGACAATCAAGAGAGCAATAACTGTCATAATCATGCTTGCGACAAAATAAATTAATCAGAGGCATAAAAGTGATACAAGAACTCTGAGGCAAAGTAAATCATCGAGGCTTAATTGACTTTTGTTCAGTCATATGCATGCGTGAGCATGTGCCAAGTCGATTCAAGTGAATTATTCAGAGGAGGATACCACAATGTCATATCTATCTATGAATAAAACAATACAAGCAAATATTTATGACATGCTACTCATATTAATAAATTGGAGCTAAACATGAGAGATCATGAACTACTAGACTTTCTTAAATGACATATACCTCATATGAACCAACTAAGCATGCTCACATGGATGAGTATATGTACAAAAATGAAAACAAATAGAGTTCATACCAGCCTCTCACCACAGTCAAATTGTCGCTCGTCATTATTGCCTTTCACTTGTGTAGCTTGAATAATATGGAATGAAAACCAAGCTCCAGCCACCGGAGACTGCTGAACTCCATAATAAACTTTACAAAACCAAAGAAGAACAACAAATATTTTTGATGTTTTCGAATTGGAAACAAGAACAAAAAGGAAACAAGCAAACAAAGCAAAATCTTTTTGGATTTTCTCATAGCAAACTAACGATAGCAAATAAAGCAAAATAAGAGCAAGAAATCAAAATAAACAAATGGTAAAGAGAAACAACAGAAATATTTGTGGTCTTTTTGTGTTTTAGGAAAGAAACAAAGCAAAAACAAGAAAATGAAAACTAAAAGAGTCACATAAACACAAAGTAGCAGAAATTCGTCAAACTTGACAGCAGTACAGTAATCTATTTTTACGAAAATCTTCCGCTGCTCAACTCGAAAAGTGCTCAACTAATGAAAGTTAGATAATAACCTAGGGAAAATGCACAAAAATTGGCTTCGCAAAATAACGTTCTGGCTGTTTTTGGATTTTTTTTTGGTATCAGTCCAGAATCTGTTTTCAAACAGCACTTCTCCAAATATCATCTCCCCCTTATTAGAAACCACCTTAAGAAGCTAAACAAGTATGTACAAGTATCCGGCAATTGTATTATGCAATGAATGAGTGATGCCGGCATACCTCCCCCCAAGCTTAGGCTTTTGGCCTAAGTGGAGATCAATCCCATGGTGCCCATGAAGTGGCACCTCCGTAGTATGACGAAGAAGGATAATGTTCTGAGTATGTACTGGAAGATGCACCAGGATACGTGACGGTGTACCCGTAGGAGGGCTCGGCGTCCTCAGAGTCATGCTGCTGGTGGAAACCATGTATCCTCAGCTGCTCATCCACCTCCTCCTTAGAGCGCGACCATGGTTTCCTGTGAACACTGAACAAATCGGCCTGCGGCAAAGGGATTTCTCTCTCATCCCCGTCAATAAACAACATTTTATAGACAATATTTTCTAAACTAGAGTCAGTTGTGACAAATTGGTGACTCTTCATAGCAGCAATATCAAGCCTTATAGGAGTTAATTTCTCATCAGTAGGATCAAGAGGAAGATCTAGATGTGCCATAATACGCGAGGCAACAATTCCTCCAAAAATAGGCCCCTTATTGGATAAACGACGAGCGACAAGAGCACCAAGATGATAAGGTGTATTCCCAGTAAGTGCAGCAACTAGAAAAGCAAGATGATAACTAGAAATGTTGCTAGTGTTCTCCCTACCAAGAATGCTAGTAGCAAGATAGTAAGCGAAATATCTAATGGCAGGGAGTTGAATGTTTCTTATCTTGCCGCGCTGAATAGCGCGGTCATCATCATTGGTAACTTCTCGATAGAGCTCCGTCAAAGCTTTGGGGCTTTTCTCAATCTTCTTCGCTGTACCTACAGGAGCAATATCCAATGCAACACAAAAATCCTTCAACTTCATAGTAATAGGACGATCATAAATCCTAAATGAAACTGATGGTGCGAAGTGTGTGTTGTTGAACTTAAAGCTTTCAACAAAGATTTTAGTTAGCATGTAGTATTGACTCCTCTCATCTTCCATATAGGTAGATAAGCCCACATTATTGATGAGGAACAAGAAGTCATCAAGCAGCCCTGCATTACGCAAAAAGTCATAGCATGGAAAAGATGAAGCATTAGGAACTCCATTATCCTCTTCAACTTCGAAGCTCGGTGCGATGACATCCTCATTATAGGATCGTCTAATTCGAGTGGCTGCCCTTGAGGGCCTCCCCGTGCTTGTCGTCTCTCTTTCGAAAACCTCTCCAAAGGTATGGTTATTCATCTTCTTTTTCTGAAATTTTTCAACAAACATTATAAAAGTTGATTTGGAGACATATAAATGAGGGAAACTACTATAGGAACTTGGTTGAGTACTAAACATGCATCAAAACTAATTTTTACAACTTAGAACAAGCATGCAAGCTCACTTATCATGTTACCTACAGCAGCAAAATATTCAAGATATACTCAACCAATCAAAATTCTATTTGGATAATCGGAGGAGTCACATACCGGAGAGCAAATGTGCCAAATTTCAGACAGAAATCTGGGCTGAGCAAAGAGATCGAAGAATCCTGAGCTCTTGAGCAAAAACGCGAGTGAGAGAAAGTTGGTAGAAGTTTTTTCGGGAGAGGAGAATGGGAGGAAGAGATGACTTAGTGGGGCAAGGAGGGGCCCACACCACAGGTGGCGCGCCCCCCTTGCTGCGCGCCGGCTCATGGGGGCAGCCCTGGGGTGCCCCACTGGTCAGCCCCAGGCACTCCCAGGTTGCTCTTCGAAAAATAAGACCAATGGTATAATTTTTGTAAATTTTTGGGAATTTCGAAAAACGCACATTTCTGGGTGTTAAAATTATTATTACAGGACAGAAAAAGATTTTTCAAACCTCTAAACAACTAAGAATCTTGCAAAATAAGTAGTGCTACAGCGAGTAAAACAAATGGAGAAAGAAAGAAATGTTGTTTAGCTCTTCTATGCATATAAAATATACTTGTTAACAAGGTTGATCAAGTCTTGCCACCAAATAATTTTTACATGTCATAAGAAGAAATAAACCTCAAATCAATCATGTTACCTTATATTGTATTGATATGGATCCAATCACAAGAGTTTGATATTCTTCTTTAGGCTCATATATTGGACAATCAATATCTCCCACTTTGATAGATCTCAAATTAGAAATTGTATTAACTCCATATACTTTATCAATCCTCTTGGGAAAATAAACAGTATGTTCCTTGTCATCAACATTGAAAGTAACTTTTCCTTTATTGCAATCAATAACAGCCCCCGGTTAAGAAAAGGTCTTCCAAGAATAATAGACATATTATCATCTTCAGGCATTTCCAACACAACAAAATCAGTTAATATTAAGCAATTTTGAGTAACTTGAACAGGAACATCCTCACATACACCAACAGAAAGCAGTAGATTTATCAGCCATTTGCAAAGATATATCAGTTGATATCAATTTATCTAAATCAAGTCTCTTGTAAAGAGAAAAAGGCATAAAACTAACTCCTGCTCCCAAATCACATAGAGCAGTTCTAACATAATTATTTTTGATGGAACAAGGAATAGTCGTATACCTGGGTCGCCCAGCTTCTTTGGAACCTTGCCATTGAAAGAGTAATTAGCAAGCATAGTGGAAATCTCCTCATTAGGAATTTTCCTCTTGTTAGAGACAATATCTTTCATATACTTTGAATAAGGAGGCAATTTAATAGCATCAGTCAAAGGGATTTGCAAAAACAAAGGTTTCATCCAATCACAAAATTTATTATAGTGTTCTTCTTCCTTTGATTTTAGTTTCTTAGCAGGAAAAGGCATTTGCTTTTGAACCCAAGGTTCTCTTTCATTACCATGTTTCTTAGCAATAAAATCTTCTTTAGTATACTTCTTATTTTTAGCATGCTTTTCAGGTTCATCTTCAACCTCTTCTTTATCAGAAGCATCATTCTTATCATTATCTTTATCATGTTCATTACCACTTTCAGTTTCAGCATCAGAAATAGAAATACTATTAGGATCATTAACAGTTCAGAGGATTCTACAACAGTTTTATGTTTCTTCTTCTTTTTCTTAGAAGGAGCACTAATTTCTTTAGTTCGTTGAGAATCTTGTTCAACTCTTTTGGGATGCCCCTCAGGATATAGAGGATCCTGAGTAGAAACACCACCTCTAGTAGTTACTTCATAAGCATGTTTTTCTTTAGAACTATTTTTCAACAAGTCATTTTGCACTTTAGTGAGTTGATCAATTTGAGTTTGAACCATATGAAAATGTTTAACAAGCATCTTAACATCATTGGAGGTTCTCTCCACAATATCATGCAATTCACTAATAGCTTGAGAATTTCTCATTAAATGATTCTCTACTCTCATATTAAAATTATCTTGCTTAACAACATAATTATCAAACTCATCTAAACATTGATCAGGAGGTTTTGAGTAAGGAATATCTTCCCTACTAAAGCGTTGAAGAGAATGTACCTCAATCATGGATGAAGGGGGAGTTATCTTACATAAATCTTCTATGGGAGGTAAATTCTTCACATCTTCAGATTTAATACCTTTCTCCTTAAGAGATTTCTTGGCTTCCCTCATATCTTCATCATTTAATTCAATATTGGCGTTGGAATTGGTTCAGGTGTATTCCAATCATCATGACTCCGACCTATTTTAGCCAATAATTCTTCCGCTTCATCTGGAGTTCTTTTCCTGAAAACACAACCAGCACAACTATCCAGGTATGCCCTAGACTCAATGGTTAGTCCACTATAAAATATATCAAGTAAATCATGCTTTTCCAAATCATGTCCAGGCGAGCTCTGGTAAGAGAGCAAAATCTTGCCCAAGCTTCAGGCAATTTCTCTCCATCTTCCTGGTCAAAACTATAAATTTTCTGTAAAGCAATATGTTGAGCACTAGCAGGAAAGTATTTCCAAAAGAAAACATCAAGCAAACCTTTTGGACTATCAATAGAATCAGGAGGCAAACTATTATACCAAATTTTAGCATCATCCTTTAATGAGAAAGGAAAAATTTAGCAACAAAATAAGTACGCTTCTTAATATCATCAGAAAACAAGCTACTCAAAGTAGAAAGCTCATTCATGTGCTCTACAAAACTTTCTTTTCAGTACCACAAAAAGGTGTTTTCTCAACAATAGATATATGAGATAAATCAAGAGAAAAATCATAATCCTTATCCTTAATGTTTATAGGAGATGTGGCAAATTTAGGATCGGGAGACAATTTATATCTAACAGCACGTTGTGCAATAAGCTTTTTAAGGTTACTTGTACCAGTAGTAGCATTGCATTTATCAATAAAATCATCATCAAGTTCCACATAATCTTCATCAAGATCATCACTAGAGTACTCAACAGACTCAGGTGAATTAACAGGTGTAACAGTACTTTCATTAGGAATTTCAGTATTTTCAATTTGTCTAGACCTAGCAATTGTAGCATCTAGAAAATGACCTAATGAACCATTATCATCAAGCACAGTAGAAGCATCATCAAAATTATCAGAGGAATTTTCAGATTCAGCAGAAGTACCAACACGTGATGCTTGTGGTGGTGAAACAAGTTGACTTATCACAGATGGTGAATCAAGAGCAGCAGGTACTCAGTTGTACCTTTTCTTGTAGTGGATGATAATATGGTGACTTTAGTATCGCGAGGTTTACCCATGATGGAGAATTTGCGGCGAACAATATCAATCCAGGTGAACTTGCAAATAAAGCTATGCTCCCAGGCAAGGAAAAAATCTTGATGGCCCACAAGTATAGGGGATCGCAACAGTTTCGAGGAAGTAAAACCCAATTTATTGATTCGACACAAGGGGAGCCAAAGAATATTTGTAAGCCTTAACAGCGAGTTGTCAATTGTGCACTGAAACAGACTTGCTCGCAAGAGTTTATCGGGAACAGCTTTATAGCGTAGCGAGGAAATATAAGCGCAATTGTTGCAAAGCCCATCGGGCGAGTGGTTAAGCAACACGAAGAGCCGGGAGGCTCCCAAGGCCGCTTAGTGGACCCCGGCACCTCGCGTCGTCCCGCAAGTTTTCCAGCCACGTCCCGGCGGTTGCTAGGCGTGCCACCTGACCGATCAGAAGGTGTTAGATTGCTTCGAGTTTCCTGCATGGTAGACACGTAAACATTAAATACGAGCCCTATCGGCTCTCAGGTTTCGGATCGGCTCAAGAGCCGATCGCCCCATGGTTCACGTTGGATTTGCAATGACATGGGGATCCTGCTTGATCAAAACAAAAACGATCTACGACGTTTAGGGTTTTCACCGCATAACCGGAACATCCTACGCGTAGTTGGCCTAGCAGATACGAAAGATGATGAAAACTACCCCTACAAGAGGCCTAAAAACCAACACTAGGTCAATTCCCGGAACATCCCTTGCAGAACGGTAAACAACACCTCGCACTACCGGATCGTCCGACCCCAGCATAAGGCCTAATCATGCGATATTAAACTAATCCTTGCGGAACAAGGAGCAACTATAACGGATCGGATCTACTAAGTAACGAACAAGCAAGATGCTGCCCTTACACCCGTATAGGTGTAAGGGCAGCTAGGTGTCGAGGGACGGCATTGCCAAGCAGATATGCATAAGAAAACATCAATGCAAGCCCCTAAACACCTAATGATAAGTAGTGCTACTCGCCATCAAAAACGCTTCAGCACGAGTAGCACAAGGTAGACGAATAAACGTATACTGCCTAGATCGCGAGATGCGATCTAGGCAGCATGATGCTTACCCGGAAGAAACCCTTGAAGGAAGGGGTGGCGATGCGCCTGATTTGTGTTTGTTGTGAACGTGATTGTCCTCCTTTCGATAACCCTAGATACATATTTATAGTCCAGTGGACTTTCTAATTGAGGCGTGCACCTAACCGTGCACGGGCTAAACTCTATCTGTTAATTCCAAACTAAGATGCGATCTACTATATTACAGATACACGGGCAATCTAGCCCAAACTCTTCGTCCAAGGCCGCTTCAAAGATGCTTCACGTGTAATCTTCAAGCCCATCTTCACTTACGGCCCATCTCCTGATTTGGCCAAAATCTGGTGATAACACATGCCCCCCTGGTTTTGGTAATGATAATTTCAAAACCACCCTGTTTTTTCCTTCGAAGGGTCATGTCATGGCAGGGCAGAACCGTCGCAGTATTTTTCATCATGGCGACTTGCCTTCTCAACTTCTCTGCACGATTTGACAGTTTTGGCACCACATCCTCGGAAACTGTTCGAGCATTAAACCTCTAATCCATCTCCTTTTATTTAACCGCATCGAGCAGTTCTCGTTTTTATCCCCTTCGCATTAGCACTCCAAAAAACCCTCCTGCGTCACCATGTCTTCTTCTTCTTCCTCCTCATCGGGTCTTTCCGCCCAATCCTCCTCCTCCCGCGAGCCGACGCCGGAGTGGAACCGGAGGAGGCCCATGCGGCCAACATCCGCCGCGCCATCGAGGCCGGGGAGGAGTCGAGCCACAACTTCTCCATCCGGTCAGAGGACGATAAGTCCTTGACCGACGGGGAGAGCGACCTCCGCTTCCTCGCCAACGGGGAATCGGAGGAGGAGAGCGATGACGATCGCTTCCCCTGGGACGGCGTCACCTCCTCCGAGGAGGCGGAGAAGGAGGAAGAGGAGGAGGAGGACGATAGCTCCTCCGACGAGCCGCCGGCCAAGCGCCACTGCCCTGGCCCGGGAACCTCAGCGATTTCGACAGCGACGACGACGACGCTGACGAGGAGGACGAGGACAACGAGGGTCCTGCCGGTGGTCGCTACAGCAGCGACGACGAGCCGGCCGGGAGCAGCGCCGATATCGGCGACGACGACGACGACGCGGGCAGCAACGGCCCCTAGATAGGACCTTAGCATAGGGCCAGTAGTAGACGGGGCAATGTATCCCTAGTACTTTCTTTTGAAAGCAATCAGCTCCTTATGTAAGAAATCTCGTTTATCAATGAAGAACTCCCCCAACTTGATTTTGCCGATTTCCTTTATCCGACCCGATGGTCCACTTAGCCAATGCTCAATGAGCCGATGACAACGCATCGGCTCCTCATAATCCACCCTTCATCTTTTCGACTAAGGAGTGACCGTAAACTTGGTCAATGTCCAATAAACCGATGTCCACGCATCCGTCCTTCACTTCTTCGACCGATGACTTCGAGTTCTGGTGGACAATGTGGAATACCAATGCCTCCAAGAGAGCCCCAGAACCGCTGCTGAAACAACTTGACGTTGAAGCCGATACTCCTGGAGAACAGATGTCACCTGCTCGCAAATCTCCTCAATGATACTTTATAACCCTGCTCTGTTCCTTTGAAGGAGATTATAATAGAAGGCCAGCCGATAGAATCTCAATCGGTTTCTAAAGAACAAAGTATCTACCAAGTTAGTTGCCCCCCGAGCCTCAGTCAAGGCGAGAACCGCAATGAGCCAGCCAAATGGGCTACCATCGGCTTTCAAGTTGTAATGCAGAGCCAGCCGATTCCAACAAAATCGGCTCCCAAAAGCAGAGAACCTTCAGGGTGAGCTGCCCCCCGAGCTTCTTCAGTTCAATTCTTGCGCCTTGCTGATCAGATCGGCTCATCATCTTTGGCAGGCTGATGCAACTTTCGGCGAGGATGTTTTGAATTTCTGATGCCCTCCAAAACGCTGGATGTAACAACCTCTGAAAGTGACAGCTACCAAGTCGCCACCTTGGCCAAGCCCTAGGCAAGAAACGCCACAGCCGATTGCCTCGTCATCGGCTGTTCTCATGGTCCTAGAAGAGATATGCTCTCTTCGTTGGGCTCACCCTTATCCTGACTTGCATGTTTATGCTGCTCTTGTCGTTGGTCAGGGTTATGATCCTCAATCTTGCAGACAAATATCAGCGGCTTTTAATGAGACAAAGGTAGTTTTGGACGCCAAAACTGACGCTCCTGCTAGCACTGCTGAACTTGAAGACTTGCCAAAGGGAGTTAAAGGTCCTTGAAGAGAGGATCCGAGTCACCAAACAATTCCATTGAGGAGTTCATCCAGTAGAGCCTCTCCATGTAACTTGATAACTGCTCCATTGGGTTTTTTATCCTTAAGTCGATGTCTGCGCATCGGCTGTGCTTAAAAATTTTGAATTTTTTTTTTTGTACGGCCGATCTACTCATGTATCGGCCCCCATACTTCAATACCCATCATCATCGAAGAATATATCTTGAACTGCTGGGCATGGTGTCTTATCCATCTAAGTGCCCCCCGAGCCGATTCTTTCAAGTGCTTGAGGGTATCGGCTCTTCAGGCATCTTCTGCTGGATCAATGCTGAACCCAGGCAAAACGTATGTCGAGGATAATTTTGGCCGATTGCTAGAATCGGCCTCCTTTTTCGTTGCAATGCTTTGACGGTGGTTTGCAACTTCTTGGAGTTCCAACTGTAGCTACGTGACATGCTTGAGATAAGACCTTTGCTTTCCATTTTGGGGCCGATCGCAGGGATCGGCCTCGCCACGTACGTCCATTGTCTTGGACTTTGCTACTCCGTCAGGCCGGTGGATAAAACCAGCCTTACCCCATTTTTCGAAGCTTCGATGCGCTCACAGCCCTCTAAACTGATTCCGAGAGCGGCTCTTGGTCATCTGCTTCCCAAACATTCATGGCAGCTAATGATATCTCGATTGAGTCATCTGAACGACCTCTACTTCATCTCCATCCCATTGTATGATGCATTGGTGCATTGTGGATGGAATGCAACAGTTAGCGTGAATCCAATCCCTTCCCTAGTAGGACAGCGTAATTGCTTTTGCTGTCGACGATGAAGAACGCGGTAGGTATGGTTTTCCGGCCTACAGTAGATCCACATTCAGAACACCTTTTGCTTCTGATGCTTGGCCGTTGAAATCGCTCAATGTGACGTTGGTCTTGATCAGATCATCATTGGAGTGTCCCAAACGTCGTAGCATGGAATACGGCATTATGTTGTTGCCGCTCCGGTGTCAACCAACATCTTGCTTGACAGAGCTGCCCATTGATATAACCTCTCAGGTATAAGGCCTTCAAATGCCTGTAGCTTCTATCTCGTGGCTTTTCAAAGATAATCGCCGTGGACCGCGATCGAGTTGAGCCACCGATACTTCCTCGTCGTTTGGAGCGCGAAACTCCGACGGGAGTATGAACACCATGTTTGTATCAGCCGATGCCTCTGCATCAGCTTTCGTCTGTTTAGGGCGCCATACTTTCTTTGGCGGCGCGCCTTTGTCTCCAATGTTTGCTGAATTTTCACGGCCAGATCGGGCCGTGCCTTCCTCAAAGTGTACAGGTACTGTGCCTCGGCTTCCTCCAGGTTTCGTAGCCGCTGCACTCTACGCTTCTGAGAATGGCGAGTCCATCGGGCACCACCTTGGCCGGTGATACCTATCTTCTTCTCCATCTGACTCCTCAAAGTCTTCTTCTTGAGATGACTCAGCTCGCTTGTTCTGAGGTGGGAGAGGCCCTAGACGTCTGAACACTGAAACTTCATTTACTTTCTTCCTTTGCATCATTCTCAGTTCTCGATTGTTACAATCGCCTCATTCCTGAGTCCCAGCAATGTTTGAAGAAAGGACAGTCCCAATGCCTATCCGTGTCGTCTTGCTCCCTTGATCTCCCTCTAGCGTGACGATCGTACCCGTCGTTGACTCTGTCATGCCGACAATACCTCCCGTCCTCTGCATCAGACCGACGATATCTCCCATCATCTACGTCGTGGCGCCGACGTCGGTCATACTGCTGCTCGTATTTGTTAAGGAGATGTGCGGAGAGTGGACGTTGATACCGCACGCTTCTCACTTCTTCTTCGGTTAGGTACCGTCTATCGTCATCTTGGGGCCGGTCGCGTGGATCGGCCTCCTCTTTGTCCTTGCCACGGGAGTGGCTGCTCTCTGCTTTATCTTCGCCATGGTGGCTTACAAGCCCTGCCATGTTGACATCAAAAGAGAACCCTGGCTCCCTTATGCAGTGGCTGAGATCCACCATGTTGACGCCAGGCAACGGACGCGTGTATCCTTTGAACTTGATGCCGTGCGAACGGGTCTTTTCAAAGGAGCCAATGAGTTCGGCTTCACAGATGGCCTTCAGCTCATCGTATTTCTTCTTATGCTCTGCAGGGAGCTCATCGTACTTGATCGGTTCTTCTGCCATCTCGGATGCAGATGTTGACGTGGATGTTGCGAAAGATGGTCCCACCGTGCCGAATGTGTTACCGCCAAAGCCCACCGCGGCGGTGGTTAAGCAACACAAAGAGCCGGGAGGCTCCCAAGGCCGCTTAGTGGACCTTGGCACCTCGCGTCGTCCCGCAAGTTTCCCAGCCACGTCCTGGCGGTTGCTAGGGCGTGCCACCTGACCTAGACCCGATCAGGAAGGTGTTAGATTGCTTCGAGTTTCCTGCATGGTAGACACGTAAACATTAAATACGAGCCCTATCGGCTCTCAGGTTTCCCTGCGGATCGGCTCAAAGGAGCCGATCGCCCCATGGTTCACGTTGGATTTGCAATGACATGGGGATCTTGCTTGATCAAAACAAAGCTAAACGATCTACGACAGTTTAGGGTTTTCACCGCATAACCGGAACATCCTACGCGTAGTCGGGCCTAGCAGATACGAAAGATGATGAAAACTACCCCTACAAGAGGCCTAAAAACCAACACTAGGTCAATTCCCGGAACATCCCTTGCAGGAACGGTAAACAACACCTAACGCACTACCGGATCGTCCGACCCCAGCATAAGGCCTAATCATGCAGATATTAAACTAATCCTTGCAGAACAAGGAGCAACTATAACGGATCGAATCTACTAAGTAACGAACAAGCAAGATGCTGCCCTTACACCCGTATAGGTGTAAGGGCAGCTAGGTGTCGAGGGACGCATTGCCAAGCAGATATGCATAAGAAAACATCAATGCAAGCCCTAAACACCTAATGATAAGTAGTGCTACTCGCCATCAAAAACGCTTCAGCATGAGTAGCACAAGGTAGACGAATAAACGTATACTGCCTAGATCGCGAGATGCGATCTAGGCAGCATGATGCTTACCCGGAAGAAACCCTTGAAGGAAGGGGTGGCGATGCGCCCGATTTGTGTTTGTTGTGAACGTGATTGTCCTCCTTTCTCGATAACCCTAGATACATATTTATAGTCCAGGGGACTTTCTAATTGAGGCGTGCACCTAACCGTGCACGGGCTAAACTCTATCTGTTAATTCCAAACTAAGATGCGATCTACTATATTACAGATACACGGGCAATCTAGCCCAAACTCTTCGTCCAAGGCCGCTTCAAAGATGCTTCACGTGTAATCTTCAAGCCCATCTTCACTTACGGCCCATCTCCTGATTTGGCCAAAATCTGGTGATAACAGCAATGTAACAAAGACAGCAGTAGTGATTATAGTAAACAACAGGATTAAAATACTGTAGGCACGGGGATGGATGAACGGGCGCTGCATGGATAAGAAAACTCATGTAACAATCAAGGTAGGGCATTTGCAGATAGTAATAAAACAATATCCAAGTACTAAACAATTATAGGCATGTGTTCCATATATAGTCGTACGTGCTCGCAATGAGAAACTTGCACAACATCTTTTGTCCTACCAGCCGGTGGCAGCCGGGCCTCTAGGGAATCTGGAAATTAAGGTACCCCTTTTAATAGAGCACCGGAGCAAAGCATTAACACTCCATGAACACATGTGATCCTTATATCACCGCCTTCCCCTCCGGTTGTCCCAATTTCTGTCACTTTGGGGCCTCCGGTTCCAAGCAATATGTGTATACAACTTGGTAAGATCATAAAGCAATGAATATCATCATGAATTGATAACATGTTCAGATCTGAGATCATGGCACTCGGGCCCTAGTGACAAGCATTAAGCATAACAAGTTGCAACAATATCATAAAAGTACCAACTACGGATACTAGGCACTATGCCCAAATGCTATTACATGACCAATCTCATCCAATCCCTACCATCCCCTTCAGCCTACGGCGGGGAATTACTCACACATGGATGGAAACATGGCTGGTCGATGGAGAGGCGTCGGTGGTGATGATGGCGATGATCTCCTCCAATCGTCCCGGCGGAGTGCCAACGGAGTTGGTCCCGAGACGAGTTTCGCGATGCGGTGTTCTGGATGTCTTCCCGCGATTTCGTCTAACCCCGTGCGTTTTAGGTCGAAACCCTTAAGTAATCGAAAGAGGGCGTCGGAGGCTGGCCGAGGCGCCGCCACTAGGCCGGCGCGGCCCGGGGGCCCACCGCCGCCTTGTGGGTGGGCGCCTCGTGGCTCCCTCGGTCTTCGCTCCGTTAATCTTACGTGAAAATAGGCCCATCGGAATTAATCTCGGGATTTTCCTGAAAGTTGAGTTTCTGCACAAAAACAAGACACCAGGGCAATTCTGCTGAAAACAGCGTTAGTCCGTGTTAGTTGTATCCAAAATACACAAATTAGAGGCAAAACAATAGCAAAAGTGTTCGGGAAAGTAGATACATTTTGGACGTATCAGTGTGCCAAAGACGACATCCAGTGAAATTTTACCAAGGGGATAAACGAGTCGGGTTGGCATGATGCCATGGAAACCAGTATCAGATTCTTTCAGCATATCGACTGATAATCCCATTGCTTTCATCGTGCTTGCGAACAAAAGATTTAGGCCGCTTCCTCCATCCATGAACACTTTGCTCATGTTGTATCCTACAATCTGTGCTTCGAGAACTAGGGCAGCGTGACCGGGCCTAGGAACGGCTGTCGGGTGGTCTGCTCTACTGAATAGGATGCTTTGATCGGTAATCGGGTACCGCTGCCATAACTACCTCTGCAAATTTTATTTCTCGTGAAAACTTCTTGGCCTCTCTCTTCGAAAAGCTAGTCTTATGAATCATGCTCAGTTGACCTCGAGACGCAGGATAAACTTTGGTTGGTATGTAAATATATTCGCCCGGTGTATACTGCTGCGGGTAGCTGTAAGCTACGGCTCTTTCTTCTACCGAACGGGCTTTTGCTTCTGATTCAGACCTTAACTCATCACAGATCTTCTGAATGCCGAGGAACTGCCGACAATCTTTGAGTAAATGAGTGGACTTCTCGATATTATTCTTTGGATCAACATAAGAGTGCAAATAACATGGAGCGTCAAGTTGCTCTGTAGCCGATAAATAAGGTGAACGGCTGCGGTTTTGGCTTGACCGCGTGTTGTAGTATCCCTTCTCGCACTGTCGACGGTGACTTGCGGCTCGTTCTTCTTCTTCACGGCGTAGATCCCTTCGTCTCTTCCGTTGCTCCTCTCTGCTACTAAAGCGACTTCTGCTTTCGCTGCTGTTTCTAGGCAATCCTTCTGAAGCTGTCGGTGGAAGAATAGTTTCTGGAGCCGAAGTTCTTAGGCTTGACGCGTTTGAACTGGGAAGCCGGAGAAATCCTTCGGAATCGATGATGAAGTGGACGCCTCCGAAGGTTGTATCCATATTGCCGCGTGACTCCGAAGAGATCGGGCGCGAGGCCTCAATGCGTGGTGCGTACTCGAAAGAACCGCAACGAACTGAGTTTCTTGGACTTGAAGGTGTTGGCGAAGTTAGCACAAACGCTATTGATGTGACCGGAGCTGCTGATGACATGCCTTGTACCGACAGGTTTCCCACAGATTGCGCCAATTTTCTAGGGTACTCCTCGGCAATGCCCACCTTGAGGGGCTTAGGGTTGACAGAATCCTGCAGGCTGACATAAGACATCGGATACCAAACTAACGGGGAGAGAGATTTACCCAGGTTCGGGGCCCTCGATGAGGTAAAACCCTTACTTCCTGCTTGTCTGGTCTTGATTATCGAGAATATCGGGTTACAATGGGGTGCCAAAAGCTTCGACTATGAACTCGTCGAGAAGCTAAGATTTCGTATGACCTAGCTCTAGACTTACGGTGGTTATGACTAAGTTGATTGTGTGTGTCCCTTGGCAGACCCTCTCCTGGCCCTTATATTGTGAGCCAGGTCCCGAGAGGTCGGGTACGACTAGGTTACATAGAGTCATATGTCTAAACTTTCCTTGTTCTTCGTCTTCTTGCCTTGTTCATCAAGTATATTTCTTCGGTACCGACCTGGCGACCCACCTGGTCAATGTATGATCTTCATGGACCCCCGGTTGGGCTGTAAGAGGTAGCACAATACAAGTTACCCGAAGGGTAATGCCCACATCACATAGTCATAAAAAAGTTTGCATCATGGGGATGTCGAAGTCTCCCTCGGGTTATCATATGTACCATGAGATGATAGGGATAAACATATGCATAAACACAAGGTCCGCTCGAAGTTACTCATGTATGTGTTGGAACCATTATGGATGTCCATGGCCCCTAGTTGGCTATTTATCCATAAGATTTTTAGAACCATGTCCTTGTACGTATTACTGAACCTACTGGGTCACATGCTTAAACTAATTTAATGTGTTGTGAGGGTTCCATTTAAGATATGTGGTTGAGAGCATGTCTAAAATAGTTTCAGCGACATCGAAATGGTTTCGTTAAAGTATCGGTGTTATTCTGGTATCATTAGAATAGTTCCAGAAGTATAGTGGAATTGACCAAAGACTTCAATAAGAGTGAGAAATATTATCGAAAGGGTTCGTAGTTATTGGAAATGTTCCAATGTAATCGAAATGGTTTCAGTGTTACATAAATGTTTTGGATTTTTTATGAGAGATAATATAGGACTCGAGACTTAGTGAGAAGTGTGAGAGGAATGTCGGAGGCCTATATAGAGGGGTGGCCGAAATCGACAACTTTCTAGGGTTGGCCGCATGGGCCTTCTAGGGGCCGTATGTAACATCCCAGGTTTAGAGGCTACAAATAAAAGAAATATAGATGTGTGCATTGCATCCATGCATGTAAAATCAGGTGAAACTTTAAAAAGATGCGGGGAAACTTAATTTTTTTGGATAGAACTTGTCAAAGTGATTGAAGTTTCAACCAAGCTGATTATTTAGGACTAGTCCATCAAGACAAGTGTTAAAACTTTGAAATCACCCTCCTAAAGATAGGGTAGAAGTAAGACTCATAAGTAAAAGTTAATCAACATACAATACACCATTAAGAAAAAAAATTCTTAAACCAATTATTAAGTTATCTTGTCAGATCATCATAAAATCTATTATCCCTTATGATGGAAAATTTTCTAGCACATGAAATCATCAAAAATATTATTGAAACCAAATCCTGATCTTCTAAATCTATCTAACTCATAACCACTCAAAATAATATCTAAACACCTTATACAGAAATGTGGAAAACAATAAGGTTTAAAATGCATAATAGCCATTTATTATTAGTCATAACCTAATAAACATATGGAACCCAATAAAACTAAGCTCATTTACATTACACTAGATAGATACAACAACTTGAATAGAATTAACTATGTGGGTTTTGCAACTCAAATGATCATGCCTCGATGAAATTAAAACCATTGCAAGTCACCTTTAAATTCTATTTGATCATCCATATTGTTAATTAAGTTTTCAGTTAATTAATAAGGCCCAAAATGATCAGCCCACATTTGCAATTTAAGTTTTAAATTAAAGACGCAAAATCACCCCACATATCAAATTCAGCCCAAATCCCATAAAAATCCATTAGTGACAAAATCCACTTGTCATGATCGAAAGAAAGGCTATAAGGGCATACTGATCATGCCACCTAAGTTACCTCATGGTTAAGGAATGGTTATGACCATGTCACTCAAGTAGATTAGTCACCCATGCAAGTGAGGAGTCATCACATAGGTGTCACCTTACCGTGCATTCCAAAGAGAGCTTGACACCAAGTAGCTTGGTCACCCATGCAATTCAGGAGTCATCACATAGATGTCACCTTGGTATGCATCCTAGAGCACTATAAATATCCCATCCATTCAACCCCAAGTCTCATAACCCCCGCCACACAAACTAAAAGCACATGAGACGGAGTTAGAGAGATCTAAAGGGGGTCAAGTGAAGCATCTAGGAGGAGAAGAGCAAGAACAAGAAGAACATTGTTCATCATCTCGATGAACAAACTACAGAACTTTGTATGGTAGAATCTCTAGGAAAAGCTAACAGAATTCTAGGAATTATCATTAGAGGTACTTAAAGACTAGGAAATCTTAATTAATGAATCCTAACATTAATCCAACAATCTTAATAAAGTCATTAAGAAAATTATCTTCTTTATGCAATCATTTAAAAAAAGTGTAATTCATACTTAATGTTGAGATAAATTAAGTGGATGCGATATATCTATATTATGCCATTGTGACTTAGGGAATGAGGCAACTCTATGTGTACACATCCATCACGTGATTCATATTTTCCAGATCAATCAAATGAATAATCCCTAGGGTGTAATCAAACCTATCTTGCTAAATCTAAAACCCTAAACTCAAGAATTGTGTTGACATAAACAATACCTCACACTTTTGTGAATCAATTCTATGAGTAATCCTGTGGTGATAATCCAATCTTTAGAATATTTCTCAACACTACACTGATGTGTAAAGTTGATATGTGCTAGAGGACAACACTTCAGAAGAAATAAATAATGTAAGGCTAACACACGCTTATTAATTTAGCTTATGACAATGGGAGTGATCAGTATGTCCAATTAACTCCAAACTTATCTTTTCACACTTTCAAGTGTATCCAAACACCTAGGGAGATTATAAAAATTCCAAATTTGCTTTGGAACCAAATTTTAATGTGAAGGTTTCAACAATATCTTTGACTTGACAAGTAAATTTTCAAACCTTGTCAAATGTGGAAATGACTAAGGCCACATATTTTCATATGTGACAAAACCAAAAATATTTCTTGGGAACAAGTCATAAGAATGAATTTCATTAAATTCTTTTCAACTAGAAATAACCTATCATATAATTTTTTTATAAGTATCTCAAATCAGTTTTGAGTGACTCAAGATCTTATGAAGTACTCTCCAATAAAAGGGCATCCATCAGCGATTTTACTCAAAGATAAAAAACGTAGGTGATATTCTATATTTCATGTAAGAATGAATGTAGAAATATTTTCTAATTGCCCAAAAAGAAGTAAAAGAAATGTGAAGAACCTATGCAAATTCCTTATAGTTCAAGATTTTGAACTGAATTCCATTTTGAAGTTCCGGGATATTTTTCATTCTATTCAAATTATTTCCTACTAGGAAAGTAGCCCCTTCCGTTCCATTTCAAATAAGCAAATCACAATCCTTTTAAAAACATCAGGGCTATAGATTGAAACCCTAAGAAAATTTTGAAGCTTTCACAATAATAATTTGAACCAAGTTCACTTAGAGGTTTGAATACCATTTGAACTCCACATGTTAATGTTTGGGGAAATAAATAGCTCAAACATTTCTAGATATTTTGAGGGATGCTAACTACCTTTTAGTCATCTTCCAAATAATTAAAATACATGAATTATTCAACATCATTCTCAAACGAGAGCCAAATTTAAATCAGAATTAAAAATAAGATTTTGGAACAGAAAATAGAAAATAGAAAAATAAAGAAAGAAACCAGGACCGCATACCACCTAACCTAGCGTACCTAGCAGCCCAACAGCGACCTAACTTAAACCCACTGTAGATTTTCACGTCAGTCCACATGCTCCAGGGGTTATTCGAAAAACATTGATAGAACCGACGTATTCATCATTATCTTCGTCTCCGTCATGGGTGTCAGAGACGTCACCGTAGAAACCGATTTTGACGTGCCTATTTAATCCCACGTACAGGCAACACAACCCTCATGATCCTTATCTTTGAAGCCTCGATGGAAACCGCCTCCAGAAGAGCATTTGAACCATCGGAAAACTAACCGCCACTAACGACAGATCCTCCCCGCCATTGAGGTCGGTGTTTAGTTCTTCGGAGACCTATAAATAGCTCCCGAGCCACGTAGAATCTCTCTCACCCCTCACATCTCTCTCTTTCTCTCTCGCGTGCTCTCTAGCACGCTCACAAAGTTCTAAAACCCTGGAAATGGTGAAGCTCTGGCTCATCATCGATTAGAGCCACCACAGATTATGTTAGGTAGTTGCGAGAAGTGTCATGGTGAGGGGAGTGTCCTGGAGGAAGGAATCGGGAAGGGAGCTAGGAATCGTGTGAATCGAGTCATTCTTCTCCAATGCCGACCGATAGCATCGGCGACCTAGTGCTCACCTCCAATAACCATTGACCTCATGGCCTAGCTCGTTAGCTTCCTAGAGTTCATGCACGTCTGTAGAGATTAGGTTCTTAGATTAGGATAGGCCTTAGCCTAATTTAGATTTTTGGCCGACGAGCGCCGCCGCAGACAAGCATGTCGTTGTAGTTTGTGGTGACCATTTGGAAAGTATGAGGGCTCATTCGAATCATTGCTTTGTTATGCATCGTGGTGACCATTTGGTCACTACGAGGTCTCATTTGACTCGTTGTGTTGTTATGCATAGAATGTGAATACTCGCTCGCGTTGGGGAGTCGTATAACACCATCACTATCTTCGATCGTTGCATAGTCGACGTGTCTCTATCGAGTGGTGGACCCCATTGCCATGCCATGGTGCGCCATTGGTAAGTCACCAATGGCGCACCATGGCATATGGTGGGCCACTCCTATCTCAAATAGCAGTGGCGGGGGTGGGGGCAAATTTTGCCCATTTCAAACACACGCCCAGACTTACTAGTGGCGCAAACAAGTAATGGTGCGCCACTACTAACTTTTTTCAGTGGAGCTCTGGTTTGTGGTGCACCACTATTATATAGCAGTGGCGCACCAAAACTATAGTGTGCCGCTGCTAGCAATATTGTGGCTAGCTATTTTCCTAGTAGTTCTTGTAGCATTTATGGCATTGTAGCCTTTTGTGGCCTTGTAGCCTCTGTGATCTTCTAGACTTTGTGGCAGTGTACTTAAGAGCCTTCAATTGTTGTGGAGTTCACCTCAAGATTGTGGCCTTCGTGGAGTTTACTTGGAAGCATCCAATTAAGTTGTGGAGTTCCCCGAAACTTGTACGGATTCGGTGACCACCCACAAGGGTCCCTTAGTGGATCAAGGATTTCCTTTTTGCTGGGAAGGCACGAGGAGAATACGGTGCGCCTTTGTGGCATTTGGAGTGCCTTGTGCCTCCACAATGCTCCAATTAAGAGTACCACTCGCAAGGGTGTGAACTTCAGGATAGATCGTCTCCGCGTGCCTCGATTACTTCTCCACCTAAGCTCATTTACTTATGCATTTTGCTTTGTGATACCTTCGTGCTTGATGTTCTATATCTTGCTATCACCTTGTTGCTTATCTTGCTTAGCATAGGTTGTTGGTGCACATAGGCAAACCCTAGTTTATTGGCTTTGTGCTTAACAAATAAAACCTAGTTTTATTCCACACTTGTTCAAGCCCCCAACATAGTAGTTAACGTTGACGGATTGAATAGCCGTATGTGTGGATAGCGATGGAGGGATTGACCTTTCAACCATTTCAAAAAGGAGGAGATATAACCCTCACTATTGGTAGGGATACACGTAGATGTGGGGATCGCCGCGTTCAGGATATTCATCGAGCTCATGCGCAATTTTCCCGATTAGTTTCAAGTGCTATATCCAAACTTGTTCTTGCATCTTCATAGATAGATCTTGGGTAGTTCATGTAGAGACGATTTTTTTTGTTTTCCATGCACATGGCCCAATATGTGAGTAGTGGAAATCACCTGAAGCAAATTTATTAAGATTCAGTTGCCACCTTCAAAGCCACCACTTGATGGATTAATTTTTTGGTGACACTACTTATGTTGGTTTTGTCTTTTTCAGTTTGTTTCTATGGTGTTTTAAATTTGGATCGGAAAATTGTAGGAATTATGACGAGGTGGCTCCTCGGCAATGCCCACCATGAGGGGCTTAGGGTTACCAGAATCCTGCAGGTTAGCACGCGACATCGGATACAAGACAAGCAGAGAGCGAGATTTACCCAGGTTCGGGGTCCTCGATGAGGTAATACCCTTACGTCTTGCCTGTCTGATCTTGATTATGAAAATATCGGGTTACAATGGGGCAGCCGAAGGACTGCGTGGTGGTACTCTCGCCGAGAGGCAAGGTTTCTAGGGTTTGTGTATGCGTGAGGGGTTGCGTGATGTTATGAGAGAGCTTCCGGCAGGCCCTCTCCTGGCCTTTTATATAGGAGGCCAGGTCCCGAGAGTCCTGCTCGGAGTGAGTTACAATATAGAGAGATTCTATCTGTCCTTTCCTTATTCGAACGTCTCCTTGCCTTGTCCTTCAAGAAATCGCCACCTTCCATCTTTCTTCCCCGCAACCGACGTCTTGGTCCACCTTGGGCTGTGGTGCTTCAGATGGCCCCCTTGTTGGTCCATATGAGGTAGGGCAACATCGAGTACCTGAAGGGTAATGCCCACATCAGATTGTGAACTTGCATCTGGTAAACACTTTTTTTTCTAAACTACTAAGAACTTGTAAATTTAAATTATGAAGCATAGGAGGGGATCAATCCCCAAACCATACAACCTATTCGTAGATAGGGGTTGGAACTGGTAGTGGTTAGTCCATATTATCCGACATCCGTATTCGAGAAATTCAAAATGGAAATGGTAACATCCGAATCCATACGTCCGTCGAAATGGATATGGTAAATATCGGAAACCGTGTTTTACAAAAACAAAAACAAATATGGTATTGAATTTTGAAGAAAATATGGATATGGAAATGGAGATATCCGTATCCGAATAAGATTATGTTAGCCAAATTTAGAAATTTTACCCCAATATGCCAATTATCTAACCTAGAGAAACTAACAAATCCACCAAATATTCTTTTATGTGATTGAAATTGAAACTACAATGGATTATAGCAGTATATTTATCGCTCTACCATTATATAATTAGCTCATTATAAGACATGAGTCTATTATTTCCTTATATTCGTACCCGCTCCGAATTGAGAAAAACATTCGGTTTGTATTCGTATTCGGCAACATCCATATTCGCATCCGTATTCATTTTAAAAATATGGAAACGGATATGGAAAGGGCACTATCCGATCCGCATCCGATCCGTTTCCACCCCTATTCATAGAGTATAGTTCTAGCAGCAATCACCAACCAGCAATTATCGAGATAGATCCCGTTGTGGAGTAGTCGACGAGTTGCTTCTTACGGATCTTAGTTTGATTAGAAATTTACTTGGCAAGCCTCACTGTGACAAGGAGGTTACACAGATCTACTATAAAGGATCTTTGGTATGACATGCTATAGTCAGACACCTTTGGACCTGTGATGTTTCTGGCCACTTTGTTGGGTTTAATATTCGTGGAACGGTGTTCCGTGAATGTCATGCCAACTACTTACGCATTACAATATGCAATGGTGTGTTGGGTTACGATATCATGTAGGCTAGTGCATGAGGCCCCAAAGGCCCACTAGGTTGCCTTAGTAGCGAAAGAATAAGGGGCCAAGGGGATGCCATAGGGTTTTTGGGAGGGCCGGCCTAGAGTTTTCCTTTTGTGGGTGGTGGCCAAAGGAGGGAGGGGTGGCGCCCAAGGCTTCCCCTCCCCTCTCCCCATATATAAAGATAAGCATCCCTCCTCTCATAGCACACAATTTCCCACATGGCTATATCTCTCTCCCTCTCTTCACCATCAGTGAGTTCTCCACATGTGTGTCATAAGGCTGCACCACTCTCACCATTAGCATGACGCTCTGGACGGCGGAACGTTGACGGATTGAATCGCCGTATGGGTGGATAGTGACGGAGGGATTGACCTTTCGACCATTGCAACAAGGAGGAGATATAATCCTCACTACTGGGAGGGATACGCCTAGATGTGGGGTTCGCCGCATTCAGGATATTCATCGAGCTCTTCTGCAATTTGCATGGTCAGTTTCAACTAGATCCAAACTTGTTCTTGCATCTTCGTAGATAGATCTTGGATGGTTCGTGTAGAGCCGATTTTATTTGTTTTTGTTTTCCATGCACACGACCGAGCAGGTGAGTAGTGGAAATCACCCTTAACAAACTTATTAAGATTCAGTTGCCACCTTCAAAGCCACCACTTGATGGATTTATTTTTTCGTGACACTAATTATGTTGGATTTTTCTTTTTTTTCTGTTTGTTTCTATGGTGTTTCAAATTTGGATCGGAAAATTATAGGGATTGTGAACTTGCCTCTTGTAAGCACTTTTTTTTTTCTAAATTCTTAAGAACTTGTAAATTTAAATGTTGAGTAATGGTATCATATGATATTTTCCCACCACGACACTCAGTTATTGGTTGGGCTGGATCGACGCCTGGCTCAGGGATAAGAGATGTCGATGAATGCACGGCCCGACTGACCTGCCGGCCGGCGGAGCCTCACATGGCTGCCGGGCATCGACGCCTACCGTTGGAGATCGGGTGAAGTGAATGAGCCACCTGAACCTGACATCTCCAACAAGTGAGGTGACCCGAGATGAGGCGAGCGGAGTAGCACTGTCAGATCAATACTCCCGGACGTGATGAGATGGTGCAGACAAACGTCGGCTAGGGGAGCGTGGCATCGATCAGAGGGCGGCATATGTAATGAGGGTTCGCCGACCGGCCTTCTCCATATGATCGTGTTCCCTAATCGCCTGGCGATCTCGGTTGCTGCAGCCCCAGACGTTAACGTCTCAAACTGTAACAGGGAATGGCCTCTAACCCATATGCTGCCCAGCTTCCCCGTGACACTCGTTCGTACACACCACACGTACATGTCGTGCACCTGGCAAGCTTCTCCAAACTGAAGACACGGTCCTGACGGACGGGTGACGGCAGCTCGACGCGAAACCAGCATCTTGTTTCAGCTCCAAAACTTATTGTTCTCCAACCCTCGATCCGACAGCGAGCAGCCTGCATTTCTTTCGAGCGGCACGCTTCTCCGTGTTTAATTTGATGGAAAGCAGAGCATAACAAGCATGGATCAGTAGGCCGGAGCTAAAGCAGTGCATCTGCGTTAGCAGCGAGAGACGCCATACTGACTCGAGCTTTTGTCCGGCCGGCTTGCCGGGGAGCGCACCTGGCCCGGAGTCCGGAAGCAAAACCCACGAAATATCCTGGGGATTGGCCGCGACGGCGACCCTACTTTCCCCCAAACCTGCGAACATCCCACGGCCGGAACCGCGACAAGTCCTCGCCGTCGGCGGGGGTTCCTCCTGCTGCGATGAAAAGTGTCAGAGACTCCAGCGCCACACTGCACACACAAGCGTACGTGCTGGCCCGTTCGATCGCGACTATCCGTTCAACTGGGTCGACACGACATCGATAAAGATGTTTGTGAGCAGCACATGCGTGCCATGAATGGTGTCGTGGTTGAGGGCAGATAGGATCGGAAGTACATATATTCAGGTTCCTCAATTTAACACTGATCAACAAGATGGCTGGCTTACCGGTTAGACTTGTCAGGAATAGCAAAATGCCAAAACAGACTGAAACTTACTTCCATGATGTGCTCATTCCGAGTTTTTACCGCCCTACAATTAAATTATATTTGATTTCCGCCGACTTTGGAGTTCATGTCATCATGTGATTAGAAAACACTCCAGTCTCAACTATGGGATTTCTGCAAATGAATTAGCGACTTTCCGGAAATAAAAGCCATGTCCATATTCATTTAAGCCAAGATCTTTTCATCTCTTATATTGAAACGAATCTCAATGCTTAGGTCATACGGCCTAGTTTTCTGTACATTTGCAACAACAAAAAAATCATACGTGGTAGCACGCATGCTATTGTTATTCGTCAGAAAAACTAAACCCGGACGCAGATTACTCTCATGACCCGTCTTGCACAACAAGATCATCACATCAGATAGGTTGGACATCAATTGTTGCCTTATTAGTCAATTGGTCTTTCGAATGATTGCTTTGTGGTACAAATCTTGTTTCTTCGTGAAATGCAAAGTTTTTTTGTACAACATCGAGGTACGTGGGTGTTGACATAGCCAAGTTCAACACTGCAGAGGACGGTGTTGGACAAAAATGTTCGATTTAGATAAAATATTGGAGGTGGTTTATTGTTAGCTGAACTTTTTTTTAAATAGATCATTTTTGTCAACACTGCAGAGGAAGGCGGTGTAAATAGGACCAAAATATTTGATTTACTTAAAATTTGGAGGTGGGTTATTTTTAGCTGAACTTTTCAGAAAATGTCTTTTATTTTGTCAATTCTGACGTTCTGTCGTGAAGCATGGCCACCTGTTTTGGACATTTCATCTCTATAATCCTTTTCATGAGAGGACATGTCCGAGCTCCAAATCCTCATTTGGCCGAACATGGATGACTTTCAGCATACAAAAATCTTTTGTTTGCATTGCAGGTAGCGACCAATCAAGCAGGGGCCATGACCTATCTAATCGCTTTCTATTCCAGATGCCACCCACAGTGAAATAGAACGGTCACTCTATTGGCTATATAAGCCAGTGACTACTCAGTTTCCATTCCCTAAGTAAATAGTTGATGTATGTACGACGTGTCCTCTTCCTCTCTCTGCTCGTCTGGCATTGTCAAACATAACATAGCTTGACCACTTGACCAGCTGTCTAGATGATGCTCCAAACCCAACATAACATATTAACACTCATAGTGATATCTACCATATATACAATCGGTTTTAGGTTAAGACGGAGCAGATAAAATAACACCGTAAAAATTGTATTATGTTTGACAAGGCTGCCATGTGACCTATTTTTTTCCTTGTCAATCCGTAATGTGACAAAACATGATGAAACAACACCGTGCGAATCGTAAATCAGGAAATCAATGGATGGAAAACATATTAACATCGGTAGTGATATCCAAAATATAACATAGCTTAACCACTTGACCAGCCATCTAGATGCTTCAAACCCAACATAACATATTAACACTGGTAGTGATATCTACCATATATACAGTCGGTTTTAGGTTAAGACGGAGCAAATGAAATAACACTATATGAATCTATTCAAGTTTGACATGGCTACCATGCGACCCATGCATTTTTCTCGATGTCAACCTGTAATGTGATCAAACATGATGAACCAACACCGTATGAATCGTAAAGCAGGAAAACAATGGATGAAAAACTTATTAACATCGGTAGTGATATCCAAAACATATGTATAGTTGGTTTTAGGATAAGACGGAGAACATAAAATAACACCATACGAATCATATTATGTTTGACATGACTGCCATGCGACCCATTTTTCTCGGTGTCAACCCGTAGTCTGACGAAACATGATGAAACAACACCGTACGAATCGTAAAGCATGAAATCAATGGATGAAACATGCCTATCGAGGGTGCACGCTAGGATCGCCACGTGCCCATGCGGCGGGCAACCGAAAGATACGAATCGAAGATCGCGCGGCGGCACCTACCGCGCCGCATATTGACGCCCTAACTAATATGGATGTATCTTATTTATTCGCAGAAAATATCGCTATATCTATCTGATATCCATCCATCCATCCATCCAGAGGCAAGATGTGCTGGATGCAAGCATGTCATATATATCTGTTGTCGTCTGGCCACCCTGTACGTGCAAGCTAATCAAATTAATCATGGTGTACATTGATTTGGCCTCTCTAATAAGCATCTGATCAATGGTGACAATCTCACATGCTGATATGGTGTATCTCGGGAAGGATCGCCTCTATCTATCTATGATCTATCCAGCCGTTCGTACTGGCTAGAATCCATCTCTTGCAGGCTGTGCCTGCCCCCTGGCCCTGGCCGGAGCAGCGATATATATATAAAGCGTACGTGCGGCACCTGGGATGACCATATCCATCAGGTGAGACTTGAGAGTGAGGGGTAGAGTAGCTACCAGGAGGTGAGACGGACATGCCGAAGCTTCAGAGGTACAGAGGCGTAAGGCAGAGGCACTGGGGTCCCTGGGTCTCCGAGATCCGCCACCCACTCATGTACGTCGTCAACGCCACTCTTATTCTCTGTCACAGATATATATAGTTTCTGCTTGTGTCTCTGTCTGCAGTTATCTGTCGTACACAGAGATGACCAACGTTCTGATGTACGTGTATATTGGTGTTTATGTTTCGATTGCTGTGGTGCAGGAAGGCGAGGGTCTGGCTGGGCACGTACCGGACGGCGGAGGACGCGGCGCGGGCCTACGACGAGGCGGCGCGGCTCATAAGCGGGCCGGAGGCGCGCACCAACTTCCCCAACAATGGCACCGGCGGCGGCAGCATCTCCCCGAGCCTGCGCGCCATGCTGGAGAAAAGATTCATGTCGACGTCGCCGGCGCCGGCGGTGAACGACGAGGCCGGGGCGGCAAGGAACGGATACGGAAAGGGCCGACGTAACAACGAGGACGTCCGCGGCGCCAACAGCTTCGCCGCCGACGAGGATGAGGACTACATCGAGGAGATGATCAGGGAGATGACCCACTACGGCTCCGTGGAGATCGTCCACTCCTCCGCCTGCTCCAGCTCCATGCTCTAGTTAGCGAGCCAGTATCCAACCATTTAGCTTGCCTAGGAAATCACCCCAAGCAAATTTATTAAGATTCAGTTGCCACCTTCAAAGCCACCACATCATGGATTTATTTTTTCGTGACAATACTTATGTTGGATTTGTCTTTTTTCGGTTTGTTTCTATGGTGTTTCAAATCTGGATCGGAAAATTATAGGGATTGTGAACTTGCATCTTGTAAACACATTTTTTTCTAAATTCTTAAGAACTTGTAAATTTAAAAAAAAAATTGAGGAAAAGGCAGTCGAATCTGTCATCCGATTAGATAGAAAAAATGCTAAGCACAGAATGACCCAGTTTATAAGGAAAACCGGAAACCATACATTGCCCGGTTTATAAGAAAAATCGAGACGAAAAACCGCACAAGCGAGGAGTCCCGTCATCCACATAACGCAGGCGCCAACGCAACAAACACACTTCTAGCTCCGGGGCTGCCGCCCCGACGTACCATCCAGAACGACATTCATCCAGAACGACATTCGCATTGCCCGAAGACGAACCAGCCGGGTCGACAAACTCGTTGTCCACACAGATCTCCAAGTCGCCACCCAAGCACGTTGCCTTCGGGGCCACCGCCCCGACGTAGCAACCAGGACGACCTTCGCATAGCCCGAAGATGAACCAGCCGGGTCGACGACCTTGCCGCCCACGCAGCCCCAGAAACGCCACCCAAAACCAAGCAGCGCCACGACCCCGCCCCATAGGGCCGCTGCCGCAAAGGAGATCGAGGCCGCCGCCTCGAAGCGCCACCACTGTCCAGGGCCGCTGCCCCGGTGTCCGCTGCCCTCGACCACATAGCCATGCGCTCCTCCGCCGAGAACCCGTCGCACCCCAAAGGCCAAGAGCTCCAAGGCGACGCCCCCAACAAGGTAATGGCGCGTCTGTCACCATCGCCCGCTCCCAATGGAGCTTAGGTTTTCACCCGCAAAACTTGAAGTCACTCGCGTCAGTCGGGATCGGAACTCCACAACGTCGCCAACATGAAGGGAAACGATGCCCGAAGGCGCCGCCGTCGTCAGCACAGACCGGAGTTGGTGCAAGGATTTCACCCGGAGTTCGACCCGAACACGAAGCTTGGGGAGCCGCCGGGAGGCAGTAAGGCCATGTCGTCGACCACCAATATCCATCGCTGCACCACTCACCGCGGTAAATGCCCATCCACGCCACGATCAAAGCCGCAGTCGCTGCTCCGGGGACACCGCCCCGGCATCCTCACCCGCCTCCAGAGCATGCCAGCCGAAGGAGGAGGGCCTCCCAACCCGCGGCCACCACCCTGCCCTCCTCCCCGCAGAGGCCACCACACTCCCGCCACTGCACCTCCGCAAGGCAGAGGCTCTCCTCGCACCCTCCCAGCTCCAACAGCAGTCGCGGCCTTGCCCGACAGGCCCAGATCGGGGCCCGCCCGGCGCCAACAGCCGCCGCGCCGCCCCCCAGGCCCACCGCCGCCTCACCGCCGGCCTGCCCGACCCAATCCGGCTCCGGCCCGCCGAGCCGCCGGGCCCGCCCCGCCGCCGCCGGGGGACGGGCGGCGAGAGGAAATCGCCCGCCGCCACCATCCTTGAGGCGCGCGCGGGCCGCCGGCGCCCCGGCTGGCGATGCGCGGGAGGGAGCGAGAGGGCCCTTGGCGGCAATGGTGCTAGGGTTTCCCCCCATGTCGCCAGAGGAGGGCGACGCGGGGGCTCGGTCGGTCTTGGTTTTCCGTCCTTGAGGAATGGTATCATACGGTATTTTCCTGTGACGACACTTAGTTCTCGTTTGGGTTAGGAATGGTATTATACGATATTTTCCTGTGATGACACTCAGTTCTTGGTTGGGCTAGATCGAGGCGATTTTGACAAAAATAACCTATTTGTGAAAGAAAAGCACAGAATGACCCTCTGGCCAAACTATTTCACCGGACTAACCCTTTTGTGTGGCGCCCTTCCCATCGGCGCCACACCTCACTGTGTGGCGCCCATGCGAACGGCACCACACATCCATGCCGACGTGGCATGGTCGACGCTGCGCGCCGTTGACCAGCCGACGTGGCAGGGTTGTGTGGCGCCGTTCGCATGGGCGCCACACATTAAAAGTGTGGCGCCGTTCGCGTTGGCGCCACACATTAAAAGTGTGGCGCCGTTCCGAAGGGCGCCACACATCCACTTATATGTGGCCACCTGCACCCGACCCAGCCCGACCCAGCCACACTCCTCATTCTGTTTCACTCTCTCAAGAACAAGGCGGTCGGGTTCCTCTCTCTGAAAGGACGAGATGTCGCCTAGAGGGGGGTGAATAGGCGTTCTAAAAACTCTTACGGATTTGGCTTGTAAGAATGCGGAATTAAACTAACGTTTATTTTACAAGCACAAACCCTAAATATGCTCACCTAAGTGCAACAACAACAACTAGAGCTAAGCAAGATAGGCACAAGATATATGTAGCACAAGTGATAGCAAGATATAAGTACTTCAAGCACGATGGCTATCACAAGGAAAGTAAGCTCGGGTATAGAAATAACCGAGACACGCGGAGACGAGGATGTATTCCCGTGTTCCCTTCCTTTGCAAGAAGGTATGTCACGTTTGGAGGGGTGGAGGTCCCATGAAGGATCCCCCAACGACACGAAGGCTCACCCTATTCTCCGAGCCAAACCCACGAAGGATAATGGCCCTTTACTTATGGTTAGCTTTTTCCTCCACTCCGGAGATGGCAAGCTCCAAAACCACTTCACAAGCTCCACGAAGGAGAAGCCCGGGCCTCTTCATAATCGTCCTTGAAGAGATCACCGGAGCACCAACTGTCGTTGCCTAATCGACGGTACCTCGGAGGAGGGATCCTCACGAGGAGGAGAAGAAGTAGGGGCCTTCGGGCGGAGAGTCCTCGGAACGGTGGTACGCGATTTACCCAGCTTGAATACCTGCACGATGACCGGGCCTACTGCTGCTTGTATGGAATTATCTGGGCGCTTTTCGCGTTGTTACAATGAGTTGTGGTTGTCCCTCTAGGGCTCCCGGATCCGGCTTATAAAGGCGCACGGATCTAGGGTTTACACGGAGAGTCCTAGCCGGAATACAAGTTGCCTAACTACGGAATATTACATTGCCGTGCACGTCAAGGATCCGCCTTCCATCTATGTCGTACTGGATCCCGATACTGTATGGGCTTCCACGGATCCGGCCTTCTTGCTCCTGGGCTGGACTTCATCCATCATGATCTACAGCAACTAGGCCGCCCGATGGGCCACATGCCACACCACCATCTGTGGGCCACCCGGGCTTGCCGGATCTAGGCCATGTCGTTGATATACCCATAAAGTATACCCACAACACCAACCGCCAATCCAACTAGGAGGTCTCCCTACAAGAGTAACAAGCTCACGGTCTCTCACTCGAACTAATCGTGGTGGAGAGCGCAACACTATGCAATGATGCAAAGCAAGAACACTAGAGGTGTTCAAATCCTTCACAATCAAATCCCACCAAAGCAACAAATGCTAGGATGAGATTGGAGAGGAAGAACAAAGAGTAAATCAACAAATGACTCCAAGATCTAGATCCAAAGGGTTCCCCTCACTTAGAGGAGAAAAGGATTGGTGGGTATTGTAGATCTAGATCTCCTCTCTTAGATCCCTCAAGAATAAGCAAGAATCATGGGGGAATCAAGAGATAGGGCAAGTTCTTCAAAGTCAACAATGGAGGAGAGAGAGTGGAAGAACTTAACAGCCCAAGGTGGAAGAAGGCCTATTTATAGTATAGGGAGGAATATAACCGTTGGGTGAGTTTCAGCTCAGCACAGTCAAGGAGGCCGGTCAACCGGGCTCAGGGCCGTCGGTCCAGGGCCGGTCAGACCGGGCCACAGGCCGGACCAACCGGTCCAAACCGGACCTAGCGCTGGACCGTGACCGGGGCGGATCGGAGACTTACAGAACATGCCCCCGAATGGCACCGGTCCAGGGGCCGGTCGGCGCCGGGCCAGCCGGCGCCACGGCCGGTCCAACCGGACCATAGACCGGCCAGGGGCAAAACAAATTTTCTATATTTTAAACAGAAAATGCTCCCGAACTCCGATTGACATGAAACCAATTTTGTTGGAAAGATAACGACAAACAGAACACAACAAAACTTGAAAACTTGAAATATGGAGACTCCTCACAGGATATTTCTAGATGATTTTAGAGAGGGAGTCTCCCAGCGTTAAGAAATGGTGAAGACGTCCAAACTTGAAAACGCAATAGAAGATGCATGCAGATTCCGTTTTCGATGAACTTGGGCTTGTTGTAAAGCTAGCAATAAGCTAGGGAACTTCTCACAGAGAAACACCAAGAAGAATAGGGATATGCAAGTATGCAAAGGGTTGAGCTCCCTAAGACGATGTGATCAAGTTAACCAACCGAAATCCCCTCTTGATAGTGCGGCTATCTATCCTACAATCTGGTCTCCCATCAATCACCTTGAGACCGGTAAAAGGAAAACCTATCAAGGCCATACCTTTGCCTTGCGCATCCCGCTTGATCTTGATGATAAATCTTCAAGCTCCACTCAAGCCGGAATACCTCACTTGATCATTGTTGTTTCGTGAAGACTCGCAAATGCTACCCCATACACCATGATGGGAAAGCTCCATTGATGCACATCTTCACATGTCCATTATCACCAAATGGACGACAAGCTTCAAGTATATGATCCTCTTGAGATGCTCAACTTGAACTTGCCCAACTCAACCTTGATGACGACCACCACTTGATGTCATCCTCTCATGGGCTATATTAAATATCACTTCGGATGCATGCCCATGGAAAGATACCTAACCCACATAGACAACACAAGGGCACATATATGCTGGGTTAGTTCATAAAGCATAATTGACAAGGTTTACCATACCACATGACTTCATGTGGCACATTCTTCATGCTTCATTTGTTGACCAAACTTGAATCTATTCTTCACTCTTTGTATTGGTCAACCTTGTATCTTCTCATGCTCTATCATACTATCTTGAGGTGTATATTTGCTTGCATACTCTAAATCTTAGTCAATGATAGCTCAACTTATGAGACTATCATGACACCGACTTAGAGCCATAACTTGAATTCTTCACTTGGAATCAAGCTCTCAAGATCTTGATCATTCATTCCTTATCACATAAGCTAGAGTATGGCTAATATTGAGTTCCACATAAGAACTCCATCTTCATTTCTTATTCTTGATCATATCACATATATATCTTCAAATCGATGATCTTGATTCCAATACACAAGGTATATCTTTATCTTCATGGCATCCATACTTGAATCCAACACATGGAATACAAGTAGTGCCTATGGAATATTCCTTCATATAAACTCAATGAAAACATTAGTCCATAGGGGTTGTCATTAATTACCAAAACCACACATAGGGGCAATGTACCCTTACACTCTCTCCCCCTCAAATCCCTACCCAAATCTCTTGTATTTCCTCAGATCTGTCCGTGAAGATAGTTCCCAATCCGTTCATTGAAGTAATCTCCTCCGTTCCCGTTCTTTTCATCCAATGAATTGATGGATTTGGTTGGATCTACATGTGAAACCCTAGATGTGAAACCCTAAGTTGATTTGAGGGTGGATGTAGATTTGGTTGGATCTTAGGGTTTGTAGAAGTAGGAGAAATGGTAGGGCTAGGTTGTATGGGTAGAAACCCTAGGTTGATTTGTGTTGATTATAGTAACTAATGAACACATGTATGTATGTGTTGTTCACATTATGCTAGGGGGATGGAAAGAATTGTTCATGTTCATCATGTGGACAAGGATGATTTTTTTAAGGGAAACCTAGAGCCGGACCCGGAAGAGGTTGACTTGGTGTTTGAACGTAGCCCTAGCTTTGCCTAGGTGGTAGCACAAGTGAGGATTGAGTTGAATTGGAATGGAATGGGCGAAATGATGGTGTTGAGCTAGAGGGAAGACATAGTGTGGGGTTTGGAATGCACACCCGTTGGAAGACAATGCGTATCAACTCCGAGCAACGTTGGTCCGTTTACAAAGAGACGGTGGCTGAGTCACAAGCAAAATGGGATTAGATATGGTCAAATGACAAGCAACATGGCTGAATGCTTCAACAATGTGCTGAAGGGTGTCCGTGCATTGCCCGTGACAGCAATAATTCAATACACATTTGAGAAGTTGAATGTCTATTTCCAGAACTACACCGAAGAAACGGAGAAGAAAATTGCTAGGAACTGCGAGTTCCCAACGAAGGTTGAAGAGTTCATGGAATTTCAGGCGAGGAAGGCGGACTCCCAAATGGCTACATCTTATGACAATGTTGACTGGGTTTATCAAGTGAATGAGCCGGGAGGCACCACACAAGGTGGTGTCCAACACGGAGGCCGGGCTTTCCGTGTGTCCCTAAAGACATGTGAATGCACATGTAGGAGGCCATCTTTGCTTCATTTGCCTTGCTCTCACTTGCTAATAGCCGCACGCACTAGACGTGTGGACTATAATCACCCGCTCACCGTTCGGGAGTCTGAGTTCTCCATCGAAGCCACAAAAAAGGACATGGGCTCCAAGGTTTTCTCCCTACTTTGACCAATCACAATGGCCGGAGTATCATGGAGTCCAAGTTTGGCCTAATCTGAAATGGAAGGTTGTGAAACATGGAAGAAGAAAGACAAAGAGGTATCACGGAGATATGGATACATGGGGTCATTCGGAAAACAAATTATTCCAAGAGGCTCACGAGCCAAGTAATTATGGATCATGAAATAGTAAGGGGCACAATAGAAGAAAATGTTCAAATGGCATCGGCGCCTGATGGCGCGTGAAGCACACGTCCGTTGGGAACCCCAAGAGGAAGGTGTGATGCGTACAACAGCAAGTTTTCCCTCAGTAAGAAACCAAGGTTATCGAACGTAGGAGATGAAGGCCACATGAAGGTTGTTGGTGAAGGAGTGTAGTGCGGCGCAACACCAGGGATTCCGGCGCCAACGTGGAACCTGCACAACACAATCAAAATACTTTGCCCCAACTTAACAGTGAGGTTGTCAATCTCACCGGCTTGCTGTAAACAAAGGATTAAACGTATGGTGTGGAGAATGATGTTTGCTTGCAAAGAACAACAGAGAACAATGATTGCAGTAGGTTGTATTTCAGATGTAAAAGAATGGACCGGGGTCCACAGTTCACTAGTGGTGTCTCTCCAATAAGATAAATAACATGTTGGGTGAACAAATTACAGTTGGGCAATTGACAAATAGAGAGGGCATAACAATGCACATACATATCATGATGACTACTATGAGATTTACTTAGGGCATTACGACAAATAACATAGAGCGCTATCCAGCATGCATCTATGCCTAAAAAGTCCACCTTCGGGTTAGCATCCGCACCCTTTCCAGTATTAAGTTGCAAACAACAGATAATTGCATTAAGTACTGTGCGTAATGTAAACAATACAAATATCCTTAGACAAAGCATTGATGTTTTATCCCTAGTGGCAACAGCACATCCACAACCTTAGAACTTTCTCACTGTCCCATTCAATGGAGGCATGAACCCACTATCGAGCATAAATACTCCCTCTTGGAGTCACAAGTATCAACTTGGCCGAGCCTCTACTAGCAACGGAGAGCATGCAAGATCATAAACAACACATATATGATTCGATAATCAACTTGACATAGTATTCCATATTCATCGGATCCCAACAAACACAACATGTAGCATTACAAATAGATGATCTTGATCATGATAGGCAGCTCACAAGATCTAAACATGATAGCACAAGAGGAGAAGACAACCATCTAGCTACTGCTATGGACCCATAGTCCAAGGATGAACTACTCACGCATCAGTCCGAGGCGGGCATGGTGATGTAGAGCCCTCCGGTGATGATTCCCCTCTCCCGGGTGCCGGAGGCGATCGAACCCCGAGATGGGGTTGACGGCGGCGGCGTCTCGAACTTTCTCGTATCGTGGCTCTCGGTACTAGGGTTTTCGCGACGGAAGGATTATATATGCGAAGGGCAGAGTCGGGGACGCCCGAGGGCCCACCCCATATGGCGCGCGGCAAGGGGGGGCCGCCCCTATGGTGTGACCGCCTCGTGGCCCCTTTTCGTCTCCTCTTCGGTGTTCGAAGGCTCCATGGAAAATAAGACCGTGGGCTTTTGTTCCGTCCAATTCCGAATATTTCCTGTAGGATTTCAAACCAAAAACAGCAGAAAACAGAACGGCGCTGCATCTTGTTAATAGGTTAGTACCGGAAAATGCATCAAAATGATGTAAAGTGTATATAAAACATGTGAGTATTGTCATAAAACTAGCATGGAACATAAGAAATTATGGATACGTTTGAGACGTATCAAGCATCCTTAGTTCCTGTTCCCTCGAGTAGGTAAACGATAACAAGGATAATTCTGAAGTGACATGCTACTATCATAATCTTGATCAATACTATTGTAAAGCATATGAGATGAATGAAGTGATTCAAAGCAATGGTCTATAGTTTGTTAACAAATAGATAATGACTAAACAACTGAATCATATAGCAAAGACTTTTCATGAATAGTACTTTCAAGACAAGCATCAACAAGTCTTGCATAAGAGTTAACTCATAAAGCAATAGATTCTTAATAGAAGGTTTTGAAGCAACACAAAGGAAGATTTAAGTTTCAGCATTGCTTTCAACTTTCAACATGTATATCTCATGGATAATTGTCAACACAAAGTAATATGATGAGTGCAAATAAGCAAGTATGTAAGAATCAATGCACACAGTTGACACAAGTGTTTGCTTCTAAGATAGAAAGAAGTAGAAAACTCAACATAAAGTAAAAGAAAGGCCCTTCGCAGAGGGAAGCAGGGATTACTCATGTGCTAGAGCTTTTTATTTTGAAAACATGGAAACAATTTTGTCTACGGTAGTAATAATTCATATGTGTTATGCATAAAACCTCCTATAAGTTGCAAGCCTCATGCATCGAATACTAATAGTGCCCGCACCTTGTCCTAATTAGCTCGGACTTCCATGGATTATCATTGCATTACATATGTTTCAACCAAGTGTCACAAAGGGGTACCTCTATGCCACCTGTACAAAGGTCCAAGGAGATAAATCGCATTTGATTTCTCGATTTTGATAGATCTCAACTTGAGGACATCCATACCGGGACAACATAGAAAACAGATAATGGACTCCTCTTTTATGATTTAAGCATTCAACAACAGATAATATTCTCATAAGAGATTTGAGAATTAATGTCCAAGCTGAAACTTCCACCATGATACATGGCTTTGGTTGGCGGCCCAATGTTCTTCTCTAACAGTATGCATACTCAAACCATTTAACTCATGGCAAATCTCCCTTACTTCAGAAAAGACGAACATGCATAGCAACTCACATGATATTCAACAAAGGTGTAACAGGTTGATGGCGTCCCCAGAAACATGGTTCCCGCTCAACAAGCAACTTATAAGAACTAAGATACATAAGCGACATATTCTTTACCACAATAGTTTTTAGGCTACTTTCCCATGAGCTATGTATTGAAAAGACAAGGAATGAATTTTTTAAAGGTAGCACGCAAGCAATTTACTTTGGAATGGCAGAAAAATACCACATAGTAGGTAGTTATGGTGGACACAAATGGCATAGGTTTTAGCTCAAGGTTTTGGATGCACGGGAAGCATTCCCTCTCAGTACAAGGCTTTGGCTAGCAAGGTTGTTTGAAGCAAACACAAGTATGAACCGCAGCAAAACTTACATAAGAACATATTGCAAGCATTATAAGACTCTACATTGTCTTCCTTGTTGCTCAAACACTTTTACAAGAAAATATCTAGACTTTAGAGAGACCAATCATGCAAACCAAATTTCAACAAGCTCTACGGTAGTTCTCCACTAATAGATTTAAACTACATGATGCAAGAGCTTAAACATGATCTACTTGAGAGCTCAAAACAATTGCCAAGTATCAAATTATTCAAGACAATATACCAATTACCACATGAAGCATTTTCTGTTTCCAACCAAATAGCAATAAATGAAGCGACTTTCAACTTTCGCCATGAACATTAAAAGTAAAACTAAGAACACCAGTGTTCAATATGAAAAAGCGGAGCGTGTCTTTCTCCCACACAAGGATTGCTAGGATCCGATTTTATTCAAACACAAACAAAAATAAAAACACACAGACGCTCCAAGTAAAGCACATAAGATGTGACGGAATAAAAATATAGTTTCACTAGAGGTGACCTGATAAGTTGTTGATGAAGAAGGATGCCTTGGGCATCCCCAAGCTTAGATGCTTGAGTCTTCTTGAAATATGCAGGGATGAACCACGGGCATCCCCAAGCTTAGACTTTTCACTCTTCTTGATCATATTATATCATCCTCCTCTCTTGATCCTTGAAAACTTCCTTCACACCAAACTCAAAACAATCTCATTAGAGGGTTAGTGCATAATCAAAAATTCACATGTTCAGAGGACACAATCATTCCCAACACTTCGGACATTACCCAAGACTACTGAAAGTTAATGGAGAAAAGAAATCCACTCAACACAAAAGAGGCAATGCGAAATAAAAGGCAGAATTTGTCAAACAGAACAGTCCGTAAATACGAATTTTTTCGAGGCACTTAATAGGCTCAGATGGAAAAGCTCCAGTTGAACGAAAGTTGCGTACATATCTGAGGATCACGCATGAATTTTTTCATCATTTTACGAGTTTCCTACAGAGAGATCAACTCAAATTCGTGACAGCTAAAAATCTGTTTCTGCGCAGAATCCAAATCTAGTATCAACTTTACTATCAAAGACTTTACTTGGCACAACAATGCAATAAACATGATAAGTAGAGGTTGCTACAGTAGTAACAACTTCCAATACACAACAAAA
This sequence comes from Lolium multiflorum, assembly GCA_030979885.1. Lineage (NCBI taxonomy): Eukaryota > Viridiplantae > Streptophyta > Magnoliopsida > Poales > Poaceae > Lolium > Lolium multiflorum. The sequence continues at coordinate 308,691,293 of CM061748.1, read as the reverse complement.
CAGTAGCAAAATAAAAACATGTGTTATCTCCCAAGAAGTGCTTTCTTTATAGCCATTAAGATGAGCTCAGTAATTTTAATGATGCTCTCGCAAGAAATAAGAGTTGAAGCAAAAGAGAGCATCAAAAGCAAATAAGAAACACTTATAAGTCTAACCCACTTCCTATGAAAAGGAAGCTTGTAAATAAACAAGTCATGTAAGCATAATGCAATAAGCATAGGAAAACAAGACAAGCGTAACTTCAAGATTTTAAGCAAAAAGAGAGGTGTTTTAGTAACATGAAAACCCCTACAACCATATTGTCCTCTCTCATAAAGATTTTCAGTAGCATCATGAACAAACTCAACAATATAACTATCACATGAAACATTCTTATCATGAACTACATGCATAAAATTATTACTCTCCACATAAGCATAGTCATTACTATTAATTGTAGTGGGAGCAAATTCAATAAGATAGCTATCATTATTATTATCATCACCATAATCATCATATATAGGAGGTAAAGTATCATCAAAGTAAATTTTCTCCTCCATGCTTGGGGGACTAAAAATATCATGCTCCTCAAAACCAGCTTCCCCAAGCTTAGAATTTTCCATAGCATTAGCAACAATGGTGTTCAAAGCATTCATACTAATAACATTGCCATTAGCATGCATATAAAGTTCCATAGGTTTTTAATTTTCTCTTCAAACACATCATGTCCTAATTCAAGATAAAGTTTATAAAGATCTCTAATTTTGTTGTTGTTTTTTATATAAAGAAAGCAAACAAGACAGAAAATAAAATAAAGCAAGACAATAAACAAAGTAAAGAGATTGGATGTGAGAGACTCCCCTTGCAGCGTGTCTTGATCTCCGGCAACGCGCCGGAAAAATGCTTGATGGCGCGTGAAGCACACGTCCGTTGGGAACCCCAAGAGGAAGGTGTGATGCGTACGGCAAAAGTTTTCCCTCAGTAAGAAACCAAGGTTATCGAACCAGTAGGAGATGAAGGCCACGTGAAGGTTGTTGGTGAAGGAGTGTAGTGCGGCGCAACACCAGGGATTCCGGCGCCAACGTGGAACCTGCACAACACAATCAAAATACTTTGCCCCAACTTAACAGTGAAGTTGTCAATCTCACCGGCTTGCTGTAAACAAAGGATTAAACGTATGGTGTGGAGAATGATGTTTGCTTGCAAAGAACAACAGAGAACAATGATTGCAGTAGGTTGTATTTCAGATGTAAAAGAATGGACCGGGGTCCACAGTTCACTAGTGGTGTCTCTCCAATAAGATAAATAACATGTTGGGTGAACAAATTACAGTTGGGCAATTGACAAATAGAGAGGGCATAACAATGCACATACATATCATGATGACTACTATGAGATTTACTTAGGGCATTACGACAAATAACATAGACGCTATCCAGCATGCATCTATGCCTAAAAGTCCACCTTCGGGTTAGCATCCGCACCCTTTCCAGTATTAAGTTGCAAACAACAGATAATTGCATTAAGTACTGTGCGTAATGTAAACAATACAAATATCCTTAGACAAAGCATTGATGTTTTATCCCTAGTGGCAACAGGACATCCACAACCTTAGAACTTTCTGTCACTGTCCCCAGATTCAATGGAGGCATGAACCCACTATCGAGCATAAATACTCCCTCTTGGAGTCACAAGTATCAACTTGGCCAGAGCCTCTACTAGCAACGGAGTGCATGCAAGATCATAAACAACACATATATGACAGATCGATAATCAACTTGACATAGTATTCCATATTCATCGGATCCCAACAAACACAACATGTAGCATTACAAATAGATGATCTTGATCATGATAGGCAGCTCACAAGATCTAAACATGATAGCACAAGAGGAGAAGACAACCATCTAGCTACCGCTATGGACCCATAGTCCAAGGATGAACTACTCACGCATCAGTCCGGAGGCGGGCATGGTGATGTAGAGCCCTTCGGTGATGATTCCCCTCTCCGGCAGGGTGCCGGCGATCTTCAACCCCGAGATGGGGTTGACGGCGGCGGCTTCTCAACTTTTCTCGTATCGTGGCTCTCGGTACTAGGGTTTCGCGACGGAAGGATTATATAGGCGAAGGGAGTCGGGGTGACGCCCGAGGGCCCACCCCATATGGCGGCGGGGGTGGGGCCGCGCCCTATGGTGTGGCCGCCTCATGGCCCCTCTTCGTCTCCTCTTCGGTGTTCGGAAGGCTCCGTGGAAAATAAGACCGTGGGCTTTGTTTCGTCCAATCCGAGAATATTTCTGTGTAGGATTTCTGAAACCAAAAGAAAACAGAACGGCGCTTCGGCATCTTGTTAATAGGTTAGTACTGAAAAATGCATCAAAATGATGTAAAGTGTATATAAAACATGTGAGTATTGTCATAAAACTAGCATGGAACATAAGAAATTATAGATACGTTTGAGACGTATCAGCGCCACACAAATAGCCTCCCCAAAACGGCTAAGGACTAAGCGTGTGGAGCCCCTGGATGTTTTGGAGTTATAAGTTCAATAGTGTGGCGCCCATGGCACGGGCGCCACACAGTGAAGTGTGGCGCCCATGGCATCGGCGCCACACAAATAACCTCGCCAAAACGGCTAAGTCCCTGGCGAACTTGCTTACAGTATGTTTCTAGCCAAAATGTTGTATTGTGTGGCGCCGGCCCATGGCACATATTGACTTGTGTAAAAAAAATCAGAGAACTGACTTGGCATGGTTGCAAAGTGACAGATTCATATCAATAGCAATTTCATACACATATCACACATCATAGCACACATCATAACACATAGATTCATACATTTTAAGATAGAATTCAAACAACATATAGAAATGACGGCATGGTCCGATACATGGTCCCAAATGTATGCCCAAGTGGGCTCCCGATCAAGGTTCTCGTAATGAGTCCACCGCCTCTTCTTGAATCTCTCGGGTCGCCCAAATGGTAGGTGTTCCCAGCTCCATACGGAAAGTAGGAGCATGCATCCACCAATAGCACCGACACCAGTCCTGCGACAACCTTCGTCCAACTGTGTACATACGAAATTTGGTTAGTACTTTGTCTAGCATACTACTATACAAGAATGAGCCAACTTCCCATCATTACCTGACGGTACAGGTAGGCAAGTGCCGCTGTTCCCCAACTCCACTTGTGCTCCAACTTCGTCAGCGCCTTGAGCCAACACCAATGGGCCAACTTCCCACCACTGTCAACAAAGAGAGTCCTCGAAATGACATACCACAAGTACACTCAGGTGTATGTCTTGACAGTGTCACGGTCGGCCCCTTCCGGGCATTGTCCAAAGTTAGTCCTGATCCAAAGGAAATTTGCGCCGGCGGGAGCTCTATCCTTTTTATTTTCTGGCTCCGGAGGAGCCATGCCAATAAGACCATCCATCTGCTGGCGCCACCCATCAAAAGTTGTGTTCATACATAGTGCCTTGCCCTTAATAGGAAGACCAAGGATCATGGAAACATCCTGAAGAGTAGGGGTCATGTCTCCAGCCCTCAAGTGGAAGGTGTGCGTCTCCGACCTCCACCGGTCGACAAGGGCGGTCAGTGCCGCGGCGTTCATGTTCGGCGGCCCCCGGCTTACAAGCGCGATGAACGGGAGAAGACCGGTAGGCTGGATGAACTTCGTGTACCGCTCGTCATACGACATGTTCTTGATGCTACCGTGGTAACGAATCTTCAAGGGCTCAAGAACCTACAAGCACATCCAAACACATAATATTATGTCATATCTAATGGAATAAAACAAGAGGTGTTAACAAAAAATAAATATTAGTACTTCCCCTTTCCGCGATATGATATGCCCGGTGTTCCTTGTCATACTCATGATCTAGGAGCCACACCATCCTACATTTTTCACAAATACACACAATAAGAACTACCATATTTGTGACCATACATGTTCTAAATTTTGGTTGCACTAACAAATATGAGCCACACATACATGAGAATATATCTAGGGTTCCAAGAAATCGAGTGTGTCAACACACACATACATACATATACATACATAAGAATATGGATACATACATATCTATGGTTCCTACACATACACATTCGTTGAAATTTGATGTCTAGGGTTCCAATAAATCTAGGGTTTCAACACATAGATACATGAGAATATGGATTTCAACACATACATGAGCACATGGATTCGAGTTCTAAGATTTTCATATTTAGGGTTCCATGTCTAAATCGAAATAAAACCAAGAAAATCATGGATGAATCGAAGGGGATCAAGGGAGAATACCTTGAGAAAGGGATTGGGATGAGAATGCCCGGGCAGATCTAAGGATTTGGTGGTGGATTTGGTGGGGGTAGAGGGGGGCAGAGGAGGAACCGTCGGCCGCCTATGTTCTTCACGCGAAACAGAGAGGAGAAGAAGGACCGGGTCGGGCTGGGTCGGGCGCGGGCGCCACACTTAAGTGGATGTGTGGCGCCCTTCGGAACGGCGCCACACTTTCAATGTGTGGCTCCCATGCGAACGACGCCACACATCCCTGCCACGTCGGCTGGTCAACGACGCGCAGCGTCGACCACGCCACGTCGGCATGGATGTGTGGCGCCGTTCGCATGGACGCCACACAGTGAGGTGTGGCACCGATGGCAAGGGCGCCACACAAAAAGGTTAGTCCGGTGTAATTTGGCCAAAGGGTCATTTCATGCTTTTTTCTTTTACAAATAGGTTATTTTTGTCAAAATCGCCCTAGATCGACGCCTGGCTGAGGGATAAGAAGATGTCTACGAATGCACGGCCCGACTGACCTGCCGGCCGACGAACCTCACATGGCTGCCAGGCATCGACGCCTACAGATGGAGATTGGGTGAACCTGACATCTCCAACAACAAGTGAGGTGACCCAAGATGAGGCGAGCGAAGTAGCACTGTCAGATCATTGCCCCCGGACGTGATGAGATGGTGTAGACAAATGTCATGAGCGTTCGCCGACCGGCCTCTCCATCTGATTGTGTCCCCTAACCGCCTGGCGATCTCGGTTGCTGCAGCCCCAGAAGTTAACATCTCAAATTGTAACAGGGAATGGCTGCCCATGCATGGTCTCTAACCCAGCTTCCCCGTGACACTCGTTCGTACACACCTTATCCTCCATCTAGCACGATTCCACTCCACACGTACATGTCGTGCACCTGGCAAGTGCCAAGCTTCTCCAAACTGAAGACACGGTCCTGACCTGACGGACGGGTGACGGCAGCTCGACGCGGAACCAGCCCCTCGCTACTACTGCCCATGGTTTCAGCACTGAAGCTTGTTGATCCGGCAGCGAGCAGCCTGCATTTTCTTCCGAGCGGCACGCTTCTCCGTGTGCAATTTGATGGAAAGCAGAGCACAGCAAGCATGGATCAGTAGCCCAGAACCAGAGCAGTGCATCTGCCCGAGCAGCGAGACGGCTGACTCGAGCTTTTGTCCGGCCGGCCGGGGAGCGCACCTGGCCCGGGCTCCGGACCCAAAACCCACGACGAAATATCCTGGGGATTGGCCGCGACGGCGACCCTACTTTCCCCCAAACCTCCGAACATCCACGGCCGCGACCCACTCTGCCCGGAACCGCGACAAGTCCTCGCCGACGGCGGGGGTTCCTCCTGCTGGGATGAAAAGTGTCAGAGACTCCAGCGCCACAAGCGTACGTGCTGGCCCGTCGATCGCGACTATCCGATCAACTGGGTCGCCACGACATCGACAACGATGTTTGTGAGCAGCACACATGCGTGCCATGAATGGTGTCGTTCGTCGATGGCAGAAAGGATCACAAGTACTACACACATTCGGGTTCCTGAATTCAACACTGATGTACAAGATGGCTGGCTTACCGGTTAGACTTGTCAGGGATAGCAAAATGCCAAAACAGACTGAAACTTACTTCCATGATGTGTTCATTCCGATTTTTTACCGCCCTATGTACAATTAAATTATGTTGCTGATTTTTCCTGCCGATCGACTTTGGATTTCATGTGATCAGAACACGCTCCTGTCTCAACTCTGCGATTTTCGGAAATAAAAGCCATATCCATATTCATTTAGATCAAGATCTTCTCGTCTCTTATATTGAAACGAATCTCAATGCTTAGATCATATGGTTTTAAGCATATTAAATTAAAAATAGCAATTTCTCAGTCGCGTGAGAAATTGCAAAACCTCAAAGAAATCGCGATGGAATGGACAACATGGTTAATACAGTAATAATAGGATGCTTGGTGACAATACGATTAAGTTGGTTAACCGGCTGTGTACCACATACAGTTTCAAGAGCTCCTCGGCGTGGCAACGTTATCGGAGGGTTCCATCTTGACCGGCGCAAGCTAGACTACGTTAAGTGTTCAAGAAGGGGGAAATAATACAAGGTATTTCCACTTAGTAGCGAATGGTAAACACCGAAAAAAGAAAATATTTTAATTAGAACAGCAAGAGGGAACTATTGTTGGGGAAGATAATTTGAAGGTGTATATTACTGAATTCTATAAGAAATTGATGGCACACCGGCACCAACCAATATTTCTCTAGTTGAAGAGAAATTTTAGGATATTACATAGATTTCATCATTGGAGAATGAGATCTTGATGGCTCCTTTTACTGAAAAGGAGGTTTTTGAGGCAATTTCTCAGATGGAACTGAATATGGCTTTCAAGCTGAGTTTTATCAAAAAGAATTGGGAAGTAATAAAAGATGATTTGATGGCTTTATTTTCTCAGTTTACTAATGGGGATTTGCCCCTTTACAAACTAAATTTTGGTGTTATTACTTTACTACCCAAGAAGGAGAATGCGGTTCAAATTCAACAATACGGACCTATATGTTTGCTAAATGTATGTTTTAAGATATTTACTAAAGTTGGTACGAATCGCATATCGGGGATTGCCCCAAGAGTCATTAAACCAACCCAATCTTCTTTTATGCCAGGTAGAAATATTTTGGAAGGGGTAGTTATACTTCATGAAACAATCCATGAGGTACATACTAAAAAAATGGATGGGGTATTATTTAAAATCGATTTTGAAAAAGCATACGATAAGGTAAAATGGCCGTTTTTACAACAAACTTTGAGGATGAAGGGCTTTGCTCCAGAATGGGGTAGATTAGTGCAACAGTTTGTATAAGGGGGTAGTGTTGGTGTAAAGGTGAATGATGATATTGGTCATTATTTCCAGACAAAGAAAGGTCTAAGGCAAGGGAACCCTTTATCCCCAATGCTTTTTAATATTGTAGTGGACATGCTTGCCATCTTAATTGAACGAGCCAAAGAGGATGGTCAAGTTGGGGGGTTAATTCTGCATTTAGTTGAGGGAGGACTCTCTATATTACAATACGTTGATGACACTATCCTATTCTTGGAACACGACCTTAATAAAGCAGTTAATATGAAATTAATTTTGTGCCTCTTTGAAGAGTTATCGGGGCTTAAGATTAATTTTCATAAAAGCGAGATTTTTTGTTTTGGAAATGCAAAGGAGGAGGAGGCTCAGTATAAGCAGATCTTTGGATGTGATGCTGGACAACTCCCCTTTAGATACTTGGGTATTCCAATCCACTACAAAAAAAAACTCAGGAACTCGGATTGGTATCCGGTAGAAACACGGTTTGAGAGTAAATTAGGATGCTGGAAAGGGAAGTTACTATCCTATGGTGATAGGTTAGTTCTTATTAATTTAGATTAACTAGCTTACCGATGTTTATGTTGTCTTTCCTGCAAATACTTGTTGGGTAAGGAAACGTTTGAACTTCTATAGATTCAGATTCTTTTGGCAGTCCGATGAAAACAAAAAAAATACCGCCTAACAAAATGGAATATTGTGTGTCGACCCAAAGATCAAGTGGGCTTAGGTATAGAGGTCCTCGAAATCAAAAACTGATGCTTATTGAGTAAATGGCTCTTTAAACTTCTTAACAAAGACGGGGTATGGCAAGAATTGCTACATAACAAATACCTAGGACATAAGACGTTATCATAGGTACAAGCTAAGCTTACTGATTCCCCTTTTTGGAAAGGATTGATGGAGGTCAAAAAGGATTTTTTTTCAAGGGGCTCTTTCAGAGTGGGTAATGGTATGACCATCCGCTTCTAGGAAGATACCTGGTTGGGAACTACTTCTTTGGCTCAGCAATATCTGTCCTTGTATAATATTGCACATCATAAAAATGTCCCTGTTGCACAGGTGCTTGCCCAACCACCGTTGAATATTACATTCCGAAGGGTGCTCAATGGTAGTAAATGGACTTCCTGGTTACAATTATGTCGGAAACTCATGATGGTTACTTTGAATGATGAGGATGATCGGTTTCTTTGGAATTTGACATCTAACGGGTTGTTTACTGTCAAGTCCATGTATGAAGATCTTATGTCTGACCATACCCCTTTTTTGCGAAAGTATCTCTAGAAGGTTAAAGTACCGCTTAAGATTAAGATTTTCATGTGGTTCATGAGTAATAAAGTTTTGTTAACTAAAGATAATCTAGCTAAACGTCATTGGAATGGGTGTACAAAATGTGTTTTCTTTCAACACATTTTTATTGAATGTCCTTTAGCTAAGCTATTATGGCGTACGGTTAATTTCACTTATAATCTTCCACCTCCCACCAATATTACCAATATGTTTGGTAATTGGTTAAATGGAGTAGAGAGGCTTTTATCCGGATTGGGGTTTCTGCTTTATGTTGGTCTATTTGGAGGATCAGAAATGGTATAATTTTTAATAAAAAGGCCTCTTTTCACTTCTTGCGGGTTATTCACATGGTCTCACATTGGGTCCAACTTTGGGCTCTACTTTCCCCGGAGGGACAGCGGGATGCCATGGCTTCTGGATGCACACAGCTCCTGATGGTCGCTCAGAATATCTTGTGCCAGGCTGGTTAGCGACATACTAGAAGACTATGTTGAGTTGTAGCCGTAGTATGTTTTGTTTTCGATGGTTGATTCTTGTATCAATCTTCGGTGATGCGTGAATTGTAAACAATACTTTTTGGAACCTTTTTCTAATAAATGGCCGTGTGCATCGTCGTGATGCAGAAGCCGGGGCACACCCCCATTTCGAAAAAAAAAAACTCTTCTAGCTTGGCTTACGCAGTGTGCAATTTCTTGAATCCCATGCAGGGTTTTGAAAAACAAATTAAGCGAAACAGGGTTTTTGACTGAACATAAGGTCTGAAAACTCCTCCTAGGCCGACAGGGCCTAGTTCTTTGTACATTTGTAGCAAAACCAAAAATATACATAAATATACGTGGTTGCATGCTACTGTTTTCTGTCAGAAAAACTAAGGCTGAACACAAATTACTCTCATGGCACGTCTTGCACAACAAGATCATCACATCATATAGCTTGGACATCATTTGTTGGTCTTATTAGCCAATTGGCCTTGCGAACGATTGTTTTGTGGTACAAATATTGTTTCTTCGTAAAATGCAAAGTTTTTTTTTTCAGCATCGAGCTACATGGGTCTTGACATAGCTGTTCAACACTGCGGAGGAAGGTGTTTGATAGAAATGTTCGATTTAGGTAAAATATTGAAGGTGGTTTATTGTTAGCTGAACTTTTTTTTTGGACTAGATCATTTTTGTCAACACTGCAGAGGAAGGTGGCGGAAATAGGACCAACGTGTTTTATTTACTTAAAATTTGAAGGTGCATTATTTTTAGCTGAACTTTTCAGAAAAGATCATTTTTTGTCAATTCTGACGCTCTGTCGTGAAGCATGCATGGCCACCTGTTTTGGATATTTACTCTCTGTAATCCTTTTCATGAGAGGACATGTCCGAGCTCCAAATCCTCACTTGGCTGAACATGGATGACTTTCAGCATACAAAAGTCTTTTGTTTGCATTGCAGGTGGCGACCAATCAAGCAGGGGCCATGACCTATCCAATCTCTTTCTATTCCAGATTACCCTCTGGCTCCTGCCACAGTACGTGAAATAGAACGGTCACTCTATCGGCTATGTAAGCCAGTGACTACTCAGTTTCCATTCCCTAAATACTTAATGTATGTACGACGTGTCCTCCTCCTCTCTCTGATACGTACGTGTGCTCCATGACACTGCTCGTCTGGCATTGTCAAACATAACATAGCTTGACCACTTGACCAGCCATCTAGAATCCTAGATGCTCCAAACCCAACATAACATATTAACACCGGTAGTGATATCTACCATATATACAGTCGATTTTAGCTAGGTTAAGACGGAGCAGATGAAATAACACCGTACGCAGGGAATCATATTATGTTTGACAAGGCTGCCATGCGGCTCATTTTTCTCCGTGTCAATCCGTAATGTGACGAAACATGATGAAACAACACCGTACGAATCGTAAAGCAGGAAAACAATGCATGAAAAAACTTACGAATCGTAAAGCAGGAAAACAATGCATGAAAAAACTTATTAACATCGGTAGTGATATCCAAAACATATGTATAGTTGGTTTTAGGTTAAGACGGAGAGCATGAAATAACACCATATGAATCATATTATGTTTGACACGGCTGCCATGCGACTCATTTTTCTCCGTGACAATCCGCAATGTGACGAAACATGATGAAATAACGTTGTACGAATCGTAAAGCATGAAATCAATGGACGAAACATGCCTATCGAGGGTGCACGCTAGGATCGCCACGTGCACATGCGACCGGCAACCGAAAGATATGAAACAAAGGTCGCGCATCGCCACCTACCGCACCGCATATCGACCTTCTCCGCCCTAACTAATATGGCTATATCTTATTTATTCGCGGAAAATATGGCTATATCTATCTGATATCCATCCATCCATACATCCAGAGGCCAGATGTGGTGGATGCATGCATGCCATATATATCTGTGGTCGTCTGGTCACCCTGTACGTGCTAGCTAATCAAATTAATCATGGTGTACATTGATTTGGCCTCTCTAATAAGCACCTGATCAATGGCGACAATCTCACATGCTGATATGGTGTATCTCGGGAAGGATCGCCTCTATCTATCTACGATCTATCCAGGCGTCCGTACTGGCTAGAATCCATCTCTTGCAGCCTGTGCCTTCCCCCTGGCCCTGGCCGGAGCAGCAATATATAAAGCGTACGTGCAGGTGCGGCACCTGGGCAGACCATCCATCAGGTGAGACTTGAGAGTGAGGGGTAGGGTAGCTACCAGGAGGCGAGACGGACATGCCGAAGCTTCAGAGGTACAGAGGCGTGAGGCAGAGGCACTGGGGCGCCTGGGTCTCCGAGATCCGCCACCCGCTCATGTACGTCGTCAACGACACTCTTACTCTCTGTGACATATATATAGTTTCTGTACTTGTGTCTCTGTCTGTGCAGTTATCTGTCGTACACAGAGATGACCAATGTTCTTATGTGTTTATGTTTCGATTGCTGTGTAGCAGGAAGGCGAGGGTCTGGCTGGGCACGTTCCAGACGGCGGAGGACGCAGCGCGGGCCTACGACGAGGCGGCGCGGCTCATAAGCGGGCCGGGGGCGCGCACCAACTTCCCCAACAACGGCACCGGCGGCGGCAGCATCTCACCGAGCCTGCGCGCCAAGCTGGAGAAATGCTTCATGTCGACGTCGCCGGCGCCGGCGGTGCAGGACGAGGCCGGGGCGGCAAGGAACGGATACGGCGCTGGCCGACGTAACAACGAGGACGTCCGCGGCGCCAGCAGCTTCGCCGCCGACGAGGACGAGGACTACATCGAGGAGATGATCAGGGAGATGACCCACTACGGCTCCGTGGAGATCGTCCCCTCCTCCGCCTGCTCCAGCTCCATGCTCTAGGTAGCTAGCCAGTAGCCAACCATTTAGCTTGTCTTTGTCGTCGTCGTCGTCGTCGTGGTCATCCATTGTCTCTCGAGTTGTTTTGTTATTGTTAGGCTAGGCGTCTCGTTCCGTTATAGTATCCTCCATGGACGATCAGCCGTCGGCAGTGGCATTGTTGCACCGACCGGCCCAGCCGGGGACCCCTTCTCCTGGGATCGCGCTGTGTGCTCACAACGGGGAAGGGGACCGGGGATCTTTCAGGATAAGGGGTCTCGATTTGGGTCATGATGTGAGAACTCTGCCGCGCTCTGTCGCGTAGCAGCGTGCTTGCTTGGCGTCTGGCCATACTATCTTTTTCTTTCATGAGAAATATCTTTGCTCTGCAAACTATATATACTGTACAAGATATTCAGGTACCAGCAGTGTGCTAGCTATAGATTGATGTGACGCATGGCTACTATGCATCCTCATGTTCGAATCCACTGAATCGTTCTCGCCCTTCCATCCTGAGATGCAGATATATAGATTCAGTAGCTCTCATAATACTACATCGCAGTACGTCACCAACGAAAAGACAGTAGGGATGTATCAGTCACTCCATGGATAAGCAACATCAGCAGAAGAGTTTGACCCATACGAGTCGACCGCCACAGAACAAAGCAGTGACACGAGAGCCATCCCCATATGAACATGGCATGCGTCATCAGATAGAAATGAACTGACGCAAGACCAATATAGAATGTTTTACAAGATACGAGCAAGAACACATACATAACAGTTGGTAGCAATGCTTGTGTGATAAATGCAAGCATAATACAATCAAGTAATAATCAAACAGTTGTTCTTCCGTCCTCACAAACTACCCATAATACAAATCACACTTGGATGAAACGAAAAGGAAAATCAGCTACTGATCCTAGTAATCACAACAACTAGACCGTGATAAGTGGTCAGCCAGTGTGAAGCCTAAAATAATACAATACAACATCGATACAAGCGTGGGTGCACGTTATCTGAGATACATCAATGGGGCACTAGCTCTAGTTAACCTAGGTATCATACCGCCCTTCGGGCCACTAATATTAGTACTGGGCAATATGGCACACACCAGGTGCTTCTGCTCTCATCTTACACTAGTTCCTCCGAGCAGCCCTTTTCCGTCCTCTCCGAAGAGGTTTTGGGGCAACCTTCACTGGCTCCTCCGAATGGTTTTCAGCGCCGTTTTCAACCGAATTACCATCCACAGGTTTCTCTGAATCCTTTATTGTGCCGTTTTTATCAACACAATTACCATCTGCAGCAGCATCAGTTGTGGAGTTGATAAGCTCGTTAATATCAGGAAGCACCGCACTGCTCGAGTTGGTGCAGCCAGGATTATCATTGCGCGAGGATTCTATCACTGAGTTACCATCTGACCGATCCAGAAGACTGCACACAAAGAGCCAGTTAATGGTGCACGTCAAAATAGAAACTACAACAAATAGTGACAGAATATGAAAAGATTAGTACATATCACATTACCCGTTAGCAGAAGTTCTATTGGTCGACCCACTTAAACTGGTCTGCACTTTTTTCTTTAGGTCACGTAAACTAATCTCGGTCTGGGGGGCTGCATCTTTCGGTCTTGATTCTAGAATAATTCCACAATCAGTAAGCCATCAGAAGCATGCATAGTAGCTATTTCAGACAATAATTGCGAAAACACGATCAAAACTATATGGTATATTCTGCTCTAGCTCTACACATCCAGCCATTTTGGACAAGACAATTCAACATGCATTCTACTCCCTCCGGCCAAAATTAAGTGACGCAGCAGCTCTTGTACTAGACATATTATATGGCTGCACAGTTAAATTGGGTGGAGGGACAAAAAGAAGCACTCAAAAAATTGGTATCATGATACTGGAAGTAATTTGATACTGACAATAAAACAAGTATCATGATTGTTGACCAATATTTGGCATACCAGCAGTCACATGTTTGCCTACATGATGACTAAAAGCGGCGCTGCAAAATTAGTAGTCTAGTACTCTGTATCATGATACTGAAAGTAATTTGACCACAGATGACTAAAAGACAACACCAGCAATATACTGACAATAAAACTAGTATCAGGATTATTGACCAGTGTTTAGAATACCAAGAGTCACATGCTTGCCTACATGATGACTAAAAGCTGTCATCAGCTAGAAGATGCTACCGCTCTAAGGCAAGTTCACACCCAAACATAATCAATCTGATTGATTGAACAATGGAAAAAAAATGCATTTGCACACAGCTTGCAAGATTTATGTCAGCAAGGGATATCTCTACAAACCTGAGGTTGAGTTCATAAGCGATTCTTCGTGAATTTCTGGTTCTGCGGGGACAGAATTAACATCTCCACTGCGTTCAGCAACGTCTTTCGCAGCACTGTGACAATTCAACATGGTTAAAACATAGAGCAGCATTTCTTGAATACCACAAATCTGTGTTAATAAGTGTGTCTAGCTAACCTTGTGAGAGGCATATGGTTCCCCTGTGGTACGTCATCTACACCAAGCATGCCATTCAAAGAAGACATTAGGCCACGGTATTCACAAAATTGGGGAATTGTGACACTTCAAACATGGTTAGCAAACTGAACAGAAAGTCACAAATGAAAAAGAATAGCAAAGAGAAAATAATCTACCAGGATGAACTTTGGATGCAGGGTGGCTTTCTTGGACAAGATTACTGTCCTTCCGCGCAGGGTCCACAGAGTCAACAGTACCCTTAAGATTAAAACAAGTATCTCATAAACATAATTTATTATTTATACTTTGCGAAAGGTACTGTAGAACAATGATTTTTCAGATTATGTTTATAACAACTAAACATCTACGCTTTACCGGTGTCTAAATAACTGTGATGAAAACTGTTCTAACTTTTCCAATTTTAGTATGAAATTCCAATTGCTATGTGACAACTGACAAGAAAATACAGCGAGATCGACACATGTTAAACTGATCCCAGATGTACAAAAACTGAAACACTATAATACAGGCAGAATCATAACTCACATCGTTCCCATCTTTAGTTGGTGCAACAGGTAAAGAGCACTCATTGGCTGGTTCTGCTGCAGCAGCTTTATCAGAACCTGATTACATGTCATAAATTAGTCGTTTGCAGCCAACAGGTGCAAACTCCTGAATATCGAAGTATGCAACCTGAGTGATTTGGTGCCATAAAAAGCTCATGTGTGTAAAGAAGTGTTCACCTTTACAACTCTGTACAGGTCTAATTTCCTCACGAGTACCCGGCGAGAACAAAGGCAAATCATTGTCAAACAAACTGGAAGTAGAACCACAGAGCCTGGATTTAGAAGATTCTAAAATAGTTTCAGAAGACTTCATGCGATCTCTTCGCAATTCTTCCAAGTTTTCCCTGAAGTTGGCGCTGGAAAAGAAGTCTTCCTCGGTGTTGAACTTCACAGAATAAAATACTTATAAGTGAAAACACAAGTATAGCTGAGACATTACTATACAAGCACAGGCAAAATAATTCAATAATAGGAAAAAAAACACATCAATGTGCAACTGACAAAATTCCATGCTAACATCAATTATTTTATCAAATACAGTCACTTTGTTCTATTTCAAAATTAATCTTTTATCAAATCCAGTTACTATTGATACCTACAGGCTACAGTACATAGCATACGGAGCAACTTGTTTACAGAGATTGGCAGCTATTTAGTGATATACGATCTAGAGCAGTTAAGACTAGAATATCAATCAGCACAAACAGTATAGCAGCAATTACAGAGTTCATACTCGTATAGAAAAAACTTCAAAAATCCATCAAGATCAAGGGAATGACGTTATTCGAAATTAAGAATCACTCAACAAATGATCAAAATTACTAGGCTGGTGACCTGGTATTACCATTTATCTAATATGTTAAATTACCTTTGCAGGCGAGGACAGCTTAGACTTCCTTTCATAAACATTAATATGTACTCCACCAGAGGGTGGTGTTTTAAACTTCCGACTGCCTAATAAAGGGGACTGCCATGGGGGCAATGACTGCATGTATGACTTTGCAACATCAACAGGAGAACCCTTGTCATCTTCGATGGGCTGCATGAGATGCCAAACCATTATGGTAAGCAACAATAGAAGCAACCAAGATAAACATTCAACCATGCCAATCACCTACACCTTAAAGGCTATAACAGTAGGAAAGGAAAATTACATTGGGACTCACAGACTTGAACATTTCAGTGTTCAATGTGCAAGGTCCGTGATTCTCAGCAATTGTGCCTAATCCCTGCCTTTTCTCTTCCAACCATTTCTTTGCTTCCATAACTGCTGCATTGCATAGCTCAGGTGATGCTTGCAAAGGAGAGCGAGGAGAAAAGTACCCAGGTCCAATACTAGAAAATGGGCCTGATTCAGGGAAATCTCTATTGTGATTCAAGGAACGCCAAGCTCCTGTAAAATCATGGCCAGCACCTGATTTTCTTCTTGGAATTTCATTTGGCGTTCCATTCTCATAGGTTTCAGGAAATGTTGAATCTGTAACTCGCGATTGTAACAGCTTTACCATCTTATCACATTCGTCCCTGAAACAATGAATAGTGATAATTAAGAGGGAAAGTAGCACGTCCAACGGAGATTAATCCAGAAATCAAGTTGTAAACTTTTTGTGTCTACCGCATATAAACAACCGAAATATCTCATTTACAAATAATATGCATAACAGTTAACTAAGTCAGCATTGTGCTTCGGACTAGATCATTTTCTTAGACTTGCACTTCTAAGAGAGCCTATCATATCCGGTAGTAACATTAGAAGACCTTGGTCCTTCCTTTGATTCAAATTAAGAAGTATATGTCGCTACAGTTCATTATTGAACATTACAAGATCAACGTCAGTTTTGATCAACAAAACATAAATTAGACTAGATTCTTTTACCACCAATTCTAATTCATAGTGGCTGTCCAGAAAATAATGGACTATACATGTCACAACGTGTACAACAGAACAATATAACCCATTACCTTGAAAATGATTCCTTCATAACCATTTGCTCAATGGCGAGCTTTGACTCACTGTAACGAGCTGCTGCTCCATTACTATTATGGATATCTTCATTTCCATCTGCACAGGTGCTTCACATTAACACATTTATAACATATCTAAGCATA
This sequence comes from Lolium multiflorum, assembly GCA_030979885.1. NCBI lineage: Eukaryota > Viridiplantae > Streptophyta > Magnoliopsida > Poales > Poaceae > Lolium > Lolium multiflorum. The sequence continues at coordinate 308,674,362 of CM061748.1, read as the reverse complement.
ACTCAACTGGTGCAAAGCTGATCATGATAGCAATTGTGAGGAGACATCAAACAATCAACAAGAGAAGAGATGATCCGAAGCAATTGAGGACAAAGTTTTACAAGTAAAACGAAATTATATGTAGTAGGACAGCATTCTTAGTATTCGATAACGGATCAAGCTTACAGGGGAAGCAACATATATTAACGCCCCCACCGCTACTGTTTACCTAGCTCAAAAGGTCGTCCAACTGACCAGTTAATCGGCCCATTAATCCCGGCTCAGAGGTTCACCCAGTAGTCAATTAACTGGCCGATTAACCTATTAATTCTATACTCGCCCCAACCGAGCAGTTACCGGTTAATAATTTTCCTCAACATTGACTGTTAAACAATTGAACAAATTGCGCACCATTTCTGAACACAAGATTGAGTATTTTTCTAACCACAAGAGAACTACCTACTTGAACTCGCATATTCATCCAAATAGATCCAAAGTTGTATATCCCACTCAAAAACCATTCAGGTCTAATTGGAACTCACCAATGAGCTACGTTCAGAAAGCCAAATCATGGAACTGAGGCTCCATGTAGTGATAATGTTCAGCGTCAATTGTTGAATACCACAAGTCAACTCAAGTATTTATATCCCACGACTAAAACTGGGAATCGGTTCCCCTTTTCCCATTGGTTAAACCTAAAAAAGAGCCCAATGGGCATATTGGTTAACCCAAAATTCATTTAGGTCCAAAGAATTTGATTCGTCTGTTCCAAGGGTTAACCCGCACCAGGGCACCAGGCACAACGCTCCCGATTCCCCACCGACCGCCCGCACCTCTGACAAGCCACCTGCTCGCCCCTCCCCTCCGCCGGCGACTTCCGCAACAGCGACATCACCGGCAGGCGGCGTCGCGAATGTGCCAGCCCCCTTCGTCTCTACAGCCTGCTTCACCGCAACAATGGAGTACACCGGCGGCTGCAGCCTTCTCCGATGTAACTACATGCGCTTCTCCGGCCGTCCTTCCCGACCCAACGACCAGCTCAGGTAAATGGCCTCTTTTTCTTCCTCTCTTTTACCTGAGGTGGAAATCGATCCATGCGCGCTACAATTCCTTTTGGGCAGCATGATGTCCTGTTCTGAAGATTGAAATAAATATGGCACGCATTATTCAGTTCTCTATCCTACACCTCACTGATAAGAACTAATGTGCATGTGGCCTTGCCAATTTCATGCATAGATGCCTACATCCCCATGTACTTTGCCCTGTAACCTTTGGTTGCGTTTTGCGATATACAACCGGGAGATAATCTGGACGTATCCATTTGTGTCCACATTAGTTTGTTTGCCCACACACACACACAGAGAGAGAGGGAGAAAGTCTGAACTCGAGAGGAGATGTGCTGCTGCTGACTGAATTTGCGAAAACACTTCACTTCACTTATGCCATTGCTAGTGTGCATATTCTGCCGTTGCTTCTAGTAAAAAAAGGAGTAAATTTCGCTTTGGTATTATTCCCTCTGTAGCTAGCAGGCTAACACACTTTCATTAACACTTTGCATCCCATTACATGATGTCAAAAAAAATGGTTTGACCCTAAAAATCAACGGTTGACCATTTAAACCCTAGTAACCTAATGGCTAACCTATTTTATCCTTTTACACAAAATGGTTAAGTAGGTTTGAACCCGAAAATTAAATGGTTAACCAAAAATCCCATGAACCCACGACCAACAGTTGGGCAACTCAATTTTCGAATTCGTGTCTGTTTATCCTATTAGTCAATTACCTGGCCAATTAACCTATTAATTCTATACTCGCCAGCCAAACTAGCAGTTACCGGTTAATAATTTTCCTCAACATTGACTGTTTAACAATTGAATAAATTGAGCACCATTTCTGAACACAAGATTGAGCATTTTCTAACCACAACAGAACTACCTACTTGAACTCGCATATTCATCCAAATAGATCCAAAGTTGTATATCCCACTCAAACACCATTCAGGTCTAATTGGAACTCGCGAATGAGCTACGTTCAGCAAGCCAAATCATGGAACTGAGGCTCCAGGTAGTGATAATGTTCAGCGTCAATTGTTAAATACCACAAGTCAACTCAAGTATTTATACCCCACAACTAAAACTGGGACTCGGTTCCCCTTTTCCCATTGGTTAACCTAAAAAGAGCCCAATGGGCATACTGGTTAACCCAAAATTTATTTAGGTCCAAAGATTTGATTCGTCTGTTCCAAGGGTTTACCCGCACCAGGGCACCAGGCACAACGCTCCCGATTCCCCACCGACCGTCCGCACCTCCGACAAGCCACCTGCTTGCCCCTCCCACGATCTGCCCTCCCCTCCACCGGTGGCTTCCACAACAGCGACATCACCGGCAGGCAGCGTCGCGACGGTGCCATCCTCCTTCGTCTCTACAGCCTGCTTCACCGCAACAATGGAGTACACCGGCGGCTGCAGCCTTCTCCGGTGAAACTACAGGCGCTTCTCCGGCGGTCCCTCCCGACGCCAACGACCAGCTCTGGTAAATGGCCACTTTTTCTTCCTCTCTTTTACCTGAGGAGGCAATCGATCCATGCGGGGCCACCTCAGCTACAATTCCTTTTGGGCAACTCAGATGTTCGAATTCGTGGCTGTTTATCCCCAGAATTCCACTTTTCGCGAGACAAAATCGTTACTTGGACACGCTCGAAACCTCGGCATTCACTATTTCGCCAAAACTTTGCGACCAGTTCCACAGGGTAGCAACAGGAATTTGAGAGAACCAAATCGAAACCCTAGAGCAAATCGAGACGGGGGAGGGGGAGGGGGTTGAGGCAACTAACCTTGGCTCGGCTCGGAGCTGTCCTCCTCCTCCTCCTCGTCCTCCTCTTCCGAGAGCTGCTCCTCGGAGGAGGAGGAGAAGAGGACGGTGGAGAGGACCCTCTTAGCCCCGGACACGAAGGTGGAGAGCCACCCGCCGGGGCTGGCCCCCTCCGGCTCGAGGCGGCGGCGCTTGGCCCGGCCGGGCCCGGATCCGGATCCGTCGCTGTCCTCGCCGTCGTCCTCCGGCGATCGCCGGCGGCGGGCGCCGAAGAGGGTCGCCATGGATGGGTGGGGGGAGCGGGTCGTGTGCCGTACCGGAAACGTGAGGACGCGATTTCTGGACGCGGGCGGGCGGAAACTGCTACGGCCACTGGCTTGCCGGAGCGCCGCCGGATGACACGCGGGCCCACCTCCTGCGCTTTGCGCGGCCCTGGCCCGCCGTGCAGCGACTGCGACGGCGACGGCGAGAGCGAATCGTTGTCGCCTAGGGCTTTTTTGACGGTGGAAGTGAAGTAAATGGGACAAACTTTATCGGCTGTCCCTGTGAAGTTGTCATTAACTGCAAACTAATGGCTACTCGTGAGTATTTAATAATGTACGATATACACGGCAGGTTTTACCTGTACCTCTCACATGAAGGAGTGGGACTGTGGGACCTAGTGCAATCGGCTTCGTTGGCCCCACTTGTAAGTGAGGGGATGCTGCGATATTCCTCGTGAGGAGGCGTATTGTGGAAACGGGAACCTCCGTCCAGATTCCGATGTTACATGTAGATCGATGTGTGCATAGGTTTTGAAGAGAAGTGGGTCCAGGGATTGGATAGGCTTTGGGTCCTGCGCGCGCATTGGCTTGCGGTTCTGCGCGCTGCAATTTTGGTGGACGAGTGGGAATGTCATGTGGGAGTTTTCAAAAACAGGTTACCTCGTCTGTTTTAAAATAAGTTGCTCATTTTTTTCTGATAAAGGTGTATCTACTACACATTACAAATTTATTTAAATACAATGGTATCATAATAAACTTGAGCAATTTTTTTGGGATGGAGGGCATACAATTTTCAAAATGTCGCGTCCTCTTGAAGCGTCCCTCAAATGCTTTTGGGTGTGCCGGAAGCAACGCAAAGGCGTCGTGGCGAGTGCGGGTCAGCCGTCTCATTGACACAGCGGCTAGTTCATATTCTCAATTTCCATCTCCAGTTCATTTCTTCCTCCGCGGATTTCAATTTGTCCCGTGTGGTCGCTACTCTTTTCACCCAAACCTCGCCACCGCCGCCACGCACTCGGCCTAAAGATCACATGGCGCCGAAAGATCCCAAGAGGGCGGTGAAGAAGGCGGCCGGTAAGAAGGGTGTGAAGGCGCCCTTCCACAAGCCGCGCAATGCGCCACCGCCGAAGATGAAGCCGGAATCGTGGTCACAAGAAGCTTGAGAGGCAGATGTGGTGCGATGCACGGTCAATACCGCGACACGGCAAGGTTGGTGCGTGGTTACCGGCATAAAGGCAACATCGGTCGCCAATGCGGTGCACGTAGCAACGATGACTGCATGCGTTGTCCAGGGAAGCCCATGGAGCGGCACGGTGAGCACCACCATGTACGTGCCGAAAAGCGACTGGTTCAGTTCATATTCTCAGTTTCCATCTCCATTTCATTTCTCCCAACCCAACTTTCACTTTGTCTCGCCCCATCGCTACTCTTTCTAACCTAAACCTCGTAGCTCGGCCTAAAGATCCCATGGCGCCGAAAGATCTTCATTTCATTACTCGACCTTTTGTGGCCTCTTTGACCTAAGAAGAATAATATTATCTTTGTCTATGTTACCTTTAAAGGGATATATTTACACCATCACCCGCGGCCTCTTTCAGCTGGAAATGATGTGTGTTATTCTAGATACCACGAAAATATACTTACTCCGTCATTTGTCGCCTCTTTCACATGGGAAAATACCACCTTCTTCTATGTTATAGATAGATATACTTACTCCACCACCCGCCGCCTCTTTCAGCTGAAAATGATGTTGTGTTCTTCTATGATACCACCAAAATATACTTACTTCGCCATTTGTCGCTGGGAAAATACTATTACCTTCTTCTATGTTATCTTTAGAAAGATATACTTACTCCATCACCCAATGATGTTGTGTTCTTCTACGATACCACCAAAATATATTTAATCTGCCATTCGTCGCATCTTTCACATGGGAAAATACTATTACCTTCTTCTATGTTATATTTAGAAAGATATACTTACTCCATCACCCGCTCCCTCTTTCAGCTGGAAATGATGTTGTGTTCTTCTACGATACCACCAAAATATATTTAATCCGCCATTCGTCGCATCTTTCACATGGGAAAATACTATTACCTTCTTCTATGTTATCTTTAGAAAGATATACTTAATCCATCACCCGCTCCCTCTTTCAGCTGGAAATGATGTTGTGTTCTTCTACGATACCACCAAAATATATTTAATCCGCCATTCGTCGCATCTTTCACATGGGAAAATACTATTACCTTCTTCTATGTTATCTTTAGAAAGATATACTTACTCCATCACCCGCTCCATCTTTCAGCTGGAAATGATGTTGTGTTCTTCTACGATACCACCAAAATATATTTAATCCGCCGTTCGTCGCATCTTTCACCTGGGAAAATACTATTATCTTCTTATATGTTACCTTTAGAAAGATATACTTACTCCATCGCCCGCCTCTTTCAGTTGTAAATGATGTTGTGTTCTTCCATGACACCACCAAAATATACTTACTCCGCCATTCGTCGCATTTTTCATCTGGAAAAAATACTATTACCTTCTTCTGTGTTACCTTTAGAAAGATATACTTACTTCATCACGCACTGCCTATTTCAGCCGAAGAAAATACTTTTTTTTCCTTCTCTAGCAACAACGGAAATACAAGTACTCCCCCATATGCCGCTTTTTTCCATTCTACCATATTTTTTTCATTATCTCACGATTAGCGCTTGACCACTAAAAATACAACTTATAATAGCAAACGTTATAAATAAGATATTTTAAACAAGTGATTTTGCAATTTTATCCTTCCTGTCTTTTTTCTTTGACCCTTCCACTACTGCTCCATATTCACTCCAGCGAGATCCACATTAATGAAGAATATCTTCTCTTGCTTTCTTTGCAATAAAATCGCTTTACTCACTGGTAGAAAAAAGGCCTTCCGGACAGCCCCATTAGTCGCGGATATGCAAGAACCGCGACCAATGGGACCTTTAGTCGTGGCCCTTGTGGCGAACCGCGACCAAAGGCCTGGGCCCAGGGTGCTCGGTGGCCACTGGTGGACGGGAGGGGCTTTAGTCGCGGTTGGCCAGGCCAACCGCGACTAAATGTCCTCAGGCCTGGCCCAAAGGCCTTTAGTCGCGGTTGGCCTGGCCAACCGCGACTAAAGCCCCTCCCCTATATATACCACTCAGCCCACAGCACTTAGTCATTTGGTGCCACTTCTCTTCACAAACTTCACAAGGGGGTGTAGGGTTTGCTTTTGGCTCCTCTTATGCACACAAGGTGTTTGATGAAATGTCCCAAGAGCATGAAACAAACATGATATGAAGTGTCGGAGCCACACTTGATCGAGCTTCCTCATTTATTTTTTCCTCCTCGATCGCGGTTAGCAACAACTTGAACCTTTCATATATATGTGTCATTGATAAAATATGCATATGTGTGTAGTTCATTGTTTAATTTGTATTTAGTTTAACAAATGCATGATGGTTAATTATATATTTTGTATTATAATAATGCAGATGAATCGGCAATGGATGTACGCTAGCCGACTCTCCGGCGAATTCACTACGGGTTTGAAAGATTTCCTCGTAGTGGCTAATGCGAACAAGCAGGGGGGTTTTGTTATCTGTCCATGTGTTGACTGTAAGAATCAGAAGGGTTACTCTTCCTCAAGGAAAGTTCACCTGCACCTGATTCGGCATGGTTTCATGCCAAGCTATAATTGTTGGACCAAGCATGGAGAAAGAGGGGTTATAATGGAAGAAGATGAAGAAGGGGATGACATCGATGAGAGCTATCTTGATCATTTCGGTGATACTTTCATGGATGATGCTGAAGGTGGGGAAGGTGAAGGGGAAGGTGATCAAGAAGAGGCACGTGATGAGCCCGTTGATGATCTTGGTCGGACCATTGCTAATGCACGGAGTCGCTGCGAAACTGAAAAGGAGAGGGAGAATTTGGATCGCATGTTAGAGGATCACAGAGCGACCCCGGATGCGATGATGGTCTGAAAAAGCTGGGCTGCACACTAGATTTGCTGAAATGGAAGGCACAGGCAGGTGTAGCTGACTCGGCATTTGAAAACTTGCTGAAAATGTTGAAGAATATGTTTCCAAAGAATAACGAGTTGCCCGCCAGTACGTACGAAGCAAAGAAGGTTGTCTGCCCTCTAGGTTTAGAGGTTCTGAAGATACATGCATGCATCAACGACTGCATCCTCTACGGTGAATACGAGAATTTGAATTAATGCCCGGTATGCACTGCATTGCGTTATAAGATCAGAGGCGATGACCCTGGTGACGATGTTGAGGGCCAGAAACCCAGGAAGAAGGTTCCCGCCAAGGTGATGTGGTATGCTCCTATAATACCACGGTTGAAACGTCTGTTCAGAACAAAGAGCATGCCAAGTTGTTGCGATGGCACAAAGAGGACCGTAAGTCGGACGGGGAGTTGAGACACCCCGCAGATGGAACGCAATGGAGAAAGATCGACAGAGAGTTTAAAGATTTTGCAGCTGACGCAAGGAACATAAGATTTGGTCTAAGTATAGATGGCATGAATCCTTTTGGCGAGCAGAGCTCCAGCCATAGCACCTGGCCCGTGACTCTATGCATCTACAACCTTCCTCCTTGGTTGTGCATGAAGCGGAAGTTCATTATGATGCCAGTGCTCATCCAAGGTCCGAAGCAACCCGGCAACGACATCGATGTGTACCTAAGGCCATTAGTTGATGAACTTTTACAGCTGTGGGGAAGACCTGGTGTCCGTGTGTGGGATGAGCACAAAGAAGAGGAATTTGACCTACGAGCGTTGCTTTTCGTAACCATCAACGATTGGCCTGCTCTTAGTAAGGGATACAATGCATGCACGCACTGCTTACATGAGACTGAAAGTGTACATTTGCCAAATTGTAAGAAGAACGTGTACCTTGGGCATCGTCGATTTCTTCCGAAAAATCATCCAGTAAAAAAGAAAGGCAAGCATTACAACGGCAAGGCAGATCACCGGCCGAAGCCTGCGGAACGCACTGGTGCTGAGGTATTTGATATGGTCAAGGATTTGAAAGTCATCTTTGGAAAGGGTCCTGGCGGACAATCAATTCCGAAGGGAGCTGACGGGCACGCACCCATGTGGAAGAAGAAATCTATATTCTGGGAGCTAGAATATTGGAAAGTCCTAGAAGTCCGCTCTGCAATCGACGTGATGCACGTTACGAAGAATATTTGCGTGAACCTCCTAAGCTTCTTGGGCGTGTATGGGAAGACAAATGATACAAAGGAAGCACGGCAGGACCAGCAACGTTTGAAAGACCCTGATAACCGGCATCCGGAATGGTTTCAAGGTCGTGCCAGCTACGCTCTGACCAAAGAAGAGAAGGTCATCTTTTTTGAATGCCTGAGCAGTATGAAGGTCCCGTCTGGATTCTCGTCCAATATAAAGGGAATAATAAACATGGCGGAGAAAAAGTTCCAAAACCTAAAGTCTCACGACTGCCACGTGATTATGACGCAATTGCTTCCGATTGCTTTGAGGGGGCTCCTGCCGGAAAATGTTCGAGTAGCCATTGTGAAGCTATGTGCATTCCTCAATGCAATCTCTCGGAAGGTAATCAATCCAGAAGTTCTACCACGGTTACAGAACGATGTGGTCCAATGTCTTGTCGTTTCGAGTTGGTGTTCCCGCCATCCTTCTTCAACATTATGACGCACCTCCTGGTTCACCTAGTCGAAGAGATTTCCATTCTCGGTCCTGTATTTCTACACAATATGTTCCCCTTCGAGAGGTTCATGGGAATATTAAAGAAATATGTTCGTAACCGTGCTAGGCCAGAAGGAAGCATCGCCAAGGGCTATGGAAATGAGGAGGTAATTGAGTTTTGTGTTGACTTTGTTCCTGACCTTAAGCCGATTGGTCTTCCTCGATCGCGGCACGAGGGGAGACTAAGTGGAAAAGGCACGATCGGAAGGAAATCAACGATATGTATGGACGGCCATTCTCTGACTGAAGCACACCACTGATACGCGTAGATGCACACGTCCGTTGGGAACCCCAAGTGGAAGGTATGATGCGTATAGAAGCAAGTTTCCCTCAGTATGAAACCAAGGTTTAATCGAACCAGTAGGAGCCAAGAAGCACGTTGAAGGTTGATGGTGGCGAAATGTGATGCGGCGCAACAACAGGGATTCCGGCGCCAACGTGGAATCTGCACAACAAAACCAAAGTACTTTGCCCCAACGAAACAGTGAGGTTGTCAATCTCACCGGCTTGCTGTAACAAAGGATTAAACGTATCGAGTGGAAGATGTTTGTTTGCAAGAAAATAGTAAAACACAATTGCAGATTGTATGCTATGTAAAGAATAGGACCGGGGTCCACAGTTCACTAGAGGTGTCTCTCCCATAAGATAAAAGCATGTTGGGTGAACAAATTACAGTCGGGCAATTGACAAATAGAGAAAGGCATAACAATGCGTATACATGATATGATAAATATAGTGAGATTTAATTGGGCATTACGACAAAGTACATAGACCGCCATCCAACTGCATCTATGCCTAAAAAGTCCACCTTCAAATCCCCATTCAGTATTAAGTTGCTAAGCAACAGACAATTGCATTAAGTATGGTGCGTAATGTAATCGACAACTACATCCTTAGACATAGAATCAATGTTTTATCCCTAGTGGCAACACACATCACAACCTTAGAACTTTCTATCACTATCCCAGGTGTCAATGAAGGCATGAACCCACTATCGAGCATAAATACTCCCTCTTGGAGTTAAGAGTAAAAACTTGGCCAGAGCCTCTACTAATAACGGAGAGCATGCAAGATCATAAACAACACATAAACAATAGATTGATAATCACCATAATCATAGTACTCTCTATCCATCGGATCCCGACAAACACAACATATAGAATTACATATAGATGATCTTGATCATGTTAGGCAGCTCACAAGATCCAACAATGAAGCACAACAAGGAGAAGACGACCATCTAGCTACTGCTATGGACCCATGGTCCAGGGGTGAACTACTCACTCATCACTCCGGAGGCGATCATGGCGATGAAGAGTCCTCCGGGAGATGAATCCCCTCTCCGGCAGGTGCCGGAGGCGATCTCTGAATCCTCCGAGATGGGATTCGCGGCGGCGCGTCTCGAAGGTTTTCCGTATCGTGGCTCTCACGGGGGTTTCGCGACGGAGGCTTTAAGTAGCGAAAGGGCAGGGGGCCACGAGGGCCCAGGGCGGGCGCGGCCAAGGGCCAGGCCGCGCCGCCCTATCCTGGCTGCCTCGTGGCCCCACTTCGTTATCTCTTCGGTCTTCTGGAAGCTTCGTGCAAAAACCGGGCGAAGATTTCGTCCCGAGAATATTTCCTTACTAGGATTTCTGAAAACAACAATGGCTCTTCGGCATCTTGTTAATAGGTTAGTTCCGTAAAATGCATAAATATGACATATAATGTGCATAAAACATGTAGGTATCATCAATAAAGTAGCATGGAACATAAGAAATTATCGATACGTTGGAGACGTATCAGCATCCCCAAGCTTAGTTCTGCTCGTCCCGAGCAGGTAAAACGATAACAAAGATAATTTCTGAAGTGACATGCCATCATAATCTTGATCATACTATTTGTAAACATATGTAATGAATGCAGCGATCAAAACAAAGGTAATGACATGAGTAAACAAGTGAATCATATAGCAAAGACTTTTCATGAATAGTACTTCAAGACAAGCATCAATAAGTCTTGCATAAGAGTTAACTCATAAAGCAATAAATCAAAGTAAAGGTGTTGAAGCAACACAAAGGAAGATTAAGTTTCAGCGGTTGCTTTCAACTTATAACATGTATATCTCATGGATATTGTCAACATAAAGTAATATAACAAGTGCAATATGCAAGTATGTAGGAATCAATGCACAGTTCACACAAGTGTTTGCTTCTTAAGGTGGAAGGAGATAGGTAAACTGACTCAACAATAAAAGTAAAAGAAAGGTCCTTCAAGAGGAAAGCATCGATTGCGTATTTGTGCTAGAGCTTTTATTTTGAAAACATGAAACAATTTTGTCAACGGTAGTAATAAAGCATATGAATTATGTAAATTATATCTTACAAGTTGCAAGCCTCATGCATAGTATACTAATAGTGCCCGCACCTCGTCCTACTTAGCTTGGACTACCGGATCTTTGCATGCCATGTTTCAACCAAGTGTCACAAAGGGGTACCTCCATGCCTGTACAAAGGTCTAAGGAGAAAGCTCGCATTTTGGATTTCTCACTTTTGATTATTCTCAACTTAGACATCCATACCGGGACAACATGGACAACAGATAATGGACTCCTCTTAAATGCATAAGCATGTAGCAATGATTATTATTCTCATATGAGATTGAGGATATATGTCCAAAACTGAAACTTCCACCATGATTCATGGCTTTAGTTAGCGGCCCAATGTTCTTCTCTAACAATTTTGCATGCTCCAACCACTAAAATGATAGATCCTTCAGACAAGACGGACATGCATAGCAACTCACATGATATTCAACAATAGTTGATGGCGTTCCCCAGAAGCATGGTTATCGCACAACAAGCAACTTAATAAAATATAAAGTGCATAAGTACATATTCAATACTACGATAGTTTTTAAGGCTATTTTGTCCCATGAGCTATATATTGCAAAGGTGAATGATGGAATTTTAAAGGTAGCACTCAAGCAATTTACTTTGGAATGGCGAGAAATACCATGTAGTAGGTAGGTATGGTGGACACAAATGGCATAGTAGTTGGCTCAAGGATTTTGGATGCATGAGAAGTATTCCTCTCGATACAAGGTTTAGGCTAGCAAGGTTATTTGAAGCAAACTCAAGGATGAACAGGTGCAGCAAAACTCACATAAAAGACATATTGTAAACATTATAAGACTCTACACCGTCTTCCTTGTTGTTCAAAACTCAATACTAGATATTATCTAGACCTTAGAGAGACCAAATATGCAAATCAGATTTTAGCAAGCTCTATGTATTTCTTCATTAATGGGTGCAAAGCATATGATGCAAGAGCTTAAACATGAGCACAACAATTGCCAAGTATCACATTATCCAAGACATTTTAGAATTACTACATGTAGCATTTTCCAATTCCAACCATATAACAATTTAACGAAGAAGAAACTTCGCCATGAACATTAAAAAGCCTAAGGACACATGTGTCCATATGCAACAGCGGAGCGTGTCTCTCTCCCACAAAGTGAATGCTAGGATCCATTTTATTCAAACAAAAACAAAAACGAAAACAAATCGACGCTCCAAGTAAAGAACACAAGATGTGATTGAATAAAAATATAGTTTCAGGGGAGGAACCTGATGATGTTGTCGATGAAGAAGGGGATGCATTGGGCATCCCCAAGCTTAGACGCTTGAGTCTTCTTAAAATATGCAGGGTGAACCACGGGGCATCCCCAAGCTTAGAGCTTTCACTCCTCTTGATCATAGTATATCATACTCCTCTCTTGACCATTGAAAACTTCCTTCACACCAAACTTCAAGCAAACTCATTAGAGGGTTAGTGCACAATTAATAATTCACACATTCAGAGGTGACACAAACATTCTTTACACTTCTGGACATTGCATAAAGCTACTGGACATTAGTGGATCAAAGAAATAAATCCAACATAGCAAAAGAGGCAATGCGAAATAAAAGGCAGAATCTGTCAAAACAGAACAGTCCGTAAAGACGAATTTAAAGTGGCACCAGACTTGCTCAAATGGAAAAACTCAAAACTAATGAAAGTTGCGTACATATCGAGGATCACGCTCGTAAATTGGCAGATTTGTTCGAATTTTCTACAGAGAACTGTGCCCAGATTCGTGACAGACAGCAATGCTGTTTCTGCGCAGCGATCCCAAATATAACATCAACTTTGACATAGAAACTTTACTTGGCACAAAAACATGATAAGGAGAGGTTGCTACAGTAGTAAACAACTTCCAAGACTCAACAAAACAAAAAATTGCTGTAGTAAAAACATGGGTTGTCTCCCATAAGCGCTTTTCTTTAACGCCTTTCAGCTAGGCGCAGAAAGTGCAAATCAAGTAACATCGAGAGACGAAGCATCAACATCATAGCTTGTTCTAATAATAGAATCAAAAGGCAACTTCATTCTCTTTCTAGGGAAGTGTTCCATACCTTTCTTGAGAGGAAATTGATATTTAATATTACCTTCCCTCATATCAATAACAGCACCAACGGTTCGAAGAAAAGGTCTTCCCAACACAATAGGACAAGATGCATTGCATTCGATATCCAAGACAACAAAATCAACGGGGACAAGGTTATTGTTAACCGTAATGCGCACATTATCAATCCTCCCCAAAGGTTTCTTTTTAACATTATCGGCAAGATTAACATCCAAATAACAATTCTTCAATGGTGGCAAGTCAAGCATATCATAAATCTTTTTAGGCATAACAGAAATACTTGCACCAAGATCACATAAAGCATTACATTCAAAGTCATTGAATTTCATTTTAATGATGGGCTCCCAACCATCTTCTAACTTTCTAGGAATAGAAGTTTCAAGTTTTAGTTTCTCTTCTCTAGCTTTTATGAGAGCATTTGTAATATGTTTTGTAAAGGCTAAATTTATAGCACTAGTATTAGGAATTTTAGCAAGTTTTTGTAAGAACTTTATAACTTCAGAGATGTGGCAATCATCAAAATCTAAATCATTATGAGCTACAGCAATGGGATCATTGTTCCCAAGGTTGGAAAAAATTTCAGCAGTTTTATCACAAGCAGTTTCAGCAGTTTTAGCAATTTCAGGCAGTTTTGTTCGCTTTGCACTAGGAGTAGAAACATTGCCAACACCAATTATTTTACCATTGATAGTAGGAGGTGCAGCAACATGTGAAGAATTAGCATTACTAGTGGTGGTAATAGTCCAAACTTTAGCTACATTATTCTCTTTAGCTAGTTTTTCATTTTCTTCTCTATCCCACCTAGCACGCGATGGCGTGTAACTCACACGTTCGTTGGGAACCCCAAGAGGAAGGTATGATGCGCACAGTAGCAAGTTTTCCCTCAGAAAGAAACCAAGGTTTAATCGAACCAGGAGGAGCCAAGAAGCACGTTGAAGGTTGATGGTCGCGAAATGTGATGCGGCGCAACACCGGGGATTCCGGCGCCAACGCGAACCTGCACAACACAACCCAAGTACTTTGTCCCAACGAAACAGTGAGGTTGTCAATCTCACCGGCTTGCTGTAACAAAGGATTAAACGTATCGAGTGGAAGATGTTTGCAAAGAAAACAGTAAAACAAGTAGATTTTATGCTATGTAAAGAATAGGACCGGGGTCCACAGTTCACTAGAGGTGTCTCTCCCATAAGATAAAAGCATGTTGGGTGAACAAATTACAGTCGGGCAATTGACAAATAGAGAAAGGCATAACAATGCATATACATGACATGGTAAATATAGTGAGATTTAATCCGGGCATTACGACAAAGTACATAGACCGCCATCCAACTGCATCTATGCCTAAAAGTCCACCTTCAGGTTATCATCCGAACCCCCTCCAGTATTAAGTTGCAAAGCAACAGACAATTGCATTAAGTATGGTGCGTAATGTAATCAACAACTACATCCTTAGACATAGCATCAATGTTTTATCCCTAGTGGCAACAGCACATCACAACCTTAGAACCTCCTCACGATCCCAGATTCAATGAAGGCAAGAACCCACTATCGAGCATAAATACCCCCTCTTGGAGTTAAGAGCAAAAACTTGGCCAGAGCCTCTACTAATAACGGAGAGCATGCAAGATCATAAACAACACATAAACAATAGATTGATAATCACCATAATCATAGTACTCTCTATCCATCGGATCCCGACAAACACAACATATAGTATTACAGATAGATGATCTTGATCATGTTAGGCAGCTCACAAGATCCAACAATGAAGCACAACAAGGAGGAGACGACCATCTAGCTACTGCTATGGACCCATGGTCCAGGGGTGAACTACTCACTCATCACTCCGGAGGCGACCATGGCGGTGTAGAGTCCTCCGGGAGATGAATCCCCTCTCCGGCAGGTGCCGGAGGCGATCTCCTGAATCCCCGAGATGGGATTCGCGGCGGCGGCGTCTCTGTAAGGTTTTCCGTATCGTGGCTCTCGGTACGGGGGTTTCGCGACGGAAGCTTTAAGTAGGCGGGGTCAACGCGGGGCCACACGAGGGCCCAGGGGTAGGTCGGCGCGGCCAAGGCCTGGGCCGCGCCGGCCTCCCCGGCCGCCTCGTGGCCCCTTCTTCGTTAGGTCTTCGGTCTTCTGAAGCTTCGTGCAAAAATAAGACCCTGAAAGTTTTCCAATTCCGAGAATATTTCTTTACTAGGATTTCTGAAACCAAAAACAGAAAAAGAACGCTCTTCGGCATCTTGTTAATAGGTTAGTTCCAAAATGCATAAATATGACATATAATGTGCATAAAACATGTAGGTATCATCAATAAAGTAGCATGGAACATAAGAAATTATCGATACGTTGGAGACGTATCAGCATCCCCTTAGTTCTGCTCGTCCCGAGCAGGTAAAACGATAACAAAGATAATTTCTGAAGTGACATGCCATCATAATCTTGATCATACTATTTGTAAACATATGTAATGAATGCAGATCAAAACAAAGGTAATGACATGAGTAAACAAGTGAATCATAAAGCAAAGACTTTTCATGAATAGTACTTCAAGACAAGCATCAATAAGTCTTGCATAATAGTTAACTCATAAAGCAATAAATCAAAGTAAAGGTGTTGAAGCAACACATAAGAAGATTAAGTTTCAGCGGTTGCTTTCAACTTATAACATGTATATCTCATGGATATTGTCAACATAAAGTAATATAATAAGTGCAATATGCAAGTATGTAGGAATCAATGCACAGTTCACACAAGTGTTTGCTTCTTAGGGTGGAAGGAGATAGGTAAACTGACTCAACTTAAAAGTAAAAGAATGGTCCTTCAAAGAGGAAAGCATCGATTGCTGTATTTGTGCTAGAGCTTTTATTTTGAAAACATGAAACAATTTTGTCAACGGTAGTAATAAAGCATATGAGTTATGAAAATTATATCTTACAAGTTGCAAGCCTCATGCATAGTATACTAATAGTGCCCGCACCTCGTCCTACTTAACTTGGACTACCGGGTCTTCGCATGCCATGTTTCAACCAAGTGTCACAAAGGGGTACCTCCATGCCGCCTGTACAAAGGTCTAAGGAGAATGCTCGCATTTCGGATTTCTCGCTTTTGATTATTCTCAACTTAGACATCCATACCGGGACAACATGGACAACAGATAATGGACTCCTCTTAGATGCATAAGCATGTAGCAATGATTATTATTCTCATATGAGATTGAGGATATATGTCCAAAACTGAAACTTCAACCATGGTTCATGGCTTTAGTTAGCGGCCCAATGTTCTTCTCTAACAATTTTGCATGCTCCAACCACTAAAATGATAGACCTTCAGACAAGACGGACATGCATAGCAACTCACATGATATTCAACAATAGTTGATGGCGTTCCCCAGAAGCATGGTTATCGCACAACAAGCAACTTAATAAAATATAAAGTGCATAAGTACATATTCAATACTACGATAGTTTTTAAGGCTATTTTGTCCCATGAGCTATATATTGCAAAGGTGAATGATGGAATTTTAAAGGTAGCACTCAAGCAATTTACTTTGGAATGGCGGAGAAATACCATGTAGTAGGTAGGTATGGTGGACACAAATGGCATAGTAGTTGGCTCAAGGATTTTGGATGCATGAGAAGTATTCCCTCTCGATACAAGGTTTAGGCTAGCAAGGTTATTTGAAGCAAACTCAAGGATGAACAAGTGCAGCAAAACTCACATAAAAGACATATTGTAAACATTATAAGACTCTACACTGTCTTCCTTGTTGTTCAAAACTCAATACTAGATATTATCTAGACCTTAGAGAGACCAAATATGCAAATCAAATTTTAGCAAGCTCTATGTATTTCTTCATTAATGGGTGCAAAGCATATGATGCAAGAGCTTAAACATGAGCACAACAATTGCCAAGTATCACATTATCCAAGACATTTTAGAATTACTACATGTAGCATTTTCCAATTCCAACCATATAACAAATTAACGAAGAAGAAACTTCGCCTTGAACATTATGAGTAAAGCCTAAGGACACATGTGTCCATATGCAACAGCGGAGCGTGTCTCTCTCCCACAAAGTGAATGCTAGGATCCATCTTATTCGAACAAAAACAAAAACAAAAACAAACCGACGCTC
This sequence comes from Lolium multiflorum, assembly GCA_030979885.1. NCBI lineage: Eukaryota > Viridiplantae > Streptophyta > Magnoliopsida > Poales > Poaceae > Lolium > Lolium multiflorum. The sequence continues at coordinate 308,656,976 of CM061748.1, read as the reverse complement.
CAAATAAAACAAGATGTGATTGAATAAAAATATAGTTTCAGGGGAGGAACCTGATGATGTTGTCGATGAAGAAGGATGCCTTGGGCATCCCCAAGCTTAGACGCTTGAGTCTTCTTAAAATATGCAGGGGTGAACCACGGGGCATCCCCAAGCTTAGAGCTTTCACTCCTCTTGATCATAGTATATCATTCTCCTCTCTTGACCCTTGAAAACTTCCTTCACACCAAACTTCAAGCAAACTCATTAGAGGGTTAGTGCATCATTAATAATTCACTCATTCAGAGGTGACACAATCATTATTTTCACTTCTGGACATTGCATAATGCTACTGGACATTAATGGATCAAAGAAATAAATCCAACATAGCAAAAGAGGCAATGCGAAATAAAAAGCAGAATCTGTCAAAAACAGAACAGTCCGTAAAGACGAATTTAGAAATGGCACCAGACTTGCTCAAATGGAAAAACTCAAAACTACTGAAAGTTGCGTACATATCTGAGGATCACGCTCGTAAATTGGCAGATTTTTTCGAATTTTCTACAGAGAATTGTGCCAGATTCGTGACAGACAGCAATGCTGTTTCTGCGCAGCGATCCCAAATATAACATCAACTTTGACATAGAAACTTTACTTGGCACAAAAACTTGATAAGGAGAGGTTGCTACAGTAGTAAACAACTTCCAAGACTCAACAAAACAAAAAATTGCTGTAGGTAAAAACATGGGTTGTCTCCCATAAGCGCTTTTCTTTAACGCCTTTCAGCTAGGCGCAGAAAGTGCAAATCAAGTAACATCGAGAGTAGAATCAACATCATAGCTTGTTCTAATAATAGAATCAAAAGGCAACTTCATTCTCTTTCTAGGGAAGTGTTCCATACCTTTCTTGAGAGGAAATTGATATTTAATATTACCTTCCCTCATATCAATAACAGCACCAACAGTTCGAAGAAAAGGTCTTCCCAACACAATTGGACAAGATGCATTGCATTCGATATCCAAGACAACAAAATCAACGGGGACAAGGTTATTGTTAACCGTAATATGCACATTATCAATCCTCCCCAAAGGTTTCTTTTTAGCATTATCGGCAAGATTAACATCCAAATAACAATTCTTCAATGGTGGCAAGTCAAGCATATCATAAATCTTTTTAGGCATAACAGAAATACTTGCACCAAGATCACATAAAGCATTACATTCAAAGTCATTGAATTTCATTTTAATGATGGGATCCCAACCATCCTCTAACTTTCTAGGAATAGAAGTTTCAAGTTTTAGTTTCTCTTCTCTAGCTTTTATGAGAGCATTTGTAATATGTTTTGTAAAGGCTAAATTTATAGCACTAGCATTAGGACTTTTAGCAAGTTTTTGCAAGAACTTTATAACTTCAGAGATGTGGCAATCATCAAAATCTAAATCATTATGAGCTACAGCAATGGGATCATTGTTCCCAAGGTTGGAAAAAATTTCAGCAGTTTTATCACAAGCAGTTTCAGCAGTTTTAGCAATTTCAGGCAGTTTTGTACGCTTTGCACTAGGAGTAGAAACATTGCCAACACCAATTATTTTACCATTGATAGTAGGAGGTGCAGCAACATGTGGAGAATTAGCATTACTAGTGGTGGTAATAGTCCAAACTTTAGCTACATTATTCTCTTTAGCTAGTTTTTCATTTTCTTCTCTATCCCACCTAGCACGCAGTTCAGCCATTAATCTTATATTCTCATTAATTCTAACTTGGATGGCATTTGCTGTAGTAGTAATCTTATTATCAATATCATTATTAGGCATAACTTTCAATTTTAAAAGATTAACATCAGAGGCAAGCCTATCAACTCTAGAAGCAATAGTATCAATTTTATCAAGCTTTTCCTCAACAGATTTGTTAAAAGCAGTTTGTGTACTAATAAATTCTTTAAGCATGGCTTCAAGACCAGAGGGTACACTCATATTATTATTGTAAGAATTCCCATAAGAATTACCATAACCATTACCATTAGCAGAAGGATATGGCCTATAGTTATTACCAGAGTTGTTCCTATAAGCATTGTTGTTGAAATTATTATTTTTAATGAAATTCACATCAACATTTTCTTCTTGAGCAACCAATGAAGCTAAAGGAACATTATTTGGATCAACATTAGATCTACCATTCACAAGCATAGACATAATCACATCAATCTTATCACTCAAGGAAGAGGTTTCTTCAACAGAATTTACCTTCTTACCTTGTGGAGCTCTTTCCGTGTGCCATTCAGAGTAATTTATCATCATATCATCAAGAAGTTTTGTAGCCGCCCCCAATGTGATGGACATAAAGGTACCTCCAGCAGCTGAATCCAATAAATTCCGCGAAGAAAAATTTAGTCCTGCATAGAAGGTTTGGATGATCATCCAAGTAGTCAGTCCATGGGTTGGGCAATTCTTTACCAAAGTTTTCATTCTCTCCCATGCGTGAGCAACATGTTCAGTATCTAATTACTTAAAATTCATTATGCTACTTCTCAAAGATATAATTTTAGCGGGAGGATAATATCTACCAATAAAAGCATCCTTGCATTTAGTCCATGAATCAATACTATTCTTAGGCAAAGATAGCAACCAATCTTTAGCTCTTCCTCTTAATGAGAAAGGAAACACTTTCAATTTAATAATATCACCATCTACATCCTTATACTTTTGCATTTCACAAAGTTCAACAAAATTATTGAGATGGGCAGCAGCATCATCAGAACTAACACCAGAAAATTGATCTCTCATGACAAGATTTAGTAAAGCAGGTTTAATTTCAAAGAATTCTGCTGTAGTAGCAGGTGGAGCAATAGGTGTGCATAGGAAATCATTATTATTTGCATTTATGAAGTCACACAACTTAGTATTTTCAGGAGTATTCATTTTAGCAACGGTAAATAAAACAAACTAGATAAAGTAAATGCAAGTAACTAATTTTTTTGTGTTTTTGATATAGAGAGCAAGACAGTAAATAAAGTAAAACTAGCAACTAATTTTTTTGTGTTTGATTTAGTGCAGCAAACAAAGTAGTAAATAAAATAAAGCAAGACAAAAACAAAGTAAAGAGATTGAGAAGTGGAGACTCCCCTTGCAGCGTGTCTTGATCTCCCCGGCAACGGCGCCAGAAATTTACTTGCTGGCGTGTAGTTGACGTGGGAGTTAGAAGTCTCTGGGGTGTAACTTTTCTTCAGGTCCCCGGCAACGGCGCCAGAAATTTAGCTTGATACGCGTAGATGCACACGTCCGTTGGGAACCCAAGTGGAAGGTATGATGCGTATAGAAGCAAGTTTCCCTCAGTATGAAACCAAGGTTTAATCGAACCAGTAGGAGCCAAGAAGCACGTTGAAGGTTGATGGTGGCGAAATGTGATGCGGCGCAACAACAGGATTCCGGCGCCAACGTGGAATCTGCACAACAAAACCAAAGTACTTTGCCCCAACGAAACAGTGAGGTTGTCAATCTCACCGGCTTTGTAACAAAGGATTAAACGTATCGAGTGGAAGATGTTTGTTTGCAAGAAAATAGTAAAACACAATTGCAGTAGATTGTATGCTATTTAAAGAATAGGACCGGGGTCCACAGTTCACTAGAGGTGTCTCTCCCATAAGATAAAAGCATGTTGGGTGAACAAATTACAGTCGGCAATTGACAAATAGAGAAAGGCATAACAATGCATATACATGATATGATAAATATAGTGAGATTTAATTGGGCATTACGACAAAGTACATAGACCGCCATCCAACTGCATCTATGCCTAAAAAGTCCACCTTCAGGTTATCATCCGAACCCCATTCAGTATTAAGTTGCTAAGCAACAGACAATTGCATTAAGTATGGTGCGTAATGTAATCGACAACTACATCCTTAGACATAGAATCAATGTTTTATCCCTAGTGGCAACAGCACATCACAACCTTAGAACTTTCCCAGGTGTCAATGAAGGCATGAACCCACTATCGAGCATAAATACTCCCTCTTGGAGTTAAGAGTAAAAACTTGGCCAGAGCTCTACTAATAACGGAGAGCATGCAAGATCATAAACAACACATAAACAATAGATTGATAATCACCATAATCATAGTACTCTCTATCCATCGGATCCCGACAAACACAACATATAGAATTACATATAGATGATCTTGATCATGTTAGGCAGCTCACAAGATCCAACAATGAAGCACAACAAGGAGAAGACGACCATCTAGCTACTGCTATGGACCCATGGTCCAGGGGTGAACTACTCACTCATCACTCGGAGGCGATCATGGCGATGAAGAGTCCCGGGAGATGAATCCCCTCTCCGGCAGGGTGCCGGAGGCGATCTCCTGAATCCCCGAGATGGGATTCGCGGCGGCGTCTGGAAGGTTTTCCGTATCGTGGCTCTCGTCTTGGGGTTTCGCGACGGAGGCTTTAAGTAAGCGAAAGGGCAACGCGGGGGCCACGAGGGGCCGGGGGCAGGCCGGCGCGGCCAGGGCCTGGGCCGCGCCATCCCTGGGCTGCCTCGTGGCCCCACTTCGTTATCTCTTCGGTCTTCTGGAAGCTTCGTGCAAAAATAAGACCCTGGGCGAAGATTTCGTCCAATTCCGAGAATATTTCCTTACTAGGATTTCTGAAACCAAAAACAGCAGAAAACAGAACTGGCTCTTCGGCATCTTGTTAATAGGTTAGTTCCAGAAAATGCATAAATATGACATATAATGTGCATGAAACATGTAGGTATCATCAATAAAGTAGCATGGAACATAAGAAATTATCGATACGTTGGAGACGTATCAACCACACAGTTCTGACCAATTCCAGCTTGGTGGCTCCGTACTTTGAGAAACACAAGAATATTTTACGCTCGGACAACCCGGGGAAGCCTGAATCCTGGATTAGGAAGGCCCACATGGAGACTTTCGGCAGTTGGTTGAGAAAACATTTAATGAGTGACAATGCTGTTGTAGATCAGCTGTACATGTTGGCCAAGACACCATCTTCGACTATAACGACTTTCCAAGGGTACGAGATAAATGGGAAAACATTTTACACGATCGCCCAAGATAAAAAGAGCACCAACCAAAACAGTGGTGTCCGCTTTGATGCAGCAACCGAGAATGGGCAAAAGGTCACATATTATGGTTACATAGAGGAGATATGGGAACTTGACTATGGACCCTCCTTCAAGGTCCCTTTGTTCCGGTGCAAATGGTTCAAGCTAACAGGAGGTGGGGTAAAGGTGGACCAGCAATACGGAATGACAATGGTGGATTTCAACAATCTTGGTTACCTTGACGAACCATTCGTCCTAGCGAAAGATGTCGCTCAGGTTTTCTATCTGAAGGACATGAGTAGCAAACCGAGGAAACGGAAAGATAAGAAAACGATCAGTACATCATGTGATGATCCAAAGCGCCACATTGTTCTTTCAGGGAAAAGAAACATCGTGGGAGTGGAGGACAAGACAGACATGTCAGAAGATTATAATATGTTTGCTGAAATTCCGCCCTTCAAAGTGAACACCGACCCAAGCATTAAGTTAAATGATGAGGATGCTCCATGGATACGGCACAATCGTAAGCAAGCAGGGACACAAGGGAAGAAATGATGTGTAATAATTTATTGTACCAAACTTTGTTGAATGGATCACGTGAATTATATTATCCGTGATGTGTTTTCGTGTCCATTTTCGAATGATTCGATTGATTCGAGATAGCACGATGATACATGAAATTTGGAGTGATTCAGTCATACTCCTGCCTAGGCGTATAATATGCATACTCGTAGTCTTCATAGCCGCCGCCGTTGTACTGGTAGTCGTCGCCTTCTAGGTTGCCGCCGTCGTCGTCGCTGCTGTCGTCGGGCGGCGCTCGTGGCTCGGGCGAGGGTAGCGCAGGCGGGGGATATCGCCGGCCGTGATGTAGTCCATGACGCTCTGCAGAGTCCGGCCGTACCACCATAGCCGACGGCCGGCCTCGTGGAAGTTCCCAGGAGGCAGACCGTCCTCCTCATACCGGCGAGCGCCCTCTCACGCCGATTGATGAAGAAGGCGTCCCAAGTATGCTGGTTATCGGGATGCCAGCGGGGATTCATCCGCTGCTCCGGCGTGAGGTCGAGGTAGTAGTGGTTCGTGATGGCCGCCCGGCGCGCAGTACCCTGAGGGACGGGAGGGACCGGCACGCCGCCGGCGCTTAGGCTCCAGCCGGCGGGGACGCGGTAGCCGGGCAAGGGTAGTTCGAGGCGCAAAGCTCCTCCACCTGCTGGTAGGTTAGAGTGGGTGCGGTGGAAGCCATGAGAGATTGATGAGAGATTATAGAGATGTGATAATGCTGGCCAAGCCGGGCTACATATATGTAGTGAGAAATGGCGGGAAAAATGGGAGCGGGAAGACGGGGCGGGAAGAAAGTGGCGGGAAGAAAGGGCGGGAAGAAAGTGGGGGAAGAAATTGGCGGGAAGAAAGAGGCGGGAAGAAATTGGCGGGAAGAAAGAGGCGGGAAGAAATTGGCGGGAAGAAAGTGGCGGGAAGAAAGGGAAGAAATGGCGGGAAGAAAGGGAAGAAAGTGGTGGGAAATGAAAGAAGCTGAAGATATATTATTTGTATTTTTAACATTTTGAATTGAATTAGTTTTGTTTTTAATTTTTTGTTATATTATTTGTATTTTATGATTTTGAAATGAATTAGTTTTATTTTTCTGAATTTATTGATATATTATTTGTATTTTTAACATTTTGAATTGAATTAGTTTTATTTTTCTGAATTTTGTGATATATTATTTGTATTTTATGATTTTGGAATGAATTAGTTTTATTTTTCTGAATTTATTGATATATTATTTGTATTTTTAACATTTTGAATTGAATTAGTTTTATTTTTCTGAATTTTGTGATATATTATTTGTATTTTATGATTTTGAAATGAATTACTTTTATTTTTCTGAATTTATTGATATATTATATGTTTTTAAACATTTTGAATTGAATTAGTTTTATTTTTCTGAGTTTTTCTGTATTTTTAAAATTTTGAAAAACAAAAAGTAATTTGAAAAATACCTTTAGTCATGAAGGCCAACCGCGACTAAAGGTCTGTGCGCGCGGGAAAGAAAAACCCGGCGAAAAAAGCCTTTAGTCGCGGTTGGCCTGGCCGCGACTAAAGGTACCCTGTCGCGGGTCGCCTCCCAGCGCGACTAAAGGTGGGTGCTATAAATATGCCGCGCGAACCGTCGCCTCCACATCGTCTTCTCCGCGCGATCTTCTCGCATCGTCTTCTCTCTGCCGCGCCGTCGGGCTGCCTCGCCTCGCCGTCCCGCGCACTCTCGCCGTCGCCCGACGTCGTCGCCGCCGCCCTCGTCGCGCCATCTCGACGTCGTCGTCCGCCGCCCTCTCGTCGCCGCAGACGTGTGTCCGCGCCGCCGCCTACCGTACACGTAGCGCCGGCGCCGCGCGCTTCGCGCGCCGGCCCCTGCTCGTCGTCACCGGCGCCGCCACCGCTCGCAGAGAGAGAGAGGAGAGGGAGCGGCTCTGCTCGTGTTGACGTCAGAAACCCACGGCGGGCGTGGTGGTCAACACCGTAGGCGGGAACAACTGGGGCTGCGGCGGCCGATCCCTCGGAGCGACGCCCGCAAAGCCTCTGGTCGCGCGCCGATGCAAATTGCAGGCGTGCCACGACCTATACCGGTCGGAAGGTGTGGATGATGCCTTGCTTAGTTTCCTGCAGGGCACACACGTACACGTTGAATACGAGCCTCGATCGGCTCTCGGGTTATCTGTGAATCGGCTCATGGAGCCGATCCACCCATGATTCGTCCAAGGTGGCCGAATATATGGTGGTCCTGCTTGATCAAGATAAAGCATATGAGATCCACGACGATTTGGGGTTTTCACCGCATAATCGGATCATCCTACTCACGATTGGGCCTCGCGCTCACGCACGGTGATCGTAAGCCAGCCCTAGACAAGGCCTAAAAACCAACGCTAGGTTGATCCTCGGAACATCCTGTCTAGGGGCAGCAGACTACACCCTACATGCTGGATCCTCCAACCCTTTGTAAGGCCTAACTATTGCAGATATTAAACTAATCCTTGATGAATCAAGGAGCAATCGTAACGGATCAGATCTACTAAATAACGATCAAGCGGGGTGCCGCCCCTGCACCCATGATGAGGTACAAGGACGGCTAGATGCGCAAGGGTTGCACTACGACAGCATATGATACTAAGAACAATGCTAACCCTAACACATCTATGATAACTACGTTGCTCGCCATCAAAAGGCTTCAGCACGAGCAACGCATGAACAACTAGGCAGGCTCGTGCTGCCTAGATCGCGAGATGCGATCTAGGCAGCATGGTGCTTACCGGAGAAACCCTTGAGACGAAGGGGTTGGCGATGCGCCGAGATTGGTTTGTGGTGAACGTTGGTTGTTGTTTATTTCATAAACCTAGATACATATTTATAGTCCGGGGACTTTCTAATGTGGGCGTGCACCAAACCACGAGATAAATTCTAACTTCTACGTAACCTACTACAAAGATACACGGGCTAACTAGCCCAAACTTGGTAAACAAAGCCGATTCACATGTCTCTCACGCATATATCGTCGAGTCCATCTTGATCGCGGCCCACCTCGACTTGGTCAAATTCTGGTGATAACACATGCCCCCTGGTTTTGATAATGATAATTGCAAAACCATATGCATTCTTCGAAGGGCCATGTCGTAGCAGAGCAGAACCGTCGCAGTACTGTTTATTACCACCTCCTCTGCATGACTTGATAATTCCGGCAGTCTGCGCGCAATCGGCTCTTTTCTTTCACGTAATCGGCTTCTAGCTAACTTGGCCGATAGTCAAAGTCAAACAAACCCCAAAAGAGCCGATAGCGTCGCACCGGTCCATACCATATAACAAGCAAGAACCTGGTTACCCCTCCAAACGGTCACCTGCAACCTCCGTCTGAGAAAGCAAACTCGGATCCCCAAAATCCGCCACCTACGCGATCTCGCGAGCTCAGATCTCAACCGCACCGCCCCAACTCTGCAGCGTATCAAATGGCGGAACCGTCCAACGCCGACGCCATGGTCTCCGGCTTGAAGGTAATACTCCACCGTTTCTCCGTCATTAGGGCCAATATCAGGATTGAATAGAAGAACACCTGACTTAATGTTCCTCTCTGTCATTAATTTTAGGTCTCCGACCTCCTATTGCCACATCCTTCTCTCCCAAATTCCATGTGTCTTGGCCCCCGCTCTTCCGAGAGTCCTGCTCATTTAATCTCCTGTGAAGCTAACAGGATCCCCTTCGTGAATCAGAACTTAGATCTGACCTCCTGGGCCGACTGCTGGAGCCTGGCCTAATCCCCCTGAAGGTTGGGTGCCATGGTACAACGAGTATCCAAAACCCATTACGCCACCTGGGAATCTATAGGGATAGTCGATGCCTTATCATTATCTGTCTCCTCTTGAGAAGAATGAAAATATTCTGAAAACCATCGGCTACTTCTGTGCGTGAACTGACTTCATTTTCGGCCATGGCCCGATGACACCAACCCTGCTGGACGTGGCCATGATCACAGGCCTGGACATTGCGTCTCCAAGCCCTTCTGCTTTCAAACTGCCGAAAGTCCCTTTCACCCTTTCTTCTAAAAAAGAGTGTACCAGCTGGGGCGCCTACCTCGATCGTTATATGAAAACCAAAGGCCCTGTGACAGAGCGAGAACACACAGCCTTCCTAAACTTTTGGTTGGAACACTTCATATTCTGCGGCCCATCACTTGCCCCTACCAAGAACTACCTTTCCCTAGCCTATGAACTGGCCAAAGGCACCCATCTCGGCATCGGCAAACTGTTCCTTGGAGAGGTATATCGATCTCTTCAAGCTGATGTCTGTCAAGCTGTTCTCTCGAAGACGATTAAAACTGGCGGCCACAGGTGGTTTATTCAGCTATGGGCGCAGTTATACTTTCGGGATCAGATCCCAGACTTCCCACCTTTGACCTCCTGCACCTTCCCAGATGTTAACGGGAAGGATATTCGATGCACCAGTTATGGTCAAGCCCTGTATGGTCTCCCAGGCAGCAGGCTGATCCCTAAGGAAGCAGCAGGGTGGTTCAAGATCTTCTTCCAAGGTTTGGACAACCCCCTGTTCTTTCCTTATACTGAAACGGAGGATTTTGAAAATCCAGTCTCCTTCCGATTGGGTAGCTTTGCCGATGACGATAGCACTCGGCATCTGTATCCATCATGATTCGTCCTTGCTTTCTCCCTGTTGGAATGAGCACCTCAAACCGGATCATCAAACCTGGTTATGAGTGTTATCAACCGGTAGTGGTAGCCCGTCAGCTCGGTCTCGGGCAAGTGCCTCCGCACTTATTCTTACACCACCTGACCGCAAGCAGAGCCGAACTTGCCTGACATCCTTACTAGTCATAGGTGCTACACCTTCTTTGATGCTTTGGCCCTTCCAATCCCTCACAACCTCCGTTTCTCCTCCACTACTGATGGCTTCGAGACTTGGTGGTCCATGTGGAAGACCCATGTTTTTAGGAGGGCGTTAGGACCGCTATTGAAACAACTCGACGCCGCGCATGACATCTCCGCTGACCAGGTACTATTCCTTAAAATATTTCCCGTAACCACTTAATGGTGATTTGCCTGTGAACTGACTTCACCTCTTGGCAGCAACAAGACGGCCCAGCTCCCATGCAAGCTGATGGTTCTCCCTTTGTATTCCTTCCTCCGGCCCCAGTGGTCCTCTTCTGTCAGAGTTCGCCACCTCTGAAGAAAGTTATAATGGAAGGCCAACCGATTTCACCGAAATCGGCTCCCAAGAGCAAAGCATCCTTAGGGCCGGTTGCCCAGAGCCTCGACCCGGGCGAGGACGGCGGTGAGGAAGGTGGCTGTCAGGAAAACCCTGACGCGAACTCCTGCCCAAGCGAGTTCGCAGGTAAGTTGTACCATATTTCGATCGATCGCACTTGCCTTCCCAACCTTTGTAAGATGGTCGTACCCTTCTTTCAGACTTCCACCGAAGAGAACTCCAGTGAGGGAGAACAGTCCAGTCCCAGGGACTCCTACCCACGCGGTACGGACAGATCCACCACACAGAGCCAGACGGACTCGCCAACCCCGGCTTCTAGAAAAAGGTCGACTCCCGAGCCTGCCGCTCTTCAGTCTTCAGTCCAAACGAGGTCGCGCATAAAGCGCCGATGTGTCCAAAGGGCTCGCACGGGCCCACAAACCTCTTCTCCTAGCCAGGAAGTTTCAAAGGTAACCCTCTTGACAGCTCGTGTTCCCTGTTGTCTTGTCACTAACTGGATCGCTTTACCATTCCCCTTGCAGATTAATGAGACTTCTAGCGGGGTCGTTGAAGAGGTGCCGATGCCATCTACTGCCCCTGGTCCCTCCAACTCGCCACGCGTGACGGACCAGTCGTCTGACCAGCATACTGCAAAGCCGATTGTTACCACCTCGGCTTCCCTTCCTTTCTTGGGAGAGGTACACTCTCTTTTCTCTCTCGAGCCTACTTTTTTCATCTGCCGCATGCCCATACCGTTCTTGTTCTTTTGCCAGGGGTGCGATCCTTCAAGCTTGCTGACATTCGACCCCGATTCCATCGAGCCAGCCGCCCCTAAAATAGGTGAAGAGCCAAACCTTGGTGCAGTCGACGGTCCGCTCCAGCGTCTCAAAGTCCTGCTCTCCTCCCCAGTTGATACTCTGGTTGAGGACCCTGAGACGATCAGGGGCATCCTCGTGGACATCCAGCCTCGTCTCCCAGTGGTGCTGGTAGCTAAACTCTGGCCGACAGTGACTTTGTCGGTTTTCAAGTCAAGGGTGCAGTCGGCTCGTCAAAGGATTACTCTCCGCCGCGCCCAACTCCCGCTGAGAGCCGATATTGCAGAAAAATGCCAACGGCTCAACGAGAAGAAGGCTGCTTTAGATGAAGACCGCCGCTTCCACTCATAGTGTCAGACTTGAGACCTTACGCAAGGAGCTGGAGGACCTCGAAAGGAGGGCCAGGGAGACCAAACAACTCATCCAAGACGAGGAATCCCTCATTGCTCGCTCCCAAGAGGAAGCACAAGGTCTCACTGCTGATCTGAAGACCGACCTAGCTGAAATCCGTGCCCTAAGCAGCCAGCTGGTGATGGGGAGAGACGAGGATGATGAGGTCGAGATCGCTGAGGTGGATCGAATCCGTGCCGATGCTCTTCACGCTCTTAATGCATTTCTTCAGTAGGGCATCTTTGCTTCTGTGTGTGAACTGATACTTGTAAACTCGCTTTCTGCTCTTGTCAAAGTCGACTGCCACGCATCGGCTCCGGTTGCATCCGAATTTTTTTTTATATTCGGCTACCAAAATTTCTCCGCACATGCCCAACGGCGTCGCGCGCGCTCCCTGATTAGGTGCCCCCCCGAGCCGATTCTGCCAGGTGCTGAAATCGGCTCTATGTTTAGCCAAGGTATTGTGGTGCGAACGTCGGCTTCATTAGGAACAACATGGATTCCCTCCAGCGCAATAGACGACGCATCCCATTGTTCATTAGATCGACGTTGAGCCCGGACCGGAAACACGATTTTAGCTGACTCCTAGAATCGGCTCCTACGTTCGTAGGCCCACGAGAGTCTGGTGATGCTATTTCACAGGCCGTTGGGGCCGATCCCACAGACCGGTATAACTGTGTTTGCCCATACATAATGCCGGAGCCTGTGGCATCGGCCTTCTTGGTATCATTGTTTAGTACGCCACCTTTTCGAGCTCGTCGGGTAGATCTTGCCTTTGTATTTGTCACGGCGGCATGTGAGCCCCGCGTGCCAAAGGAGAACTCTAGCTTCCCTCCGCAGTGGCTAAGATCCACCATGTTGACACCAGGCTGCGGGCGCGTGTCTCCGTTGCTTGATGCCGCGCAAACGGGTCTCCCTACAGGAGCCGACGAGTTTGGTTCCGAGGGCCGCCTTGACCTTGTTATGCTTCTTCCGGAGCTTGTCAGCCAGGTCCTCGTACTTGACCGGAATGCTTTCCGCCATCTCAGATGTAGATGGCGATGTGGTGGATGTTGAAGATTGTCCCACCGGGCGTGCGAGAATGTGTTGACGTCGAAACCCCACGGCGGGCGATGTGGTCAACACGTAGGGCCGGAACAACTAGGGCTGCGGCGGCGGTCCCTCGACGACGGCCCGCAAAGCCTCAGTCGCGCGCCGATGCAGAATTGCAGGCGTGCACGACCTATACAGTCGGGAAGGTGTGGATGATGCCTTGCTTAGTTTCTGCGGGGCACACACGTACACGTTAAATACGAGCCTCGATCGGCTCTCGGGTTATCTGTGAATCGGCTCATGGAGCCGATCCACCCATGATTCGTCCAAGGTGGCCGAATATATGGTGGTCCTGCTTGATCAAGATAAAGCATATGAGATCCACGACGATTTGGGGTTTCACCGCATAATCGGATCATCCTACTCACGATTGGGCCTCGCGCTCACGCACGGTGATCGTAAGCCAGCCCTAGACAAGGCCTAAAAACCAACGCTAGGTTGATCCTCGGAACATCTTGTCTAGGGGCTACACCCTACATGCCGCTGGATCCTCCAACCCTTTGTAAGGCCTAACTATTGCAGATATTAAACTAATCCTTGATGAATCAAGGAGCAATCGTAACGGATCAGATCTACTAAATAACGATCAAGCGGGGTGCCGCCCCTGCACCCATGATGAGGTACAAGGACGGCTAGATGCGCAAGGGTTGCACTACGACAACATATGATACTAAGAACAATGCTAACCCTAACACATCTATGATAACTACGTTGCTCGCCATCAAAAGGCTTCAGACGACAACGCATGAACAACTAGGCAGGCTCGTGCTGCCTAGATCGCGAGATGCGATCTGGCTCATTGCTTAGGAGAAACCCTTGAGACGAAGGGGTTGGCGATGCGCCGAGATTGGTTTGTGGTGAACGTTGGTTGTTGTTTATTTCATAAACCCTAGATACATATTTATAGTCCAGGGGACTTTCTAATTGGCGTGCACCAAACCGTGCACGAGATAAATTCTAACTTCTACGTAACCTACTACAAAGATACACGGGCTAACTAGCCCAAACTTGGTAAACAAAGCCGATTCACATGTCTCTCCACGCATATATCGTCGAGTCCATCTTGATCGCGCCCCACCTCTGACTTGGTCAAATTCTGGTGATAACAGCTCGCCGGCGCGCCGCTCTGCTCGCGTGAGGCCGGCGGCCGCCGCGTGTGGCCGCGTGCATGCGCATGAGAGAGAGAGAGGGGGGGCCACCTTTTTTTTCTTTGTTTTTTAGTTTTTGTTCTTGTTAATTTTGAAATTAAAAATAACTAAAATTTGAGTTTAAAGTTTGTGTAAAAGAAGAACTACAATATAACTTAAAAAAACAAAAAATTGAGACTTAAAATTTTGTCTCAAAAAGAACTACAAATTTGACTTAAAAAAGATTGTGTAAAAAAAAACTTAAATTTGACTTAAAAAAAACTAAAAAATGACTTAAAATTTTTGTCTCAAAAAAGAACTAAATTTGACTTATAAATTTAACAAATATGTAATATATATAGTATAATGTATATAATTTTGTATACTTAACAAAAATTTTACTTAACAAAATTTTGACTTAAGAAAATTTAACAAATATGTAATATATATAGTATAATGTATATAATTTTGTATACTTAACAAAAAATTTACTTAACAAAATTTTGACTTAAGAAAAAATTTACTTAACAAAATTTTAACTTAACAAAATTTAGACTTAACAAAATTTTAACTTAACAAAATATCGAGAGGGGGTGGCGAGGGTTATGTGTCCTCGGCACCGCCACCGCCCTCTCGGTCACCGCCAGTCACTGCGTCCCCCCTTTCGCCACCGCCCTCTCGGTCACCGCCACTCTTTATATGTAGAAGAGATGTGATAGATAATGCATATACACAATTAATTTGTTTTTACTACATGTTTTCAGGACTGACATATGGCGGACGATAGAGCTGACCCGATTCTGGACAACTATGATCTGGACGTTGAAGACCATATATTCGGCATCATAAAAGGCGATATTCCATATGTGCCGATCGGACAAGAAGAAGATGATATCTCTTCTTATCTGAACCTTGACGGTGAAGATGAAGGGCGCCGTCAGCAAGATGATGCCGAAGAAACGTCGATAAACGACGATCTTCAATTGGAAGTAGCAACCACCTCCGGCGCCGAGGTATATATATACATTGAGCCTCTGGTGATACAAACTAACTGATTTGAATAAATATGTGTGTACTAACGCGCGCGACTCTCTTTCTTATTTTAGCCCTCGGCCGGATCATCGAAACAATCAAGTACGTCGTCAAAGCGTGGCGCAACCAAGACGCTGAAACAAGGAGAAATATATACCATCGAGGTTATCGACAGTGCAACCGGCAAGCCGCAGAAGAACGCCACCAAGTTTATCAACCAATGCGGAGCCGTTGTTAGAGACAACGTCTCGATCACCGTCCAGGAGTGGAATGAGCCAAAGAAGGCACGTCTTGGTTTCACTTTTGTCGACAAGAGAACAAAAAAAGATTGCTTGCAAAAGCTTCTGCAACATGTCGTCCTACCTCCGGAATACCACAAATTGGATGAGGAGGGTAACAAGATTGCGGAAAACAAGAAGAGGAGGAAGCTACTCAAACAGTTCGCTCTTGGAAAGATGGCCAGTGCATTCCGGAAATTCAAGCAAAATCTAGCCCGTGACTATGTCAACCAGAACAAGACTCCGGATTTCAAAGGACAATATGAGAAACTGAAACATGATTGGCCAGAATTTGTGAAGCAAAAGAAATCGGAGCAGTTCCTTGAACTATCGAAAAAAATAAGGAAAATGCGGCTAAGAAGGAGTACAATCATATTATGGGGCCAGGAGGGTATCGCCTTTGGGAGCCTAGGTGGGAGAAGATGGAGAACGAGCTGAGGGCGCGAGGAATCCGTCCAGGTACGGAGGGATGGGACCCAAGGGCCAAAGCTGGTGGTACGGGCATGGGGGATCGCTGAACCCGGAGACAGGAGAGTGTGTTTACCGGGGCAAAATAATTAAACCCACCAAAAAGCTTATTGAGGCAATGAGGGATGCTCAAGAGGGAAGATCAAGTTCAACAGAGAGAACGACGCGCTGACAAAGCCCTCGGGAATCCTGAACACGGAGGACGTGTACGAGGCATGGGGCACATTCCGTGGAAAATAGGGTTCCCCCAGACGATGACCCGTACGGTTACAGAAGCCGTAAGAGAAAGATGGATCGGGATGCAGATGTTGTGGCGCGGTTGGCATCGGAAATGGATGTGATGAAGAAAACCGTGAGTGTACTAGTAGCCGAAAGAGATGCAGCTCGGGCGCAGCATGAAGATCATCCAATGGATCTCGGAAGCCAGGAGCAGAGAAGAAGCAGCGTGGCTTCCACGGAGGCCCCACCGGCTGGTGCACCGACGATCGAAATTACTGCACCGGAGCCTCTGGTGGTCGAAATTACTGCACTTTGGAGCCTCCTCGCTACCCCGTGGACGATATAAAGGAGATGAAAGCATGTCATCTGTATTATCCTATCGGGAACATGTCCATGAAGGTAGCCATCGGCAGTGCTTTACCACCTGGAGCACTCCACCACAACAACCCCATTCCAGATGGCTATGCTCGTGTCACGGTGGAGGACATAGTCCAAGGGTTTGAGGACCTGGACATTGACATTGCTACACCTGAAGGGGCGACAAGACTTGGAGATGTCAAGCGCCAGTTCATTCTATGGCAAAAGAAGTTTATCAAGTTTCCAGGCGAGGCGCCAAGGCAAACAAGTCCACCCCCTCCGGTGGTGGTGGCGGCGGCGGTGGTGGTGGTGGTGGTTCACCTACACCTCCTTCACGTCAGCCGCGCCGCCCCCAATTCACCTCCGGCGGGTAGCGACGCCGCCCCCGATCCTCGTCCGGCGGGTGATCGGACGCCGCCCCAATCCACCTCCGGCGAAGCGAGAGCAGTCTTGGGTTATTAACCCGGAGCCTTATGTACCTGCAACCACAAAGATACCAGAGCCATCACTAAAGCCTCTCACCCCGAGGCCTTGGGAACTTAGTGTGGAGCAAAATGCAGCGGTCGTGGCTGCTCAGCATGAGAAATGGCAGGCGGACTGCAAGAAGAAAAGAGAGCCCAAGCCCAAACAAGTATTTTCTGAGAGGAAAAGAGCTGGGCTAAGTCATTTTTGAACACACCATCCCAGGCCGCGAAGAATGACGACTATGAACGTGAACTTCGTAGTCAAGCACTCGCGGTCGGGGAAACAAGTTGCCCAGCTCGGGGAACAAAGTAAACAGTCGATCGCCCCGCTCATAGTGAAAGCCGCAGGTCCGGAGGACGATGCCCCTGATGTAATAGCAGCTGCGGCAGCGGGGATTGACTGTAGCGAGAGCCAAAGAACAAGCGGCAGACTTAGGTCTGACTCTTCGTGCAGCGTTAGGCCTTGATGACGTGGCAATGAAGGACGTAGTATTTACATATGTGAAGGATGGTCCTCTCGTCGAGCCTGCGCAGGAAGAGGATCTACCTCGACAAATGAAAGGTCTGCTAAATTGGTACAAGGGTTACATAAAACTTAAAAACGCCAGAGAATATATTTATGCGGAAGTTAGACCTGAGCATCACTTCAAACATTACTATATAACAATTCATCGGAGTGAATTGTTCCAGCTGTTCAATCTGCGCGAGCTCGACAAATCTATCATCAGCTGCTATGTTCTGTAAGTGATTTATTAATTTCTACCCCATCTCGTTCATTGCCTGCACTATAAATATATATATTGTCCTAACTATCTTGTTGTGTACGCTATTATGCAGAATGAAGAAGCGGGAAATGCGAATAAGGCGCGTCCATGATGTTGGGTTCATTGACCCACAAATCGTTAATTCATATGTGTTAGAACACCACCCCAAAGACGTGGAGGATGACCTGTGGCGGTTTCTTACAAAACAGGAACTCAAAAGTGATATTCTATTTCCTTACCATTTTGGGTGAGTGTTTCTGTCTTGAGCACATTCTCTTTTATTTACTCCATGCATGGTATGTGGCTAATCGATGAGTTATGCATGACTGTGCATGTATCGTGTCCGCAGGTTCCACTGGATTCTGCTAGTAATTCAAATTCAGAACTCCACAGTTCTCGTCCACGACTCTCTGAATATGGATCCGAAGCTTTGGGCCGACATGAGAAAAATGATGCAAAAGTAACTACTTTCATTCGTTTGCGCTCTATATCGATCGGCCTATTTCGTTCATCATTTCCTAATATCAAGTAACTAATTAATAACTCTCTTGTTCATTTAATTTTCCTTGCCTCGTAGGGTTTGGAGACGGTTCGTAGATCAAAAGGTCGGTGAATTCAAAAAAGAGCTACATTTTAAAAGGGCAAAGGCTGCGACCGGGGATATTCAGCCACCGGGGACCAATCTATGTGGATACTATGTTTGTGAGAGGATCCGGAGATACACCACTGAGCGGCAGCCGTCTGAGAACAACATCAGGAGGAATAACCTCCGGACGACGCTTACTCCAGAAGCTCGCTTCCGACCACTTCAAGAGGAACTAGCTGGATGGTTCGCCAGAGAAGTCATCGATCCTAGAGGAGAACACTATGTAGAGGACGTAGAACTTTATATGCACTAAATATGTATGGAAACTTGTTCAAAATTGTATATGGTCATCCGATATCGAATATATATTGTATATTCCTCTTGAATTCTTTTTGGTTCTAATTTCAAATTTGTTTGAAATTGTACATTCATATGCATGTATGTAGTACGGTAGAATATGTGAAACTCCTTCAAAATTAAAACCCAAAAGAAATAAAACAATACAAATTAAAAAGAAACCAGATTTAGGGGGAGGGGGCTAAACCCTAAACCCTGCGGAGGCCTTTAGTCGCGGTTGGCCAGAAGAACCGCGACTAAAGGTCCTCCGCCCTGGCGCTCGCCTGCCGCCCACGTGGACGGGCCTTTAGTCGCGGTTCGTAAGGAACCGCGACTAAAGGGGGGCCTTTAGTCGCGCCTAATTGGTCGCGGTTGCGCAACCGCGACTAATGGCAGTTGCCAACCGCGACCAAAGGCCATTTTTCTACAAGTGACTTTTTCGCTGGAAAAAAATAATCATAGAGCTACAGTATTACTTTCACGTTCCTTGATCAGTACTTCTAAGTACTTTAGATAACCCGTATATTATAGCACTTATAAAATACTATAACAAATAATTTAGCAGCCAAAAGCGCGATGTGCTGCTGCGGCAAACTTCCTAGTTCAAATTGAAGGTTGAATGAATATTCAATTTTTTAGAGGATATACACTTAGACAACACTTCTGATAACTGGTATGATCCATGGGCTCAAGTGACTCATATATGAAGATGCACAAGCTGGTTACTCGCAACCTGCAAGTACATGATTTTTCAAACTCATCTGGAAGAGTACATGACAACTAGAAGCAAAATATTTCTTTGACAATTATTGCATGACAGAGTTAACACGAGAGGCATGCTACAGTGGAAAAGCTTTCACCTTTCCAGCTACAGAAACTACGTACATATAAAAATGAACTCATTCAAGTTTACTCAGGAATGCTGGAATTTAATCATGTCAGAAAAGGGGAAAACAAAAGTTAATTTCTTTTTGTGATGAGGCTACCCTCATTAAACAGGGTCCGCACAAGTACATTTTGGATGGAAATTCTTACTTCAGGGTGTTGGAACTTGTTGATTGAGAAAAATGGGCCTGATAAGGAGGCGCCAAAGGAGCCCTGCAGCAGCCTCTCTACTGTTGCTGATGTTGACGCTCTTGGAGACGACGAATACTAGGTACAAATGGATCGGGGAGGCCGCCCCTGCCGCGAGCCATCATTTTTTGCTTCGGAAGGAAGGCCTCGAGTGTAGTATCGCCTTCAAACATTGGGCTCGTGGGAGATTCTTTCGGTGCCTTGAGTGTAACAGTCAGGAAGTTGTGAACCCTTTAGATGCATCCGATGTCGTCGCCCTGATCATCGGGAACGATTATGTCGTGCGCGCTTTCCCGCCGCTTGTTCTCCCGCTTTGGACACTCGTGCTCGTTCTCCGGACGCACGAGCTCCTTGCCAGCGGAGCCACTCTCCATCTGCTCGGCGTTATCGCCACTCGGCGTCCCAGAGTTGGGTTGAAGTCGTGTGCCGCTGCTGTAGCCTGCAACTTCACCGACGAGGCCCTCTCCATAGTGTTGCGAGAAGTTCAACTCCAATTTGGACTCGAACCTTCAGTGTCAGTTTGCCTTGTTGCGCATGGAGCTCGATCAGTTAGTTGCTAATCGTGCTGAGGAGGCGTCTCGCGCCCTTCCTGACGAGGTGGCAAGTCTCAAGTTCTTATTGAACGAGTTGGTGCTTGTTTGGAGCCCACGGAGGAATGCTCTTCTGGTGGGAAGGAGCTCGCCACCGTGCAGGCTTCGTCTCCGCCTGACTCCATTGAGCAGAAGTCATTGGTGGTGGAGGAAGAACATCTCTACATTTGTTTCTCTCCTCGTGGCAGTCCCTACCAGTCGCCGCAACCTACTGTGTCGGTTGCCTCTGAGAGTGAGGGCATATATGAGATCTTGGCTCCGGTGTCGGTTGTGGCTTTTCTGTCGAGTCAGACTCTTAGCTTTGAGATGAGTGGTATTGTTGACGTTGCATTCTCTCTCTCGCCTGGGTCTGACATGCATGTCGTTCCTTTTGGCGATGGGTTGCTAAGTCAGGTTTGTTGACAACGGTACATGGATCTATCATCACGAGAGAAGTTTGAATTTTTCTCATCACCTTCTGCCTACCCCGGATCCGCAGTTGATTGATCGGTGCCCCCATGTCTTGGCATGTCTTTGTCGGCGCGGTATTGGAGTGTCGTGTTTGGAGTGCTCGTTTCGTGTCGTTTTTTGTGGCCTCTTTTGTTGGCTAGAGTTGTTGCGGTCATGTTGTTCGTATTTTTATTGTGCTTGGTTGTGGGTGTGTTGTTTGTGTAGGTTTGGTCTTGTTGGTGTAGGTTTTCGTCCGATTTTTCTCCTAAAAAATGGACACTCTCTAAGGCAAATTTTTTGCCTCTGTTTCAAAAAAAAAAAAATGCAAGCATTTGGAATCAGAACTGGAAGCTAAAAGAAGATATTCCATGATTTGTTTTCTTTTTTGACCTGAGGATACCATAGTTATCCATAGAACAAAACAGAAAACAAATCGTCTACTCCAAAATTCAGAATAACACGTAATCTCGTTTTTTCGCTTTTCCTCTTGGCTTATGTGAAAACAAAATATCTAAAATTCAGAATACAGCTGAATGGTACCACCTAGCGATCCACAAAACAGAAGACCTGCTCTGAACTGCAACTTTTCAAGCAAACCAAAGGAAGGAAGTTTCAACAAATAACAACCATACGCACTATTCAACATGCTAATCCAACCCCCGAAAAAGCGTTCAATCAGCCACTCCGTTGATCATGCCGAGGATCTGTTGGCGGAATCGCCGGACGTAGTGGCAGTAGTGCTGCCGCCGCTGCTCGATCCAGAAGTCATCTGGAGGCTGGCCATGTACGTGAACGGGTTCACAGGCCGCGGCGCGATCTCCTCCTCGCCCTCGAGCATCCTCACCACGCTGCTCATCGCCGGCCTCAGCTCCGGCTGGTACTGCACGCACCACAGCGCCACCTTGCACATCCTCTCGGCCTTCTCCCTGTCCTCTGCCCGTATCCCGGACGCCGCCATGACGTCGTCGAACCGCCCCTGGTCGAACCTCTGCCACACCCACTTCGGGTACCACTCCTGGCTGATCATCGTGTCCGGCGCTGCCGCCGCCGCGTGCTGGGACTGGGCGGCCTCGAGGTAGTTGCGCCGTCTCCCGAGTATCTCGAACACGAGCATGCCGAAGCTGTACACGTCGCACTTGTGGGTCACGGGGAGCGGCAGCCACAGCTCCGGCGCCGCGTACCCGGGCGTGCCCCGCGCGCCGGTCATGGTCAGGTGACTGTTGTCGCGGTTGCAGAGCCTGGCGAGCCCGAAGTCGGCCACCTTCGGGGAGTAGTCCGCCGCGAGCAGCACGTTGCCCGGCTTGATGTCGTAGTGGATGATCCGGTGCTGGCACTCCTCGTGCAGGTACCTGATCCCCTTCGCCGTGCCGACAACGATGCCGTGCAGCGTGTCGAACGCGAGCACGTGGGCGCCACCGGCGGCGGCGTTGAAGAGAACGCGGTCGAGGGAGCCGTTCTCGAGGTACTCGTAGACGAGCGCCTTGGTGGTGGCGTCGAAGCAGAAGCCGTAGAGGCGGACGAGGTTGATGTGGTACGTGCGCGGTGCGCCCCGCGGTGCCGACCTCCGCCATGAACTGCTCCTCGGCTCGCCGGTCGAGCGTGCCGTTGAGCACCTTCACGGCCACGAGCACGCCGTTCGGGAACCTTCCGCGGTACACCACGCCGAAACCGCCGGACCCCACCCGCTCCGCGTAACCCCCCGTGAACTCGCGCAGGTTCTCCGGCCGGCGTGAACCGCGCGGGCTTCTCGCGCAGGATGCCGTCCAGGAACCGATTCACCGACTCCAGCTCGACGTTGTGCGTCGCCATCTGGTGACCTGCTGCGGGCTGCGTCTGCATAGCCTGCAGCCTCGCGCGCTCCGCGTGCCACTCTCGCTTCACCTCGACGCATCTGGTGATGTGCTTGAAGGCCATGAGCACGACGATGCCGCCCACGATGATCCCAGCTGCATGAACAGGCAGATTAAGAAGCTAGAAAAAGTGAAGAACCCAAAAGTTGACAACATTAAGATTGATGCATGCTTACCTAAGGCGAGAGAGTTCATCTCGCAGCCTAATTAAGAAGTTATTCGTGATCAGACAGATGGTTCCAGTGTTCGACGTTTACTTTACAGTTCGTTGTAGTAGTCTGCACCTTCATTTCGAAAGACTTTTCGTGTCATGATTGAAAAGGAAGCAGCTTGATCCATGATTCCTAATTGAATATGCTGTCTCTGAAGACACGTAGGAGTACCACACCTCGGATCATCAACAACGAATTTCCACGCGGTTTAATCTATGTATATATATCGTGACAGCCTTATCGCATCACACAAGTAAGCGCATACTGTCCAATCACAACAAGTACATATGTCATACAGATGACACCATGTTTGACCACAGAAAAACTAAAGTTATGGTCAAGCGTATGTACTGAAATGCCTTACTACAATGTTTGGTTAATGTCCAACTACAAGCCGGTCCTGATAAATTTAGTTGGAATCTACACAAAGATGGCAAGTTTTCGGTACGATCCATGTATAATGCATTAATTCATCTGATATTCCAATTGATAAGCCTAGCAACAATAAATTTTGGAAGTTGAAAATCCCGTTAAGGATCAAGGTATTTGGATCTTACCTCCGAAGGGGAGTAGTTCTCACCAAAGATAATCTAGCAAAGCGGAATTGACAAGCAAGTAAACTTTGTGCTTTCTGTAATCAAGATGAGACTATAAAGCGCTTGTTTTTCCGTTGCCATTTTGCCAAGTCTATATGGTCAGTCATCCAATTAGCTTTGACCTTGTATTCGCCATGTAGTGTGACCGATATCTTTGGAAATTGGCTTAATGGTGTTGATCCTAGGTTCAAAAAGCATATTGGGGGGAGCGATTGCCATTGTTTGGTCGCTATGGCTATGTAGAAATGATAAATTGTTTAGTGATATTAACTCTTCTCTCTTGCAGGTTATTTACCGGTGTACCCATACTCTCCGTTTATGGTCGTCGCTTCAGCGGGTGGAGCATCGAGATCTATTACGGAGGTTTGTTCACGGTTGGAGGCTACGGCGAGGAATATTTTTTCCCAACATAGGTGGCAGCATAACTTGCGCATCGGAGCTACTCCAACTTATGCGTTTTTGCAATTTCTCAATGTGATATGTAATCTCACTCTTTTTTTTCCTTTTCCTTTCGGCTTGACTGAACTACGACTGTGTGCATCTTAGCTATGCAGAGGCCGGGTGTAATAACTTAAATCTCTTAAGTAATAAAGCGCCCTTATCGAAAAAAAGATGTCAGGTAACTTATTTTTTCGGCGGTGCTATTTTAACGGTTTTGCTAGTTGTTGTATGTTGAAAGATAATTAAGTTAGAGCTAGGTGACGAGCAAAATGAAAGTTGGAGCTAGGTGGACCCTAAGAGGCAAGGACCGTCGGATTCACATCCCCCCACCCCCACACACACCCTGGGAATTGGTTTGTCCCGAAGCATCAGACCAATGATCACCCACAAGTGCCACAAAGGACTTTGGTGGTCTTATTGGCGCATACCACGGTGGGGTCTTCGACTGGGGTGAAGTCGTAACAAGGTAGCCATAGAGAACGCCAATAGTACTCATCCATAAACCGGTGACTGCAAAAAAGATGACATATGTGTGGACTATGAAAGGTGCATAGCCAAAAACTACATGGATTCTGCTCGGACGAGGAGGGGGAAATGGAAGCCGTCACAATCAAGAGGCACGTCGATGACATCAAGGAGGAGGATCCACTAGTGGATGAATTTGAAGAGGACAATGAGTAGTCGTCCATGCCATCGACGAGGACGAGCCTCGAGTGACCGAGGGACATGGTCTGCATGAAGCCATTCTTAGATGTTTTAGGAGTTTAACCTAGAATTTAGGGTTATACAATATGTCTATGTCATGCTCATTTTCCTTTCCAGTGCATGAATTATTATTTAGTACATAATATCATTTTCTCCGTGGGATCAAAACATGATGCAAATCATCTTATTTTTTTTTGTAAAGTGCTAGGAATCAGCCGACTGTAGCTATACCTGTTAGACTTTCACATGCATCGGTGGTTCCCATGCCATTGCTGCAAAAAAAACCGAACATAGCATTTTTTTCTATGTATGTAGCATTTTAAAAATATGATATTGTTCTGCAACATTTTTCTAATCCGTAAAAACTTGCAATGTGTAGCTGATGGCGTGTAACTCACACGTTCGTTGGGAACCCCAAGAGGAAGGTATGATGCGCACAGTAGCAAGTTTTCCCTCAGAAAGAAACCAAGGTTTAATCGAACCAGGAGGAGCCAAGAAGCACGTTGAAGGTTGATGGTCGCGAAATGTGATGCGGCGCAACACCGGATTCCGGCGCCAACGCGGAACCTGCACAACACAACCAAAGTACTTTGCCCCAACGAAACAGTGAGGTTGTCAATCTCACCGGCTTGCTTTAACAAAGGATTAAACGTATCGAGTGGAAGATGTTTGCAAAGAAAACAGTAAGACAAGTAGATTGTATGCTATGTAAAGAATAGGACCGGGGTCCACAGTTCACTAGAGGTGTCTCTCCCATAAGATAAAGCATGTTGGGTGAACAAATTACAGTCGGGCAATTGACAAATAGAGAAAGGCATAACAATGCATATACATGATATGATAAATATAGTGAGATTTAATCCGGGCATTACGACAAAGTACATAGACCGCCATCCAACTGCATCTATGCCTAAAAAGTCCACCTTCAAGTTATCATCCGAACCCCCTCCAGTATTAAGTTGCAAAGCAACAGACAATTGCATTAAGTATGGTGCGTAATGTAATCAACAACTACATCCTTAGACATAGCATCAATGTTTTATCCCTAGTGGCAACAGCACATCACAACCTTAGAACCTACTGTCACGATCCCAGATTCAATGAAGGCATGAACCCACTATCGAGCATAAATACCCCTCTTGGAGTTAAGAGCAAAAACTTGGCCAGAGCCTCTACTAATAACGGAGAGCATGCAAGATCATAAACACATAAACAATAGATTGATAATCACCATAATCATAGTACTCTCTATCCATCGGATCCCGACAAACACAACATATAGTATTACAGATAGATGATCTTGATCATGTTAGGCAGCTCACAAGATCCAACAAGGAAGCACAACAAGGAGAAGACGACCATCTAGCTACTGCTATGGACCCATGGTCCAGGGTGAACTGCTCACTCATCACTCCGGAGGCGACCATGGCGGTGTAGAGTCCTCCGGGATGAATCCCCTCTCCGGCAGGTGCCGGAGGCGATCTCCGTAATCCCCCGAGATGGGATTCGCGGCGGCGGCGTCTCTGGGGTTTCCGTATCGTGGCTCTCGGACGGGGGTTTCGTGACGGAAGCTTTAAGTAGGCGGAGGGTCAACGCGGGGGCCACACGAGGGCCCCGGGGGTAGGTCGGCGCGGCCAGGGCCTGGGCCGCGCGGCCTCCCTCCTGGCGCCTCGTGGCCCCACTTCGTTAGGTTCGGTCTCGGAAGCTTCGTGCAAAAATAGGACCCTGGGCGAAAGTTTCGTCCAATTCCGAGAATATTTCTTTACTAGGATTTCTGAAACCAAAAACAGCAGAAAATAGCAACTGGCTCTTCGGCATCTTGTTAATAGGTTAGTTCCAGAAAATGCATAAATATGACATATAATGTGCATAAAACATGTAGGTATCATCAATAAAGTAGCATGGAACATAAGAAATTATCGATACGTTGGAGACGTATCAGCATCCCCAAGCTTAGTTCTGCTCGTCCCGAGCAGGTAAAACGATAACAAAGATAATTTCTGAAGTGACATGCCATCATAATCTTGATCATACTATTTGTAAACATATGTAATGAATGCAGCGATCAAAACAAAGGTAATGACATGAGTAAACAAATGAATCATAAAGCAAAGACTTTTCATGAATAGTACTTCAAGACGAGCATCAATAAGTCTTGCATAAGAGTTAACTCATAAAGCAATAAATCAAAGTAAAGGTGTTGAAGCAACACATAAGAAGATTAAGTTTCAGCGGTTGCTTTCAACTTATAACATGTATATCTCATGGATATTGTCAACATAAAGTAATATAATAAATGCAATATGCAAGTATGTAGGAATCAATGCACAGTTCACACAAGTGTTTGCTTCTTAAGGTGGAAGGAGATAGGTAAACTGACTCAACAATAAAAGTAAAAGAAAGGTCCTTCAATGAGGAAAGCATCGATTGCTGTATTTGTGCTAGAGCTTTTATTTTGAAAACATGAAACAATTTTGTCAACGGTAGTAATAAAGCATATGAGTTATGAAAATTATATCTTACAAGTTGCAAGCCTCATGCATAGTATACTAATAGTGCCCGCACCTCGTCCTACTTAACTTGGACTACCGGATCTTCGCATGCCATGTTTCAACCAAGTGTCACAAAGGGGTACCTCCATGCCGCCTGTACAAAGGTCTAAGGAGAATGCTCGCATTTCAGATTTCTCGCTTTTGATTATTCTCAACTTAGACATCCATACCGGGACAACATGGACAACAGATAATGGACTCCTCTTAGATGCATAAGCATGTAGCAATGATTATTATTCTCATATGAGATTGAGGATATATGTCCAAACTGAAACTTCAACCATGGTTCATGGTTTTAGTTAGCGACCCAATGTTCTTCTCTAACAATTTTGCATGCTCCAACCACTAAAATGATAGACCTTCAGACAAGACGGACATGCATAGCAACTCACATGATATTCAACAATAGTTGATGGCGTTCCCCAGAAGCATGGTTATCGCACAACAAGCAACTTAATAAAATATAAAGTGCATAAGTACATATTCAATACTACGATAGTTTTTAAGGCTATTTTGTCCCATGAGCTATATATTGCAAAGGTGGATGATGGAATTTTAAAGGTAGCACTCAAGCAATTTACTTTGGAATGGCGGAGAAATACCATGTAGTAGGTAGGTATGGTGGACACAAATGGCATAGTAGTTGGCTCAAGAATTTTGGATGCATGAGAAGTATTCCCTCTCGATACAAGGTTTAGGCTAGCAAGGTTATTTGAAGCAAACTCAAGGATGAACATGTACAGCAAAACTCACATAAAAGACATATTGTAAACATTATAAGACTCTACACTGTCTTCCTTGTTGTTCAAAACTCAATACTAGATATTATCTAGACCTTAGAGAGACCAAATATGCAAATCAAATTTTAGCAAGCTCTATGTATTTCTTCATTAATGGGTGCAAAGCATATGATGCAAGAGCTTAAACATGAGCACAACAATTGCCAAGTATCACATTATCCAAGACATTTTAGAATTACTACATGTAGCATTTTCCAATTCCAACCATATAACAAATTAACGAAGAAGAAACTTCGCCTTGAACATTATGAGTAAAGCCTAAGGACACATGTGTCCATATGCAACAGCGGAGCGTGTCTCTCTCCCACAAAGTGAATGCTAGGATCCATCTTATTCAAACAAAAACAAAAACAAAAACAAACCAACGCTCCAAGTAAAGAACAAAAGATGTGATTGAATAAAAATATAGTTTCAGGGAGGAACCCGATGATTTTGTCGACGAAGAAGGGATGCCTTGGGCATCCCCAAGCTTAGATGCTTGAGTCTTCTTAAAATATGCAGGGGTGAACCACGGGGCATCCCCAAGCTTAGAGCTTTCACTCCTCTTGATCATAGTATATCATTCTCCTCTCTTGACCCTTGAAAACTTCCTTCACACCAAACTTCAAGCAAACTCATTAGAGGGTTAGTGCATCATTAATAATTCACACATTCAGAGGTGACACAATCATTATTTTCACTTCTGGACATTGCATAATGCTACTGGACATTAGTGGATCAAAGAAATAAATCCAACATAGCAAAAGAGGCAATGCGAAATAAAAGGCAGAATCTGTCAAAAACAGAACAGTCCGTAAAGACGAATTTAGAAATGGCACCAGACTTGCTCAAATGGAAAAACTCAAAACTAATGAAAGTTGCGTACATATCTGAGGATCACGCTCGTAAATTGGCAGATTTTTTCGAATTTTCTACAGAGAATTGTGCCCAGATTCGTGACAGACAGCAATGCTGTTTCTGCGCATCCCAAATATAACATCAATTTTGACATAGAAACTTTACTTGGCACAAAAACTTGATAAGGAGAGGTTGCTACAGTAGTAAACAACTTCCAAGACTCAACAAAACAAAAAATTGCTGTAGGTAAAAACATGGGTTGTCTCCCATAAGCGCTTTTCTTTAACGCCTTTCAGCTAGGCGCAGAAAGTGCAAATCAAGTAACATCGAGAGTAGAAGCATCAACATCATAGCTTGTTCTAATAATAGAATCAAAAGGCAACTTCATTCTCTTTCTAGGGAAGTGTTCCATACCTTTCTTGAGAGGAAATTGATATTTAATATTACCTTCCCTCATATCAATAACAGCACCAACAGTTCGAAGAAAAGGTCTTCCCAACACAATTGGACAAGATGCATTGCATTCGATATCCAAGACAACAAAATCAACGGGGACAAGGTTATTGTTAACCGTAATATGCACATTATCAATCCTCCCCAAAGGTTTCTTTTTAGCATTATCGGCAAGATTAACATCCAAATAACAATTCTTCAATGGTGGCAAGTCAAGCATATCATAAATCTTTTTAGGCATAACAGAAATACTTGCACCAAGATCACATAAAGCATTACATTCAAAGTCATTGAATTTCATTTTAATGATGGGCTCCCAACCATCCTCTAACTTTCTAGGAATAGAAGTTTCAAGTTTTAGTTTCTCTTCTCTAGCTTTTATGAGAGCATTTGTAATATGTTTGGTAAAGGCTAAATTTATAGCACTAGCATTAGGACTTTTAGCAAGTTTTTGTAAGAACTTTATAACTTCAGAGATGTGGCAATCATCAAAATCTAAATCATTATGAGCTACAGCAATGGGATCATTATTCCCAAGGTTGGAAAAAATTTCAGCAGTTTTATCACAAGCGTTTCAGCAGTTTTAGCAATTTCAGGCAGTTTTGTACGCTTTGCACTAGGAGTAGAAACATTGCCAACACCAATTATTTTACCATTGATAGTAGGAGGTGCAGCAACATGTGAAGAATTAGCATTACTAGTGGTGGTAATAGTCCAAACTTTAGCTACATTATTCTCTTTAGTTAGTTTTTCATTTTCTTCTCTATCCCACCTAGCACGAGTTCAGCCATTAATCTTATATTCTCATTAATTCTAACTTGGATGGCATTTGCTGTAGTAGTGATCTTATTATCAATATCATTATTAGGCATAACTTTCAATTTTAAAAGATTAACATAAGAGGCAAGCCTATCAACTCTAGAAGCAATGGTATCAATTTTATCAAGCTTTTCCTCAACAGATTTGTTAAAAGCAGTTTGTGTACTAATAAATTCTTTAAGCATAGCTTCAAGACCAGAGGGTACACTCCTATTATTATTGTAAGAATTCCCATAAGAATTACCATAACCATTACCATTAGCAGAAGGATATGGCCTATAGTTATTACCGAGTTGTTCCTATAAGCATTGTTGTTGAAATTATTATTTTTAATGAAATTCACATCAACATTTTCTTCTTGAGCAACCAATGAAGCTAAAGGAACATTATTTGGATCAACATTAGATCTACCATTCACAAGCATAGACATAATCACATCAATCTTATCACTCAAGGAAGAGGTTTCTTCAACACCTTCTTACCTTGTGGAGCTCTTTCCGTGTGCCATTCAGAGTAATTTATCATCATATCATCAAGAAGTTTTGTAGCCGCCCCCAATGTGATGGACATAAAGGTACCTCCAGCAGCTGAATCCAATAAATTCCGCGAAGAAAAATTTAGTCCTGCATAGAAGGTTTGGATGATCATCCAAGTAGTCAGTCCATGGGTTGGGCAATTCTTTACCAAAGTTTTCATTCTCTCCCATGCTTGAGCAACATGTTCAGTATCTAATTGTTTAAAATTCATTATGCTACTTCTCAAAGATATAATTTTAGCGGGAGGATAATATCTACCAATAAAAGCATCCTTGCATTTAGTCCATGAATCAATACTATTCTTAGGCAAAGATAGCAACCAATCTTTAGCTCTTCCTCTTAATGAGAAAGGAAACACTTTCAATTTAATAATATCACCATCTACATCTTTATACTTTTGCATTTCACAAAGTTCAACAAAATTATTGAGATGGGCAGCAGCATCAGAACTAGCACCAGAAAATTGTTCTCTCATAACCAAATTCAGTAAAGCAGGTTTAATTTCAAAGAATTCTGCTGTAGTAGCAGGTGGAGCAATAGGTGTGCATAGGAAATCATTATTATTTGCATTTGTGAAGTCACACAACTTAGTATTTTCAGGGGTATTCATTTTAGCAACATAAATAAAACAAACTAGATAAAGTAAATGCAAGTAACTAATTTTTTTGTGTTTTTGATATAGAGAGCAAGACAGTAAATAAAGTAAAACTAGCAACTAATTTTTTTGTATTTTGATTTAGTGCAGCAAACAAAGTAGTAAATAAAATAAAGCAAGACAAAAACAAAGTAAAGAGATTGAGAAGTGGAGACTCCCCTTGCAGCGTGTCTTGATCCCCGGCAACGGCGCCAGAAAAAGAGCTTGATGGCGTGTAACTCACACGTTCGTTGGGAACCCCAAGAGGAAGGTATGATGCGCACGGTAGCAAGTTTTCCCTCAGAAAGAAACCAAGGTTTAATCGAACCAGGAGGAGCCAAGAAGCACGTTGAAGGTTGATGGTCGCGAAATGTGATGCGGCGCAACACTGGGATTCCGGCGCCAACGCGGAACCTGCACAACACAACCAAAGTACCCCCAACGAAACAGTGAGGTTGTCAATCTCACCGGCTTGCTGTAACAAAGGATTAAACGTATCGAGTGGAAGATGTTTGCAAAAAAAAAAACAAGTAGATTGTATGCTATGTAAAGAATAGGACCGGGGTCCACAGTTCACTAGAGGTGTCTCTCCCATAAGATAAAGCATGTTGGGTGAACAAATTACAGTCGGGCAATTGACAAATGGAGAAAGGCATAACAATGCATATACATGATATGATAAATATAGTGAGATTTAATCCGGGCATTACGACAAAGTACATAGACCGCCATCCAACTGCATCTATGCCTAAAAAGTCCACCTTCAGGTTATCATCCGAACCCCTCCAGTATTAAGTTGCAAAGCAGCAGACAATTGCATTAAGTATGGTGCGTAATGTAATCAACAACTACATCCTTAGACATAGCATCAATGTTTTATCCCTAGTGGCAACAGCACATCACAACCTTAGAACCTACTGTCACGATCCCAGATTCAATGAAGGCATGAACCCACTATCGAGCATAAATACCCCCTCTTGGAGTTAAGAGAAAAAACTTGGCCAGAGCCTCTACTAATAACGGAGAGCATGCAAGATCATAAACAACACATAAACAATAGATTGATAATCACCATAATCATAGTACTCTCTATCCATCGGATCCCGACAAACACAACATATAGTATTACGGATAGATGATCTTGATCATGTTAGGCAGCTCACAAGATCCAACAAGGAAGCACAACAAGGAGAAGACGACCATCTAGCTACTGCTATGGACCCATGGTCCAGGTGAACTACTCACTCATCACTCCGGAGGCGACCATGGCGGTGTAGAGTCCTCCGGGAGATGAATCCCCTCTCCGAGCAGGGTGCCGGAGGCGATCTCCGAATCCCCGAGATGGGATTCGCGGCGGCGGCGTCTCGTAAGGTTTTCCGTATCGTGGCTCGGTACTGGGGGTTTCGCGACGGAAGCTTTAAGTAGGCGGAGGGTCAACGCGGGGGCCACACGAGGGGCCCAGGGGTAGGTCGGCGCGGCCGGGGCCTGGGCCGCGCCGGCCTCCCGGCCGCCTCGTGGCCCCACTTCGTTAGGTCTTCGGTCTTCTGGAAGCTTCGTGCAAAAATAGGACCCTGGGCGAAAGTTTCGTCCAATTCGAGAATACTTTACTAGGATTTCTGAAACCAAAAACAGCAGAAAACAGCAACTGGCTCTTCGGCATCTTGTTAATAGGTTAGTTCCAGAAAATGCATAAATATGACATATAATGTGCATAAAACATGTAGGTATCATCAATAAGTAGCATGGAACATAAGAAATTATCGATACGTTGGAGACGTATCAGTAGCAAAAAGAAAAAACTTTTGCAAAAATTCATGCATGCCCATGTAGGAAAAAAGAAGTACGGAATGTATCAAATCCCCATTTACTCGTAGCAAAATGTAAAAAAATGGTGTTGCATTCTGCAAGAAAAAATCATTCAATCTAGCATTTGTGCTTAACTCATCTAAGAACACATATGTAATATTGGAGCAATTTATCTATAGCATACACACAAAAATCATTGTAGCATTATGTATGTATAATATATTGAAGCAACAAATAAAATGGTTCACACATGTAGTATTTCATTTTGTAGTAACTTATGTAGTATATTCGCCCCAAAAATGTAGTGAGGTGGTGAGGTGGTGGGGGCTTGGTCCGACGGGGCAAGGCATCGTGGAGGTGGGGGGCGGTTCCTACGGGGTTGGGATAGGATGGGGTGGCATGGGGAGACCAGTTGTGCAGGCTAGGAGCAACACACGCACCGGCTGAACGATAGCCGGTTGTATATAAGAGTTTTCTTCATTTTCTCCACCTTCCGTAAAGCTTCTAT
Source organism: Lolium multiflorum (assembly GCA_030979885.1). Taxonomy (NCBI): domain Eukaryota; kingdom Viridiplantae; phylum Streptophyta; class Magnoliopsida; order Poales; family Poaceae; genus Lolium; species Lolium multiflorum. The sequence continues at coordinate 308,623,422 of CM061748.1, read as the reverse complement.
GTCTCAGAGTTGTGGTTTTTTTTTCAAAATATGAAGTTTAGCCCCAGCCTTTGCATCAATCGATGCTTTATTGCATAGTCTTAAAGTTCAAGGTTTATATCTCACGAGTAACACAAGGTATGCATAAATATTAACCATCGGAATAAAATATAGTGTCTTGCATATGTCTAGAAAGCCGCCAGCCACCCTGATTAATTATAGATAGCACGTGCAACCATCTCCTGATGAGTGCACCCGGAATCCATATGCAATCGTTGCGCTTCTGGCAGCCGGAAAGATCACTCGTGAATTCAATGAGTAACCATACAAATAACCTGTAGAAAATGAGTAGCCATGTTTTTTGAAATAATATAATTTCTATAATTCCATAGAGGCCACACTAAAACACAAATTCCAACTCGAATCCGTGCTTTGGGTTCTTTATCTGTCCATTTCAACCGATTTCCGAACATATCTGTATAATTTGTGGGGTGGGGGGGGGGGGGGCAATATGAAAAGTAAAAAAGAACTACTCTCCGAACAAGACGAGCAATGGGACGCTAAAAAAATGATTGGTAGAATCCTGAGAATCACAAAACGTGCATTTGTTAAAACCATTGCAAATACGCCTTGATAAATTATCTTTTGTATGAACAACTTTTTTACGGAGGAACCACATGAGAATTTTAATCTTCAGTGCCATCTTCAGCTTCCGCATATTTGTTTTTAAAATAGACCGTATGTCCACTCTTGAAATCAATACACATGGATTTGACAAAGAAAATACCTAACATTGTAAGCTTCCAGAGAAGTTAATTTATCCTCCTCGTTGTTCATGTTTAATAGCATAATTAAGTCGCTGTACTTCATGTAACCAAGCTTCAGAAAGAATCCTTCTGAATTTTATATTTAAATTAGAGGATAGTGAGCTAACACATCAGCAACCAAGACCTTTTCGGCGCACAACAGAGTATAGCCCAGGTATTGATCAGTGTGCGGGGTTTCTCCCAACCAAATATTTTCCCCAAAACATATTTATTGTCCATTACCTACAATCAGGATTTGTTTGGCCTTAGAGTGTTGTGAGATTAGTGGAGATAATACTCTAAAATATTGGATGAAACCGTCATCACCCATTCCCCAAAAAACATCATCCCCAATTCACTAGGTAGGGGTAGAGTATTGGGAATTGAAAAAAATACATTAAAATTTGGAAAAAAGTAGGGATAAACGGAGATTAAACTCGCTCATACTCTAGCTCCAAACATGCATTTACAACAAGTGGGGTTTTGAATTTTATTGAGGATTATCCCCACCAATTCCCACTAAAACTCTAGTGCCAAATAAGGCATGAAGGATCTCAGCTCAAAAAGTACATCCTTCACTATCATAAGACCCTTTCAAAATTATGAATTAGTAGACTTTGCTGTCACTTGTGATGGAAGTTTAGTCCTGGGGTATTTGTTATGTAAAATGTAATAGCTCCTACCATACCCTTTTCTTTTTGAGTAGTTTAAAAAATTATTTGCTTAATAACCATCTAATCTTTATGCCCAGAACCTCAATTCCTACCCCTTAATTCTTGGGTCTACAAACTATATTGTGTACTTAGACTTGTTGGCGTCTCTTCAATCCACTCAGCGAGCTTTTGGCCCTTCGTCAATGTGATACTTTTTTGTGCGCCTTGCCATGGACGTGCGCATGCTACACTTATCCTCTCTACTTCGAGTGGAGGCGCGAAAATAGGCAGTGGCATCTATGTTCTAGGCTACCCAAGTTAACATAGCGGTATAAAATTTGTATTTCTAGCGTGTCAAAAATTCCGAACAAAATGTTTTGCATGTAGAGAACGTACATATGTATGTGCGTGCCATTTTTCATACTCAAATTAAAAAATATGTAGCATAGAGGAAAATAACAAGGTTCAGACGAATAGTATGAAGGAAATTCATCCGCACAGTAATGTAACTTAGAGTCGGGATAACTACGTAACTTACTGCCGGACTAAGTTTAATCCGGTTTCGCAGTATCTAGGTTCCAAAAATTTGTTTTAGTGGATGCGCTATCGGCTACGAGGAGAGTTTCGAGGCGGTCATGGTTTCGGCGGCGGAGAACTTGTGATTTAATCACGTTGTTTTACTTTTCTGTCAGTTTTCCTTTTTGCATTCCTCAGGACCATACGTCTAAATCTGTTCCTAATTAAAGATTTTCTAGACAAAGTTCACATATGAGATATCGAGATAAATCATGTCGCTAGGGATGTGTCACCGCGTCAAGACTGCACATATACTGCGTATTACTTTTTTGTTTGCTAAATGTTACTCTCTCTGTTTTATAGTTCTTGTGTGATTTTAGTTTAAATGTAAAATAAAATCATGTCAAGAATTATTCCTTTTCAACTTTTGCTGTGTAAGTGTCACCAAGATAAACAGTCACAAAATCTCAAAGAGAAAAAAATGTCAGCCTCACCGGTTTTTCACACGGAATACATTTGCAATCCACACATTACCAGCGAGGCAGAAAGCCAGAAACAGATCAATTCGCATTAGCGTAATCCAGGTACCTTGCCGATAAAACCTGCAGAAGCGTTCGATTCCGTTGTTGTGTCATCGGACAGCATTGCGCCGGCGCTGTAGGCCGCCATGTGGGCGAATGGGTTACCCGGCGTGGCGATCTCTTCCTCCCCCTCCAGCATCCGAACGACGTTGCCCATGGACGGCCTGTCCTCCGGCCGGTACTGCACGTGTTAGAGATATATTTCGTATAGGTATATTTGGTAGTATATGATTTGTAATCATCTCCTGCCTTATCTCTAGGATACCCTTTTGGCTCCCAAGACTTGTACCCCTATATATACTTCCATGAGGCGCAATACAACATCCAACATATTCCGTCAATCTCTCTCTTTCTATCGTTCTACATGGTATCGGACGGCACGCTCCTTGACCTAGCTGCCGCTCAAGCTTCCGCGCCGCGCGCCCCCGGGAGGTCGATCTCCATGATCTACTCCGGGGCCGCGCAATCCGTATGAGGGTTTGTCCGCCGATCCGTTGATCCGCTGCCCTCGAGTCCTTTTTTTTCCAATCCGTAGATTGGTTTTCTTTTTGCTCGCCGGTCGCTCGACCGGCGTTTTCTTTTTGTTTTACGGATCATAGATCGGATTGAGTCGTCCATCGCCGTCGTCCACCTGCGCCTCTACTCCAACCTCGGCGTCGACTGCACCGGCCATCAACCGCACGGCACAGCCGCACGCGCCGCACACGGGGCGCCCCTACGTGCATCGCAGCAGGCTGTTCTTGCTCGCGCGGTCTCCATCGCATGTCCGTCTTCGTCGCCATCGACCGGGACTTCATCGACAACGCCGCCATCGACTCCGATCTGCGCGTCGTCCACGCCATGGCGCATATCGTGCCGCCGTCGGTCTGATCAACCGACCCCGCGCACGTCAACGCCAAGCACGTCCCCGAGCACGCGCCTACCACCGATCGAGCATCGGGTTGCCGCTGCGTCGCCCCTTCGGGTCGCAGCGCCGCCGCCTTTGGTCCACGCTACTAGACAACGACGCGCCTTCTGAGGCGCGTACGTCGCTGGTGGCGTCCCGCCGCTGCACCGACTCGCGCCCTACAGCTACGCCGGCCCCTCGGGCCGAGACGTCGCCGCACGCAGTCTACTTCGCCGTCCCCGCGCACCGACGTTCTAGGCTACTACCGCGCCGCCCCATCGGCGCAGGTCGCCACCGTCAGCGCAAGGTCTACGTCAAGCCGCCGGGTTCCTCCTCGCCAACTTCGAGTACCGCCGCCGCACCTCCACAGGTACCCTGCATGACCACTCTGGTCGTCGCAGGCCTCGCCGACCACCTCTACAGTCTAGGCATCCAGCATGGCCACTCCTGGCCGCCGCTGGTATCACCGCCTTCTACGTCTCCGTCCATCACGACCTCGTCGCCAACGTCATCGACAACCGCGGACTGCATCGGCACCTCTCCCTCTTCGCCGCTCTGCGTCTCGCCACCGCTCCGGAGGCCTCCTCTGCTGGTCCTCCTGACACTGGCGCATGGTCCATGATGGTCCCTTCCCCCGCACGCCCGGTATTGGCAACACCGACGCGTGCCTTCGTCCCCGACGCGTCCCCGAGCCTGGCAAGCTCGGGCCAGCGCCTCGTCTTCATCGGCTTCGACAACGTCTTCATCGGCATCGACTCTTCTACGACTGCCTCGACCGCGTCGCCGACTTCGTCTTTGCGTACTCGGTTCTGGCAAAACCGGAGTATGCCTTCATCCCCGACGTGCGCCTAGTTCTGGCAAAACTAGGGCAGCACCTCGTCCTCGACGGCTCGGACTGCATCGACTTCGGCATCGACAACCTCCACGACTGCCTCGACGCGTCTCCGTCACTCTCCTCGCGCACTATGCGCTTGCGGCTTCATGTGCGGCTACCTCGACACCGGCACCCGACCACGACATCGACCACGGCATCCCCTCGCGCGGCTTCCTCGACCAAGGTTGCAGCACCCACGCTCTCGACTACCTCGACATCGGCACAAAGGGCTACCACCTCGCCTGCGCCTCACCAGCTTCCTCTACAGTCCAAGCATCTGCGACGCAACTCCGTCCACGACGCTCCCGCTACGACTGCGGGGGAGTGTCAGCCTTCTGGGGTCCACTTCGGTTTATCTCCAGTCTGACCGTCCGCGACGCTACTGTTGTTCACGTCACTACCGCTACGACTGCGGGGGAGTGTTAGAGATATATTTCGTATAGGTATATTTGGTAGTATATGATTTGTAATCATCTCCTGCCTTATCTCTAGGATAGCCTTCTTGGCGCAAGACTTGTTGTATATCTCTCGGCGACGTCTGACGTCCAACATATTCCGTCAATCTCTCTCCCTTTCTATCGTTCTACAGCACGCACCACAGCGCCACCTTGCACATCCTCGCGGCCTTCTCCATGTCGTCCACGTCCCCCGCCGCCATGGCGCGCGCCAGCACGGCGTCCATGTCGCCGGCCTCGAACCGGTGCCACACCCACCTCGGGTACCACTCCTGGCTCTCATGGCGGCCGTGCAGCCCCAGCTCCAGGTTCCGCCGCCTCCCCAGCATCTCGAACAGCAGCATCCCGTAGCTGTACACGTCGCACTTGTGCGTGACCGGCAGCGGCATCCACAGCTCCGGCGCCGCGTACCCGGGCGTGCCCCGCGCGCCCGTGATCGTCAGGTGGGTGTCCTCCCTGTCGCACAGCTTGGCCAGCCCGAAGTCGGACACCTTGGGCGCCATGCCGGCGCCCAGGAGGACGTTCTCCGGCTTGATGTCGTAGTGGATGATCCGGTGCTGGCACTCCTCGTGAAGATACCGCACAGCCTTGCCCGTCCCGACGGCGATCTCGTGCAGCTTGCCGGACCCGATGGCCGTCTCCGGCGTCGACCCGAAGAGGTGCCGGTCCAGCGAGCCGTTCTCCATGTACTCGTACACCAGCGCCTTGACCGACGCGTCGAAGCAGAAGCCGTAGAGGCGGACGAGGTTGATGTGGTAGGTCCTCCCGATGGTGCCCACCTCCGCCATGAACTGCTCCTCCGCGCGCCTCCCGAGTGTGCTGTTGAGCACCTTCACGGCCACCGGCGCGCCGTTGGGGAACCTGCCCTTGTACACCACGCCGAACCCGCCGGAGCCGACCCTGTGCGAGAAACCCTGGGTGAAGCCCCGCAGCTGGGTCGAGCTGAACCGCACTGGACGCTCGTTCTGGACGCCTTCGATGAAGAAGCTCATGGTCCCCATCTCGACTTCGGCCTCGTCCAAGTCCCTCGCCGTGTTGCCGCCGGCTCCTCCATTGAAGGGCGAGGCATCCCGTTCAGCGCCCTTGCTGCCGTCCTGCCGCAAATATACTTGCACGGCGACCTTGGCGCATAGGTAGATCGCAATTGTGGCAACCACTGTCACAATACCAGTCACGAGCACTCCAACTGCGCCCAAAAAAAAAAAAATCAGGTGTTAATTGTCAGCTAGGATTTGGGGTTCCAAGCTGTTCATAAGTCATAACACACTTACTGATTGATAGGGCAAGGATGCCATTGCTAAGCGCCATGTTGACGGATCGACAAGGGGAACTAAAAGACAGGAAGAAAGCTAGAATAGTGGGAACTAGCTCATCAAGTCTCTGTGGATAGTCTGCTTTGCTTGAAGCTCACACATTTGCTCTTCCATTGTCAACTGCGTGTTGGTGATCTGCATATCTAGACACGTATGTCCCGGTAGCGTTTATGGAAAAATTCCAGCGACAAGTAGTCAGGACCTCCTCGTCCCATCGTGATATCACAAACTTAAGAACTTGTGCCAGTTTAGGTGATGAGAGCGATTACCAGTTGACTGCGTCGGGTATTATGTACTCCTATATAACTTCCGTGCAAGAACCACGAGGGCGAATGGATTCGTTTGGATATCCTCGCGAAAGAGACAGTTGATCTCTTTTTGTATTGTTTGTGTTGATCACAAGACGATCCTAAACGGGCTTGAGGAACGACGACTATAAGATATCTCTAGCCCTTCTCATATCACCTCTTATAAACATATAGTTAGCACAATGCATGACTAAACATTAACATCACATAAACTCCCTGCATACACTCCCTAGTAATGTGCCTTATAAGGTATGGATGCAGCTAGGGCTCGGTTGATAAAAAAATTAATTAACCCTAATGGAGTAGGATTTGAACTCCTCATGGTCTTTGATCATGCCCTCATCTTGCTAAAGAGAGTGAATAAGTTTCTTTCTATGACGTCCATTAGTTATTCTCAAAAAATGAATGGGGCTTTGGACATTTGGTACCATTTAAGCTCTTCTTCTAGCAGAAGAAGACAAGAAATATGTGCATTTAGTTGGTTTAAGAACACAAATTCTTTTCCACATCTATGTCTAGGATCTAGTGCACCTTTGGCATGTCATTAACTTTTCTTAGGGCGTCCCCAACGCTCCAGCGTGTACTGTATCTTAATCCTGCCAGCTGAGCACTAAGCTGATGTGGAGGCTTAGTTAATGAAGAGAGAGAGCCCCATCGTATCTTCCTCACGATACGACTCTTGTCGCTCCAATCGAGGAATATTAACTCTGGAACGATCCCGTGCGGCTTCCTCAGTCGATCCTTCCTCCGTCCGAACGATTCTCGCCTGCTGCTCGCCACCAGCCATCTCAACGTTGCTCGCCGGCCGCTGGAGAGCCCAGTAGCTCCAGCAAAGGCCGACGCTGATGCAAAGAAACTCCACGGATGGACCCTGGCTGCGGGAGCCCCCAACAGATTAATCAACAGTTGCACTTGCAAATCACGAGCTGTACAGTTCGGTCAAGTTATAGTAGTTGTTAAATCTGTGAGCTGACAGTAAACCATATTTGTGCAAATGAAGTACTGCTGTTTTATCACAAGGCGACTGCTTCCATAGGCCTCCAAGCCAACAATTGCATAAACATACCATTATGCATGTGCTCCTTCCGCCGGCGCTAACGGGTCGGGTAGGTTAGCCCCCGAAGATCCGTATCGATTATACCCGTGTACTCGTTGAAGGGGTATACGGTATACCCTTGTACTCGTTGAAAGGGTATACAATGTATGTACGTTTCGGTGTATGTACGTGTCGGTGTATACGTCCGATGGATCGATGTGGTGGTCGTCGTCGGTTGTCACTTTCCATTCTCACGTACCTTGATCAGCTCGTCGCAGCCTCCAGCCCGGCCATCTCCGATCTAGATCTGCTCCGGTGAATACTGCTTGTCCGCCGATCGCGGCAAGGATCCGGCATCCAACCTTGGCCCGACTCCACCCCTCCCACGGCCGCCATTCATACCTAGGGTTTTGATCCCTCCGTCTTGTTGTAGCCGGTCGATCCCTCACCACCGCCATTTTCACGTACCCCGGGCAATCGTAGCAGGCGTGGCTGGTTACCTCGGCGATCTCCTATCCTTCCCGCATCCGGTGGATCGTTGGCCGTCGCCGCGGTGCGCACGACAACGTTACGGCGGCGAACGTCTGAGTCATCCACCCTCCGCGGCTCCGCCTCCCCACGATCGACATATAGGTCGTTCCATTGCAAGGCAGAGCACCGCCGAGCCTAACTTCCCGTGGCTGCCCAGATTGCCACCGACGCCCAGAAGAGGTTAGCCCCCCGTGCCACACTGTTATTCTCTTCTTATTCCATGTATACTTTGAAGGATGTATCGTCGCATTTCTGCTTAGTGTTTAATTTGTTTTTCAATTTTTTACCAATTTTTTGGTATATTTTTTGTTAATCTGCATCACACAATGAATTCCAAGCCGAGTTTTTATGTTGATTAGGTCAGTGATGTTGTTTTATTTGGACAGATGGACGGCTCTATGGCTTCTCGGATTGACAATGAGAAAGCAAGTACAGACGTTGATGACTCTAGATGGGAGGGTTATGATATTTCATCTTCAGAAGATGAATATGAAGTACCTTCGTCTGATGATGATGATAGCATTTTTGGTGATCCTGTATCTGAGTCTGATAATGTGAGTCACTCACATTTTCATATTTTATCAGTGCAGTATGCATGGGAATATCTTGTCCTTGATATTTGCCTCCTTGTTGCAAATTTTGTAGATGGACATCGATGATGAAGACAGCATAAGTGATACACATGATGAACCCACTTCTGAAAATACGAGTGATGTATGTTTTCTTTTATCTTACTTGCCTTCTTCCAGGTGAAGATGAATATACATGTAATTTGCTATTTTCCTACAAATTGCGCAGGTTGTTGTAATCAGAAACAGTGAGCTTACCTACTACGGGGATTCTGATTTGGAAGACTTTGCTTATAAAGAGGATGTTCCTGAGCAGTCAAAATCATTAGAAGGGGGGTTTCACAGCTGTCAAAATCTGAATGCAAAAGCGAAGTAAGATTTTCTTTTGATGCATTGCAATGCATAATAGAACAAATCAAAATGTCAGTAACAATAACGCCATGTTTGTCATATTTGTTTAGGTGACAGGAAGTTCCCAGCTGGACCATACTAAGCACGAAGATTACAAGGATCCATATGATATTGATGCTGAAATGAACAAACAGCGAAAGTATGAGGCTGTAAGGGCCATGATCTTTCTTTCCGAAGAGGCTGCCTATTACTTCTACAACAAGTATGCCAAAGAACATGGTTTTAGCATTCGACGCGAGAAGAAAAAGGAACGCCTTGATGAATTAGGGACATCCACCATTCGGTATAGGCGGTTTCTTTGCTCCAGGGCTGGGCAACGTGAAAGCAAGTACTTAGAAATGGAAAACCGAACGTATAGGCACCGACCTGAGTCTCGCTGCAACTGTGGTGCCCATTTCAGTGTGTCGTATAACAGAAAAAGGGTGTTTGGACTGTTCTGAGATTTGACGACAATCATAACCATAAGCCTGCTACAGCTGATCAAATCGCTTTTCTTCGGTCTCATAGAAAGATCAAGGATCATCAGAAATCTAGGATCATGTCACTGGGAGCTGCTGGGATGAGATTATTCAACATTATGAGGTCATTTATCAGTGACAGTGGAAAATACAGCACGGTAGGATTTGTAAGAAAGGATCTTTACAACATGTCTTGCCGTGAAAAGATGAAGATGATTGCAAAGGGTGACGCCAACACAACCATTGGCATTATGGAGAAGAGGAAGAGAGATGATCCTGAATTCTTTTTTGATTACAAGCTTGGTAAAGGTGGAAAATTGTTACACCTGTTCTGGTGTGATTCTCAGTCTCGGCAGGACTATGCCGACTTCGGTGACGTGCTGGTGTTTGACAGCACGTACAAAACAAATCGGTATGCTATGCCGTTCATACCTTTTGTGGGAATAAACAATCACCGCCAGACTACTGTTTTTGCATGCGCCATTGTCTCGGACGAGAAGGAAAAAACATACAAGTGGTTGTTAGAAACATTCCTGAAGGCCATGTATCAGTGATACGTCTCCAACGTATCGATAATTTCTTATGTTCCATGCCACTTTATTGATGATACCTACATGTTTTATGCACATTTTATGTCGTATTTACGCATTTTATGGAACTAACCTATTAACAAGATGCCGAAGTGCAGTTCTGTTTTTGCTGTTTTTGGTTTCAGAAATCCTAGTAACGAAATATTCTCGGAATTGGACGAAATCAACGCCCAGTTCCTATTTTGCCCGGAAGCATCCGAACACAGGAGCGCGGAGGGGGCCCTGGTGGGCCCAGATGACATGGTGGCGCGGCCCAGGCCCTGCCGCGCCACCCTATGGTCTCGTCGCCTCGTTGACCCTCTGCGCCGCCTCTTCGCCTATATAAGCCCCCGCCGAAAACCCTTACGGAGAAAAGCCACGATACGAGAAAAGTTCCAGAGCCGCCGCCATCGCGAAGCCAAGATCGGGGGACAGGAGTCTGTTCCGGCACCCTGCCGGAGCGGGGAAGTGCCCCGGAAGGCTTCTCCATCGACACCGCTGCCATCTCCACCGCCATCTTCATCACCGCTGCTGCTCCCATGAGGAGGGAGTAGTTCTCCATCGAGGCTCGGGGCTGTACCGGTAGCTATGTGGTTCATCTCTCTCCTATGTAGTTCAATACAATAATCTCATGAGCTGCCTTACATGATTGAGATTCATATGATGATGCTTGTAATCTAGATGTCATTATGCTAGTCAAGTGAGTTTTACTTATGTGATCTCCGGAGACTCCTTGTCCCACGTGTGTAAAGGTGACAGTGTGTGCACCGTGTGGGTCTCTTAGGCTATATTTCACGAAGTACTTATTCACTGTTGAAGAGCGTAGTGAAGTGCTTATTTATATCTCTTTATGATTGCAATGTGCATCGTATCACAATTTATCTATGTGCTACTCTAGTGATGTGTTATTAAAGTAGTTTTATTCCTCCTGCATGTGTGCAAAGGTGACAGTGTGTGCACCGTGTTAGTACTTGGTTTATGCTATGATCATGATCTCTTGTAGATTGCGAAGTTAACTATTGCTATGATAATATTGATGTGATCTATTCCTCCTACATATGCATGAAGGTGACAGTGTGCATGCTATGCTAGTACTTGGTTTAGTCGTTTTGATCTATCTTACACTTAAGGTTACTTAAACATGAGCATTATTGTGGAGCTTGTTAACTCCGGCATTGAGGGTTCGTGTAATCCTACGCAATGTGTTCATCATCCAACAAAAGTGTAGAGTATGCATTTATCTATTCATTATGTGATCAATGTTGAGAGTGTCCACTAGTGAAAGTGTAATCCCTAGGCCTTGTTCCTAAATACTGCTGAGTTACTGCTTGTTTACTGTTTTACTGTGTTACTACTGCTGCAATACTACCACCATCAACTACACGCCAGCAAGCTATTTTCTGGCACCATTACTACTGTTCATATATATTCATACCACCTGTATTTCACTATCTCTTCGCCGAACTAGTGCACCTATTAGGTGTGTTGGGGACACAAGAGACTTCTTGCTTTGTGGTTGCAGGGTTGCATGAGAGGGATATCTTTGACCTCTTCCTCCCTGAGTTCGATAAACCTTGGGTGATCCACTTAAGGGAAAACTTGCTGCTGTTCTACAAACCTCGCACTTGGAGGCCCAACACGTCTACAGGAAAGGAGGGGAACGTAGACATCAAGCACTTTTCTGGCGCCGCCGGGGAGGAAAGGTAAAAGGTACTCACACTCCGGATCTCGGCTACTAAGCTATTTTCCGGCGCCGTTGTAAGTACTCGAAGCTATTTCCTTTAGACTCTGCAATTGCGACATTTGGTTTCTTGTTTACACTAGTTAGGCATAATGGAAAACAACAAAAATATGAGAGATCTTTATGAACTTTATCTTGAATTAGGACATGATGTGTTTGAAGAGAGAATTAAAAAACCCATGGAACTTTATATGCATGATAATGGGAATGTTATTAGTATGAATGCTTTGAACACCATTGTTGCTAATGCTATGGAAAATTCTAAGCTTGGGGAAGCTGGTTTTGATGAGCATGATATTTTTAGTCCCCCAAGCATCGAGGAGAAAATTTACTTTGATGATACTTTGCCTCCCATTTATGATGATTATAATGATAGTAGTCTTTTGTTACCACCTGTTATGGAGGATAAATTTGATTATGATTACAATATACCTCCTATATTTGATAGCTACTTTGTTGAATTTGCTCCCACTACAACTAATAAAATTGATTATGCTTATGTTGGGAGAAGTAATTATTTTATGCATGAGACTCATGATAAGAATGTGATAGTTATATTGTTGAGTTTGCTCATGATGCTACTGAAAGTTATTATGAGAGAGAAAATATGGTTGTAGAAATTTTCATGTTACTAAAACACCTCTCTATGTGCTGAATTTTTTTAAGCTACACTTGTTTTATCTTCCTATGCTTGTTACTTTGCTCTTCATGAACTTGTTTATTTACAAGATTCCTATGAATAGGAAGCATGTTAGACTTAAATGTGTTTTGAATTTGCCTCTTGATGCTCTCTTTTGCAAATACTATTTCTTGCGAGTGCATCATTAAAACTGCTGAGCCCATCTTAATGGCTATAAAGAAAGAACTTCTTGGGAGATAACCCATGTGTTTATTTTACTACAGCAATTTTTGTTTTGTTGTGTCTTGGAATTTGTTTACTACTGTAGCAACCTCTCCTTATCATGTTTTTGTGCCAAGTAAAGTTTCTATGTCAAAGTTGATGTTATATTTGGGATTGCTGCGCAGAAACAGCATTGCTGTCTGTCACGAATCTGGGCACAGGCCTCTGTAGAAAATTCGAAAAATCTGCCAATTTACGAGCGTGATCCTCAGATATGTACGCAACTTTCATTAGTTTTAAGTTTTTCCATTTGAGCAAGTCTGGTGCCATCTTAAAATTCGTCTTTACGGACTGTTCTGTTTTTGACAGATTCTGCCTTTTATTTCGCATTGCCGCTTTTGTTAAGTTGAATGAGTTTCTTTGTTCCATTAACTTTCAGAAGTTTTGTGCAATGTCCAGAAGTGTTAAGAATGATTGTGTCACCTCTGAACATGTGAATTTTTGATTATGCACTAACCCTCTAATGAGTTTGCTTGAAGTTTGGTGTGAAGGAAGTTTTCAAGGGTCAATAGAAGAGGGTGATATAATGTGATCGAGAAGAGTGAAAGGTCTAAGCTTGGGGATGCCCCGGTGGTTCATCCCTGCATATTTTAAGAAGACTCAAGCAGCTAAGCTTGGGGATGCCCAAGGCATCCCCTTCTTCATCGACAACTTATCAAGTTTCTTCTAGTGAAACTATATTTTTATTCCATCACATCCTATGTATTTTACTTGGGCGTCTGTGTGCTTTTATTTTTGTTTTGTTTTGTTATCTTAGTTCTCTGAATAAGTTCATCCTTGTGTGGGAGAGAGACACGCTCCGCTGGTTCGTATGAACACATGTGTTCTTAGCTCATAATATTCATGGCGAAGTTTCTTCTTCGTTAAATTGTTATATGGTTGGAATTGGAAAATGCTACATGTAGTAATTGCTATAATGTCTTGGGTAATGTGATACTTGGCAATTGTTGTGCTCATGTTTAAGCTCTTGCATCATATACTTTGCACCTATTAGTGAAGAAATACATAGAGCATGCTAAAATTTGGTTTGCATAATTGGTCTCTCTAAGGTCTAGATAATTTCTAGTATTGAGTTTGAACAACAAGGAAGACGGTGTAGAGTCTTATAATGTTTACAATATGTCTTTTATGTGAGTTTTGCTGCACGGTTCATCCTTGAGTTTGCTTCAAATAACCTTGCTAGCCTAAGCCTTGTATCGAGAGGGAATACTTCTCATGCATCCAAATCCTTGAGCCAATATTCATGCCATTTGTGTCCACCATACCTACCTACTACATGGTATTTCTCCGCCTTCCAAAGTAAATTGCTTGAGTGCTACCTTTAAACCATTCAAAATTTATCACCTCTGATTTGTGTCAATGTTTTATAGCTCATGAGGAAGTATGTGGTGTTTATCTTTCAATCTTGTTGGACAACTTTCACCAATGGACTAGTGGCTTCATCCGCTTATCCAATAATTTTGCAAAAAGAGCTGGCAATGGGATTCCCAGTCCCAAATTAATTAACAAAAATAGATACTCCTCCATGGTATGTGATTGTTGGACGGCACCCGAAGGATTCGGTTAGCCATGGCTTGAGAAAGCAAAGGTGGGGAGGAGTGTCATCATAATAAAACTAAAATAAAAAGGCACTCCTTCATGGTATGAGATTGTTGGCAGGCACCCGAGGATTCGGTTAGCCATGGTTTGTGAAAGAAAGGTTGGAAGGAGTGCCACCCAAAAATAAAATAAAATGGGAGCCGCTCTTTGAAGGTTTGTCTGGCAAGGGGTTAGAGTACCCGCTACCATTCGTTGACAACAACAAACACCTCTCAAAAACTTTACTTTTATGCTCTCTATATGTTTTCAAAATCAAAGCTCTAGCACAAATATAGCAATCGATGCTTTCCTCTTTGGAGGACCATTCTTTTACCTTATTGTTGAGTCAGTTCACCTATCTCTCTCCACCTCAAGAAGCAAACACTTGTGTGAACTGTGCATTGATTCCTACATACTTGCATATTGCACTTATTATATTACTTTGCATTGACAACTATCCATGAGATATACATGTTACAAGTTGAAAGCAACCGCTGAAACTTAATCTTCCATTGTGTTGCTTCAATGTCTATACTTTAAATTATTGCTTTATGAGTTAACTCTTATGCAAGACTTATTGATGCTTGTCTTGAAGTACTATTCATGAAAAGTCTTTGCTTTATGATTCATTGTTTACTCATGTCATTACCTTTGCTTTGATCGCTGCATTCATTACATATGCTTACAATAGTATGATCAAGGTTATGATGGCATGTCACTTAAGAAATTATCTTTGTTATCGTTTTACCTGCTCGGGACGAGCAGAACTAAGCTTGGGGATGCTGATACGTCTCCAACGTATCGATAATTTCTTATGTTCCATGCCACTTTATTGATGATACCTACATGTTTTATGCACATTTTATGTCGTATTTACGCATTTTATGGAACTAACCTATTAACAAGATGCCGAAGTGCCAGTTCTGTTTCTGCTGTTTTTGGTTTCAGAAATCCTAGTAACGAAATATTCTCGGAATTGGACGAAATCAACGCCTGGTTCCTATTTTGCCGGAAGCATCCGGAACACCCGAGAGCCGCCGGAGGGGCCCTGGTGGGCCCAGATGACATGGTGGCGCGGCCCAGGCCCTGGCCGCGCCACCCTATGGTCTCGTCGCCTCGTTGACCCTCTGCGCCGCCTCTTCGCCTATATAAAGCCCCCATCGAAAACCCTTACGGAGAAAAGCCACGATACGAAAAGTTCCGAGCCGCCGCCATCGCGAAGCCAAGATCGGGGACAGGAGTCTCTGTTCGGCACCTGCCGGAGCGGGGAAGTGCCCCGGAAGGCTTCTCCATCGACACCGCTGCCATCTCCACCGCCATCTTCATCACTGCTGCTCCCATGAGGAGGGAGTAGTTCTCCATCGAGGCTCGGGGCTGTACCGGTAGCTATGTGGTTCATCTCTCTCCTATGTAGTTCAATACAATAATCTCATGAGCTGCCTTACATGATTGAGATTCATATGATGATGCTTGTAATCTAGATGTCATTATGCTAGTCAAGTGAGTTTTACTTATGTGATCTCCGGAGACTCCTTGTCCCACGTGTGTAAAGGTGACAGTGTGTGCACCGTGTGGGTCTCTTAGGCTATATTTCACGAAGTACTTATTCACTGTTGAAGAGCGTAGTGAAGTGCTTATTTATATCTCTTTATGATTGCAATGTGCATCGTATCACAATTTATCTATGTGCTACTCTAGTGATGTGTTATTAAAGTAGTTTTATTCCTCCTGCATGTGTGCAAAGGTGACAGTGCGTGCACCGTGTTAGTACTTGGTTTATGCTATGATCATGATCTCTTGTAGATTGCGAAGTTAACTATTGCTATGATAATATTGATGTGATCTATTCCTCCTACATATGCATGAAGGTGACAGTGTGCATGCTATGCTAGTACTTGGTTTAGTCGTTTTGATCTATCTTACACTTAAGGTTACTTAAACATGAGCATTATTGTGGAGCTTGTTAACTCCGGCATTGAGGGTTCGTGTAATCCTACGCAATGTGTTCATCATCCAACAAAAGTGTAGAGTATGCATTTATCTATTCTGTTATGTGATCAATGTTGAGAGTGTCCACTAGTGAAAGTGTAATCCCTAGGCCTTGTTCCTAAATACTGAGTTACTACTGCTTGTTTACTGTTTTACTGTGTTACTACTGCTGCAATACTACCACCATCAACTACACGCCAGCAAGCTATTTTCGGCACCATTGCTACTGTTCATATATATTCATACCACCTATTTCACTATCTCTTCGCCGAACTAGTGCACCTATTAGGTGTGTTGGGGACACAAGAGACTTCTTGCTTTGTGGTTGCAGGGTTGCATGAGAGGGATATCTTTGACCTCTTCCTCCCTGAGTTCGATAAACCTTGGGTGATCCACTTAAGGGAAAACTTGCTGTTCTACAAACCTCTGCACTTGGAGGCCCAACACCGTTAGGAAACATTCCTGAAGGCCATGTATCAGCAGAAGCCTAAAGGGATCATCACTGATGGGGACGCTGCAATGATCGCCGCTGTTGGTAAAGTCTTTCCAGGCGTGTGGTACCGTGTTTGTACGTGGCATATTGAGAAGAACATGAAGAAGCACCTAGACTCCGTGGCTCACAATGAATTCCGGTCGCTGCTGTACTACAGCACTTCGGAACAAGTATTCGAGGAGAGATGGAGGGCATTCGTCGAGAAGCACCAGACGACATTAACCAAAGAATGGATGAAGAGGATGTATGCTAGGAAGAAGTTGTGGTCAGCCGCTTATCTAGCGAATGGATATTTCCTTGGAATGAAAAGCAACCAGAGGAGCGAGAGTTTGAACTCCACCCTACACACCCACCTTGACTTTGGACTGACAATTGTGGATATGGTTGTGCACTACGAGAATAACAGTAGCCGTGTCCGGGAGGAAGAGGCCCGCCACGACGCCATAGACTCTCAGACACTACCGGTTGCAGTTACCAGGTACAAGGATATAGAGACGTCTGCTGCCCGTAAATTCACTGCTGCAAACTTCTACCTCGTTCAAGAGGAGCTGAAAAAGATTGGGGGCCTAGAGATTGTAGATCAACTTGGATGTGTTGGTGGGGTATCAACCTTCGTTGTGTCATGGATGAATAACCGTAAGTATTTGTTTTCAGTGGATTACAGACCTGAAAGCAAAGAGGAAACAATAACGTGCAGCTGCCGAAGGATGTATCGGAAAGGGCTACCTTGCAAGCACATCTTGTTTGTTTTGCATTATGTGGGGTACTCTGAAATTCCAAACTGTTGTGTTCTCCGAAGGTTCTCGAAGGATGCAAGGTATGGTTTGCCCTCGAGACGTGAGAGTGATTTGTACGGATGGGGATGGGAAGGGGTAGCTGAGCGGAGAAAGCATAGCGAGCTTACCATGATTGGAGCAGAAGCTTTTGATGCCGCATTGCATGACCCAGAATCTTTCAGCGAGCTTATGAAATGTATGAAAGGCATAATATACAGGAGAAAAGGCGCCCAGACCAGTCATTCAACGGCTTACCATGAGGACGCACAAAACAGAG
Source organism: Lolium multiflorum (assembly GCA_030979885.1). Taxonomy (NCBI): domain Eukaryota; kingdom Viridiplantae; phylum Streptophyta; class Magnoliopsida; order Poales; family Poaceae; genus Lolium; species Lolium multiflorum. The sequence goes on along the minus strand of CM061748.1, from coordinate 308,605,722 downwards.
GAGATGCACCAGTAGTGGGTGATCCTGATCAAGCTGAGACCAAAGGAGCACCTAAACAAAACAAGAGGTACTATAAGGACAAGGATACAAATCAACAGACGTCAAAACATGGCAGGATACTGGCACACGACGAGCGGAAGAAGGAGAGGTTGTGCACTGCTTGCAATCAACCAGGTCATAACAGAAACAACAAGATGAAGTGCAGGCTACATAAGGAGTGAGTGTCTGGTTCAGCCCTACTTAAATCGCTTGCACTAATCTTCTACTATTTTATGTGCCACTGACTTGTGTGTTATTTCATGAAATGCAGATATGAGGGACCATCGGAAGTATGAGGAACCACCGGAAGTTCTGACAAGCATATGATGATTAATTGCTTGTCTACATTATGAACTACACTACTTGTTGCACTTGTGTATTATTTGGTGTACAAACATTGGTCTGATTGTCAAAGGCCGAATTTTGATACTTGCAACACAAAGGACAATTTTGTTCACGAATGACATAGAGCACAGCTTATGTCTTGCACACATTGCGAATATGATTACAGACTGCACAGATCACTGTATGATACTTACAAAACAATATGGAGAATTTGTTCACAAATAACATAGAGCACAACTATGTCTTGGACACATCGCGAATATAATTACAGACTGCACAAACACACTAGTACTTGCCCCGTTGATTCTTATCACTCCCAGGCTTGCTTCTGACGCTTGTTCATTGATGAAGATTCATCCTGATTTTTGCATCTGGGGCAGATGTGGCCTGATCTCTGGAGGTGAGCTTGTCCCTCGTTCACCGTGTAGATCTTGTTGTATATCTCATAACTGAGATAGCCGTCAATAGCTGCGTATTCGAGGTTCATCCAGGACAGTGGCTTGCATTCCCAGAAAGAATGCCCTTCCTTCCTTCGCCGGTTGTACTTGAACTCCTTCTTCATGTTGGCAAACTTGGGATCAATGAGCTTTGCTGCAAGATCAGCCATTCCAGCCTGCGGTTGACCTTTAATCTTGAAAATGTCCTGGATGTCGATGTGTCTCTCTTCTGGAACAGGAAGACCGGCCGCACGAAGAACTTTTGTGTCATTTCTTTTATCAACACTTGTAAAAGTGTATTGCTTGTCCTTGAGAAAAGTCAGTAGGCGCGGACAATGATCCTTGCACCTTTGTCAAGAGCAGCACAAATAAATTCAACAAGTACTGTAATGAAAATGTAGGGACGCTTTAAATTCAATGTAGGGACATAAAAATCAATGATCCTTGTACCTAATGTAGTGGAATACAAGAACGTGCTCCCTCATGGCGATTTGCATTACCGCCAACTTGTGTCCGCTAGAGTCATACTCGAGATCCAGACCAACGAACTTGAACCTGTCCTCGTCCTCGTCGAGCCAACCCTCGTACATACGAAGAATTCTATCAACAGTCGCCGCCTCATTGGTGTAGACGACGTCGATATATGTACTCCCGTGCGCAAGGATGCGGTACTTCTCCGTCGTGGACTTCTCGTCTCCGGCCACGACGGAGGAAGAGGCAGATGCCATGGACAGCGTGGGAGGAAGGGAGCACTGGGATGCGGTAGACGAACGGCCGGGGTTGGGACAGAACGGTGGAACTGCCACAGTATTGGGCGGATATAGGGGCGGGAGGCGAACATGCAGTTAGAGGTCTGGCGGCCCACATTGGCCCGTTACATGTCTGACGGCCTAACTGAAAAGTTTTTAAATTTTTATTTAATAAATCTGCAGCACATCAGCTGGTTAAATTCGAAAAATTCAAAAAAAGTTTTAACCAACGGATTATGTTCACAAAAACGTGTGACATATTGGGTAAAAAAACTGGATTTTTTTCGAAGGTCGAAAAATCGACTAGCTTAGAAAAAGTGGTTTGATGTAACCCAAACGATTCCGTTTCTAAGAATGTGGATTTTTCGACCTTCGAGAAACGCTCCAGAAATTTTTGCACACACTCTCGTATCCATTCTAAGACGAAGTGTGAAGGTTTTTTCAATTTTTGAATTTCTGTGAAAATAAGCAATTAAATTTCAGTTAAATTCGAGTTGAAAAAGAAAACAAAAGAAAACTAGAGAACCCTGATGGATGGGCCATGAGTGTTCCTTCCCCGCGTCCATGCTACACGTTAATGGGCTTAGTACAAACCGCGTTACATGTCTTTCGGCCTAACTGATAAGTTTTTTAGTTTCGATTTGAATAAATCTGCAGCACATCTGGTTAAATTCAAAAAATTCAAAAAAAGTTTTAACCAACGGATTATGTTCACAAAAACGTGTGACATATTGGGTAAAAAAACTGGATTTTTTTCCAAGGTCGAAAAATCGACTAGCTTAGAAAAAGTGGTTTGATGTAACCCAAACGACTCCGTTTCTAAGAATGTGGATTTTTCGACCTTCGAGAAACGCTCCAGAAATTTTTGCACACACTCTCGTATCCATTCTAAGACGAAGTGTGAAGGTTTTTTCAATTTTTGAATTTCCGTGAAAATAAACTATTAAATTTCAGTTAAATTCGAGTTGAAAAAAAAACAGAAGAAAACTAGAGAACCCTGATGGATGGGCCATGAGTGTTCCTTCCCCGCGTCCATGCTCCACGTTAATGGGCTTAGTACAAACCGCGTTACATGTCTTTCGGCCTAACTGATAAGTTTTTTAGTTTTGATTTCAATAAATCTGCAGCAAACCTGGTTAAATTCAAAAAATTCAAAAAAGTTTTAACCAACGGATTATGTTCACAAAAACGTGTGACATATTGGGTAAAAAAACTGGACTTTTTTTCGAAGGTCGAAAAATCGACTAGCTTACAAAAAGTGGTTTGATGTAACCCAAACGGTTCCGTTTCTAAGAATGTGGATTTTTCGACCTTCGAGAAACGCTCCAGAAATTTTTGCACACACTCTCGTATCCATTCTAAGACGAAGTGTGAAGGTTTTTTCATTTTTTGAATTTATGTGAAAATAAAGTATTAAATTTCAGTTAAATTCGAGTTGAGAAAATAACAAAAGAAAACTAGAGAACCCTGCTGGATGGGCCATGAGTATTCCTTCCCCGCGTCCATGCTCCACGTTAATGGGCTTAGTACAAACCGGCCTATTATTACCTGTCCGGAATGTTAACCGAATATATCAGCAGCACATGTGCATTTAGGGTTGAAACAGAATTAACCAACGTATTATGTCCTAAAAAACGTGTGACACTAAAAACGCACGAATTTTTTTGCTGAAATAAAAATAGTACAACGAAAGTACAAAGATGAATTACAATTTCTCCTTTCATTCTATGAGGATTCATCCATATGCATATCTTATAATGTGATATCTTCAATCTCAAGCCTGATGCACAAATCCCTGAACTCAATCTTCAGACATACTAATGAACCTATCACAAGATGAGCTGCTACACAGAACGCATTCCATCCATCTACAAACTCAATATGCTGCCCCTTGTAGATTGTATAAGCTCCAACCATTTGTCCATTAATAGATCTGCTATAAAAAATAGCAGCACCTTCTCTCGGCCTATAGTATCCACGTGCAACATCAAATGGAATGAGCTACAAAAAAGTAAAATATAAACAAAGAACACGTTAACACTGTTAGTATGTTATGAATGAAACTTAAAAACAAGTGAAAAAGTTACTAACCAAACGAGTAAGAGAAGATTCATTCAACCTCGTCACAAAGAACTGAGGTACTTCAAAGAAATCGAGGAATTCGTTTTCCTCCACTTTATTTAGCTCTTTGAATATAGCCCATGTAACTGCATTCATCTCTGCGGAGTTAATATCTAGCAAATTTGAGAAAATGGTTTTCTCAAAAGTAACTCTGCAGCACTCCAAAACCTCCCAACAATCTGAACAAACAAAAAAATAAAACAGAATGAACAATGAGAAATATGTGAAAACAATATCACAATAATAATTAGAAACAAAGAAACATGCCTGGTAACTGAACCCATGGTTTTTCGTCACGGTCAGCATTGAATACAACAACTTCAAACTTGGAAGTAGTTTCATCATATGTGAACTCCACAATGTCATTTTCATCCATAACATAAGCGTCTACAAAAGAACTCCAGAATGGTCCACAAAGGTAAGTTCTTGCTTCAGTCTTCTCCACATGGAAATGATAAACAGAACCATGATTGCATTCAGCAACAACCCACTTATCTACTAAACTATGTAGCATCTCCCTAGCATGGCAAGGCACGGCCTGAAGAATTGAAAACAAAAAACAATTTATTTAGAAAAGATCAAACAAACAAATGCAAATAGTACTAACGGCGGGGAAATAATGTATATCTAGCTTGTACTATGCAAAACATACATACAATTAGTTCTTCAAACAAATGCACCATCGCTACATCAAATGAAAATGCACGACGCTTGGACCGGAAGCAGTTAGTGTCAGGCTGGCCACAAATAAGACATCCTGCTTCTTCATCCATCTCTGACAAAAATAATATAACATATCAAACACATTCGAAACATTCCAATAACAGAAATCCAAAGAATTAAATCAATGTTCACAATGAACTACAAACTCCTGCTGATGTCCTAGATTTCTGGGTACTAACCCTAATAGATAGCTACCCTACATCAGCGGCGGCGCGCGGCAGCAAGTCGTGGAGGGGGGCGTGCAGGATGTACTGCAGGGGCTCAGAAAAGTACCACCGGGGCTACGACCAAAAGAAGAAGCGCCTCCGCTCTCGCTCTCGCCGTCGCCGTTCGCCGTCGCTCCTCGCCGCTCGGTGTCCCCGCTTCAACAATAACCGCAGACAATCTCCGCACAAAAGCCTCGGGCTATAAAAATGGGCCAACAAAAACCGGGCACAACAGAAACAAAAGGCCCAACATGTGACTAATTCCAACTGACTACACGGTTATTTCATGTGAGAACCCTACGAGACTTTGTGAAACCAATGCACCTTTAGTCAACAATATATAGGGCATATTTCATTTTGAACAAAAAAAAGAGGTCTATTTTTTACAGACTATTTGTTTTGGGTTCACAAGTCTACCAATATGTGAATATTTTTTACTCATTTTTTACCCTAGATCTTAACCAAGCTACGTCTTTTGAACTAATAAACTAGAAAATGCAAGAAAGTTAAGACACCTGGCATTAAAACATAGGGCCGACAGGGGATTTTCATTCCTTCTAAGTTTCTTACACAAGATTGAACAGCGAAGGGAAGAAAAAAACACTAAATCGGCGGCCTCTACATCTTGCTTGTCCCTCCAAGACATGCAACCCGGCTAATCCTCTTCGTCGGAGGACCACCATTTTCCGCCCTCCTCTTCGACCTTGGACTCCTGGAGCGCCTTGGACTGCTGGAGCGCCTGGGTGAGGCCCGGTGTATCGGCTGGGTCATCGTGAGCCCTCATCTGGGCCTGGTAACTCAGTTCCACATCTCCCAATATCACGTCCTCATCGTCGTCGGAGGACCACCATTTGTCGTCCTCCACTTCGGCCTTGGACTGCTGGAGCGCCTGGGTGAGGCCCGGTGTGTCGGCGGGGTCGTCGGGAGCCCGAATCTCCGACTGGTAATGGAGATACGCAGTCCACCTCGGCTGCGGCTCGGGCTCCGGATCCGGTTGCGGCTCCGGCTTGGGAACGCGCAGATGAGGTGCAGGGCCGCGAATCGAAATTTGGTCCCGCGGCTCGCTTGTCGCTGGAGGTGGAAGGACGATCCCTTCGTGGCGGCGCGGCGGAAGAGCTGGAGGTGCCCGTGGTTCGCCGTACGGTGGTGGTAGGCGGCGTGGCGCGCCGCGAGGAAGAGGGACATAGCCGTGCGCCGCGAGCACGGTGTCCACGTCCTTGCCGGCCCAGAAGGACTGCCGCCCTAGTTGATTGTACCTCCCGCCGGCGTACATACCGTACTGGTTGGCGAGCTCGTCGAGGCGCTCCATCTCGAACCGGGGCCTCCACAAGGCGCTGTCCTCCCCCCAGTCTGGGTTCGCCCGATCCCACGGCGTGAGGGCAGCTCGACGGCGGCGGATGTAGCCGCGCAGATCTTCGTCTTTTTCAGGCACCGGCGGGATGGCGTACCCGGCGGCGCTCACCCTCCAACCAGCTGGCAGGTGCCAGTACGGCGGAACGAGCAGCCGCGCCTCGGCCAAGATCGTCGCTTCGTCGGGGTTGAGGCTCTGAGGACGAGGGGCCGCACGGCGGATTTTAGCTCCGCGGGCGCTGCTCCCTCCGGCTTCGTGGTCGTTGAGGCCCATCGCTTGCTACGGCTGCTCGACGGCGGCGGGTTTAGGTTATGGGCTAGCTAGGGTTTGGTGCGGGATGGCCTGATGTGCTCCACTGGATGGGATAAAATGGACTGTCGGTGAACCGAGTGAGTGGTGCTGCGGCCTTGTACGCGTGTTCGCTGTTGACGACCTGTTGACTGGGAGGCCACGCGTGTTCGCTATTATGATGCCACCGAATCCGTTCCCCTCCTGTTTAATGGCTCGCCGGTTGTGAAGCGACATATCTAGTTGGGACGCCACCGGTAAACCACGCGCAGGAGCCACTGGTTATCCACGCGCAGGAGCCACGGTAAATGCGTCGCCTAGGCTGCCGTGCAGCAAATTGGGTCGTCAGTTGCCCCAATGGACGGTCAGTAAATGCTATACATACGGACGTTTTACTTACGAAAACACTTTACGGACTCACGATGGAGCAACACACACGGAAGTCCATGAACAGAAAATAAGATGAAGATAATAAATCGATGACACAATGGTTCTTGAAAAACATAACAAAATATTTGGAGTATGAACTAAGTGTTCATATTTCAGAGCCTATCTACTACCATCTTGAATTCACCATCGACGACGCTTCGACCAAAAGCGAAGATGAATATGTCACTAACTCTCATATCGTGCAGTTTCACCAGTTGCTTCCAGTTCGATGTTATCATGGCACCTCCTTTGGCTTTGCCTTTCACCTTTGACTTGTCCATCACCATCTTAACTTTGAGGCGAGCCTTTCCTAAGAATAAGACTTCTACTTCTGATGGCAGTTCAACATTAGGGATAATGTGGCTCATGGTGAATCTCTTCGAAAAGTACTGCATAAAAGAAATCAAACATATTAACAACAGTTACGGTGTAGAAAATAAATAGAAATCTCTTGTGTGTACTGTAATGTTTACCATTTTTGATTTACCCTCCTGGACGTGTGATTTTTTTATGGTGCAGACATATATGGGTGTTTTCAGATTTGTTTCCTGACATTTACTTCTCAGATAATCAACTGTATCTCTCAGATAACGAAATTCTCCATCATCCATAGCTACTCGATTTGCATACTCAACAAACACCTCGAACTCATGCTCGCACTTTATTCTAGGACCTGCGTAAGTATTAAATTAATACATCAGGCCCAACAATAGAATCGCATATGGAAGACATAAATGGGAGGTAATTTCGGACCTCTTATATTCAGCTTTTTGTGCAACTTAAGAGCAGCACGAACATGACGAACACGAGCAAACGATGCCACCTAGTTGAATATAGAAAAGATGTAACACAAATTTGAGTCCTAAGATGGTTAGGGCATCGATCACCGTCAGAGAAAATAGGGCATCGGGCAATCGGAAGAGACGAGTTTGTACTTGACTAGATTAGATCTGATATTAAATATAGACAACACGAGATGAGTTGCGTATGACTTACATCATCTTCCATTGTAACTTCGCACACGCCGCTCTTCCCGTCCAGGCTTCGATGAGAGACGATATGAGGTTAGATGAGGCGATTATATAGGTGGATGTGTGCAAAAGGCGATCATAATCTTGTTACCTTAATTCGTGGGAGGGTCGATATCAACGTGACAAAGTTTGTTTCCCTAAATAATGTCGTTACCGTAATTAGTGGGGAAGGTTGGGATTTGATAGTTTGGAGGCGTAGTCAATTACGGGGATCGATTATTAATGTTGTCCCCTTAATTTTTTTTAGGTAAATGTTGTCCCCTTAATTTAGTACAATCAAGGTACACATTTTTGCATTTCACGCTAATTCATGTTGTTACCTTAATTAGTACTACTCATGTCGTACTACTACTGCAAATAGAAATTAATTTTCACACCTTATGCGCAAAGTAATCAAAGTAGCTCAAACAGATTCTCTTAGCGACGGCGTTTGATAGTCGGAATGAGAGGCGAGGGACGGAGAGCAAGGTTATTTCACGGCGTTTTTTCGTGGTTAGAGTAGAATTGAATATAATTTCATCAAACTTAAAATTTGAACCACTACTGATATTCATGAATAATTTGAAAACAGTACGACATAAACGTCAAATAAAGTTTGCAACAAACATCAAAATGTCTAAGCATGACTTACAACTTGGACAAATAAGCTAATTGTAAAAATAATGTAATGCATTTGTTGATTTCAAAGAATATCAACCAGAAGCTTGAGACCACCACCGCGGCTACCACGGAACCAGAACACAAACACGTTTTTAACTCTCATATTAGTCTTCTTCACAACCTCCATCCAGTTTGTTGTTATCATGGCACCTCCTTTTCCTTTTCCATTGACCTGTGACTTGCTCATCACTATCTTAACTGTTGCAATTTTAACATTCATTGAATAAACTTCTATTTCTGCTGGTAGCTGTGTATGCCTAGCAATGTGGTTTAGTGTGAAGCCCCTCGAGAAGTACTGCATATAAGATTACAATCAATTAGATAATTCAATCAGCTATGTTAGGAAATTGTGAAAAATTTGGTGTGTAATCCAGCGCTTACCATTTTTGCTTTATTCTTCACGACGTTTGATTTTTTGATCGTGCAGACATACGGTGGCTTTCTTGGCATGTGCTTGTCAACTAACTGTTTCAATGTAGCAAATTGTGCATCATCCATTCTTACGCGATTGGCATACCTGATGAAACCTTCAAAATCCTCACCCTCCTCACAGTTAGGACCTGCATACAAAATTATATACATAAACCATAATATTACAATTTCCCTGGAAAACAAGAGTGTCGTAAATTTGTATACCTCTTACGATATGCTTTTTGTTCTTCCTCACAGCAGCACCGCAACGCCGTGGGCTAACACGTTGTGCCACCTAGCAAAGTGTATAACACATACAACAGATGAGTTCTTGTGTGGAATACTCAAGCGTCCCGGATATAGAGACCTAACTCGTGGCGATTAGTGCAAATCATTGCGATAAAATAAGAAGGGGACAATCGATTATTTACACAAACGTTAATCTGCCCTGGATGATCTAACCAAGTTTATTGTACGCGGTAGATTACACAATAAGAACATGGCGGCCTAAGAACATTATACTTCTGTTTATGATCTACCCGAAAGGGGTTTTCGGAGAACTAGAATCTGTTAAGTATAAACTAATAAGTATGAAGCGCTCTAGCCAATGAGATTTTGGATCTACTGAATCTGGTCGATTCCCATGGCGGCCTCCCATACCTTATTTGCGATCTATCTCGAGGACAAGTCAAATAATATTACGACAGGTGAAAGTCTTGACATACCTGATCCATGGCAAAGGGGTGCCGTCGATGATCAACACTACTACTCTCAGATGAACACGTGAAAGATGTTGCTTGGCCGGCCGCCCAGACGTCGCTGAGATGAAACGGTGTGAAGAGACGACGATGATATAGTTCGTGGGGGTGTGGGTTACCCGTGATGGGTAGTACGTGCTGCCGCAAATTACGCCCTACACAATTAAAGTTGTTAACTAATAGGTTGGGTCGGTGGGCTTGATCGTTTCGTGCCGGAAAATCAATTCGTGGGCCGGATCATCGTCCAGGTAAGGTAGGCTTTGTTTAATATTTTTTCTTTTCTTATATTTAAGAGGGAAAATATAGGGTTTTAGGCCTAAAACATGCACTTTTTGGGTGCACCATCGCATGCCCCACACTTCTACCCTTGTCATCTACATGAATAATCTGGGGTATACCATGGTGAGTTGCACCCACACACCCCAAATATAGGGTTTTAGGACTAAACATGCACTTTTGGGGCAAACCAGGTGGGTGGGGATGCCAGGGTGTGGCCACACTTGGCACATGGGTGCACCATTGCATGCCCCACACTGCTACCCTTGGAATCTACATGAATAATATGGGGTAGACCATGGTGAGTTGCACACAGACACCCCAAATATAGGGTTTTAGGCCTAAACATGCACTTTTAGGGCAAACCAGGTAGGTGGGGATGCCAGGGTGAGGCCACACTTGGCACATGGGTGCACCATTGCATGCCCCACACTGCTACCCTTGGAATCTACATGAATAATATGGGGTAGACCATGGTGAGTTGCACCAAGACACCCCAAATATAGGGTTTTAGGCCAAAACATGCACTTTTGGGGCAAACCAGGTGGGTGGGGATGCCAGGGTGAGGCCACACTTGGCACATGGGTGAACCATTGCATGCCCCACACTGCTACCCTTGGAATCTACATGAATAATATGGGGTAGACCATGGTGAGTTGCACCCAGACACCCCAAATATAGGGTTTTAGGCCAAAACATGCACTTTTGGGGCAAACCAGGTGGGTGGGGATGCCAGGGTGAGGCCACACTTGGCACATGGGTGCACCATTGCATGCCCCACACTCCTACCCTTGGAATCTACATGAATTATATGGGGTAGACCATGGTGAGTTGCACCCAGACACCCCAAATACAGGGTTTTAGGCCTAAACATGCACTTTTGGGGCAAACCAGGTGGGTGGGGATGCCAGTGTGAGGCCACACTTGGCACATGGGTGCACCATTGCATGACCCACACTGCTACCCTTGGAATCTACATGAATAATATGGGGTAGACCATGGTGAGTTGCACCCAGACACCCCAAATATAGGGTTTTAGGCCTAAACATGCACTTTTGGGGCAAACCAGGTGGGTGGGGATGCCAGGGTGAGGCCACACTTGGCACATGGGTGAACCATTGCATGCCCCACACTCCAACCCTTGGAATCTACATGAAGGGTAGACCATGGTGAGTTGCACCCAGACACCCCAAATACAGGGTTTTAGGCCTAAACATGCACTTTTGGGGCAAATCAGGTGGGTGGGGATGCCAGGGTGAGGCCACACTTGGCACATGGGTGCACCATTGCATGCCCCACACTGCTACCCTTGGAATCTACATGAATAATATGGGGTAGACCATGGTGAGTTGCACCAAGACACCCCAAATATAGGGTTTTAGGCCTAAACATGCACTTTTGGGGCAAACCAGGTGGGTGGGGATGCCAGGGTGAGGCCACACTTGGCACATGGGTGCAACATTGCATGGCCCACACTTCTACCCTTGGAATCTACATGAATAATATGGGGTAGACCATGGTGAGTTGCACCCAGACACCCCAAATATAGGGTTTTAGGCCAAAACATGCACTTTTGGGGCAAACCAGGTGGGTGGGGATGCCAGGGTGAGGCCACACTTGGCACATGGGTGCACCATTGCATGCCCCACACTCCTACCCTTGGAATCTACATGAATAATATGGGGTAGACCATGGTGAGTTGCACACAGACACCCCAAATATAGGGTTTTAGGCCAAATCATGCACTTTTGGGGCAAACCAGGTGGGTGGGGATGCCAGTGTGAGGCCACACTTGGCACATGGGTGCACCATTGCATGCCCCACACTGCTACCCTTGGAATCTACATGAATAATATGGGGTAGACCATGGTGAGTTGCACACAGACACCCCAAATATAGGGTTTTAGGCCTAAACATGCACTTTTGGGGCAAACCAGGTGGGTGGGGATGCCAGGTGAGGCCACACTTGGCACATGGGTGCACCATTGCATGCCCACACTGCTACCCTTGTAATCTACATGAATAATATGGGGTAGACCATGGTGAGTTGCACCCAGACACCCCAAATACAGGGTTTTAGGCCTAAACATGCACTTTTGGGGCAAACCAAGTGGGTGGGGATGCTAGGGTGAGGCCACACTTGGCACATGGGTGCACCATTGCATGCCCAACACTGCTACCCTTGGAATCTACATGAATAATATGGGGTAGACCATGGTGAGTTGCACCCAGACACCCCAAATATAGGGTTTTAGGCCTAAACATGCACTTTTGGGGCAAATCAGGTGGGTGGGGATGCCAGTGTGAGGCCACACTTGGCACATGGGTGCACCATTGCATGCCCCACACTCCAACCCTTGGAATCTACATGAATAATATGGGGTATACCATGGTGAGTTGCACCCAGACACCCCAAATACAGGGTTTTAGGCCTAAACATGCACTTTTGGGGCAAACCAAGTGGGTGGGGATGCCAGGGTGAGGCCACACTTGGCACATGGGTGCACCATTGCATGCCCCACACTCCTACCCTTGTAATCTACATGAATAAAATGGGGTATACCATGGTGAGTTGCACCCAGACACCCCAAATACAGGGTTTTAGGCCTAAACATGCACTTTTGGGGCAAACCAGGTGGGTGGGGATGCCAGTGTGAGGCCACACTTGGCACATGGGTGCACCATTGCATGCCCCACGCTACCCTTGGAATCTACATGAATAATATGGGGTAGACCATGGTGAGTTGCACCCAGACACCCCAAATATAGGGTTTTAGGCCAAAACCATGCACTTTTGGGGCAAATCAAGTGGATGGGGATGCCAAATCAAGTGGATGGATGTGGATGTGGATGGGGTTGCCAGGGTGAGTCCAACTGAGTGCATGGTTATTTCATGTGAGAACCCTAGGAGACTTAACACAGAATGGGATATGGTCTATTTAGTCAACGTCGAAATAATCACAAGTACACAAATATGTGACTATTTTTTACCTCAAGCTTATATGTGACTATTTGTTAAGGGTTCACAATTCTACCAATATGTGACTATTTTTTACTGCTTTCTTACCCGTAGCTTCTATGTTAATAAAACTTGTTGATTTTAGCTAACATCTCTACGTGGCAATGACTTTGTTATCGAGGGATTGAACAAGATTGGCTACGGGGACTGAGCAGTCTATGTGAAAAACAATCTATGCATGAGAATACCAAACAAGGCATTCATGCATAACAGTTATAACTAGCATTTATCTAGATAAAAGAATAACAAACAAGGCATTCATGCATAACAGTTATAACTAGCATTTATCTAAACAAGGCATTCATGCATAACAGTTATAATTAGCATTTATGTAAACAAGGCATTCATGCGTAACAGTTAAAACTAGCATTTATGTAAACAAGGCATTCATGCATAACACTGGAGATATAATAAGTTCTTACTACTAAGACATTCCATAAGTAGAACTTAAGGTTCTACATACACACATTAAACCTAAAAGTTCTTAGTTATCCATTACAACCAGACAGACATAAGCTCAAAGGGACATAACATATATACGGCGGCGAGGCATCGGGCTGAGGCATGCATGGTAGGTTCACATGTTGCGACGCCTCTTGAGGATCCTGCCGGAACGGGGAAGGCGCGGACCCAGCAGAAACCTTGCAAGTGCCTCGTGGTCTGCCTTGCCCTGCCACTCGGGGGCGCTGTGGCGAGTGTCCATAGCATGCATCTCAAGGGAATTCAGCAAGCCGTCCTTCACCTTGCAGGGACAGAAGGGGCAAGCATGCCTTCCCCTACGCACTGTCTTCAGAATCCGAGACTCGAAACCCTTGACCTGCCTCTGCACGTAGGACTCAAAGTTGTCCTCGTCGACGTCATCATCTGTGTTGTACTGCAAATAAAATTAGTTAGTCATGTGCTTCATATATACATGGAAGGACAGTAAACCAATACAAGGACAGTATTCATTTCATTGAACAAAACAGACAACACATGAGGAATAATCGTACAAGAAAATTAGAACCGATGAGACATTGGATATGCCTCACCTGGAACATACTTCATCTGGAACATAGAACTATTACAATTGGTCGCCAATAATGAGAGGTAGCTAACAATAATATGAGAGGTAGGTAAAAATTCCCATCATAGTACTACAGACAAATGTGTGTTCCTTATTAGCTTTGCAGGATCAGGGTCACAGCACCGAATTGGCTCTGCCCATAGATTCCAATTTTTCCCCATGATTCGTTGTTTGTAAATTTTGTTTTCCCAAAGTTCATTTATACATACATTTCATGCCGTGACAATTTCTACAAAACATTGTTAGAAAAAGAAACCTTTCACTTTTGAACCGCTTTAACCAATCAGCAGCTTGTTTGTTATGTGATTATAGGATGTGATTAATTAGCAAATTGAATGAAAGCAGGCCTTATTTGTTATGTGTTTTGGAACAAATAGTTCTTCACTGAAGCCCAGAATAAGTAGCCTTATTTGTTATGTGGTTTCTTAATGTTGTTTATTGGTTACTAGCATGCACAACATTTATAAGCACCTAAATTAAAGCATCTTCTTGATTAATGAGCAATTTTTTTGACAGAATACGACACTTTATTGATTAATAACTCATATCAATAGAAAGGGTCTTCCGGATGCAAGTCGGAGCATATAATTGGAAATAAAACCTAAAGACGCTAGATTACAGGATCTAGCTAAAATGTGTGCCGATTAATTCATAATTGGAGCGTTTAACATGCTAAAAGATGCAACAGAATAGTCTGCAGCATTAGGTTGATGCCCATTACCAACATTCCCACCTGAGACCGATCATGCACAGTGGAGTTTAGTCGCTGGATCAAGGACAAGCAATCAGTGACGAACACGCATTTGAAAAACCCCTATGTCTAGTTATCAGCAGAGATTGTCGAACAGCCAAAGCTTCTGCAATCTCCGGAGAGGTAAATGATTGAACGAATGAGGGTTTTTTTTTACAAAAAGATCAAGGTCTCTTCAAAACCACGCGCATCCGCTTATTTGTGGACGGAGGGAGTAGATCTACCTCGCAGGGCTCGACGAACTCGCGGACACAGCAGCGGTTACCAGATCGACATAGCATCCACTCGCATCTAATACATCGACATAGCAGCGGTTACCAGATCTGAGAGGGGAGACAGAGCTTTACCTCGCAGGGCTGGACGTACTGGCAGGCTTCGTACAAGGCGTCGATTTCCTTGTACGCCGCCTCCCTCTCCGCAGCAGCCACCGCAGCAGCCACCGCATCAGCGCCGCCGCCCAGATCAGCACCAGCCGGTCCCGCTCCGCCATCCACCACCGCACCAGCAGGCGCAGCCGCTCCCGCTCCCGCTCCCGCAGCCGCTCCCGCATCCGCTCCCGCTGCCGCTCCCGCTGCCGCTCCGGCTCCCGCTCCGGCAGCCGCCCCCGCAGCCGCAACCGCTCCCTCTCCGCCGTCCAAACCAGCAGCAGCCGCGGCCAAGTTCATGTCCATGGCCGGATCTGTGCTTCGACTAAGAAATGGGAGTGGAAAGAGAGGCTTTGGTCGAACTAGGGTTAGGGTTTGCTCTCCTCTGCTTTTTGCCAGAAATGGGGATGGTGGGGAGGGGATGAGGCCGAGTGGGGTTAAAATAGGCGACTCTTTTGGACTGTGCGCGTGGGCGTGGACCCTTGTGTGGACCCGTGTGTACGCGGAAGAGAAACGGACGGTAGTGTACGCGGAAGAGGTACGGGCGTACGTGTACGCGGAAGAGGTACGGGCGCGTACGTATTCTCGCGGTGATACGCGTACCCCCTCGGCTAACGGGTCCTGCGGGTTTTGGAGCGGGCATTTCTATACCCGAATCGAATTTGAAAAGACGATCCTGCCCCTCGCCGCGGAGTAATCTGGGTCGTCCTTGTGTTCTGCTCGAGATAACCGTTCGCGTTGGGGGTCTATGGAAGCACTGGCCTTATCACAAATAGGCCACAAAAGAAGCTGCTAGGATTGATCTCAGAGCATATTAAATAGAGGTAATTTGGGATACGAACTAAGATACGATGCAATGCTATGGTCGTATCTAAAACTTTAATTAAGGCTTAAGATACTACCGTAAGATACGGTGCATTGCGACTGCCCTTAGAACAAAGACCACTCGGGCTGAGCTTATATTGAAAGTTTAATATAGATCTTAAAAGAAAATAAAGGACACCACACAACACCCCTATTATAGTTTTTTAACAAGGATAGGCAACTGTGTGCTCTTAGAATAGGGGCAATGGTATCACGAGAACACAACTCCAATATCTAATCAACACAACAATACTTTGCAAAAACTGATACCCAATCAAAGCAGACCTAACAATCAACAACCTGATCTACTCCACTATCCCCGTCTCTTCTTCCTAGGTTAACCTCCTTGAGCTTTGAGTCCATCTTACTGATTATGTCATCAATTTTTGGAAGTTTCTTCTTTTCGACCAGTGGATTCCACTACAATATCAAAGAGAAAGCCCTGTAGATCGGTTGAAAGGGGCGAAGGGCACTTTATGCTGAAATATACATTCATTCCCAGTAATCCACAATGGCCAAAACACAACCGAGAAAGATTTCCAATAAGTTATCTCTACAACGAGGGAGGCAATTCCTGGCAAAATATTCCGTAATTACACACCCGACAAACTGGGACAAAGAAAAATATATATGACCAACATCCTCTTTTGTTCCGCACCACGGGGCACACCCCTAGGCAAACCTCTCAAAGCCAGTTGGGAGGTTGGGTAAAATTTTCCTCTAAAGCACATCCATAGAAATATTTTCTACTTTAGAGGATAGCTTTGTCCCACATATCCATCATTCTGAAATCTCTAGTGCTAAGATTCAGAATAACTCTCTATATAAATTTGGAAGTATACGCTTTTTTGCTCTCTAGGGGACACTTCACAGCGCCCTTTGTATTTGTCAAGCTAACACTTGCAAGCAACACACCCAAACTCTGCCACTCCTGCACCACACCAGGACCAAATCAAAGGCCTATTAAAAGATATATCCTAATTATGCCAAACAACAGTGCCACTTTTTTCTTGATGCTCACAAGGAAAGGTCAAAGGGAAGATAGTTTTTAAAGGGCAGTCACCTAACAAAACATCATGTGAGAATAAAACCCTCCTACCATTTCCCACCTCATAAGATGTCAATTTAATCTTATGCAAGTATTATCCCCCCCCACCATAATATATAGGTTTACGCAGCACATCCCATCTCTTTTTCTTATGTTCCCATCCTTCTGAAAAACCTAGTCTTATAGTGAGCCCCTTCCGAGTTCTGAGAATATGAAGAAATTGATGGCATAGGTTGCTACTTATCTAAACATGAGTCAGTTAGCATAGCTTTTCTACGTGTAAGGGTATTTCACCCTTATCCATTATTTTGGTAACTATGACACCGTGCTAGAGTATTTGGACTAATACATGTCTACAAGATGATTCCCAGGTATTAGCCAAAGAGGTATAATGGTGTATCAATGGAACAAGAAGGCAATGGGAGACCCCCACACTTAAAAATCAACAAGGGGTTTCCAGACCATGGCCGTCCCAGGCCGGCCGACCGGCCCAGCACCGGCCAGCCCGGCAGTGGCCCCAGGACCGGTGCCAACGGGTGGGAACGTGGAGTGCAGGAGATGGCCCGGTCTCGGTCCGGTTGGCGGCCGGTTTGGACCGGCCGATCCGTCGGCCCGGTCGGACCGGATCCGACTGGCCGCCCCGGCGACCAACCGGCCTTCGCGCCTGTGCCAACCGGAAAAAATCCAGTAGCCTCAGAAGCTCGCCCGGTCAAGGCCCAGTCCTAGGCCCGGTTGGCGGCCCGGTCAAGGCCCGGTTGGCGGCCCGGTTTGGACCGGCCGATCCGGTCGCTGGCCCGGTCGGACCGGATCCCTGACCGGCCGCCTCGGCGACCAACCGGCCTTCGCGCCTGTGCCAACCGGACAAGATCCAGTAGCCTCGACTCGCCCGGTCAAGGCCCGGTCAGCCCGGTTGAAAGGCCGGTCGGTCCACGGGGCGGTCCGACCGGCCTTGCGCCGGCCTGCTCGGCGCCAAATCCGGTCGACCGGGTTTCTCGAGGAATCTGCTGATGTGTCAAGTGGGCAACGGCCATATTTCAAGTGACACTATAAATAGCCCTTCTCCTACCTCTGAAAAGTTAGGCACTACACTACAAGCTGTTCTTGAGCTCCCCTCTCATACTCCATTGTTAGAAACACCAAAAGCCTCAGATCTCTCTCCTCCACCACCCAAACTCAAATCCCTCCGGGGAAACGATAGAGGAGGAGCCGATCTACCGTTCTACCAAGCCAAATCTCATTTCCCCTTGTACTCATCAAGAAGCTTGCTCTCTAGGGTTCCTTGGAAACCCTAGGTGGGCAAGAGTGGTCCGGAAGCATCCGGGCTGTGGATTTGCTCCTGACAAGATTGTGAAGGTTTGGAGGCTACCTCAAAGTCTACCACAAGTGAGAGCTATTCCTTCGTGGGATAGGCTCGGAGAATAGGGTGAGCCTTCGTGGCGCGGGGAATCCTTCGTGGGACCTCCACTCCTCCAAACGTGACGTACCTTCTTGCAAAGGAAGGGAACACGAGAATAAACCCCCGTCTCCGCGTGCTATCGGTTATCTCTAACCGAACTCTTTACTTGTGATTTAACTGCCTATGAGAGCCTTCGTGCTCGAGTTAGTTGTATCCTCATATAGGTTGTTTCACCTAGTTTGCATTAGGCTCACCTTTATATTCCGCAAAGCCTAATATTGCAAAGAAAGAATTAAAATCTGTAGAAACCTATTCACCCCCTCTAGGTTTACCATCTCTAACTTTCAATTGGTATCAGAGCCTGGACTCTTATTAAGGGCTTCACCGCCTTAAGAGTGAGATGGAAAAACTATTCGAGGGTCTAGATGACGACTCTAACCTTTCGGTTAAAGAAATGAAATCTAGACTCTTGGCATATGATGCCGAGAAGAAGAAAAAGGAGGATGAACTACAAAGCCAAATGGCAGAAATGACTGCCATGCTTAAGAACCTAACTGGTGGAGCTCCTAGTGGGGCTTCGGCCTCTAAGGAAACCTTCCATGAAGTCAACCATGAATATCCCAAAAACACTTCACCCATGCCTCATATAAACCATAGTGGGAATGTTCCCCATTTTGATGGAACTCACTTTCCACATTGGAAATCTGCTATGGAATCTCATATTCGCAGCTGCAGTGTGGAGATGTGGGAGATCATTGTTGATGGATCCGGGAAGCCAAAAGACCCCGCTCATTTGTCCTCCACCGAATTCTACAACCGTCAACTCAATGCCTCCGCACGTGACAAGATTAGAAGTGGCATCAACCGCTGTTACCACCCGATTTTGGCCAAATCAGTAGGTGGGCCGTAAGTGAAGATGGGCTTGAAGGACGTACATATGGAGCATCTTTGAAGCGGCCTTGCGCTAAGAGTTTGGGCTAAGTTGCCCACGTATCTGTAATATATTAGATCGCTTTGTAACTTAGATTAAAAGATAGAGTCGGCCCGTGCACGGTTAGGTGCACGCCTCAATTAGAAAGTCCCTTGGACTATAAATATGTATCTAGGGTTATCGGGAAAGAAGGACAATCATCGTTCAACCAACACAAATCAGGCGCATCGCCACCCCTTTCCTACGAGGGTTTCTCCCGGGTAAGCACCATGCCTAGATCGCATCTAGCGATCTAGGCGTATACGTTTATTCGTTACCTTGTGTTGCTCGTGCTGAAGCCTTTTTGATGGCGAGCAGTACTACTTATCATTAGGTGTTTAGGGGCTTGCATTGATGCTTTCTCGTGCATATCTGCGTGGCAATGCCGTCCCTCGACACCTAGCTGCCCTTACACCTTTACGGGTGTAAGGGCAGCATCTTGCTTGTTCGTACTTAGCAGATCCGATCCGTTATAGTTGCTCCTTGCATCTGCAGGGATTAGTTTAATATCTGCATAGTTAGGCCTTATGCTGGGGTCGGACGATCCGGTAGTGCGTTAGGCGTTGTTTACCGTCCCTGCGAGGGATGTTCCGGGAATCAACGTATGTTGGTTTTTAGGCCTCTCGTAGGGGTAGTTTGCTTCATCTCTCGTAGCTGCTAGGCCCGATCACACGTAGGACGTTCCGATTATGCGGTGAAAACCCTAAACTATCGTGGATCGTTTTAGCTTTGTTCGATCAAGCAGGATCCCCATGCCATTGCAAATCCATCAAGGACCATGGGCGATCGGCTCTTTGGAAAACCTGAGAGCCGATAGGGCTCGTATTTAATGTTTACGTGTCTACCATGCAGGAACACTCGAAGCACTAACACCTTCCTGACCGGGGTCTAGGTCAGGTGGCCTAGCAACCGCCGGGACGTGGCCAGAAGATTTGCGGGACGACGCGAGGTGCCAGGGATCCACTAAGCGGCCCTGGGAGCTTCCCGGCTCTTCGTGTTGCTTAACCAACGCCCGTCGGGGGTTTTGGAGGGTAACACATTCTGGCACGCCCGGTGGGACAATCTGCAACATCCACGTCAACACCGACATCCGAGATGGCGGAAGAACAGATCAAGTACGAGGATCTCCCCACGAACACAAGAAGAAGTACGATGACCTGAAGGCCATCCTGGAGGCCGAACTCATCGGCTCCTTTGAGAAGACCCGGTCGCACGGCGTCAGGTTCAAAGGATTCGCACCACAAGGCATCCTCGATGGGTTGGATCTGTCTCTCCCTTCAGAGGAACGTACCAGAGCCCTGCGACAGGAGATCAACTACGTGGTGGCTCATTCACTGCATCGGCACTCTGAGAGCCTGGTGAATACTTTGGAGCGCGTTGCGCTCCGTGTGGTGCAAGAGATCATGGAGCGTCGGTACTCCCCTTCAGGACCTGTTCTAGGGACTCACCAGGGAGAGATGCAACTCCACACCAGGCCACCACTGCCGTACGCAATGGCGGCTCCACAGCAACAAGGTTCACCGGCATACGTTGTCTACAAAGTTGGAGGTGATCCGGGCGACTATCAATTCTTATGCCCCGCCCAAGGAAATCCCACACGGATACGTGTGCACGTTTGTGCCGGACTGCAACAACTGGACGCAGCGATCCAGGCTCCACCAGGAGGGATTGCCGGGGCAGGAGCAATTGTTCCGCAGGAAGAACAACTGCAGAGCGGGAGTTTAGGAGCGAGCTGAGAAACAAGCGTGGCTAGCCAAATATGCCACTACACCAGTCCATGAAAGCTCAGCTGCTACTACCTCCACCGCAGATCAGATCGGTGCGGTCTTGAGAGACCAGTTCGGCATCCTGCCGAACAAGAAGATAATCGGCTATTCCAAGCCGTACCCCAATGAGTTTGACCTGATCCCGCTACCACCTAAGTACCGGCTGCCGGACTTCAACAAATTCAGTGGGTCAGAAGGGTCAAAATCCATCGAGCACGTGAGCCGATATTTGGCCCAGTTGGGCATGGTTTCGGCATCGGATCAGCTACGGGTGAGGCTCTTCTCGCAGTCCCTCACCGGTCCAGCGTTTGGATGGTACACCTCGTTGCAGCCAAATTCAGTGCAATCATGGAAGTAGCTGGAGGAACTGTTCCACACCCAATACCATTCAGAAGCCACTGAAGCTGGTATTGCCGAACTAGCACAGGTTCGGCAAAAGCGAGGAGAGATGTGAGTACATCCAACGTTTCAGAACTGTCAATAACCGATGCTATTCGGTTCACTTAACGGAGAAAGAGGCAGTCGAGCTGGCCGTGGCAGGCCTTGCAGCGTCGTTCAAGGATCTGACGTTCCAAGTTGAGTACAACTCGACACACCTGGTCAATAGGCGGACCTTATATGAGCAGCGCCATCCAGAGCTGTACCAAGACAAGTTCAAGCGTGCGATCAGCCTGGTCAATGCTGACGAAGATGAGTATTCGCGAAGATCAGAAGTAGCGGTAGCCGAATGGACTCGGGCGCGATGCCTGTGTCCTGCCAATGGGTGAATCCACCAGGGCCTCCAAGAGGGTTGGACTTTGACGTGACCAAAACCGAACAGATCTTTGATCTGCTACTGAAAGAGAAACAATTGAAGCTCCGAAGGCCACAAGATCCCTACGGCACAAGAGATGAACAAGAGGCCATACTGCAAATGGCATCATACGTTCACGCACACCACCAACGACTGCAAAGTATTGCACGCACAAATTCAGATGGCGATAGAATCAGGCCGATTAACTTTCGGACAGTTTGCCATGAAGGTAGACATGCGTCCGTTTCCGGACGTCAACATGGTGGACCTAAGCCACTCCATAAGAGAGCCAGGGTTCTCTTTCGATGTCAATATGGCAGGGTTTGTGATCCGCCATGGCGTGGACAAAGCAGAGAGCAGCCACTCTCGTGGCAAAGATAAAGAGGAGGCCGTTCCACGCGACCGGCCCCAAGACGACGATAGACGGTACCTAACCGAGGAGGAGGTGAGAAGCATACGGTATCAACGCCCACTATCCGTACATCTCCTCAACAAATATGAGCAGCAGTACGACCGACGTCGGCGCTACGACGACGACGATGAAAGATATCGTCGGTCTGATGCGGGAGGTATCGTCAGCATGCGGAACAACGACGGGTACGAACGTCGCGCGAGAGGGAGGTCAAGAGAGCAAGACAACATGGATAAGCACTGGGACTGTCCCTTCTTCAAACATTGCTGGGACTCAGGAATGAGCCGATTGCCAACGATCGAGAACTGCCCAGAATGCAGACAACACAGAAGGAGGGCAAACGAAGTTTCAGTGTTCGAACGTCTAGGGCCTCTCCCAACCCATAACAGACGGGCTGAGTCATCTCAAGAAGAAGACTTTGAGGAGTCAGACGGAGAAGAAGATAGGTATCACCGACCCAGGTGGTGCCGATGGACTCAGCCATTCTCGGAAGCGTAGGGTGCAGCGGCGAAACTGGAAGAAGCCGAGCACGCACTGTACACGTTGAGAGAAGAGCGCGGCCCGATACGCCGCAAAAATCCAGCAAACAGGAGACAAAGGTGCGCCCGCCAAAGAAAATATGGCGCCCCAACAGACGAAAGCCGATGCACAGCATCGGTGATGCCCGAGGCATCGGCTGATACAAACATGGTGTCCGTAATCCGACGAGTAGCAAGTCCAAGACATTGGACATACGTGGCAAGGCCGATCCATGCGATCGGCCCTCAAAAAAATAAAAAGCAAAGGATCTTATCTCCAACACGTCACGTAGCTACAGTGGAAATCCAGGAAGTTGCAAACCATTATCAAAGCATTGCAACGAAAAAGGAGGCCGATTCTGGCAATCGGCCAAAATTATCCTCAACATACCTTCGTCTGTGTTCAGAATTGATCCAACGGATGCCTGAAGAGCCGATGCCATCAAGTACTTGACAGAATCGGCTCGGGGGGCACACAGATGGATGAGACACGAGGATACGAAGCTGGGAGCATGCCAAATGCCCAGCAGCTCAAGATTTAAAAGTGGAAAATCTAAAATTTTGAGCACAGCCGATGAGTAGACATCGACTTAATGGATGCACGGCCATCATCGAGTTACGTAGCGAGGCTCTACTGAAGGAGCCCCTCAGTGGAATGGTTGGTGGCTCCATTAGCAAATCTTCAAGATCAGCAGCGCCTGCGTAAGCATGCAGATCAGGTTAGGATCATGAGAACAGCCAATGAACATTCAATCGGCTGTGATATTTCCTCCTGGGGCTGGACCAAGGTGACAACTTCATCAAACATCTTCACCAGAAGCTGCATCAGTCTGCCCGAGGTGATGGACCAATCTGAGCAGCAAGGCGCAAGAATGGAGCCAAAATGAAGCTTCTTAGTTCAAGGGAGCTGCTGATCCTTCCAAAACCGTCCTAGTGCACTGTCTCCTTGGCGCAAGCTTTCGCTTTGATGAAGAGATGGAGTGGCTCGGGGGGCAGCTCACCTTGGAGGTTCTCTGCTTTTGAAAGCCGATTTATTTGGAATCGGCTGACGCTGCACTACAGTTGGGAGGCCGATGATGACCCCTTTGGCTGATGCGCTTTCATTCTCGCCTTGACAGAGGCTCGGGGGGCAGCTGGCCTTGAGAATTCCTCATTCTGAAGAGCCGATGGTGTTGAAATTGGCTATCTCTGCATCGTAACCATATGGAAAGGTGGCGAGCTCCTGCAGAGGAAAGCCACCAGGGTTGACAGGAGGAGTCTGAAGAAGGAGCCATCATCGTTGATCAGCTCTAGACCAGTTTGTCGCTGCAAAACGGGGCATCACGAAGCTGTGAACAAGTAGCACTTGCTTACAAGAGTGTCAGCTTCAACATAAAGGTTGGCAGCAACGGGCCAAGAAGCTTTCCTGGGAGCGTTAACCCAGGAGTTTTGCCGTTAAGGACCAACATTACGATCGGGTGACTTTGGAATCCAAAGATCTGAGGGTCTCGCTGTGGACTGGACGTGTTCGATTGGGAGTTTCGATCTGAATTTCGAGGATTACAAGTTACCATCTGAGGAGGTGACTAGATTGATCTCTGGCAATTCATTATAAGAGCTGATGCGTTGCCATCGGCTTATTGAACATCAATCAAGGTGACAATTGGCCAAATTGGTTGAGGGAGAATCGGCTAAATCACTGGGCAAGAAATCGGCAAAATCAAGTTGGGGAAATTCTTCATTGATAAATAAGATTTCTTACATAAGAGCTTGCTCTCAAAAGGAAGAGTTGGAGGTGCATGGCCCTATCTACCACTGCTGGCCCTAAGCTCTATCCTATCTAAGGGCCGCTGCTGCCCTCATCGCCGTCGCCAGTCGGTCTGCTCCCGGCTGGTTCTTCGTCGCTGCTATAGCGACCTTGATGGGGTTCGTAGCATAGAAAACAAAAATTTTCCTACCGCAAGACGAATAAATCCAAGATCTAATCTATGGAACACCCAAGATCTAATCTACAAGATCGAAGCAACGAGATTGATAAGATACTAACCCTTGATGATTTCCAAAGCCTACGAGATCAGATCTCGTTGTTGGTGTAGACGATCATCCCAGTGCTGCAATCCGGCAGCACTTCCGTACTCGGTCGCGCGTACGGTGTCGATGAAGCCCTTCCTCTCCCCGTTCCAGCGGGCAGCGGAGGTGTGGTAGATCTCCTCCAAATTCCAGCAGCACGACGGCGTGGTGGTGGTGGTGGAGGAAGAAAAGCTGCAGGGCTTCGCCAAGCCGGAACAGCGTATGGTGGAGGAGAGAGGCGGCCAGAGGAGGGGGCAAATCAAGGGGATGGTGGCCGGCCACCCCCTCCCCTCTTTATATAGGGGGAGGGTCGGCTGGGGTGGCCCCCTTTCCCATCTAGGGTTAGGGGGGCGGCGGCCAAGTGGGGGGAAGAGGATTTCTTCCCCCCCAAGTTGATCCCCCCTAGGGTTTTGGGGAAAACCCTAGGGGTTGGCCGGCTGGGCCTTGAGGGGCATGTGCCCCTGGCCCATTAGGCTAGGGAGCACCCCCTCGGCCCATGCTAGGCCTCCTAGGGTCGTGGGCCCACTGGTGGGACCCCGGAACCTTCTAGAACCTTCCCGGTCATCCACCGGAAAAATCCCGAACTTTTCCGAAACCTAGAAATCAACTTCCCTTATATGAATCTTATTCTCCGGACTATTCCGGACCTCCTCGTGACATCCTGGATCACATCCGAGACTCCGAACAAACTTCGTCTCCATACCATATTCAAATCTACTTATGCGACATCGAACCTTAAGCGCGTCACCCTACGGTTCGCGAACTATGCAGACATGGTCGAGACTCCTCTCCGAGCAATAACCAATAGCGGGATCTGGAGATCCATAATGGCTCCCACATATTCAACGATGACTTAGTGATCGATTGAACCATTTACATACTATGCCAATTCCCTTTGTCTCGCGATATTTTACTTGTCCGAGGTTTGATCATCGGTATCTCCATACCTTGTTCAACCTCGTTACCGACAAGTACTCTTTACTCGTGGTATGTGATCTCTTATGAACTATTCATATGCTTGCAAGCTAATTAGATGACATTCCACCGAGAGGGCCAGAGTATATCTATCCGTCATCGGGATGGACAAATCCCACCGTTGATCCATATGCCTCAACTCACACTTTCCAAATACTTAATCCCACCTTTATTGTCACCCATTTACGCAATGACGTTTGATGTAATCAAAGTACCCTTTCAGGTGTAAGTGATTTACATGATCTCATGGTCGAAGGATTAAGACAACTATGTATTGAAAGCTTATAGCAAATGAACTTAATGACTTGATCTTATGCTACGCTCATTTGGGTGTGTGTCCATTATATCATTCAACTAATGACATAACCTTGTTATTAATAACATCCAATGTTCATGATCACGAAACCATGATCATCTATTAATCAACAAGCTAGTTATACAAGAGGCTTACTAGGGACTCCTTGTTGTTTACATAACACACATGTATCAATGTTTCAGTTAATACAATTATAGCATGGTATATAAACATTTATCATAAACACAAAGATATTATAATAACCACTTTATTATTGCCTCTTGGGCATATCTCCAACAGTCTCCCACTTGCACTAGAGTCAATAATCTAGTTTACATATGTAAAGATATAACACCTTGGCCTTCTGGTGCTTATCATGTTTTGCTCACGGGAGAGGTTTTAGTCAACGGATCTGACATGCTCAGAAACGTATGTATTTTGCAATTCATTTGCGTCTCAACGCATCACTCATTTTCCAAATGAGACGGCATTAATTGTATATGCTTAGTCCTCTGGTGGAACCTTAATTCCGCGGTCTGACATAAGTCACTAATATTGTCACACACAATATAGCTTCAAAGTTCTGACACTATCGGAACTACACCAAGTTCTCAAAGAACTCTTCGACTTAACATCCTCAGTCATTGTCAAAACAATGACATACTCTGCCTTCGTTTGTAGAATCCGTCACAATATTTAGAACTCATCCAAATCTAGCATAGACTTGTTCTAGCTCATTGTGCTACCTTTTAAATAACTCTTAGCCTAATTGAGATTGAAATTTTATTTTTATATGTGACCAAACTAATATCGGTGCAACACCTTACAGCGATTTGTTTGTCATTACCCCATATAAAAACTATATTTATATATCCTTGGTTCTTCTAAAGCACTCAGGGATATTCTTACTGTTGTCCAATGATCATTACATGAATCATTCTGGTATATGCTCGTAACACTTTAGAGCACAGGACATCTGACTTTGTACATATTATTCGTGATCTAAAATCACTCATGTGTATTTACTCATCGAGTGTCAAATACACTCAAGTCTTGTTAAACCTTCACATGAAAAGAATACCTTCTATATTGAACTACTTCAATATCTACTTAAACTTATTTATGTGTTTCTATCTATCTTCATAGATCTTGACACTAAATATGTTTCAATTCATATCCTTTCATTGATGTTAATTCTCAATGAAACCTTTTAAATCAATTATATAATTACACTATTTATAATCAACGATATGTCATCTACATAAAGTATTATAAATATGTCTCAGCGCTCCCACTTAATTTCTTGCAAATGCAAGCATCTTCATCGTTTCTGATGAAATCAAAACTCTTTGATTATTTCATCCGGTGAAGATTCCAACTCCGTGATACTCACTTCATCCAATTGAAGTTTGTATACCTATCTAGTATTCCACGGACCAGCAAAACTCTTGGTTGTATCTAGTATACATCCTTCATACACACTTCTGGTAAGGAATGTATTTCTGCCATCCTACTATCATATCTCATAAAAGAAATATGTAGCGATTACTAGAATAATCCACATAGACTTTAAGCATTGCTACGGAAGATCTAATCTTATCGTAGTCAACTCTTTGAACTTTGTCGTAAACTCCTTTTCGATAAGTCAAGCTTCTTGGATTTCATGGCGCATAGCCATTTTAACGGAGTCTGGGCCCATCATAACTTCTTTGTATGTAGTTGGTTTATCATTGTTCAAAATCAATCCTTTGTTCACAAATCATTTATTTGATCACAAAATAAACCAAATCTACAAGGTTCAATAAGTACTTTGATCTCCATGACTATAACACTTTGTAGACATGGGAGCCATGATCTTCGTAGCCGCTTCCGGAACCATTTCCGATGCTGTGCTACTCTGATCATCATGCTCAGGTTCATAAACCTTATCAAGTTTCATTGTCCTCCCACTCAAATACTTCGCTAGAAAACAATTTCTTGGAAATAAGCAAGTAACATCAACAAACACTTTTGTCTTTTACTTAATAGTGGAAAGAATTCCCAATCAATTCTCTGGGATAACCAACAAAGACATTCATCCGATTTTGGTTGTAAACTCATTCACTTATGCTACGCATACCAAAATTTAAGAAAGGACTATTAGGGTTTATACCCATGCCATAACTCATATGGTGTCATTTCAATGGATCATGATGATGCTCTATTTAGTGTAAAAGCGGTAGTCTCTAAAGCATAATCCACAAAAATATAATGGCGTCATTTTATTTTATCTCATCATTAATCCAACAAGTTTTGGATACGTCTCTTGGATACTCCATCATCACTATGATACTCCAAGAAACGTGAGTAGTAGAACAATTTCATAACTCTCTTAGATGTTCGCTAAAACTCGTAATTCAAATATTTCCACCATGATCAAATCATAGATATTTGACTTTTCTATTACGATGATTTCCACTTCATGCTGAAATTTATTTGAATCCTTTCAAATGTTTCAAACTTCTTCCTTATCGAATATATCCACATATATACTCAATTCATTGTTAGAAGTTTTCATGAAGTAGAAGAATCTCCCACACACAACTATGCCCAGTGAACCATATACATCACCATGTATGTTTCCACTAAGTTAATTGCCCGTTCAACTCTTGGCCTATGAACGGGATTTAAGTCATTCTCTTTAGAAGAGATTTGCAAGCGCCAAATGATTCAGAAATCAAATGACTCCAAAAGTCCATTTGCATGGAGTTCCTTCATGCGTTCCTTTCTAACATGACCTAAATGGCGGTTCCACTAATAAGTGGAATTCATATCATTTGCCTTATGGCATTTTAGCGTCAGTGTTATGTATGTGTGCTTCACCATAAAGATTTATAATAACTTATCCATCGTACATGGAATCCTGTTACAATTTGAACAACTCGTTGTTTTCATTTAACCAGAACAATACAACAGTTATAAAGTTCTTTATTATAAATCTGAATGGCTAGACAGAATGCCAACGACGAACATAATAACACTTTATTTTTGTTCCAGACGTGCATTCCTATCACATTCCTTGTCAGTCACTTAGGCCATTGTATTCTTGTATTGCGTTGTTTTGTATGACACCTCATACCAACCAATATGGTACTAATACCCAAGAATTTCATTGTGTGACCAAAACAAGGAATACATTCATAACATGTATATCATCTATATACACCTGAGCTAGACTTTCTAGTATTTTCTTTCTTTCTGCCAAAATATCTTTTGTAGTTTCTCTTTTAGTTTTCCTCATTCTCAGAAAACACTTCACTTTCAATAACTTCTAAGTCCATTGGTCAAATACCAATAACCTTGAGGTTCTTACTTTGAAGTTGATCATCATATGACAAGTGTTCCAGATTTCACTATTAGTAACATTGTAATATGATGAACAATTTCACTCATAATTTTATCCATCATATCATGACGACTTCCCGAGACCATGTCTGTACATGCTAGGCTCGTAAAGTTTAACCTCAGTATTCGCATGTGCAAATCTGGCTTGCACCCGTTGTATGCACACGTAGAATCTATCACACCCGATCATCACGTGATGCTTCGAAACGACGAGTCTTAGCAACGGTGCATACTAAGGACGATCACTTCATGGATATGCGAATATCGTTAGTGCCCCAATAGTTGGAGGATTGGGACGCCTTGCGTCTTCAATCTTCGTACATTCCCATAAAACTTATGAGTTTATGTAGTCTCACCAAATTATATTCTATCATCTTGCAATAAGGTCTTAGATATCACATATATCTCATACCTTGATTATTTCTGAAAACTAAATTTTCAGCTCCTTACTTTTCAAACAGATTTGAACTTCAAGTTTCACGGAGACAAGATAACTTTAGGTACTAATTGAAACCATAGCTCTTTGAATCATTAATGAGAGGTTTACTAAAAGTTTGCAATAGGACTTAATCATTTCTTGATTCTTTAACAATACGGTACCAGTCCGTAAAGTTACTTGTCAGACTTAACAATATTTCTATCTCAATTACAAGACTAGCGCATGGTAGATAACGGATGCCAATTCTACAAATTTAATTCAAAATACTATTCAGACTATGTTCATGATAATTAGTTCAAGTTTTAATCTAATTACTAATGAACTCCCACTTAATACAACATCCCTCATAGTTGTTTAGTGGCACACGATCCACATCCACTACACCAAAACCGATCATCACGTGAGATGATGTAGCTTCAATGGTGAACATCAACATGTTGATCATATCATCCATATGACTCGTGTTCAACCTTTCGGTTTCCGTGTCCCGAGGCCATGTCTGTACATGCTAGGCTCGTCAAGCAAACCCAAGTATTCCGCGTGTGCAAACATGGCTTACACCCGTTGTATGTGAACGTAGAGTCTATCACATCCGATCATCACGAGATGCTTCAAAACGACGAACTGTAGCAACGGTGCATACGAGGGGAGAACACTTTATTATCTTGATATTAATGTGAGGGATCATCTTATAATGCTACCGTCGCGATCTAAGCAAGATAAGATGCATAAAGGATTAACATCACATGCAATTCATAATATGTGATATGATATGGCCTTTCTTCTTGTGCTTTTGATCTCCATCTCCAAAGCACATGAGCATGATCTCCATCATCACCAGCATTGCACCAAGGTCCATGGCACCGCTTCATGGTTGTCCATCACTTATAGCTACTATAACAACTACTTGAAATAAAGCTATTACAAGATGAATAGACACGCAGGTCTTAACAAATTTAAAGACAACCATTAGGCTCCTGCCGGTTGCCATAATACAATAATGAACATCTCATACATCAAATATAATCATCATCATATCATGGCCATATCACATCACCAAACCCTGCAAAAACAAGTTAGACGCCTCTAATTTGGTTTGCATATTTTACGTGGTTTAGGGTTTTCGAGTAAGATCCAATCTACCTACGAACATGAACCACAACGGTGATACTAGTGTTGTCAATAGAAAGAGTAAATTGGATCTTCACTATGGTGGGAGAGACAGACACCCGCAAAGCCACTTATGCAATACAAGTTGCATGTCAAGCGTGGAGCAAGTCTCATGAGACGCGGTCATGTAAAGTTAGCCCGGGCCGCTTCATCCCACCATCCCGCAAGATGCAAAGTACACAAACTAAAGCAACAAAAACATCAACGCCCACAAAACCATTGTGTTCTACTCGTGCAACAGATCTATGCATAGACATGGCTCTGATACCACTGATGGGGTTCGTAGCATAGAAAACAAAAATTTTCCTACCGCAAGACGAATAAATCCAAGATCTAATCTATGGAACACCCAAGATCTAATCTACAAGATCGAAGCAACGAGATTGATAAGATACTAACCCTTGATGATTTCCAAAGCCTACGAGATCAGATCTCGTTGTTGGTGTAGACGATCATCCCCGGTGCTGCAATCCGGCAGCACTTCCGTACTCGGTCGCGCGTACGGTGTCGATGAAGCCCTTCCTCTCCCGTTCCAGCGGGCAGCGGAGGTGTGGTAGATCTCCTCCAAATTCCAGCAGCACGACGGCGTGGTGGTGGTGGTGGAGGAAGAAAAGCTGCAGGGCTTCGCCAAGCCGGAACAGCGTATGGTGGAGGAGAGGGGCGGCCAGAGGAGGGGGCAAATCAAGGGGATGGTGGCCGGCCACCCCCTCCCCTCTTTATATAGGGGGAGGGTCGGCTGGGGTGGCCCCCTTTCCCATCTAGGGTTAGGGGGCGGCGGCCAAGTGGGGGGAAGAGGATTTCTTCCCCCCCAAGTTGATCCCCCCTAGGGTTTTGGGGAAAACCCTAGGGGTTGGCCGGCTGGGCCTTGAGGGGCATGTGCCCCTGGCCCATTAGGCTAGGGAGCACCCCCTCGGCCCATGCTAGGCCTCCTAGGGTCGTGGGCCCACTGGTGGGACCCCCGGAACCTTCTAGAACCTTCCCGGTCATCCACCGGAAAAATCCCGAACTTTTCCGAAACCTAGAAATCAACTTCCCTTATATGAATCTTATTCTCCGGACTATTCCGGACCTCCTCGTGACATCCTGGATCACATCCGAGACTCCGAACAAACTTCGTCTCCATACCATATTCAAATCTACTTATGCGACATCGAACCTTAAGCGCGTCACCCTACGGTTCGCGAACTATGCAGACATGGTCGAGACTCCTCTCCGAGCAATAACCAATAGCGGGATCTGGAGATCCATAATGGCTCCCACATATTCAACGATGACTTAGTGATCGATTGAACCATTTACATACGATGCCAATTCCCTTTGTCTCGCGATATTTTACTTGTCCGAGGTTTGATCATCGGTATCTCCATACCTTGTTCAACCTCGTTACCGACAAGTACTCTTTACTCGTACCGTGGTATGTGATCTCTTATGAACTATTCATATGCTTGCAAGCTAATTAGATGACATTCCACCGAGAGGGCCCAGAGTATATCTATCCGTCATCGGGATGGACAAATCCCACTGTTGATCCATATGCCTCAACTCACACTTTCCAAATACTTAATCCCACCTTTATTGTCACCCATTTACGCAATGACGTTTGATGTAATCAAAGTACCCTTTCGGTGTAAGTGATTTACATGATCTCATGGTCGAAGGATTAAGACAACTATGTATTGAAAGCTTATAGCAAATGAACTTAATGACTTGATCTTATGCTACGCTCATTTGGGTGTGTGTCCATTATATCATTCAACTAATGACATAACCTTGTTATTAATAACATCCAATGTTCATGATCACGAAACCATGATCATCTATTAATCAACAAGCTAGTTATACAAGAGGCTTACTAGGGACTCCTTGTTGTTTACATAACACACATGTATCAATGTTTCAGTTAATACAATTATAGCATGGTATATAAACATTTATCATAAACACAAAGATATTATAATAACCACTTTATTATTGCCTCTTGGGCATATCTCCAACAGACCTCCGGCGGGACCTTCATTGTCCTCGTCCTCTTCGTCGGCGTCGGCCTCGTCGCTGTCGAAGTCGCTCATGTTGCCCGGCCAAGGGCAGAGACGCTTGGCCGGCGGCTCGTCAGAGGAGGCATCGTCCTCCTCCTCTTCCTCCTCCTTCACCTCCTCAGCGGAGGAGGGACCATCCCAGGAGAAGCCGTCGTCGTCGCTTCCCTCCTCCGACGACCCAATGGCGAGGAAGCGAAGGTCGCTCTCCCCGTCCGTTAGGGACTGGTCATCTTCAGACCAGACGGAGGAGT
Source organism: Lolium multiflorum (assembly GCA_030979885.1). Classification (NCBI taxonomy): domain Eukaryota; kingdom Viridiplantae; phylum Streptophyta; class Magnoliopsida; order Poales; family Poaceae; genus Lolium; species Lolium multiflorum. The sequence continues at coordinate 308,572,331 of CM061748.1, read as the reverse complement.
CGTGGGTCGACTCGTCCCCGTCGGCTATGGCGCGACGGATGTTGGCCGCGTGGGCCTCCTGCGGGTCCCATTCCGGCGTCGGCTCGCGAGAAGGGGAAGATTGGGTGGAAAGACCCGATGAGGGAGAAGAAGAGGAAGAAGACATGTTGGCCGAGGAGGGTTTTTGGAAGTGCTGATGCAGAAGGATGAAGAGGAGAACTGTTCGATGCGGCCAAATAAAAAGGGGATATAACGATTTAATGCCTAAGCAGTTCCCGAGGACATGGGGCCAAAACTGACAAATCGTGCAGAGAAGTTGAGAAGGCAAGACGTCATCATGAAGAAAACTGCGACGGTTCTGCCACGACATGACCCTTCGAAGGAGACAGATGGTTTTGCAATTATCATTATCAAAACCAGGGGGCATGTGTTACCACCCGATTTTGGCCAAATCAGGAGGTGGGCCGTAAGTGAAGATGGGCTTGAAGGACGTACATATGGAGCATCTTTGAAGCGGCCTTGCGCTAAGAGTTTGGGCTAAGTTGCCCATGTATCTGTAATATATTAGATCGTTTTGTAACTTAGATTAAAAGATAGAGTCTGGCCCGTGCACGGTTAGGTGCACGCCTCAATTAGAAAGTCCCTTGGACTATAAATATGTATCTAGGGTTATCGAGAAAGAAGGACAATCATCGTTCAACCAACACAAATCAGGCGCATCGCCACCCCTTTCCTACGAGGGTTTCTCCCGGGTAAGCACCATGCTGCCTAGATCGCATCTAGCGATCTAGGCAGTATACGTTTATTCGTTACCTTGTGCTCGTGCTGAAGCCTTGTTGATGGCGAGCAGTACTACTTATCATTAGGTGTTTAGGGGCTTGCATTGATGCTTTCTCGTGCATATCTGCGTGGCAATGCCGTCCCTCGACACCTAGCTGCCCTTACACCTTTACGGGTGTAAGGGCAGCATCTTGCTTGTTCGTTACTTAGCAGATCCGATCCGTTATAGTTGCTCCTTGCTCCGCAAGGATTAGTTTAATATCTGCATAGTTAGGCCTTATGCTGGGGTCGGACGATCCGGTAGTGCGTTAGGCGTTGTTTACCGTCCCTGCGAGGGATGTTCCGGGAATCAACGTATGTTGGTTTTTAGGCCTCTCGTAGGGGTAGTTTGCTTCATCTCTCGTAGCTGCTAGGCCCGATCACACGTAGGACGTTCCGATTATGCGGTGAAAACCCTAAACTGTCGTGGATCGTTTTAGCTTTGTTCTGATCAAGCAGGATCCCCATGCCATTGCAAATCCATCAAGGACCATGGGGCGATCGGCTCTTTGAGCCGATCCACACCTGAGAGCCGATAGGGCTCGTATTTAATGTTTACGTGTCTACCATGCAGGAACACTCGAAGCACTAACACCTTCCTGATCGGGTCTAGGTCAGGTGGCACGCCCTAGCAACCGCCAGGACGTGGCCAGAAGATTTGCGGGACGACGCGAGGTGCCAGGGATCCACTAAGCGGCCCTGGGAGCTTCCCGGCTCTTCGTGTTGCTTAACCAACGCCCGTCGGGGGGTTTAGGAGTGGCATCAACCGCAAGCTCCTTGATCAAGTCAATGACATTGACTCCGCTAAAGAGTTGTGGGATCGGATCGTAGTACTCCAAGAGGGAACCGATCTAATCCAATCAGCTCTTTATGAGTCCGCAAAGCAAGAGGCAACTATGTTCATGATTAGAGAAGGAGAATCCGTGGCCGATGCCTATGGAAGGCTTGGTGCTCTTAGAGTGAAGGTGAAGGGACTTGGATGTGAAAAGTACAATGATGGCTTTGAGATGAATGAACATTTCATAAAGTCCAAGGTCATTGCCATGATTGCAGTCAAGCAAGAAGACACCAACCTTGCACTCAACTTGCAAATCATTACCAAGAGTGCTGATCTGAACTCCGATGATCTAGTCTCCTATGTGGCAGCCAATGAAAACATGGCCAAGACAGGAAAAAGGCTCATGGCGATGAACCGTGTTGATGAAGCCTCACACAACCATGAAGCATCACACAACCTTGCTCTCAAAGCTAGAGCTGACCATGGAAGAGAAGAAGTCTGTGAAATTGAAGAAGATGAAGAGATGACTTCAACTAGTGACATCTGTAGGATAACGTAGCATAGAAAACAAAAATTTTCCTACGGCGAACACGCAATCCAAGCCAAGATGCAATCTAGAAGACGGTAGCAACGAGGGGATTATCGAGTCTCACCCTTGAAGAGATTCCAAAGCCTACAAGATGAGGCTCTTGTTGCTGCGGTAGACGATCACTTGCCGCTTGCAAAAGCGCGTAGAAGATCTTGATCACGGCGCCACGAACGGGCAGCACCTCCGTACTCGGTCACACGTTCGGTTGTTGATGAAGACGACGTCCACCTCCCGTTCCAGCGGGCAGCGGAAGTAGTAGCTCCTCTTGAATCCGACAGCACGACGGCGTGGTGTCGGTGGCGGTGGAGAAATCCGGCGGAGCTTCGCTAAGCGTGCGGGATATGGTGGAGGAGCGGGGCGCTAGGGTTTGGGGAGAGGGGGTGGCCGGCCACTAAAGGGGGCGGCCAAGGTGGTGGCTTTGGTGTGGCCGGCCCCCTCCCCTATGCCCCTCATTATATAGGTGGAAGCCCCAAGTGTTGGACTACAAGTCTCCGAATAAGACCCGAACCCAAAACCTTCCATATGGTGGGAAACCTTCCCAAGCTAGGATTCCCACTAGAGGTGGGAATTCCACCTACCATATGGGGGGGTGGCCGGCCCCTTATGGGGGAGTCCACTTGGGACTCCACCCCACTAGGGTTGGCCGGCCATGGAGGTGGAGTCCCATGTGGACTCCACCTTCCTAGGTGTGTTCTTCCGGACTTTTCTAGAACCTTCTAGAACCTTCCATAGAACCTTCCGAATCATTTTAATTCACATAAAATGACATCCTATATATGAATCTTATTCTCCGGACCATTCCGGAACTCCTCGTGATGTCCGGGATCTCATCCGGGACTCCGAACAAATATTCGAACTCCATTCCATATTCAAGTTCTACCATTTCAACATCCAACTTTAAGTGTGTCACCCTACGGTTCACGAACTATGCGGACATGGTTGAGTACTCACTCCGACCAATAACCAATAGCGGGATCTGGAGATCCATAATGGCTCCCACATATTCAACGATGACTTTAGTGATCGAATGAACCATTCACATACGATACCAATTCCCTTTGTCACGTGATATTTTACTTGTCCGAGGTTTGATCATCGGTATCACACTATACCTTGTTCAACCTCGTCTCCTGACAAGTACTCTTTACTCGTACCGTGGTATGTGGTCTCTTATGAACTTATTCATATGCTTGCAAGACATTAGACGACATTCCACCGAGAGGGCCCAGAGTATATCTATCCGTCATCGGGATGGACAAATCCCACTGTTGATCCATATGCCTCAACCCATACTTTCCGGATACTTAATCCCACCTTTATAACCACCCATTTACGCAGTGGCGTTTGATGTAATCAAAGTACCTTTCCGGTATAAGTGATTTACATGATCTCATGGTCATAAGGACTAGGTAACTATGTAATGAAAGCTTATAGCAAATAACTTAATGACGTGATCTTATGCTACGCTTAATTGGGTGTGTCCATTACATCATTTATATAATGATATAATCTTGTTATTAATAACATCCAATGTTCATGATTATGAAACTAATCATCTATTAATCAACAAGCTAGTTAAGAGGCTTACTAGGGACTCTTTGTTGTTTACATATCACACATGTATCAATGTTTCGGTTAATACAATTATAGCATGGTATATAAACATTTATCATAAACATAAAGATATATAATAACCACTTTTATTATTGCCTCTTGGGCATATCTCCAACAGTCTCCCACTTGCACTAGAGTCAATAATCTAGATTACATTGTAAGGTACCTAACACCCATGGCATTCTGGTGTTGGTCATGCTTTGCCCTAGGGAGAGCTTTAGTCAACGGATCTGCTACATTCAGATCAGTGTGTACTTTGCAAATCTTTACTTCTCCATCTTCGATGTACTCGCGAATCGAATGATAACGCAGCTTGATATGCTTCAGCCTCTTGTGTGACCTTGGTTCTTGTGCATTGGCGATGGCACCCATGTTGTCACAGTAGATGACTAGTGGGTCCAATGCACTAGGAACCACACCGAGCTCTATAATGAACCTCTTCATCCATACCGCTTCTGATGAAGCCTCTGAAGCCGCTATGTACTCCGATTCTGTTGAGGATTTTGCCACCGTGCACTGCTTCGAGCTTGCCCAGCTTACTGCAGCACCATTCAATATAAACACGTACCCAGATTGTGACTTAGAGTCATCAGGATCAGTGTTCCAACTTGCATCGGTGTAACTTGTTACAACGAGCTCTTGGTCACCTCCATAACAAAGAAACATATCCTTAGTTCTTTTCAAGTACTTCAGGATATTCTTGACCGCTGTCCAGTGTTCCATTCCTGGATCACTTTGATATCTGCTAGTCAAACTAACAGCATGTGCTATATCCGGTCTTGTACATAGCATGGCATACATGATAGAGCCTACTGCCGAGGCATAGGGGATCTGACTCATCCTTTCTCTTTCTTCTGCCGTAGCCGGACCTTGAGTCTTACTCAAGACCTTGCCTGGTAACATAGGTAAGAATCCTTTCTTACTTTCGTCCATTCTAAACTTCTTTAGAATCTTGTCCAGGTATGTACTCTGTGATAGCCCTATTAGACGTCTTGATCTATCTCTATAAATCTTGATGCCTAATATATATGATGCTTCACCAAGGTCTTTCATTGAAAAACTATTATTCAAATAACCCTTTACACTGCTTAATAGTTCTATATCATTCCCAATCAATAATATGTCATCTACATATAATATCAGGAACGCTACAGAGCTCCCACTCACTTTCTTGTAAATACAGGCCTCTCCATGACACTGTATAAACCCGAAGTCTTTGATCACCTTATCAAAGCGTCGGTTCCAACTTCTTGATGCTTGCTTCAGTCCATAGATTGAACGCTGAAGTTTGCATACTTTGTCAGCATTTTTAGGATCGACAAAACCTTTGGGTTGTACCATATACAACTCTTCCTCAATGTCTCCATTAAGGAACGCCGTTTTGACATCCATCTGCCAAATCTCATAATCGAAAAATGCAGCTATTGCTAACAAAATCCTCACAGATTTTAGCTTCGCTACAGGTGAGAAAGTCTCATCGTAGTCAACACCTTGAATTTGTCGGAAACCCTTTGCGACAAGTCGAGCTTTATAGACAGTAATATTACCATCAGCATCTGTTTTTCTCTTAAAGATCCATTTATTCTCGACAGCCTTTCGGCTATCAGGTAAGTCTACCAAAGTCCATACTTTGTTATCATACATGGATCCCATTTCGGATTTCATGGCTTCTTGCCATTTGTTGGAATCTGGGCTCATCATCGCTTCTTCATACGTCGCAGGGTCTTCATCATTGTTATCCACAATCATGACATTTAGACAAGGATCATACCAATCTGGAGTGGCACGTTCCCTTGTCGATCTGCGAGGTTCAGTAGTTATCTCATTTGAAGTTTCATGATCATTATCATTAGCTTCCTCTGTTGCCGGTGCAGGCGGCACAGGAACATCTTCCGGCCTGCGCTACTCTGATCAACAAGCAGAGATTCTTCAATCTCATCGAGTTCTACTTTTCTTCCAGTCACTTCTTTAGTGAGAAATTCTTTCTCAAGAAAGGTTCCGTTCTTAGCAACAAAGATCTTGCCTTCGGATTTGTGATAGAAAGTGTACCCTATAGTTTCCTTAGGGTATCCTATGAAGACGCATTTTTCCGCTTTGGGTTCTAGCTTGTCCGGTTGTAACTTTTTTACATAGGCTTCGCAACCCCAAACTTTAAGGAACGACAGCTTAGGTTTCTTATTAAACCATAATTCATATGGTGTCGTTTCAACGGATTTTGATGGTGCTCTATTTAAAGTGAATGCGGCTGTCTCTAATGCATAACTCCAAAATGATAACGGCAAATCAGTAAGAGACATCATAGATCGAACCATATCTAAGAGAGTTCGATTACGACGTTCGGACACACCGTTTCGTTGTGGTGTTCCCGGCGGTGTCAATTGTGAAAGTATTCCACATTTCTTTAAATGCATGCCAAACTCATAACTCAAATATTCACCTCCGCGATCAGATCGTAGAAATTTAATCTTCTTGTTACGTTGATTTTCTACTTCACTTTGGAATTCCTTAAACTTCTCGAAAGTTTCGGATTTATGTTTCATTAAATAGATATACCCATATCTACTCAAATCATCTGTGAAGGTTAGAACATAACGATAACCACCGCGCGATGCTACACTCATTGGTCCGCATACATCTGTATGTATGATTTCCAATAAGTCAGTAGCTCGCTCCATCATACCCGAGAATGGAGTCTTAGTCATTTTTCCCATCAGACATGCTTCGCATCTATCAAGTGACTCAAAGTCAAGTGATTCAAGTAATCCATCGGTATGGAGTTTCTTCATGCGTTTCACTCCAATATGACCAAGACGACAGTGCCACATATAAGTAGAATTATCATTCAATTTAATTCGCTTAGCATCAATGTTATGTATATGTGTATCACTACTATCGAGATCTAACAGAAATAAGCCATTCTTTTCAGGTGCTCGACCATAAAAGATATTATTCATAAAAATAGAACAACCATTATTCTCAGACTTGAATGAATAACCGTCTTGCATTAAACAAGATCCAGATATAATGTTCATGCTCAACGCGGGTACAAAATAACAATTATTTAGGCTTAAAACTAATCCCGAAGGTAGATGTAGAGGAAGTGTGCCGACAGCGATCACATCGACTTTGGATCCATTTCCAACGCGCATGGTCACTTCATCTTTTAGTAGTCTTCGTTTATTCTTTAGTTCCTGTTTCGAGTTACAAATATGAGCAACCGAACCAGTATCAAATACCCAGGTACTAGTACGAGAACCAGTAAGATAAACATCTATAACATGTATATCAGATATACCTTCTTTCTTCTTCTTGACAAGGCCGCTCTTCAGATCCGCCAAATACTTGGAGCAATTACGCTTCCAGTGTCCCTTCTCCTTGCAGTAATAGCACTCAGCATCAGGCTTAGGGCCAGACTTAGGTTTCACAGGAGGCGTGGCAGCTTTCTTGCCACTCTTCTTGTTCTTGCCTTTAGACTTGCCCTGTTTCTTGAAGCTGGTGGTCTTGTTGACCATCAACACTTGGTGCTCTTTCTTAATTTCAATCTCAGCAGATTTTAGCATGGCAAAGAGTTCAGGTAACTCTTTGTTCATGTTCTGCATATTGTAATTCATCACAAAGTTCTTATAACTAGGTGGCAGTGATTGAAGGACACGATTAATCCCCAGTCTGTTAGGAATCACTATTCCCAAGTCACTGAGTTTCTTCGCATGCCCGGTCATGGCGAGCATGTGCTCACTAACGGAGCTGCCTTCTTCCATCATGCAGCTGAAGAAGTGTTTCGATGCTTCATAGCATTCCACGGCCGCATGAGTCTCAAAGATAGTCTTTAACTCATTGATTAACTCATGTGGATCGTGGTGCTCAAAACGTTTTTGAAGATCGGCTTCCAGACTGCACAGGATGGCACACTGAACTTGAGAGTACCGAGTTTTCCGAGTTGCGTAAACATTCTTTACTTCATCGGTTTCAGTTTCTGCAGGAGGGTCACCTAGCGGTGCATCAAGCACATATTGCAGGTTTCCGCCATTGAGGAAGATCCTCACATGACGGAACCAGTCGGTGAAGTTGCTACCGTTGCTCTTAAGCTTTTCTTTCTCTAGGAACTGGTTAAAATTGATTGGGGACGCCATATCTACAACATATTTGCAATAGTTTAGACTAATGTTTATGACAAATTGAGTTCAAAATTTTAATTCAATATAATTAAAAACTAGGTGAACTCCCACTCAAAACAATATCCCTCGCATTGTCTTAGTGATCACACGAACCAAATCCATCACACCTATGCCCGATCATCACGAGACAAGATGTAATTTCAATGGCGAACACTCAAAGTGTTCATCATATCAATCATATGATTCATGCTCTACCTTTCGGTATCACGTGTTCCGAGACCATGTCTGTACATGCTAGGCTCGTCAAGGCCACCTTAGTATCCGCATGTGCAAAACTGACTTGCACCCGTTGTATGCACTTGTTGATTCTATCACACCCGATCATCACGAGATGCTTCGAAACGACAAGTCTTGGCAACGGTGCTACTAAGGATGAACACTTTATTATCTTGAAATTTTAGTGAGAGGGATCATCTTATAATGCTACCGTCGCGATCTAAGCAAAATAAGATGCATAAAAGGATTAACATCACATGCAGTTCATATGTGATATGATATGGCCCTTTTGTCTTTGCGCCTTTGATCTTCATCTTCAAAGCACGGACATGATCTCCATCATCAACGGGCATGATCTCCATCATCGTCGGCGAAGCACCAAGGTCAATGGCGCCGTCTTCATGATCGTCCTCCATGTAGCAACTATTACAACTACTTTGAAATACTACTCAACATGAAATTTAAAGACAACCATAAGGCTCCTGCCGGTTGCCACAATACAATAATGATCATCTCATACATAGTCATCATCACATTATGGCCATATCACATCACCAAACCCTGCAAAAACAAGTTAGACGTTCTCTAATTTGGTTTGCATATTTTACGTGGTTTAGGGTTTTCGAGCAAGATCCAATCTACCTACGAACATCAACCACAACGGTGATACTAGTGTTGTCAATAGAAGAGTAAATTGAATCTTCACTATAGTAGGAGAGACAGACACCCGCAAAGCCACTTATGCAATACAAGTTGCATGTCAAGCGTGGAGCAAATCTCATGAACGCGGTCATGTAAAGTTAGCCCGAGCCGCTTCATCCCACTATGCCACAAAGATGCAAAGTACTCAAGCTAAAGATAACATAAGCATCAACGCCCACAAAACCATTGTGTTCTACTCGTACAACCATCTATGCATAGACACGGCTCTGATACCACTGTAGGATAACGTAGCATAGAAAACAAAAATTTTCCTACGGCGAACACGCAATCCAAGCCAAGATGCAATCTAGAAGACGGTAGCAACGAGGGGATTATCGAGTCTCACCCTTGAAGAGATTCCAAAGCCTACAAGATGAGGCTCTTGTTGCTGCGGTAGACGATCACTTGCCGCTTGCAAAAGCGCGTAGAAGATCTTGATCACGGCGCCACGAACGGGCAGCACCTCCGTACTCGGTCACACGTTCGGTTGTTGAAGACGACGTCCACCTCCCGTTCCAGCGGGCAGCGGAAGTAGTAGCTCCTCTTGAATCCGACACACGACGGCGTGGTGTCGGTGGCGGTGGAGAAATCCGGCGGAGCTTCGCTAAGCGTGCGGGATATGGTGGAGGAGCGGGGCGCTAGGGTTTGGGGAGAGGGGGTGGCCGGCCACTAAAGGGGGCGGCCAAGGTGGTGGCTTTGGTGTGGCCGGCCCCCTCCCCTATGCCCCTCATTATATAGGTGGAAGCCCCAAGTGTTGGACTACAAGTCTCCGAATAAGACCCGAACCCAAAACCTTCCATATGGTGGGAAACCTTCCCAAGCTAGGATTCCCACTAGAGGTGGGAATTCCACCTACCATATGGGGGGGTGGCCGGCCTTATGGGGGAGTCCACTTGGGACTCCACCCCACTAGGGTTGGCCGGCCATGGAGGTGGAGTCCCATGTGGACTCCACCTTCCTAGGTGTGTTCTTCCGGACTTTTCTAGAACCTTCCATAGAACCTTCCGAATCATTTTAATTCACATAAAATGACATCCTATATATGAATCTTATTCTCCGGACCATTCCGGAACTCCTCGTGATGTCCGGGATCTCATCCGGGACTCCGAACAAATATTCGAACTCCATTCCATATTCAAGTTCTACCATTTCAACATCCAACTTTAAGTGTGTCACCCTACGGTTCGCGAACTATGCGGACATGGTTGAGTACTCACTCCGACCAATAACCAATAGCGGGATCTGGAGATCCATAATGGCTCCCACATATTCAACGATGACTTTAGTGATCGAATGAACCATTCACATACGATACCAATTCCCTTTGTCACGCGATATTTTACTTGTCCGAGGTTTGATCATCGGTATCACACTATACCTTGTTCAACCTCGTCTCCTGACAAGTACTCTTTACTCGTACCGTGGTATGTGGTCTCTTATGAACTTATTCATATGCTTGCAAGACATTAGACGACATTCCACCGAGAGGGCCCAGAGTATATCTATCCGTCATCGGGATGGACAAATCCCACTGTTGATCCATATGCCTCAACCCATACTTTCCGGATACTTAATCCCACCTTTATAACCACCCATTTACGCAGTGGCGTTTGATGTAATCAAAGTACCTTTCCGTATAAGTGATTTACATGATCTCATGGTCATAAGGACTAGGTAACTATGTAATGAAAAGCTTATAGCAAATAACTTAATGACGTGATCTTATGCTACGCTTAATTGGGTGTGTCCATTACATCATTTATATAATGATATAATCTTGTTATTAATAACATCCAATGTTCATGATTATGAAACTAATCATCTATTAATCAACAAGCTAGTTAAGAGGCTTACTAGGGACTCTTTGTTGTTTACATATCACACATGTATCAATGTTTCGGTTAATACAATTATAGCATGGTATATAAACATTTATCATAAACATAAAGATATATAATAACCACTTTTATTATTGCCTCTTGGGCATATCTCCAACAACATCGCCACAGACTTTGCTTTCTTTGCCAAGAATTACAAGGCAAAGTTCCCAATGCTCCTCAATGACAAGAAGAAGAAGAGAACTTGCTACAATTGTGATGAAGATAACCACTTTGCAAATGAGTGCCCTTATGAGAAAAGGGTAGACAAGCCAAAGTTCATCAAAGGGGTCAAGCCAAGATTGAAGCCAAACCCAATCAACGATCGATACAAGAAGAACAAGGGAAGAGCCTTTGTTGGGGCCGAGTACTTGTCCGATGAAGAAGAGGAAGATGAGGAGAAGGAGGCCGGAGTGGCCGGTTTGGCTTTCTCCAAGCCCGGGTCACTCTTCACATATGACTACTCCAAGGACTACTCCACGGAGAATGATGTCGGTTCTTCCTTCATGGCAAGAATGACTCAAGATGATGACTCCGATGATTCTCTCCCCTCTACGATCGTTGGCTCTTGTCTAATGGAAAAACAAACCAAGGTAATGGTCTCCCCACCTTCCCTAACTAGTGTTCTTGATGATGAAGCTGAAAATCAAGAAGAATTAGCCATGCTAAAGGAACTTTACATAGTTAGATGCACCCTTCGTGGTGAAGCTCTTGTCAAGTTTGATTTCTTGATGGACTCTCTCAAAGAAAAGGACGAGTCCATTGAGGAATTAGAATATCATTTGAATGATAAGGAATGGAGATTCAATCTCCTAAGACAAGAGCTAAAAACCGAAAGGTGCATATCTCAAGGCCTTAAGCAACAAATTGAAACTTATGAACTAGATAAAGTTAAGGATCTTGAAACTATTGAAAGGGCTCAATCATTGACTCAAGAGCTCAATGCCTCAAAGGAGGAGCTTGAAGTTGCTCATGCTTCTCTCACTAGGGATCTTGACCACCTTGAAAGAGCTAACAAGCTTGTTAAGGATGAGCTCAAGAAACTTGGAGAGAACCATGACCTACTCCAAGAAACCTACTCAAAGGCTCTTGAATCAATGAATGATCCCATTATTGATAAAGATGTTGCTAGTTCCTCCACCTCCTTTACTAGTGAGCATGCTAAGCTTGTTGCGGAACATGTTCGTTTACAAGAGGAACTATCTTTGCATGTTGAGACCAATACATATCTTGAATCTTTGGTAACCAAATATGGTCTCAACTATTATCCTAATGAATCGGCTTGTGAGCAAGCAACTACTCTTGAGGAAAATGTTAGGTTGAAGAAAGAACTTGCCAAGTTCACCACAACCAAGAATAAGATGGGATTGGATGACCTCTTGAGTAAGCAAAGGTCAAACAATCAAAAGCATGGAATTGGGTATGTTCCCAAGTGAAAGGATCGTATGCCGCACCTAGAGGGGGGTGAATAGGTGCTAACCAATTTTTAGTTCTTTTTCAATTTAGGTTTGACACAAAGGTAAATTCTCTAGATATGCAACTAAGTGAATTTACCTATATGACAAGGTTACCAACTAAGCAAGATATAGCTACGCAATATATAGGAGATAGAGTGGGATAGAGGTAACCGAGAGTGGAGCACGCGTTGACACGGAGATGATTCCCGTAGTTCCCTTCCTTTGCAAGAAGGTACGTCTACGTTTGGAGGAGTGTGGTTGCTACGCAAGCCAAACCAACAGCCACGAAGGCTTCACTCAGATCTCCTGTGAGCAACGCCACGAAGGCCTAGCCCACTTCCACTAAGGGATTTCCTCGAGGCGGAAACCGGGCCTTTACAAGGTTCTTGGGGCACACATCCACAACTGAATTGGAGGCTCCCAAATCTGTAACAATACAACAATCAACAACAACACATCAACACAAATCAACTAGGGAACCAAATAGGAACACTAGCATGAGATCCCTCAAACAAATGAGGGGGAAATGAAAAACGCTTCGGTGAGGATGTAGATCGGTGGCTTCTCCTTCGAATCTCCAAAGATCAAGAGATTTGGTTGGGGGAGGAAGGAGATCTTGCAAATCTTGTGTTTCTTGAGGTGGCTCTAATGGTGGTGTAGCTTGGCAGATTTCTTGTGCAATGATTGAGCAAAGGGGTAAGGAAGAAGAAGAGGGGTATAAATACCCCTCCCCAAAATCCAACCGTTGAGCCTTCCGGGGCCGGATAATCCGGCCTAAGTTAGGGCCGGATAATCCGCCCCCGGGATAATCCGGCCTCCAGGTACAAAACCAGGACAATGTCCGGTCAAATCCGGCCCCATACCAGAGCCACTTTTCTTCAGGTCCTTAGCCGTTTTCGAGGGGGCCGGATATTCTTGAAATGTCCGGCCCGGATAATCCGGCCCTGGGACAAAACCAGGACAATATCCGGGCAAATGTCCGGCCCCTATACTGAGCTGATTTCCCTCAAGTCCTTAGCCGAAATTCTGGGGGCCGGATATTTTGGAAATATCCGGCCCGGATTATCCGGCCTGATGAACTTTTTCTGATTCTCTTTGACAGCACTGACCACATCCAACACACACACAAATGTATCTATATAATCCCTGTACCACTTAACCAAACATTAGTATATCACGTACATTGACATCAAACACTCAAAACATAATATGAGAGATGTTCTTTCAATCTCCCCCTTTTTGGTGTTTGATGACAATATACGGATTTGCAAGAGAATCACTATAGAGACAAGCATAATGGCAAAACATAGAGGCACTCCCCCTACATGTGTGCATATAAGTAATTTGCATTTGAATACAAATACACAACACATAGGAGCGAGGTGCCTCAACACAAGAGGTATCCATCATGAGCTCTAACAAGAGACATAAACAAATATGAAGTTGAGATAGGATGCTAGAAATCATACCCATGTGTAGATATATGATACGGAGATATAGCATCACACATAATATAATAGTCTTGATCTCAACATATAGAAATCCGAAAACCATAACAATGTCTCACACCACATAGCACATAGTTTTAAACGGAACACAACCAAAGCAAATAGTTCAAATAAAATGGAACACAAGCAATAAAGGAATGGTAAACGCATATGCTTGTGCCCAAACCATGCAAATCCCCGAGAGAGTTCCTAATAGAACACTTCTCCCCCTTTGGCATCGAAACGCCAAAAAGGGGACAAGCGCGATGCTACTCGCCCCATGGGGATCACTCGGAGACATCTTCATCATCGGACTCGGATGGCGCTTCTTCTTCTTCTTCTTCTTCTTCTTCTTCTTCTTCTTCTTCTTCTTCTTTAGTGTCCGGTGCATCCGGAGAGCGGCGAGTGAGACTGGACCTTTGAATGCAACTATCAAGATCACTCCACGGAACCTGTGCAGAATGCCACCCACTGTAACCTGGGTGAGCAGGAGGCTGAGGAGGGGGTCCTTGCTCACCACTGAGCTTGTGCAGAATAACCGCCTGAGTATGCTTAATCTCAGCCCGCTCCCGGCTGGCCGCAAAGTTCTCCTTATGTATCTCAATGTTCATGCAAAGGATGTAACGCTGAAACCAACTGAGCCTGTTCACTTGTTTCTTCATAGCAGGGAGGTCAGGATGGCGAGCAGGAGCAAATCCACTAGAACGAGCATCACCCATGAAGGAGTCAGGTGGAGGTACAGCAGAAGAGACAGGCTTAAGCTTGTAGGCCTTCTTGATAGAGTGCTTCATCAAAGGGTACCCGCTCAAGTCTTCACCACTCACGCCCGCAGTGTTGTTGATGAGGAGCTGGATGTAGGGCGCATAAGGTATAGTAGTGCGGGAGACCATGGTATCATGAATCTCATGGAAGATGTAGTCCATGATATCAATAGTGTAGTTATGTTCCTCATTCTCATCACGAGCACACCGAAGGCTGAGGCACATGAGATCCACAAGAGATCCCCGGATTGCATCATTGTTACCACCACTAGGAGCGATGGTGGACCGAAAGAACCGGAGTAACTGACCATAGATGGGAAGCAGCCCCTTTGTCGTTCCCACTTTTCCAGCAGATGTATAGAGATCAAACATTGCATTCTTATCTGCCCTCTGAGGTCCATGGAGACGACGGCCTTCTTCTGCAGGAACTCCAAGAATAGCAGCAAAACGACGCAAGGTGGCACTACAGTGAGAGGAGCCAGACATCCATTCCATAGTACGGTCCTCATCTTTCTTGATGGCCAACGTAGCAAAGAACTGCTTTACCAACTCTGGACTATAGTCACATCGAATCTTCATCAAATCCTGCAAGCCCATCCTACCAGTCACCCAGATGGCATCCTCAAAGTGATTGTTGACTGCCAGAACGTCCACATCGATAGCTTGCATGGGACGTAATTTCTTCATGGGCTCATAGATATCCTTATAGATGAACTCCTGTTCCATGCACCAGTATTTTCTGCCCTCTGTCTCTTCATCCCTTGGGAGGTCTTCATACCAGTTCTTCAGGCGGATAGCAGAATAAGAAATAGGGTCCATAGCCTTGTAGTTTTCCCTTGATGCCTTGTTCTTGTGCCTAGATGAGGTTGACTTGCGAGGAGCGTTGGACACGAACTCATCACTTGAACGATCAGCCCTTGGGCGTCTCCGAGAAGTACCCCGAGAAGTACGACCTGTGACTAGCAAAGATGAATAGCAAAGAGAAGATAATGCTCATAAGTCATGTATGATATAGCAATGTACTCTAGGAACATACTATAAGCTGGTACAAGTCTAAACAAGATAGATTGAATCAAAACTGCAGCGGCGATGAAGCTCCAGGCCGGATAATCCGGTGCCCCAAGGGGGCGGATAATCCGGCCGGACCGGATAATCCGGTCCTCGCGGGGGCCGGATAATCCGGCCCTGCGAATCTAGCAGATTTTGCAAACAACAACTTGTCTAAGAACAGATCGGCCTTATAGCATGCAAGAGGAGTACACTACAAACGATTTGGAACAACTAGACACCAAATCCACCAAGAAAATAGCACACACAAATCACAACACCTAGGGTTAGGGATTGTGATTCATACCCGCATCCATTGCGAAAGCCGCTTGGAGGAGAAGGTAGCTAGGAGGGAGGAGCACCCGATCCACCCAAAAACTCCGGGAGGGAGTGGACGGGGCAACTCCGGCGAGGAGGAGAAGCTCCGGCGATCTTGAGAGGAGAGAGAGGAGAGAGAGGCGCGTGGGGGTGGTGTGAACCGTTTGCCCCCCGCGGCCTCGTCCTCAGCCCTTTCAAGATCTGCCCAGGCCGGATAATCCGGCCCTAGTTTAGGGCGGATAATCCGGCCGGGCCGGATTTTCCGGGTCGCCTGGGGGGCGGATTATCCGGTGTTCTGGAGAATTTCAGAACACCGCCAATCCCGCCTATCTTTCGTTGGTTATTTGCGGACCCATATGTGGTGCAATAAACTATCACCTCACATATAAGATGCATATTTACCAATAAGATGGGGCAACCTAGATCATCCGACCGAGAAACCTCAAACTCCAAGTTTTTTATCAAACATGACAAATGAGCAAGATGGAAATGGCTTATAGATGAGTGTAGGCTTAGGTTTAGAGGAAACAAACTGTTAATGGTACATGATCACTCAAGTTTGCAAGATATGAGCAAATAAGGCCAAACTAGAGTGATTTCCCATAAGAACATGGAGTTGTCAAATAAAAGGCGATAAGATCCAAATAACTCCAACTCTTCTCAAAGAAGAGTGTGGTGGCCTAGGCCACCATATATGAGTGTTATGGCATGGCACCGCGAAGATATATCTTGGGCCCAAAACCACTACTCATCATTGAAGCTCACATATCATTATATGATATAAAGAGAATGATTTTATTTAATGTTGGCATTATGGGGGGAGGGATAGCTCAATAGTTTAAACCGCACTCCCCCTATTTCCATGCCCACATCTAAACCAAATAAAGTTTTGAGACAAAGGTGTGTTTGCAAGATGGTCAAGCTATACTCCTTGAATCAATGATATTTAGCTCATTCCTCAAATAAGAGAACCTTGCTTCATCAAGAGGCTTCGTGAATATATCGGCAAGTTGATCTTTGGTAGGAACATAGATAAGCTCAATATCACCACGGGCAACATGATCCCTAATGAAATGATTCCGGATCTCAATATGCTTCGTTCTTGAATGTTGCACCGGATTATAGGCAATCTTGATGGCACTTTCATTGTCACATAATAGAGGCACTTTGTCACAAATGACACCATATTCCTTTAAAGTTTGCCTCATCCATAACAATTGAGTGCATCCACTTGCGGCGGCAACATATTCGGCTTCGGCGGTGGAGAGAGATATGCAATTTTGCTTCTTAGAAGACCAACACACCAAGGACCTACCAAGGAATTGGCAAGCCCCGGAAGTTGATTTCCTATCATCCTTGTCACCCGCCCAATCCGCATCGGTATATCCATTGAGAATAAAGCTTGAGCCTTTGGGGTACCAAATACCATATCTTGGGGTATCAACCAAATATCTAAAGATTCTTTTGAGAGCCATCATGTGGCTCTCCTTAGGAGAAGCTTGATACCTTGCACACACACCAACACTCAACACTATGTCCGGTCTAGATGCACAAAGGTAAAGCAAGGATCCAATCATGGAGCGATATACCTTTTGATCCACCTCTTTACCATTGGGATCTAGTGCAAGATGACATTTGGTAACCATAGGAGTGGCCACACCCTTCAACTCGGTCATCTTGAACCTCTTGAGCATGTCTTGGAGATATTTTGCTTGATTGATGAAGGTTCCTTCTCTCAATTGCTTGATCTCAAAACCAAGGAAGAACTTCATCTCTCCCATCATAGACATCTCAAACCTATCGGTCATAAGCTTTGAAAATTCATCATTGAAAGCTTTGTTAGTAGAGCCAAAGATAATATCATCAACATATAATTGGCAAACGAAAAGCTCCCCATTAACCCTCTTAGTAAAAAGAGTGGGATCGATTAGCCCAACATCAAACCCACGGTCTACCAACAATTCTTTAAGGTGCTCGTACCAAGCTCTAGGAGCTTGTTTGAGACCATAAAGTGCTTTATCAAGCTTGTAGACATGGTTAGGAAAGTTGAGATCCTCAAACCCCGGGGGTTGCTTAACATAAACCTCTTCATGCAAAGGACCATTAAGAAATGCACTTTTAACATCCATTTGTTGTAACTTAAAGTTATGATGCGATGCATAAGCAAGAAGGATACGGATGGACTCAAGGCGAGCCACGGGAGCATAGGTCTCTCCAAAGTCAATTCCTTCAACTTGAGAGAAACCTTGAGCCACCAATCTTGCCTTGTTCCTCACAACATTTCCAAACTCATCTTGCTTGTTCTTGAATATCCATTTAGTGCCTATAACATTGCGGCACTCCTTTGGCTTCTCTACTAAGGTCCATACTTTGTTGCGCTTGAAGTTGTTGAGTTCTTCGTGCATAGCTTCCAACCAATCCGAATCTTCAAGGGCTTCAAATACTTTCTTGGGTTCCACTAAGGAGATATAAGCATGATGATTGCTAAAGTTAGCCAATTGCCTTCTTGTGGAAACCTTTGCCCTTACATCACCAAGAACCTTGTCATGTGTGTGTTCAAGACGCTCAAGTTGCCTTTCTCTTCTTGCTAGACGACGGGCCTCGATCTCCTCCTTGGTTTTTCTAGGCCTTGGAGGTGTCACTTGATCAACTTGATCATTTGGGTCCCCGTCTTGACCTTCAATTTGAGCTTCCTCAATTTCTTGAGAATGCTCATCCTCATGTGCTTGATCTTGGACAATATTTGGTGAAGCGCAAATATCGAATGGTTGATCTTGAATTCTTGGTTGATCTTGTCCTTGATCTTGTTCATGAGAGGGAGGGTTTTCTTCTTGTTCTTGGGTTGGTGCATCATTAGCTTCAAGGGATGGGGTTTGTTGATGTTGAGAGGATGAGGGCTCCACCGTGGTAGAGCATAGTTCTTCCCGAGACGCCACACCGTGTCCCTCAATGGGGCGGAAAAATCCCACACCCATTCTTACTATGGCATCTTGAGGTATTTCATCACCTGCACATACATCAACTTGCCCCACTTGGGAGCTATCATTTTCTTCGAACCTCACACTACAAGATTCGATGATAATCCCGGAGGCTATATCAAAGACTCTATAAGTGTGAGATTCGGCACCGTAACCAACAAATATACCCTCCAAAGCTTTAGGAGCAAATTTAGACAAACGAACTCCTTTGATTTTGTAGAAACACTTACAACCGAACACCTTGAAGTATGAGATATTAGGCTTGTTGCCGGTGAGTATTTCATATGGAGTCTTGTTCAATCCCTTGCGGAGATAGAGCCGGTTAGAAGAGTGGCAAGCGGTGGAGATGGCTTCGGCCCAAAAGTTATAGCGGGATTTATACTCCGCCATCATAGATCTTGCCATATCCATAAGAGTCCGGTTCTTCCTCTCCGCAACACCATTTTGTTGAGGGGTGTAAGCAGCGGAATATTGATGACGAATCCCCTCATCACTAAGAAAATCATTGAGTGTGTAGTTCTTGAACTCGGAGCCGTTGTCACTTCTTATTGCCATAATGAGGAGGTTGTGTTGGCGTTGCACCTCGGTGGCAAAGTCAATGAATATTTGTTGAGTCTCATCTTTCGTCTTGAGAAAGTAGACCCAAGTGTATCTTGAGTAATCATCAACAATCACCAAGCAATGTTTCTTCGCACCAAGACTTGCATGAGTAACGGGACCAAAGAGATCCACATGAAGGAGCTCCAAGATCCTCTTGGAAGAGATGATAGTCTTGCTTGGATGTGGAGAGTCATGCATTTTGCCTTCAACACAAGCCCTACAAACACGATCTTTGGCAAAAGAAACATTTTCCATTAGTCCCACAATATGGTTCCCCTTGTGAAGACTTTGCAAAGTTCTCATGTTGACATGGGCTAGGCGGCGATGCCACAACCAACCCACATCCGCCTTTCCGAATAGGCACATCGCACTTGAAGTGGTGGTCCCCGAAAAGTCCACCACATACAAGTTATGTTCGCGATACCCAACGAAAGCGACTTTTAGAGTCTTGCTCCACAAGAGGACCACAATATCATTATCAATAAAGACGGCGAAACCCATCTTGCCAAGGGCGGAAACGGAAAGCAAATTGTAACCAAGGGTTTTGACAAGCATGACATCCACAAGTGTTATGTTGTGTGCAACCACAACCTTGCCAAAACCCAATACCTCGGATGTAGAATTATCGCCAAAGGAGACGGTGATATTGTTTATGTTGGGCCTCAACTCCTTGACGAGGTTCTTGCCGCCGGTCATATGACTTGTACATCCACTATCAAGTACCCATTTTGAACCTCCGGCGGCATAGTCCTACATGAGATCAATGCTTGGATTTAGGTACCCATTTCTCAATGGGTCCTCTTTTGTTAGCAACAAGGGTCTTTGGGACCCAAATAGACCAAGCAACATAACCATCATATGGGCCAACATATTTAGCATAAACATCACCATAATAATCTTTGAATAAAACATAGTGAGGGTTAGCATTTCCCGCATCATCATCATTAATGGTTTTGCCCTTAGGGGCTTCACCATTAGTGATATCTTTCTTCTTCTCTTGTGCGGGCTTGGCCTTTTGCTTGTTTGCCTTCTTTGCCTTGGCTCCATAACCAAGGCCCTCCTTCCCATTGTTTGATCTTTGCTTACTCAAGAGATCATCCAAAGAAAGTTTACTTTGGGGAGAGGAGGCCTTAGCAAGTTCATCCTTCAACCTAGCATTTTCCTCAATAATATTTGCATGATCACATGAAGGGGTAGAGGAACTAGGCACATCATATGAAGCAAGCCTAATTTGAAGTTGCTCATTTGACTTGGATAGGAGAGCGTATTCACTCTTCAAAGCTTTGTGAGCTTTGTCTAGTTCATCTAGATCCTTCACAAGTTTCTCATGATCAACACCAAATTGGGCCATTTCCTTTTTAAGCAATTTAGTCTTAGCCCTAGCATGATCTCTAGCTTTAGTGAGCTTGTTAATTTCATCTTGAGGCTCTTCAAGATTTTCTAGCCTCTCCTCAAGAGAAGTGATACGTCTCCAACGTATCGATAATTTCTTATGTTCCATGCTACTTTATTGATGATACCTACATGTTATATGCACATTATATGTCGTATTTACGCATTTTCTGGAACTAACATATTAACAAGATGCCGAAGAGCCATTCTTTTTTTGCTGTTTTTGGTTTCAGAAATCCTAGTAACGAAATATTCTCGGAATTGGACGAAATCAACGCCAGGGTCCTATTTTGCCACGAAGCTTCCGAAGACCGAGGGGAGTCGAAGTGGGGCCACGAGGTGGCCACGCCACGGCGGCGGCCGGGCCCGGCGCGCCGGCCGTGGTGTGGGCCCTCGTGCCGCCTCTTGACCTACCCTTCCGCCTACAAATAGCCTCCGTCGCGAAACCCCGGTACGAGAGCCACGATACGGAAAACCTTGAGACGCCGCCGCCGCATCCCATCTCGGGGATTCAGGAGATCGCCTCCGGCACCGGAGAGGGGATTCATCTCCCGGAGGACTCTACACCGCCATGGTCGCCTCCGGATTGATGAGTGAGTAGTTCACCCCTGGACTATGGGTCCATAGCAGTAGCTAGATGGTCGTCTTCTCCTAATTGTGCTTCATTGTTGGATCTTGTGAGCTGCCTAACATGATCAAGATCATCTATCTATAATTCTATATGTTGTGTTTGTCGGGATCCGATGGATAGAGAATACTATGTTATGGTGATTATCAATCTATTGTTTATGTGTTGTTTATGATCTTGCATGCTCTCCGTTATTAGTAGAGGCTCTGGCCAAGTTTTTGCTCTTAACTCCAAGAGGGAGTATTTATGCTCGATAGTGGGTTCATGCCTTCATTGATACCTGGGACAGTGACAGAAAGTTCTAAGGTTGTGATGTGCTGTTGCCACTAGGGATAAAACATTGATTCTATGTCTAAGGATGTAGTTGTCGATTACATTACACACCATACTTAATGCAATTGTCTGTTGCTTTGCAACTTAATACTGAAAGGGGTTCGGATGATAACCTGAAGGTGGACTTTTTAGGCATAGATGCAGTTGGATGGCGGTCTATGTACTTTGTCGTAATGCCCGGATTAAATCTCACTATATTTATCATATCATGTACATGCATTGTTATGCCCTTCTCTATTTGTCAATTGCCCGACTGTAATTTGTTCACCCAACATGCTTTTATCTTATGGGAGAGACACCTCTAGTGAACTGTGGACCCCGGTCCTATTCTTTACATCGCATACAATCTACTGCAATACTTGTTTTACTGTTTTCTTGCAAACAATCATCTTCCACACAATACGGTTAATCCTTTGTTACAGCAAGCCGGTGAGATTGACAACCTCACTGTTTCGTTGGGGCAAAGTACTTGGGTTGTGTTGTGCAGGTTCCACGTTGGCGCCGGAATCCCTGTTGTTGCGCCGCATCACATTTCGCCACCATCAACCTTCAACGTGCTTCTTGGCTCCTCCTGGTTCGATAAACCTTGGTTTCTTTCTGAGGGAAAACTTGCTGCTGTGCGCATCATACCTTCCTCTTGGGGTTCCCAACGAACGTGTGAGTTACACGCCATCAAGCTCTTTTTCTGGCGCCGTTGCCGGGATCAAGACACGCTGCAAGGGGAGTCTCCACTTCTCAATCTCTTTACTTTGTTTTTGTCTTGCTTTATTTTATTTACTACTTTGTTTGCTGCACCTAAACAAAACACAAAAAAATTAGTTGCTAGTTTTACTTTATTTACTGTCTTGCTCTCTATATCAAAAACACAAAAAAATTAGTTACTTGCATTTACTTTATCTAGTTTGCTTTATTTACCGTTGCTAAAATGAATACCCCTGAAAATACTAAGTTGTGTGACTTCACAACCACTAATAATAATGATTTCCTATGCACACCTATTGCTCCACCTGCTACTACAGAATTCTTTGAAATTAAACCTGCTTTACTGAACCTGGTTATGAGAGATCAATTTTCTGGTGTTAGTTCTGATGATGCTGCTGCCCATCTCAATAATTTTGTTGAACTTTGTGAAATGCAAAAGTATAAGGATGTAGATGGTGATATTATTAAATTGAAAGTGTTTCCTTTCTCATTAAGAGGAAGAGCTAAAGATTGGTTGCTATCTTTGCCTAAGAATAGTATTGATTCATGGACTAAATGTAAGGATGCTTTTATTGGTAGATATTATCCTCCCGCTAAAATTATATCTTTGAGAAGTAGCATAATGAATTTTAAGCAATTAGATACTGAACATGTTGCTCAAGCATGGGAGAGAATGAAAACTTTGGTAAAGAATTGCCCAACCCATGGACTGACTACTTGGATGATCATCCAAACCTTCTATGCAGGACTAAATTTTTCTTCGCGGAATTTATTGGATTCAGCTGCTGGAGGTACCTTTATGTCCATCACTTTGGGGGCGGCTACAAAACTTCTTGATGATATGATGGTAAATTACTCTGAATGGCACACGGAAAGAGCTCCACAAGGTAAGAAGGTAAATTCTGTTGAAGAAACCTCTTCCTTGAGTGATAAGATTGATGTGATTATGTCTATGCTTGTGAATGGTAGATCTAATGTTGATCCTAATAATGTTCCTTTAGCTTCATTGGTTGCTCAAGAATAAAATGTTGATGTGAATTTCATTAAAAATAATAATTTCAACAACAATGCTTATAGGAACAATTCTGGTAATAACTATAGGCCATATCCTTCTGCTAATGGTAATGGTTATGGTAATTCTTATGGGAATTCTTACAACAATAATAGGAGTGTACCCTCTGGTCTTGAAGCTATGCTTAAAGAATTTATTAGTACACAAACTGCTTTTAACAAATCTGTTGAGGAAAAGCTTGATAAAATTGATATAATTGCTTCTAGAGTTGATAGACTTGCCTCTGATGTTAAGTTATTAAAATTGAAAGTTATGCCTAATGAGTATATTGATAATAAGATTACTACTACAGCAAATGCCATCCAAGTTAGAATTAATGAGAATATAAGATTAATGGCTGAATTGCGTGCTAGGTGGGATAGAGAAGAAAATGAAAAACTAGCTAAAGAGAATAATGTAGCTAAAGTTTGGACTATTACCACCAAAAGTAATGTTGATTCCTCACATGTTGCTGCACCTCCTACTATCAATGGTAGAATAATTGGTGTTGGCAATGTTTCTACTCCTAGTGCAAAGCGTACAAAACTGCCTAAAATTGCTAAAACTGCTGCTTGTGATAAAACTGCTGAAATTTTTTCCAACCTTGGGGACAATGATCCCATTGCTGTAGCTCATAATGATTTAGACTTTGATGATTGTCACATCTCTGAAGTTATAAAGTTTTTACAAAAACTTGCTAAAAGTCCTAATGCTAGTGCTATAAATTTAGCCTTTACAAAACATATTACGAATGCTCTCATAAAAGCTAGAGAAGAGAAACTAAAACTTGAAACTTCTATTCCTAGAAAGTTAGAAGATGGTTGGGAGCCCATCATTAAAATGAAATTCAATGACTTTGAATGTAATGCTTTATGTGATCTTGGTGCAAGTATTTCTGTTATGCCTAAAAAGATTTATGATATGCTTGACTTGCCACCATTGAAGAATTGTTATTTGGATGTTAATCTTGCCGATAATGTTAAAAAGAAACCTTTGGGGAGGATTGATAATGTGCGCATTATGGTTAACAATAACCTTGTCCCCGTTGATTTTGTTGTCTTGGATATTGAATGCAATGCATCTTGTCCTATTGTGTTGGGAAGACCTTTTCTTCGAACCGTTGGTGCTGTTATTGATATGAGGGAAGGTAATATTAAATATCAATTTCCTCTCAAGAAAGGTATGGAACACTTCCCTAGAAAGAGAATGAAGTTGCCTTTTGATTCTATTATTAGAACAAGCTATGATGTTGATGCTTCTACTCTTGATGTTACTTGATTTGCACTTTCTGCGCCTAGCTGAAAGGCGTTAAAGAAAAGCGCTTATGGGAGACAACCCATGTTTTTACTACAGTACTTTGTTTTATATTTGAGTCTTGGAAGTTGTTTACTACTGTAGCAACCTCTCCTTATCATGTTTTTGTGCCAAGTAAAGTTTCTATGTCAAAGTTGATGCTATATTTGGGATCGCTGCGCAGAAACAGCATTGCTGTCTGTCACGAATTCTGGCACAAGTCTCTGTAGAAAATTCGAAAAAATCTGCCAATTTACGAGCGTGATCCTCAGATATGTACGCAACTTTCACTAGTTTTGAGTTTTTCCATCTGAGCAAGTCTGGTGCCATTTTAAAATTCGTCTTTGCGGACTGTTCTGTTTTTGACAGATTCTGCCTTTTATTTCGCATTGCCTCTTTTGCTATGTTGGATGAATTTCTTTGATCCATTAATGTCCATTAGCTTTATGCAATGTCCAGAAGTGAAAAGAATGATTGTGTCACCTCTGAATGTGTGAATTATTAATTGTGCACTAACCCTCTAATGAGTTTGCTTGAAGTTTGGTGTGAAGGAAGTTTTCAAGGGTCAAGAGAGGAGTATGATATACTATGATCAAGAGTAGTGAAAGCTCTAAGCTTGGGGATGCCCCGTGGTTCATCCCTGCATATTCTAAGAAGACTCAAGCGTCTAAGCTTGGGGATGCCCAAGGCATCCCCTTCTTCATCGACAACATCATCAGGTTCCTCCCCTGAAACTATATTTTTATTCAGTCACATCTTGTGTTCTTTACTTGGAGCGTCGGTTTGTTTTTGTTTTTGTTTTGTTTGAATAAAATGGATCCTAGCATTCACTTTGTGGGAGAGAGACACGCTCCGCTGTTGCATATGGACAAATATGTCCTTAGGCTTTACTCATAATATTCATGGCGAAGTTTCTTCTTCGTTAATTTGTTATATGGTTGGAATTGGAAAATGCTACATGTAGTAATTCTAAAATGTCTTGGATAATGTGATACTTGGCAATTGTTGTGCTCATGTTTAAGCTCTTGCATCATATACTTTGCACCCATTAATGAAGAAATACATAGAGCTTGCTAAAATTTGATTTGCATATTTGGTCTCTCTAAGGTCTAGATAATATCTAGTATTTAGTTTTGAACAACAAGGAAGACGGTGTAGAGTCTTATAATGTTTACAATATGTCTTTTATGTGAGTTTTGCTGCACCGGTTCATCCTTGAGTTTGCTTCAAATAACCTTGCTAGCCTAAACCTTGTATCGAGAGGGAATACTTCTCATGCATCCAAATCCTTGAGCCAACTACTATGCCATTTGTGTCCACCATACCTACCTACTACATGGTATTTCTCCGCCATTCCAAAGTAAATTGCTTGAGTGCTACCTTTAAAATTCCATCATTCACCTTTGCAATATATATCTCATGGGAGAAAATAGCCTTAAAAACTATCGTAGTATTGCATATGTACTTATGCACTTTATCTCTTATTAAGTTGCTTGTTGTGCGATAACCATGCTTCTGGGGAACGCCATCAATTACTCTTTATTGAATATCATGTGAGTTGCTATGCATGTCCGTCTTGTCTGAAGGATCTATCACCTTAATGATTGGAGCATGCATATTGTTAGAGAAGAACATTGGGCCGCTAACTAAAACCATGAATCATGGTGGAAGTTTCAGTTTTGGACATATATCCTCAATCTCATATGAGAATAATAATTATTGCTACATGCTTATGCATTAAAGAGGAGTCCATTATCTGTTGTCCATGTTGTCCCGGTATGGATGTCTAAGTTGAGAATAATCAAAAGCGAGAAATCCAAAATGCGAGCTTTCTCCTTAGACCTTTGTACAGGCGGCAT
The DNA here is from genome assembly GCA_030979885.1 of Lolium multiflorum. Taxonomy (NCBI): domain Eukaryota; kingdom Viridiplantae; phylum Streptophyta; class Magnoliopsida; order Poales; family Poaceae; genus Lolium; species Lolium multiflorum. Next base: position 308,545,676 of record CM061748.1, on the reverse strand, counting down.
GGAGGTACCCCTTTGTGACACTTGGTTGAAACATGGCATTGCGAAGATCCGGTAGTCCAAGCTAAGTAGGACAAGGTGCGGGCACTATTAGTATACTATGCATGAGGCCGCAACTTGTAAGATATAATTTACATAACTCATATGCTTTATTACTACCGTTGACAAAATTGTTTCATGTTTTCAAAATAAAAGCTCTAGCACAAATATAGCAATCGATGCTTTCCTCTTTGAAGGACCATTCTTTTACTTTTATTGTTGAGTCAGTTTACCTATCTCTCTCCACCTTAAGAAGCAAACACTTGTGTGAACTGTGCATTGATTCCTACATACTTGCATATTGCACTTGTTATATTACTTTATGTTGACAATATCCATGAGATATACATGTTATAAGTTGAAAGCAACCGCTGAAACTTAATCTTCCTTTGTGTTGCTTCAACACCTTTACTTTGATTTATTGCTTTATGAGTTAACTCTTATGCAAGACTTATTTATGCTTGTCTTGAAGTACTATTCATGAAAAGTCTTTGCTTTATGATTCACTTGTTTACTCATGTCATTACCATTGTTTTGATCGCTGCATTCATTACATATGTTTACAAATAGTATGATCAAGATTATGATGGCAAGTCACTTCAGAAATTATCTTTGTTATTGTTTTACCTGCTCGGGACGAGCAGAACTAAGCTTGGGGATGCTGATACGTCTCAACGTATCGATAATTTCTTATGTTCCATGCTACTTTATTGATGATACCTACATGTTTTATGCACATTATATGTCGTATTTGCGCATTTTCCGGAACTAACCTATTAACAAGATGCCGAAGAGCCAGTTGCTGTTTTCTGTTTTTGGTTTCAGAAATCGTAGTAACGAAATATTCTCGGAATTGGACGAAATCAACGCCTGGGGTCCTATTTTGCCACGAAGCTTCCAGAAGACCGAAGGGGAGTCGAAGTGGGGCCACGAGGTGGCCACGCCACAGGGCGGCGCGGCCCAGGCCCTGGCCGCGCCGGCCTGTGGTGTGGGCCCCTCGTGCCGCCTCTTGACCTACCCTTCCGCCTACAAATAGCCTCTGTCGAAACCCCACCGAGAGCCACGATACGGAAAACCTTCGAGACGCCGCCGCCGCGAATCCCATCTCGGGGATTCAGGAGATCGCCTCCGCACCCCTGCCGGAGAGGGGATTCATCTCCGTAGGACTCTACACCGCCATGGTCGCCTCCGGATTGATGAGTGAGTGGTTCACCCCTGGACTATGGGTCCATAGCAGTAGCTAGATGGTCGTCTTCTCCTAATTGTGCTTCATTGTTGGATCTTGTGAGCTGCCTAACATGATCAAGATCATCTATCTGTAATTCTATATGTTGTGTTTGTCGGGATCCGATGGATAGAGAATACTATGTTATGGTGATTATCAATCTATTGTTTATGTGTTGTTTATGATCTTGCATGCTCTCCGTTATTAGTAGAGGCTCTGGCCAAGTTTTTGCTCTTAACTCCAAGAGGGAGTATTTATGCTCGATAGTGGGTTCATGCCTTCATTGATACCTGGGACACAGAAAGTTCTAAGGTTGTGATGTGCTGTTGCCACTAGGGATAAAACATTGATTCTATGTCTAAGGATGTAGTTGTCGATTACATTACGCACCATACTTAATGCAATTGTCTGTTGCTTTGCAACTTAATACTGAAAGGGTTCGGATGATAACCTGAAGGTGAACTTTTTAGGCATAGATGCAGTTGGATGGCGGTCTATGTACTTTGTCGTAATGCCCGGATTAAATCTCACTATATTTATCATATCATGTACATGCATTGTTATGCCCTTCTCTATTTGTCAATTGCCCGACTGTAATTTGTTCACCCAACATGCTTTTATCTTATGGGAGAGACACCTCTAGTGAACTGTGGACCCCGGTCCTATTCTTTACATCGCATACAATCTACTGCAATACTTGTTTTACTGTTTTCTTGCAAACAATCATCTTCCACACAATACGGTTAATCCTTTGTTACAGCAAGCCGGTGAGATTGACAACCTCACTGTTTCGTTGGGGCAAAGTACTTGGGTTGTGTTGTGCAGGTTCCACGTTGGCGCCGGAATCCCTGTTGTTGCGCCGCATCACATTTCGCCACCATCAACCTTCAACGTGCTTCTTGGCTCCTCCTGGTTCGATAAACCTTGGTTTCTTTCTGAGGGAAAACTTGCCCTGTGCGCATCATACCTTCCTCTTGGGGTTCCCAACGAACGTGTGAGTTACACGCCATCAAGCTCTTTTTCTGGCGCCGTTGCCGGGGAGATCAAGCCACTTCCTTTGAGCTTTCTCCTTCATCATCACTAGAGCTTTCAACTTCATCGGAAGAATATTCTTCCCTAGTCACTAGCACAACTTTTGGGTGCCTCTTGCCCTTCTTGGTCTTGTTGTTGTAGAATTTCTTGTTGGGGGCTTTTGAATATTTGCCCTTTGTGTCTTTGCTCTTGTCCTTGGGAATGAGCCTTCCATTATGATTCTCCAAAGTTCATTGGAGGCACTGCAAACATGAGAGCGAAACTCAAATTGCCAAGTATCGAAATTCTCAACGGAAAACTTAGGTGGGTCGCCTCGAATGTTCAAATGGGGATGTGGAACCGGTATATCGGGAGATAGAAAAGGTGGAGCTACTCGATTGTAGCTCTCACCTCCACTAGTTCCACTAGGAGATGCAATGGGAGATTTGATAGTGTTTAAGTTATCACCTTCCACGGGTTTGGTAGAGGAGGGTAGTGCCGAAGCACCTCCCTCTTCTAACACACCCGTGTCCTTTACCTCTAAGACGGGAGCCTTAGGAGGGACCGGAGTCAAAAGCTCGGAAATCAATTTTCTCATGCTTTCCATTTGAGCGTCCATGGAGGATCTCAACGAATTGATGTCCTCCATGGTGACCAACTTACCGGCCTCTTCCGGAGGCACATCGTCCGGCATACTCTTAGGCGGTTAAGCCCGAAATAAGAGCCGAGGCTCTGATACCAATTGAAAGGATCGTATGCCGCACCTAGAGGGGGGGTGAATAGGTGCTAACCAATTTTTAGTTCTTTTTCAATTTAGGTTTGACACAAAGGCAAATTCTCTAGATATGCAACTAAGTGAATTTACCTATATGACAAGGTTACCAACTAAGCAAGATATAGCTACGCAATATATAGGAGATAGAGTGGGATAGAGGTAACCGAGAGTGGAGCACGCGTTGACACGGAGATGATTCCCGTAGTTCCCTTCCTTTGCAAGAAGGTACGTCTACGTTTGGAGGAGTGTGGTTGCTACGCAAGCCAAACCAACAGCCACGAAGGCTTCACTCAGATCTCCTGTGAGCAACGCCACGAAGGCCTAGCCCACTTCCACTAAGGGATTTCCTCGAGGCGGAAACCGGGCCTTTACAAGGTTCTTGGGGCACACATCCACAACTGAATTGGAGGCTCCCAAATCTGTAACAATACAACAATCAACAACAACACATCAACACAAATCAACTAGGGAACCAAATAGGAACACTAGCATGAGATCCCTCAAACAAATGAGGGGGAAATGAAAAACGCTTCGGTGAGGATGTAGATCGGTGGCTTCTCCTTCGAATCTCCAAAGATCAAGAGATTTGGTTGGGGGAGGAAGGAGATCTTGCAAATCTTGTGTTTCTTGAGGTGGCTCTAATGGTGGTGTAGCTTGGCAGATTTCTTGTGCAATGATTGAGCAAAGGGGTAAGGAAGAAGAAGAGGGGTATAAATACCCCTCCCAAAATCCAACCGTTGAGCCTTCCGGGGGGCCGGATAATCCGGCCTAAGTTAGGGCCGGATAATCCCCCCCCCGGATAATCCGGCCTCCTGGTACAAAACCAGGACAATGTCCGGTCAAAATCCGGCCCCATACCAGAGCCACTTTTCTTCAGGTCCTTAGCCGTTTTCGAGGGGCCCGGATATTCTTGAAATGTCCGGCCCGGATAATCCGGCCCTGGGACAAAACCAGGACAATATCCGGGCAAATGTCCGGCCCCTATACTGAGCTGATTTCCCTCAAGTCCTTAGCCGAAATTCTGGGGGCCGGATATTTTGGAAATATCCGGCCCGGATTATCCGGCCTGATGAACTTTTTCTGATTCTCTTTGACAGCACTGACCACATCCAACACATACACAAATGTATCTACATAATCCCTGTACCACTTAACCAAACATTAGTATATCACGTACATTGACATCAAACACTCAAAACATAATATGAGAGATGTTCTTTCACCAAGCCCTACAAGAAGAACAACTACAAGAAAGAGAAGCCCGCTCAAGAAAAGAACAAGAAGGTCACTAATGATGGCAAAGCCCCAAAGGGCAAAGCCACTAGTGGTGACCGCACGGGGCCAAACAATCACTATGCTTTATTTGTTGATTATTATGGTGATGTTTATGCTAACTATGTTGGTCCTCGTAATGGCTATGCTTATAGAGGGTACTCGATTTGGGTACCAAAAGATCTTGTTGCCATGACTAGGGAACCCATTAATCAATGGGTTCCTAAATCCTCTACTTGATTTTGTAGGGGTATTCCTCCGGTGGTCCAAAATGGGTGTTTGATAGTGGATGCACCAATCATATGACCGGAGGAAGAGGTGTGCTTGATCAATTCATTGAGGATATCAACAAGAAGTCAAGCATCACCTTTGGTGACAACTCAAAGGGAAAGGTACTTGGGTATGGCAAGGTGGCAATCTCTAAGGACTTGTGCCTTGAGACGGTCATGCTTGTTGAATCCCTTGGTTATAACTTGCTTTCTATATATCATCTTGCCGATGCCGGTTATAATTCATATTTTACTAAGTATTATGTGCAAGTCTTTAGGAGTGACAATCTCAAATTGGTCCTTGTTGGATATGTGGAGAACAACCTTTACGTGGTTGACCTCTCGAAAGAGAGCCCCTCTCCCTCCACATGTCTAATGGCGGCCAAGCATGACGAAGGTTGGTTGTGGCATCGCCGCCTTGGTCATGTTAACATGAGAAATCTTAAACAACTCCTAAAGGGTGAGCACATTGTTGGACTAACCGGCATTTCTTTTGAGAAAGATCGTGTATGCAGTGCATGTGTAGCCGGAAAACAACTCAAGAAGAAACATCCTATCAAGAGTATCGTCACCACATCTAGGCCTTTGGAGCTCCTTCATTTGGATCTCTTTGGGCCATCACATTATGATACTCTTGGTGGGAGCAAGTATGGACTTGTCATTGTTGATGATTACTCAAGATACTCTTGGGTCTTTCTCCTTAAGTCTAAGGATGAGACCCATAGAGAGTTCATCACCTTCGCCAAGAAAGCTCAACGTACATATGAATCCGAGATCAAGGCGATTAGGACCGACAATGGCACCGAGTTCAAGAACTACACTATGCAAGAGTTTGTTGATGATGAGGGCATCAAGCATGAGTTTTCAGCTCCATATACCCCTCAACAAAATGTGAGCCTACCCCATCTATGGTTAGGGTTAGGGTTTGGTTAGTGTTTGATTAGGGTTAGAACATGTACTTATCGATTTAATTTTTTGCAGAAACAATGGATCCATTCGAATTCCATCGAGACTTGGAACAGGAAGACCTAGTCGAGGATATAATCCGCGATGGTCTAGAAGCCGACGGAAGACCGCGGCTCCGGTGATGGAGAAGACCGCGGCTCCGGTGATGGAGAAGCCGACGGCTCCGGTGATGGAGAAGCCGAGTGCTCCGGTGATGGCGAGGTATACGATCACTAGAGGCATTAATGGAATTCTATATGTACATATGTATATAAATTAATTAATTTTTATTCTCTTAGGCCTCCGAAGATAAGTTGGAGAAACGAGGCCCGGCAAAGAAGTTGACCAAAAAAGACCACTTCACAATTGAAGCTATATCACCTAAAGGCCAACCTGTGGCACCCAAAGATGTCGGAACGACATTTAAAAATCAGTGCGGAGTTCTGGTTAGGGATTGTCTGCCGATCACTATTAGAGAATGGAACAAGACCAAGAATGTGTCCGAAAGTGAGGTTGCCGATAGGTACAAAGACACACTTTTTGACGACCTCATGGCACATTTCACTTTGCCAGATTTGGGATCGGAGTCTGAGATGGACAAGCAGAGGGCGCTAGTGAAGAAATGGGCTCTTAAGAAGATGGGGGAACTTTTCCGGGCGTATAAGAACCGGTTATGGGCAACTTATAAGGCCGAGAAGAAGCCTCCATTATTCGAAGGCTATCTAGCGAAGCAGGAGCATAATTGGGAAGAATTTGTGAAGTACAAAGAATCAGAGGAGGCTGTGAACCTGTCAAAGAAAAACAAGAAGAATGCAAGCGAAAAGAAATATCACCATCATACGGGGCGAGGGGGCTACGAAGTAGCCATGCCTAAGTGGGATGCACAAGAGGCTGAGATGGAGCGGAATGGGATCACTCCAGAACCCATCCGAGAAGGATGGGACATTAGGGCTCGAAATTGGTTCCTTGGGCATGGCTGTGAGTATGACATGAAGACAGGGAACCTTGTTGAAAGTGACAGCAAGGTTAAGGTACCCAGGGAAAAATGGATTCAAGTGACGGCAGATATTAAGGCGGGAAAACTGAAGTTTGCTCCCGATAGAGAGAAAGACTTGCTGACGCTTGTCCTCGGTAATCCTGAGAAGGGAGGACGAACAAGAGGCTTCGGCCCTAGTGTTCCGTGGTCGCTTGGGTTTCCGGACGACGCGGAGACTTATAGAAGCCGAGCGAGAGCAAAAAAACGCGAGCTGGAGGTGCAGAATGACCGGATGGCCGAGTTCCACCACCAACTTGACCAGCAGCAGCGGGAGATTCAATAGAAGCAGCGGGAGATTAATGAACTAAAAGGACAGCGCCGGCCAGATAATACCGTCGGCATATCTCAGCAGCGAGACAGCAGCGTGGCCGACTCGGAGGCCCCGCCTTTACGGATGATAGATGGCGGTCCTGGCGACCCCGTGGATGGAATCAAGGAGCAAACACCTTGTGATCTCCATGAGGTGTTCAGGAACTTATCTGTTAAGGTGGCGGTCGGCTATGTCTTACCTGCATTTGGAGCTAAAGGTGAGCCGACAACATGGCATCGCAATGAGATTCTAGCTGGCTATGCTCGTGTCGGGGTTGATTTAGTTGTACCGTCGTGGGAGACATTGTAGCTCGTAATCCCTGGAGGTGATGGTCGGGATACACTCGGAGAGGTACTGGGAGAAATCATTCTCTGGGAAAAGAAAAACATCAAGCTTCCAGGCTGGGTAGCCCCTAGTACTTGTCGTCCGAGGTCACCATCACCTCCTCCAAGTGATCGCAGGCCACTATCACCTCCTCCAACTGATCACATGTCGCCACCATCACCCCATGGGTACGACGTCGACCACGACATCCGTAGTCCATCTCCATCTCCAGCGCCGCCGCCTGCGCCCACTAAGACTCGGAATGCACCCAACCGGAAGCGTTTCAAGAGTCCTGTCCGCAAGATGTCGCCCCTCCCAAAAGTACCAAAGGTTCCTCCCCCCCCCGTCCTTACGATCGTACTAAAGAGGAAAATGAGGCCATTGTAAAGAAACACGTGCATGAACAGCTTCATAAGGAAAAACCTCCAGCGCCAGCGCCATACACCGAGAAGCAAAAAGCATATGCTCTTTCTTTTCTGAACACATCATCGCAATATGACTTACATGAGAAGAAGGATGACTATACACACATATTTGCGAGGGTAATTGATGACAAGGGTAAGGAGAAGGATGACAAGGGTAAGGAGAAGGATAGTGCTAGCACAAGCAAATCATCAGCTAGAAGTGTAGCCGGGAAGAAATCAAGTTCAACAAGTGCACCCCTCAAGGCCAAGCAAACGACAAAAGGCAAAAAAGAAAGGAAGTTCCCCAGCTCGGAGAACAGGCCAAACAATCGATCCCATCACTTAAAGTGTTTGATGTTTCCAAGGTGTACCTGGAACATGGTGGTGGTTTCAATATGGAAGAACCTCTGCGACGCTAGCGGCTTCGATGGGCTGTACCGTGGAGGAATTGCTAAGTGCCCATGATGTTGCAGTACCCACTGCTGATATAGCTCCTAAATTTTTCTACGGGGCCGACTTGGTCAGCAGAGAGCGGCTGCATAAACTACCAACGCATATGCGGAATTTGCATCAGTGGTACCTTGATGCATGTAAGGAGAACATAAGTTACATCGTGGCGAATATCCCATATGAATATTACTACCGAAAGGAGGCGATCCATATTGAGATGAATGAACTCTGGCAGTTATTCAATTTAGAAGCCCTCGACAAATCTCTCATGAGTTGCTATTGCTTGTAAGTTGTTAACTACATATAAGTTCATGTTCATTCAGTTCATGTTCGTTTTCATTGCATATACTCATTATATCTTATGTGTTCTCTTATGCAGACTGAAGATCAGTGAATGCAAAAGTAATAATATTATCAATATTGGGTTTGTTGACCCAGATAAAGTACATCATGAAACGGTAAAGCATAAAGGCGAAGAAACGGGGGGAAACCTACTAAGGTTTTTGGGGGAGCAACATTTCTGTGATTCAATAATGTTTCCTTACAACTACGAGTGAGAGTCTTAATAATCTATTATGCACATTCAATTTTTCTTACTCGATGTTAAGTGTAATTCCTGACGTATATACATAAACATGTGCAGCTTCCACTGGATTCTACTAGACATTCAAGTTGATAAGGGAATAGTTGAAGTAAGGGACCCATTGAGTAGAGGCCTGGACGGGTTCCGCGACTTGCAGAAGTTGCTCCAGACGTAATTTCAATCATTGCCGCGCTATATCTTTCGTGAGATATCAATTAATTATCCACTCATTCAATCATTCTTTTGCCTGGCAGGGCTTGGAGAGCTTTCAGGAACCATACTCCGGGTACCTAGGAAGAGGATAACATTTAATCTTGTACCGTGCGCCCAGCAGCCACAGGGGACGAATCTATGTGGATACTACATTTGCGAGTCCATTCGCATGTTAACCACTGAGAAGCACAACAATAATAAATTCAACGTAAGCAATAACATTCACAACTTTAATTTATTATCGTCAATATTTCGTTATCAAGATTGATATAGTCATATTCATCTCATTTTCCTATATAGGTCGACTTCATGCGGGACACGCTCCAACCAAAGGAACACCTACTAGGAATTGCGGAGGAAGTGGCGGGACTTTTGATTAGAGAAGTAATAGACAACAACGGCTTGTTTAGTCCAAATAGGCGCTCTCCCTCTCGAAACGACGGGCTTTAGTCCCGGTAGTCGTGAGCTCCATGTATATGTGTAAGGGGAATCTACGAATAGATCGACTTTTGCTTCCAATATTTATTTGCTCGATCTATATATAATGAATGAACATGTATAACTTGTAGTAGCGTACAAATATATGCAAATTTTATTTGAAATGCAAAGATGAAATAAAATGGGGGGGTGGTGGGGGGGTGCCCTCAAACCCTAAAGCAGCAGCGTTCTGCACGCGCCACGTAGAGGTCCGTTTGTCGCTGGTGGTAATACCGCCCGCGAGAAAAGGGGTTGTCCCCTGCGCGCCCCACGCATGCCACGTGGTGAACCATATGTCGTGGGTGGTAAGCGACCCGCGACAAAAGGGTGGACCTTTTGTCGCGCTTTCGTTGTCGCGGCTAGCCGCCCGCGATAAAAGAGCCTTACGACCCGCCACAAATAGTCTGTTTTCCACTAGTGTGAATTCCTAACAGGCGAAGGAGAGGTCCGGTTTAGCCTAAACGACTCAACAATAATTCGGCCAGGCAGCAAGGCATAGTAAGCCGAAGCCTTCATAGTCATCCATCCCCGCTATGTGCTTGGCCAATACTTCCGGGCTCAGCACAAATCTGCGGTGGCAAGGCATTGTTGCATCAGTTTTTTACTGCACTCACTGAATTTATAGACGAGACGGAATTGGCGAAAAGGCAGCCAAAGGACATGAAAAAGAAACGAAAAAGAAAAAGGATGCGCCAAAACATGACACATGGTGTGACGGAAAAAATGAGTCTGCAAAGAATAAAGAATAAAGTTGAGCACACAATTCTGTTGGAAAAAAAGGTTTGTGTTAGTTCGCACACATTTTATTACTGGCTAACCGTGTGTTCTGCGAGGCCCTAAGAGCAAGTTTAATAGATAGTCATTTATTCCCTATAAGCTAAGTGTCATATTATCTGTAGTTAACATAGAGTCAACATGTACAATAGTGAGCTTTTTTTTTTTTGAGAACCCGCAGGAGATCTGTGCGTCATTGTATTAAGTTTCAGAGAGAACGCCGTAGAATGGCTACAACACCACACTCACCCAAGACAAAGCCAACAACTACAACACGCTCCTACAACAGCAGACATAGCTCGCCTTGCCGAGCCTCCATCCAAGAATGGCAAGGAGACGAGACACCGAGACTCAAGACCACGTCACGACCAAACCACCACGACCAAAGCACAACAATGCCTCCAAGGTTGTCCAGACCAATGCACCCCTACTCATGTGCCTAGAGGATGGCGAGCAAATGGCAGGGTCCGTCCAAACTTGAGGAAGCAGTCGACTCAGAAGTGTTGGCGATGATGCACATAGCACTCTGGAGACCCACATCTCCAGTAGAAGCCACCAGCAGCAGAGCACCGCCGTAAGCCTTTCCGGTCCGGAAGGACCGGCTAGGCCATCATCTCGAAATGCCACATTTGGGACCTCCTCCGCAGCCAAGGCAGAGCCTTCAAGAAGGGAACGGCGCCATGGCGCCACTGCCTGGTTTGGTGATCCAGACCAAGGGTTTCCCCCGGCTCCGGGAAAGGGAAAACACTGTCGAGCCCAAGACCACGCCTCCAAGGAGGGAGCGGCACCCGCGGGTGTCGTCGTGGTTAGCGCCCGAAGCCGTATAGAGTTTTCACTCGGCAGAAACAGTGCCCTGGCAGAACGAAGACGATGGGACGAATGATGCGGCCTGGACTGCCACTCTAGAAACAAACTCGTCCGCGGTATAGGAAGGGAGCGTTGGCCTCCACCGCAGCAGCCACCAAGGGAAGGACGTTGGATTACGAACCACAGCGTGGAGTGTGAGGTCCAAGGGAGAAGAGCTCGCCCAGACCTCCCACCCCTCGCCAGAGCCGCGCCACGAAGCAGCGGCGCCACACACAAACTCGTCGCCAGGCAGGCGCCGCGACCCAGATCGAGCCCACCATGGCCCAGATCGAGCCCGAGCATGCTGGCCGTCGTTGCTCAGCACGGAGCCGAGCACCCAAGCATCGCCGCAACTCCCAAGCAGCCTCGTGTGGCCGCTGCGCTGCCTACCGCCGCCGCCTCGCTAGGCCGACGACCTCCACCTCCGCGCACGAGCCACCAAATGTCGCCTCTCCGCTCGCAGATGCATCGCTGGGGCGTGCCTCCATCGCCCTCCGCCTTTGACGGATAGGCGCCGGCGCGCCGCCACCGCCGCCGCCGGCGGCTGCCAGGGAAGCGTGTCTGGGGACTGGTTTGCCTAGGGTTTGGAGGGCCTCCGGAGCCGCCCGAGCGAGCGACTGACTTGTCGAACCACAATAGTGAGCTATTAAAATGTACTACTTTATCAATGCATATGATCCACATTTACTTTCACAAAGTGTCTAGAATCACGTGCTAGAGTTGGCTCTTGCATGAGAGCCCACTCCCTTCTCTCTCATCCTCTCTCTCCTCCAAGTAAGTAAGGATATATTATTTAAAATCTTGTAGCTATCTGAATATTATAACTTATTGTACTTTCTCTAAAAGACCTGACCTCTGCTAGTGCCAGCTTGGCGACAGACAAGATGATCCCAGCTTATTAGAGCATCCCCACTCGTTGGCGCTCCCCACGCCCAAATCCGGACGAAACAACCGCCGGATTGGACGAAATTAAGTCGTGGGGAGTACCGTATTTCCAGTCGTCCACCCGGAGTTCGGCGGATAGAGTTTAAATTCAAACAAATCGCCGTCCCGCGCTACAAGTACGGCCAGTTGATCGGCAAAAGGAGCAAAAGGATCAGCCACAGATCGGCGATCGGAGGGAAATTACACGGAGACAGGCTCGTCGGCAGTCCCGGCCGGCACGGCGGTGTCCGACGGACCAGTTTCCTCACACGCCGTGGCCGAAGCGGCTGCGGCGGCCGACGAGGAAGCAGCGGCAGTGGACGTCGAAGCAGCCGCAGTCGACGAGGTAGATGGTGAGGTAGACGAGGTAGGAGCCGGTGGAGACGACGAAGGACTGGCCGGAGGGGCTCGGAGGATGTCGCTGCGGTGGCCCTGGTACCAATTCCTCGTCTCCTCGTCCATCAGTTCCATGTCGCCGCCGCCCATCAGGAACGCCAAGTCTGTGTTCCTCTTCTTCGCCGTCGCCGTCGTCTTCAGCAGGGCGATCCGGGCGCCTTGGTTGGCGAGCATCTCCCGCCACCTGCCGTCGAACTTTTCGCCCTCCCGTCGGCGTGCGACCTCAAGTCGGCCCAGCACTTATCGATCGACGCCTGCATCCTGTCGGCGGGATTGCCCGTCTTTTTGATCTCTTTGAGCTTCTTCTGGCCGAGTTCAGGGCGCCCTTCCGCCGCGCCAGCCGCCGGGCGTCGGGGTTGTACGGCTCGGTCTTGCTCTTCGAGAGGGTCGTGCGGGTTTCCTTCCACTTCTCGCAGTTCTCGAGGCGGGCGTAGACGTTCAGGAACTTGAACTGCATGCCGGTGTCGTCCGTGTACATGTCCAAAGCACGGCGCAGCTGGGGAAAAAGAGTACGGCGATACGGGTCAGCTCACGACGGTGTGCCTCGATGATGCAGGGTCGACGGAGCGTACCTTTTGCTCCAAGTCGTGGCCGCTGATCGGCCGTTCTTCGACCTCCTCCTGTATGCCGTGCCATTTGCTGCACGCCGTCTGCATGATCCCCCAATGGGTGGCCATTGCCTTGTCTCCCCGGTACACGTTCATGTTCGTCTTGTTGAAGTAGGGATCGACGAGTTTGCGTTCCTCGTACGCCTGCTTCACTCGAAGCCAATATGTGTCGAACGACTGATTGGCTCCGATTATGCCGTTCATGGACACGGTCATCCAAGCTTCGGCGAGGCACTCCTCTTCCTTCGGCGTCCATTTGATACGCGGTTCGGCAGGCGGCGACTCCTTCTTCCTCTTCTTCTTCCCCTTCGACAGGTTGACGGCGGCTTGAGTTGTCTCTCCTTCTTCTTCGTCTTCTTCTTCGACGGCTTGGCTTCCGTCGGCAACATCCTCCACATGATCCTTGCGCGCTGCCACAGCTGCCGTCGCCCTCGCCTCCTCTTGCGTGAAGAACCCCGGGCTCGCGGCGGCGGCGTCCATGAAGAACCTCGGGCTCGCAGCGGCGGCCATGGAGCCGGAGGTGATCATCTCGTGGATCGCCTCTTCGTTCGGCGCCGCCGTCGCACCGAACGGGAGCGGCCCTCGTCGCATGACCGGCGAGGTGCCCTCGAACTGGCCGCCGCTGCCGCCGATGTCAAGCTCGGGCGGCGACGGCGTGAACCTGGACGGTTGGACGTAGGCGCCCTCTTGGAACATGGCGTCGGCGACGGCGAGTACATCGTAGGGGAGAAGGACGACGGGGAACTGCTTGTACCTTGCGCCGGCCATTGGCCGGGGAACATGGAGCCGCCGCCGCCGAAGGCCATGCTCATCTTCCTCGCTTGCTCCTCCTGGGCCGCCGCCGCCCTCTTAGCGGCGGCTTTTTCACCCTCTCCGCCCTGCCGCTTGTTTCCACCTCGCGCCGTTTCTCGTCCGCCGCCCACTCGCGTTCGTCATGCCCGGCGGCCGCTCCTTCTTCGCCCGCGGCTTCCTCGTCGTCCCCTTTGGCGGCATTGTGGTGGACGAGAAGATGAGGAGGAGAGCGGTGGTGGAGGAGACGCCGCCGGGAACTGGAACTGGAAGACGAGGGGAATGGACAAATTTGGCGGGAGAGAATGGGGATATGCAAGCAAATTGGAGGGAATGGAGGGAATGGAGGATTTGGTTTTCCTGTCGCCGACTACGCGGGTCCACATGGCATTTCGCGCCAAAAGTTTCATCCGAGTCCGAGCGCGCCCGGGACCGGGATGGCGTGGGCTCGCCGGATGGATGAAGGGCCAACCGGAACGAGGGAACCGGGCGCTACTGGACCGATTTACGCCGTCCGGATGGAAAAACCGTCGCTCGGGGGCCTCGTCGGGGAGACGAGTGGAGATGCTCTTAAACATGAAAGCAGACGGGTATATTAGATCCAAATAGGCACGGACATACGTAGTTATGTGACACAATAATAAAGAAACAAGCAGAGCTTACAGAGATGCAGCTTACACAAGCTCATCGACCATTACAAGCAAACATAACAGATGTAATCAAGCAGAAATATATATTGCATATACGCCTTTGGAACTTGTAATCAACCAACCGAGGGATAGGAACACGAAACACATATGTGCTGCTCATAAGGATAAAGACCTTTGGATCTGGCCTTGTGGCGATTGGACGGCCCTAGAGGCCTAGACACGGCACGATGTCAAATGCCCATCTGCGTACGGTTCACACCAGCTTGCCCTATCTCCAGTGCAGCATCAGTTCCGGGAGATGTATCCCTGCACATGGACCACACGATGTCAGCATTACGCAGAAGCAAAATTAAATAGTAGTATATATATTGGTACAAAAGTACTGACCAGTTGCAGTGTAGGAGCTCGATCGAGTCAAGTGTTTACGGCGCGCCGTGCATGTCAAGGCTTTTCCAGGGTAGTACATACAACTTGTGGTCCTGATTCTCAAGGAATTCAAAAGCGTAAACAGACTTTTCTGCCGGCATAATAGACATGCTGGTTTCTGTGGATGCGGATAGCTTGATCTTCTTTCCCATATTCCCAAGACCACTATGTATCATGAGTGTCCCAACCACGGTGAGAAGCTCCACCCCGTTGCCGAGCTGCCGCGCGTGCAGCTCAATCCGGAACTTACCAGCCGCATAGATGAGCAGCCTCGCCCACACCTCCTTCATCTCCATGAGTGATTGCTCGGAACGTACACTTTCGAAAGGGGAAGATGTACCTATGCCCTGGCGTGTCAATTCTTCTGCGTACTTGTGCAGAACATCTGCCTTTTCCTTGTTGTCATGTTCTCTCTTCACCCATTCGCCCAATAAGGACGGGAGATCTTGCGCGATACCATCATTCCGAAAAAAAAGATCTTCTGTGGTAATGTCGATCGACAGCATTGAAGGGTAAACAGCCATGAGGTACATAACGTACTGTGATAGCTTCCTGCATTCTGCAACAAGTGTTCTCAGCTTCCCATCCTCACTGCCACCACCAACCAATGCGCTTAAATGTATATCTGTGAACATATGTAGACAGACAAGGGCATACTCAAACGGTAGCTCTAGCAAAGACTTCAGTCTATATACATTATCACGATGCAGCAGCTGCGATTGTTCACGAAATCCATATTCTGGGTCAGTGTTGAACAGTCCCATGATATAATCGAGAATATTGTGGTCCTCGACGTAATTGACGTGCCAAAAGTTTCTCCAGAACTCATCCAGACCCAATGCTTCGGAGGCCATGGAGATGAACTTCGGTGTGGACTTCTTGGACAAGGAGTAGTCTGTAAGGTTAAATTGCCCCATGGACGGAGTTGCCAACCGTTGACTAGGGAAACAGTAAACTAATTTATGGGACAGCCAACATAGAACCGTGCTCCCTTTAGTGCGAGCCCTTGTCCACGGTGACGCTATCAGCATAAAGATAGAATAAACTTCCACAGAGATGGCAGCAACGAACAAGGTGTACGTGATGGCAGCATTTGTTGTTCTGTGGGCATGCAGATGTTGGTTTACCCAGAAGAGCACAAACGCGACCACTATGGCTACCAGAGTGACGCACCGGACCATGATGCCGGTCCAGCTTTGCAGCACCATGGCCTTGGTGTAAAGCATGTCGTAAATCATGCCCAGCTCCGTCAATACGAACTCAAGCTTCACTTCTGTTGGATCGCTGCGTTTCAACGCTTCTATAACTTCAATCGCAGCCCCTGACCCCCCCAGCTGTTTTAGTGTCCTTCCAACAAGCAATCCTCTGCACAAAAGCGCCGTCTTAAGAGCACGAGTCTCCACGGCAGTGCCAGGTGGTGGATCCACTCTAGTGCCATCACCAAGCGGATGCTGACCTTCCTTCATTGTACGATAATCGAAGCTATCCCGGCTCCCACTCTTGTGCCAAGACTCCACGGTGGCGCTAGGTGGTGGCTCCACTCTAGTGCCATCACCAAATGGAGGCTCCCTGAGAGGAGCTTTCTTCTTTGTGCCGCAATCGAGGCCGTCCCGGCTCCCACTCTTGAGTGCCCATATCCTCTCACCGTACTTAATTATCCCAGCAACAAATAGGGGTACAGCAACGGCTAGCAACTGCGAGTCCAGTAAGTCAAACGACTTCCAGAACACGTACAGCGCTAGGCTGAGTTGGAACGCGAGGTTGATCAATTGCCTCGTCCATAGATTGTTGTCCTCGATGGAGAACGCTGTGATGGTGTCCGGACCTCCGAGATGAAGAAGGAGAAAAGGTGCCCAGAGAAAAGGCATTGTGAGTGTGTGAAGATGCTCAAATGATTCGAGGCTTCTTAATTTGTACTTGTTCTCGTACTGGGAAAAGAGGCCAATGGCAAAGACGGCAACGGCGTATGCTGCCAAATAAGCCAGCCACACTAAGGTCCTCAGCCAAACCACTCTGCGCCGCCGCCGTACGTTACCGGCGAATAGCAGGAACAGTTGCAGCGCGAGGCTGAGGAGTACCATTACCTGAATGTCCCGCTCGTTCCATATCTTTCCCCAATAGCTTGGCGTTTTGGTTTGTTCCGTATTGTTGCTTCCGATCTCGACCTGGGCGCCTGCATGGAAATTATTTTTTTGATATACGGAAACTAATGTGCACAATAGTTTTGTGACATACGAAAGTTGTATTCGTCCCATGTTATGTGAATAGTAACTTTATTCCATACAGATGAACAGATTTCACGAACCATTTTAGCAGATTAAAATGTGGAAACATTTCTTGACTTCAGCTATAAAAGCTGAAAAATATTTTCTAGTTTTAGCCGACCCATCTTGGTACCTCTAGGCATCAATCCTTGAGGAAAAAATAATAAACTTAGCTCTTCAGTATTGATGGGCATAATTCACTACCCAACTTGATATAATTAAGTACTGCTTGCCTCTTTTTTAATTCTTAAGTTGTCGGTAAAATTTCAAATTGAGATGTTGTAGGCTTGTAGCATGGTTAGCACATAGCTTATCTCTCTGCTAAATTATTTACTTTTTTATGTAGTATTATTATTTTTTACCTTTGGGTGCACTATTTGCACCAAAACGACTGGTTCATAGGATTCATTTTCGCCAACACCCGAGCTACCCTCCTTTTATCGTGTTTGCCCATTAATCTGTTTGCCTTGTCTTTGTTTTATCCTTTTTTTGGGTATGCATAGTCCCATGAGGCGGAGATGGCCTACAGATACAAGAGGCTTATGGCCATCATATGGTCGCCCCCCGGGTGAGCTTACACGGAGAAGACTGGGCCAACTCTCACCTCAGCCTGTCCTGCGGGAGTCTACGACCAAGAGTGCGCACACAGAGTTGGCGTGCATGGAGAGAAGCTTAGTCAACTCAGGCCCTGAGTCAACTCCTGCTAGGACTACAACCTCGAGCCGACTCGGTGTACCTTTGCAATCCTAAGGTGCCCGTGTATATAAGATCGGCAGTGATCACACTATAGGACTGACTTAGAACGCTTTTGCGCAAACCCTAGCATATATAAGAGCAATATTGTCGTCGATATTCGCAATATCTATCGCAATCAAACAGAAGTAGGTCTCTTCCTCCAGAGTGAGGGGCCGAATCTAGGTACATCGTGTTGTGCCAATCTTGGTCGGTCACCTAGTTGCTACGCTCCACCCTTTCTTAGCCACCCCGATAGTTATTGCTGTGAAGTTCCGACGAGAACCTTGCCACCACATGTGGTAGCAAGTTCCTGCCTCGACAACACGATACCACATAAGGAAAAGGAACACACAAATTATTTTCCAGTTTAACAAAGAAAATGTGATTTCTAAATTCTATTTACACATATTTTGTAGCATCAATATATCTAGACAAAAATCCAGAGAATTAATGTTTCAAAATATTTTGCATTGGCTATATGAAAATACATAAGATGTTCCTGAATATTAGAAAATATATTCTGCAAGATATAAAAGTTGTTTTAACAGATGTTTCAAACGGTCATGTATTTTGAAAATAGATGTCCACGCACTAGAGAACAAAATGTTGATGTACTTCAAAACAAAATGTTCGACCTTGTCAAGAAAAGTTTAGTAGAAAAATATTATGAAAAATTGAAATTAGAAAAAAAAATTAGAAAATGAAAAGAACGAAATAATAAAAAATCTATGTATATAGAAAATCAAACATAAAATACACAAAAAATATGAAAAGGGAAAACAATTATTGGATTGTCCTAATAGGAGCTACACGGTAGGTAGAAGGTCATTCACTCTTGCTAAAGGCGAGATCTTGGATTTCTAAACATATGTTCTTCTTCTTACCTTTTTCATTTTCCTTTCTATTCCTGTGTGATTTCTTTTCCCATCACTCTTGCTTTTTATTTAAATTTTTGCTCGCTCAGTTTTTGATTTATATATTTTAATGTTATGCGTTTTACTTCTTTTTTGCGTACCTTTTTCATGTGTCTGCGTGATAATATCTTTTGAAGGCAAATAAAAGATGTTCAACTCCATCTAGTTAACAAAAAAAAGATATTTGGTTATGACTTAGTCAAAATATTATAACGTTGGCTGCCGATATCATTTAAGCGACTATTTTGTTTTAAACCCTGTCTATTGATGTTTCTCGAAATGTATTTTTACGACATTGAAGCTTATATATTCTATTTACACGCATATGCATATACTCAATAAGAAAATAATGGTTGAATCGTGTCAACTGACTCAAGGTCATTTTCTGAGCTAAAAAAGGTATCAAAACTAGATGCTATTTCTATTTTTTAATTTTGTATGAAATTTTAGAGATTGTGAAATTTATAATTTTTTTTAAAATCCACCATGACTGTTTAATGGGCCGTGCCATTTAGCTCCCTGCAGGGACTGGCTCCTTCCCTCTCGCTTAAGGCGGCAGTTTAGTTGCCGCTAGGCAGCAAACCAGGTGCACAACAAACAAGTAGGTGTTATCCATCCAAAAAATGGTTCACACGGCCACACATGCTCTCCAAAGCATCTCCCGCGGAACCAACAGATAAGGTAGCAACTACAACTCAGATTTAACAGTCTCTATTTAAAATAGCAGTCTATAAGCTATAGTCGCGGCGATTTCTGAAGCTATAAAAGGCTATAGCCGGGCTATAACGGGCTAAATCCATGTAGCCGATTTGCTAAATAATGGGAAAATTTTAAATATTTCTGTCTAATATAACCATATATAGTATATACATCAATAATTTGCAAATGCATAGCATAGTAACATAGTCAGATAAGAGATGCACATAACTAAAACATAGTTGACATATTGTCTAAAACATAGTTCACATATAATTAAGGACATAGTTATGTTCAAATATTATAACATCATTAAGTAGCAGCAGTTCATAATATAGTAGTGTCTATAAATTAGGCCGTTCTGGAATTTTGGGTTAAACTCTTTTGGATCTATTGAGCGGGAAGTTAGCTAAAATTGAGCTAAATTGGGGCTAAATAGCTATAGCCGAGCTATTAGCGGCTATTTGCAATTTAGTCTTTAAAGATTCTAGTTGTATCCGAGGCACGCCTTGCAAAAAGCTATAGCCGATCTATAGCAGGCTATTTTAAACAGAGTTAATAGTAGCACTTAAAGTGGACACGCACGACAGAAACAAGAATACACAGAAGCTTCGCACTTGTACAAGAGTTTAATCATACCGAGATTTATAGTAGCATGGAGCACGCTGTGAACGGGACCAAGCCTCCTCATATCAGCTGCTACAACAGCATAAGAGTGGAACAAAGAAGACACACTTACTTAGTCTCAAGTCCGAGAGAGGTCCATATATATACACTAAACACTATATATATCCTGGATTGAGGGGGTGCTTGCAATTTACTTGAGAAATTGGTGGCGCTCATACATCTCAAGTGACATGGAATAAACCAAGCAGTACTATTGGACTCAAATTAAGGGAGGGAGAGCAATGGCAAAAGCACTAACCTGGAGAACGATGTTCGTCAGAGCCCGTGGAGGAGAGTAAGCATGCTATCGACTCCGTCTCCACTCTTCAGCGAAATATGTATTGGACCATGGTTGCGCGATTGATGTGTTGCAGTTGGCAGACCCGCAAGTGGCGATATAAAACAGAATTAACTAAAAGGTTAGTTGTAGCAAACCCTTTTTTTACAGTTAGTTGCTGAAAGTGAAGGTTAATTAAATCGCACACGAGGTGACTCCATGAGATATGACATAGGGCAGGGTTAAAGAATAATGCAATTGGCAACTGTTGAATATATAATCAAATTATCATATGAATTAATCCGAACTAATACTTGATAAATCATGACTACATAGACATCAGATGAACTAATCATGCAGATCAACAGAGTAGATGAACATATAGCATCTTGACAAGATAAACCTATCGCATCTACTCCAAACAGCAATCTTATATCTTATATTTACTAATTGGAGACTCCCATTAAACCTCCACGTTAAACCTCGCGAACAGAGAACCGCTGTCGATGTCCTTCGTAAAACCATTGATCCTTGCATACGTCCCAACCACCTTTAGCCGCTAGGTGTAGCCATGAAGGTGTAGAGCACGGCGTAAGAGAGGTGGAGACAGTGGGCACACGATGTACCCAGTTCACGTCCCCTCGGTGGAGGATCGCTACGTCCTGCTATAAATCACTATGATCATATCGCCAGCGTTAGGCGACTTGCTTTGTGGTAGCGCCGGAGGCGGAGGGGGGATTGTATCTAATGAGAGGTAATGTGGGAGGTCCCCGTGGCTTTATATATGGCCACCTAGGGTTTACAGGTATAAGACCTCTTGGGCCACTACGCTCCTTCATGGGCCTTTGCAGATCGAGTCGCCCGGCTCGCCGCCACTGAGTCGCCCGCCGACTGGAGCTGTCCTGGGATCTCTTCATCTGGCGAGTGAGCTGGGTGATGGGCCCCCAGGCGTATCCCTATCAGTAGTCCCCGAGCGCGTCGTGGATTCGCCGCGGGCTTGAGGGAAGGAACGAAGAGGCTTGGCGATGGGTCGAGATGAATCGGCGACGAGCTCCTGAAACATAGGAAACAATCGTGAAATAGGAGGCCGAAACGAGCCGGCGGCGAGGCCAATCGGCGTGAACCAGCCGGCAGAACCAGCGGGTGAACCAGCCGCGAGCCTCGCCATCTCGGCCTGAACCCGACACTCGCCACGCTCGGGGACTTGGCGCGCTCCCGCCAGCGCCACTCGTCGGTCGCCCGACCTCGCCACTCGCCACGCTCGGGGACTCGACACGCCATGCTCGCTCACTCGCCGACCTCCGACACGCCACTCGCCACTTGGCACGCCCCGCGCCGCCAACGGTCGCGCCGACTCGCCACGCCACACTCGGGGGACTTGGCGCGCTCCATACAGCGCCACTGCCGGTCACCCGACCTCGCCGCCGCCGGGGATCGCCGCGGCTCGGCGGCCTCACGCCGATTGGCCTACGCCGACTGGCTCTCACCGACTGGTTCACACCGACTGGTTCACGCCGATTGGCCTACGCCGACTGGCTCGTTTCGACTGCCTCCTATTTCACGATTGTTTCCTATGTTTCAGGAGCTCGTCGCCGATTCACCTCGACCCATCACCAAGCCTCTTCGCGCCTTCCCTCAAGCCCGCAGCGAATCCACAGCGCGCTCGGGGACTACTGATGGGGATACGCCCTAGCCCCTAGGAGGCCCATCATCCAGCTCACTCGCCAGATGAAGAGATCCCAGATAGCCCGCCGGCGGGCGATGGGCCAACGCCCTGGCGATGGCCGAGGGCGACTCGATCGCAAGGTCCATGAAGAAAGCGTAGTGTCCCAAGAGGCCTTATACCTGTAAACCCTAGGTGGCTGCATATATAAAGCCACCAGGGGTACCTCCTTAAGGACACATTACCTCAGATCATCTCTCATTAGATACAATCTCCCCCTCTGGCGGCAACCACAAAGCAAGTCGCCTAACGCTGGCGACAGTATGATCATAGTGATTTATAGCAGGACGTAGCGATCCTCCACCGAGGGGACGTGAACCTGGGTATATCGTGTGCCAACTCGTTTTCGGAATCTCCAGCGCCGCCTTACTCTACACCTCTCAGGTGCTACCCCGTAGCATCTGCCGTGGTTAAAACTGTTGGAGATATGCCCAGGAGGCAATAATAAAATAGTTATTATTATATCTTAGTGTTCATGATAAATGTTTACATCCCATGCTATAATTGTATTAACCGAAACATTGATACATGTGTGTTACGTAAATGTAATATCCCAGGATTTGGGGTTACAAAAATAGGGGAAACAGATGTGTGCATTGCATTCATGCATAGAAAATCCGGGGAATTTTCGCGTTTTTTTTAAAACTGTCAAAGGGATCGAGGTTTCTCTAGCATCGGTGGAATTGAGTTAGTCATCGATGTGAGTGCGACAAATTTCAACATAACCTTTGTGAAATCATGTGTTTTGGGGGGAACAATTTGAATTCAAATTCAAATATGAAAGATAGAAATTCAAATAAGAATTTGAATTGGAATTTTAATTCTAAACCATTATATAACATAATAAAATCAAAATCAAATATAAATGAAATACTTAACATTTGAATACATCATATAACAAGTTTCATAAGACAAGCAATTTAAGAATAAAGTTATTATACAAAAAGGAAAACAGTTCTTTATTGACATTAACACAATAATACAATGTCTTTACAAATGAATAAAGAAATAAATAAATAAAAGAATATTACAACTAGAATTACAAATTTTTAAAAGAAAAGTCAAAGTCCAAATTAAGTCTTGATCATCTTCTTCTCTAATTGATCACCTGCAAAACAAACAGGGAAGAATAGAAAGAAATGAAATGCCAAATGGCAGGGTTAAAATAGTGATAAGAAGACCAGATCTTTTCATCACCCGATCTTATCCAGGGAAACCTGGGAGCTAAGGCACCCAAGTTTCCAAGCAGCATAGTCAACACAGGGTTGTGCTGTCGACCAAAGGCAACACTAGGCCATCATATAAAAGCAAGTCACTTCAGATCAAAAGAGCTGCTGAAGCCTCACTCCCGTATACATCCATTGACCAGCTCAAGAACCTCAAGAACACATCTCAGATCAACAGCTAAAACCATAAATCATTCCCAGGCAGTCACTTAGGAAATCATTAGACTACATGAAGATCACAGCCAAAGCTGCAACAAGAGCCATGGTGAGATAATATCCTAGATGGAGCCGATTCCACCCCAAGGAGGAGAAGAACACCAGGACCAGCAGCAAAACCAGACCAACATCAGGCAAAGCTACATATTGGAAAAGGAGAGAGGTATACCAAAATCATGGAGCTTATTATTTGGATCCCTTCCCAAATAGCATCATCTCATCCAAATCAAATAGTTTATCAAACATAAATTGTTGTGATGATTTTAACATCATCTGATCATAGTTATGATCCAAGCCTGATAAATCACTCCACACAACTACCAACAACACCAATCTTACTAAGTAATAAACATCCCTGTGCACACTCCCAAGAGGTACCACAGAGTGGATTAAACTTAAGAAGATGGTACATGGGTAGTTTTTGCAAGTAATAAAATAGGAATGGATCAAATTATAGATCATCAATTGAAGTTGTGAGAAGTAATTCTCTCAGATCTGCATAGAAGTGCTATGCATGTTCATCACCGAGGCTTAGAGAAACAACAACCCAGTAGTACTTGTTCATATCATAAATCATGCCTCAGCCTTTTGCATCATTGGCAGGGTCAAGAAAATCAAATATATATCTGTTCTTATCAGTTGAAACTATCAAACAAGGGACAGCCAGATCCACCAATAAAAACCAACCTTGCAAAAACAAATCATCTCTAGTTGCTACTTTGCAACTAGATCATATACTAGAAACTCAAAGCTCACTTTGTGTTTTCCCACAACACTACTGTCCAAGATCATATAGACACAGGCTTTAATCGTCACCATAAGCCACCAGTAATAATCCACATGTTACAGGGAACTACTTAGGGTCCAGGACATTCATCCCAGACCAACCAAGTGGTACCATAGCAACTATATATATAGGTATGCATACAAGCTGACCAACAAGCCACTAGATCCAGAGTGCTGATGATGATGATTCATCCAAATAGAGGCGCAGTATATGCACAACAGCAACTAGAGTAACAGCCAACAAATTCTAGAGGATTATTCTGAGTCTAGAAAATACTCCAGGCCAACAAGCAAATTATATAGCACTGCAATATTGAGAGTATCAACATGTTTAAGCTTAATTAAGAATAAGCCGCAGAAAAGCCACCATATAAGCTCACAATCAAATTACCAGGCCAATCATTAAGTAAATTGTCCCTTTTGTAGCAACAATATTTGTATCTTATTGTCCACAGTCATATATGAGGTAAATAGGGTACCACACTATCACAGCAACCTCAAGTTAAAGATTAGGCCCACACATAGCACAAGGCAGTGATCAATTAAATCAGAGCATGGTCAGCCAAAACCACACCTCACAGAAAACTATCACACTTGCAGGACATGGTTCATTCAGCATTAGAGTATTAAGCAATACCGTCACAGGCTTACAGCACATGCTCACCTCAATATAGGCCATAGACAGAGAGGAGAGGGGTTAACTCACATTGCAGTAGTAGCAGTACACGAGGCGTAGTACCAGCCGTCGACGCGCCGGGGTTGCGTCGACGACACCGTCCAGGAGGCGAGGTTACCACACCTGTAGCATCATCACCAGTGCAACACCACCAGTACACGGACGCCGGGGTTGCGGTCATAGTCGTCGTTCGGCCGGCGTCGTGGATGCAATAGTCACCACCAACACCACACCGCTCCACCAGTACAGCAACACCGCAGCACCACACCACTAATTCACAGTCATCACAGCAGTCTGTCCGCGGCGGCGGCGGAAACACGTCGGCGACCGAGCCACCCGTGGGCTAGGGTTGCCGTGAAGCACGCGTGCAGAAAAGGGGCGGCGCTGGGGCAGCGGTAGATGGCAGGGAGGTCAGTGGAGAGGCCACGCCGGGGAACAGCGTCGGAGGAGGAGGCCGGCGATGGCCAAATCGGCCGGCAGTAGCCAGGGTTTCCAGGTTTGGGGGCGGACGAGGTAGAGCTGGAAAATCAAATCGAACGGAACAGAGAGGTAGAGGACGTCGAGGGGAGCCAGAAAAATGTCTTGCCGGTGCCGGAGTAGGCCGGCAGCGGCCAAGGCGGGCTAGGGTTCGCAGGGGTCGTGCGTGGAGCACGGCCGAACGTCGAGACGGTGGGGAAATCGGAGAAGAGATGGAGGCGAAGTCGAATTGGAGAGCGGCGGTGCCGGACCTGGCCGGCGACGGCCGGAGCAGCGGGTGGCGGCAGCGCCATCACAGGCGCGTGCGAGGAGTGTGTCCTGGTCGTGTGCGTGCTCGTGGTGGAGAAAGAGATAGGAACGAGAGTGAGAGAGAGATGTGAGGCGCTGGGTTGTGTTGGACTCGTACGTGTACGGGTCTGACCGAGTCATGTACTCATGTGCGTGTATGTAGGATACTGACCCAAATTAGCTCTAGCCCAATAATAAACTATAGCATACGTACGTGAATACTAATTGGCCAATTAATTATAATAATTAATCCACTAGTGTGTATATATTTGTGTCCGAGCTAAGTTAATCAAATTATATTATGCATCACACCTAAATTAGCGTAAGCTAGTATCATTATTTGGTTACAAATTGAAAACTATAAAAGTTTCTCTACACAAATACCAAACAAGTATTTAAAAAAAATACATGGTGTTTCCTAACTTCTAGTATGAATTAGGAACATTATTCATGTTAATATTAAATTGAGTTCCTAAAATGCTTAAAATATTATTTTGACTTTAATCTGTAATAAGTACTTTCCAAATAATTTAAACATGGTTTCAACTTAGAATGTGATTTTTATTAAAAATAGCATATAAGAAATTCCATAAAATCTAACATAAATACTAATTAGTTTTATATTATATCCTAGTACCAATTTTTATTTGTAAGGAATGTTTCCCTTCACCCAAATTAGTAAATGAAATCCAAGATACTTTAGGAAATTCTTATGCCTTAAAAATAATTCCTTAAACCTAAATATGATATGAGTTGCTATAACTCTATACTAGGAACTTGCTTTCACATCTAAAAACACGCAAACTCAAGCCACACTTTAAGTCATATTATTAAACATCTTTCAGCCAAATGAAATTGTTTGACTTCCTTTGCATGACCATGTTTGATACTTATAAGTAGGAACTTTATGGTTGGATCTTGTGTAGAAGGTCATAGCTAGAGTGATGTGTTACTTGTATACACCAATTCATCATTAGTCCAAAGTTAACCCTTATCCTATGAATTAATCATACCTTGTTAGTGGGGTCATTCCATAGTATATATTTATGGAAATGATACCAAACCAAATAACCATTAGCCATCACCTCTAGTTCAACTCAACCAAGTGTAAAACCTAGCTCCTATCCTTAGAGATATCAACCTTAACTAACCATGCTTAGCATCACACCATTGTGATGAACTCTAATAGCAACCATGCCTAATATTTTGCATCATTTGCTATACACACTAAACCCTACGAGTGTTACATATTTATGAACCATCCAATTTAGGAACCAACTATTCCCTACCAAGTGAATCCAATAGCAAACCCTAGACAGCCTCCACCTTAATTGTAATACTTCTTATTCTTTAAGAATTATGTTCTTCAAAAGTTATTCTTTTGAATAAATAAAGAGTAGTCATCAACCTTGCCTAATAGGACTTATAAACCCTAACTATCTATCACCCATAATATATACCACCTTGATAGCAACCATTGATAATTAAGATGCTTATACTTAATTAAAACCATACAAGCCCTTGTTGCTGATGAATTCAACTTTGTTGTGATCCATCCCATCCTTACCCAAAACTATAGTTTGAACCCATAGTAAACCATAGAACTCCACAACCCTAATTATCATACTTGTTCTTTATTAAAGAACATGTTTCTCAAAAGTTATTCTTTTGAAGTATATGATATGTAATCATTAACCATACCATATAGCACTAAAACTAACAACTGTTCATTACATGTTTATACCAAATGTATTCATTGTGTGCAAGAACTGTTATTATTGTGATATATTACACTACTTGTTTATGTTACCAAGTAATCAAACCTTAATAATAACCTTGTTTGCGAATCACTCTAAAAGTGCAACACACCCGAAACAAATCACTACAACTCACTAATCCTAAATCATCGGGGTTAGGTCACGCTTAGATCGATTGCATCTCATACTTATGCATTATTGCATCCTTACCAATCTTTTAAACATCATCCTTACCGGACGATGATGCTATTTCAGAATTGGAGTTATTGCGTACCGAAGACCTTGCCTGCATAATCTTGCAGTCAAGAAAGGCAAGTTCATCGCTTGCTCATGTCATTTGAGTATTTTTTTACCAAATTACTTGCAAAGTACTATGTTTATCACTATTGCATAAAAAGCAAAACCACTATTTTCATAACTATGAATATGACTATGTGGTGGGCAATGGAACCATGGATTGTGTTGATATGGTGGAGGTTCCATTGCAAGGGTTTATATCCATCTAGGATTAAACAACAAATGTCGTCCAGTGATTCTTGTGCCGTAATACCCGTGTTAACCATAAGATCTGGAATGGGACGGTATAGTCAATTGTATTTCCACCTCTTGTACATCAACGGACGCGCTTTACCGTAGACACTTGTATCTGTCGGGGGCAAGCGGTGGGCTGGGGAAGCCTTAAGTCCCCACGGCAGAGACCGTAGACACTTGTCGCCCGGGCAAGCGGTGGGCTGGGGAAGCCTTAAGTTCCCCACGGTATTGCGGTCTATGATGGGTTGCAGCTACCGGCGAAGGAGTTTGGTTAACGAGTCCCAAATGTCGTCGTGGTCGGGGTCCACCCGTAAGTGGGAATAATGGGACCGACGAGGACCCAGGGTCGGGGTATGCAACAAAGGGTGGGTGTGCGAGGTAGCGGAGGAATATGATTGACTATGACCTTACTCCTGGCCTCACACCAAAGGAAGTGTGGACGAGCAGCTCGGTTGGCAACAAGGATAAGATCTCTTATGGGTAAAGCAACACACTCTGCCAGTGTAACGAATCTGACCACTCCCCGTTCGGGATATGGAATGCGAACGCTGCCGAAAGGAACTCCATGAAGTTCTAGTCAACCGGTGAAGGCTGACGGACATAGTTCTTCCGAATAAAAGCAACCTTTTGAAGAAATGATTACAAAAACCTGCATTGGTATTAGACTTTCTGGTCTAATGCCGTAGCTAGTGCATTAAACACCTCTTTCCTATAATGAACTTGTTGAGTACGCTCGTACTCATCCCACTCTTAAATCCCCTGCTTAGATATGGAGGCATCGAAGGAGGATCTACAATGCAACTCGAAGACCGAGGAGCCAACAACTACTTCAAGGGACAGGACCCGTCAGAGGAGTCAAACACCACATCCAACAAGGAGAAAACCTAGATTAGCAATAGAAGGGAACTAGCTTCCTAAACCTAGCTCCTATTTAGCTAGAATCTATTCTTAGTCTCTATAGCTAGATAAATACTCTACAAATAGAGTTCATGATAGAATTAGAATACGAGTCGTTCTTCTGGAGTTTATTTGCAGATTTACCTCATTGTAACGTAGGTGGCTGTGATCTATGTAAGAGTCTGTATGTAATTCTATAGACATACCTTGGACCCGCATATGTTTCTGTTGTACCACTCTGAGCGATATAATACTAGTGGAACGGTGTTTCATTGGTGTTATATCAGACTTGCATACTACACCATGCAGTGGTATGCCGGGTCACCACAGTAAACAACAAGGAGTCCCTAGTAAGCATCTTGTATCACTAGCTTGTTGATTAATAGATAATCATGATTTTGTGATCATGAACATTGGATGTTATTAATAATAAGGTTATGTCATTGGGTGAATGATATAATGGACATACACCCAAATAAGCATAGCATGAGATCAAGTCGTTAAGTTCAACTTGCTATAAGCTTTCGATACATAGTTACCTAGTCCTTCGACCATGAGATCATGTAACACTACAAGAAAAGTTGCCATGGCCGACGAAGTTGAAGTCGCGCCGTGGTTGCTGGTGTACCATGGCCGACGATTTTTGGTCTATCCGTTGTGCATGTCAAAACTTTTTTTTTCTCGTTTTTGAGGCCACCTAGCCCGACGAAAGCAAACGTCGCGTATGGTGGCCCGGGACGTGGTGCATCGCGAATTCTCGGGTTCGCCGGCCGAGTCAACGCAAATCCGCACCGCCCAGGGATGTAGGGCCCACATGGCAGCCTCTCTAGCATTGTTTTTTCTCGATCGCGCCATCTCGTTCAACGCTCTCCGATCGAGCCGTTTACGATGCATGATCATGGGTCCCGCTTGTCATCCTCTATGAACCAAAATTCCTTCTTTTCTTGGATTTTTTTGACCCCCTGATTTCTGGCTACTTCCTTTTCTTTTGATCCCGTGCCGCCTTGGAAACGTTGAGACCGCTGCTGCTAAATGGGACCCGCATGTCATCCTCTATGAGCAATCAACTTTCTTTTCTTGGAGTTTTTTTTGGCACCTCATATTTGGTCACTTGCCTTTTTTCGATCCCCTGCCGCCTCTCAAACGGTGATACCGCTGCTGCTAAATGGGACCCGCATGTCATCCTCTATGTACTATAAAACTTTCTTTTCTTGGATTTTTTTGCACCTCATATTTGGTCACTTGCCTTTTCTTTCGATCCCCTGCCGCCTCTCAAACGGTGATACCACTGCTGCTAAATGGGACCCGCATGTCATCCTCTATGTACTATAAAACTTTCTTTCCTTGGATTTTTTTGGCACCTCATATTTGGTCACTTGCCTTTTTCTTTCGATCCCCCGCCTCTCAAACGGTGATACCGCTGCTGCTAAATGGGACCCGCATGTCATCCTCTATGTACTATAAAACTTTCTTTTCTTAGATTTTTTGGCACCTCATATTTGGTCACTTGCCTTTTTCTTTCGATCCCTGCCGCCTCTCAAACGGTGATACCGCTGCTGCTAAATGGGACCCATGTCATCCTCTATGTACTATAAAACTTTCTTTTCTTGAATTATTTTGGCTCCTGATATTTGGTCACTTGCCTTTTCTTTCGATCCCCTGCCGCCTCTCAAATTGAGACCGCTGCTGCTAAATGGGACCCGCATGTCATCCTCTATGAGCAATCAACTTTCTTTTCTTGGAGTTTTTTGGCACCTCATATTTGGTCACTTGCCTTTTCTTTCGATCTCATGCCACGTTTGAAACGTTGAGGAACCTGCCTCATGGGACCCGCATGTCATCCTCTATGTGCTATAAAAGTTTCCTTTGTTGTATTTTTTTCACCCTCCGATTTTTGGCTTGCCTTTTCTTTTGATCCCCCCCCTTTGAAATGTTGAGTAAGCTGTTGGCTCAAGGGACCCGCATGTCATCCTCTATGTCCATCAACTTTCTTTTCTTGGATTTTTTCACCCCCTAATTACTAGCTACTTTCTTTTTCTTTTGATCTCAAGCCGCATTACAAACATTGAGACCGCTGCTGCAAAATGGGAGCCACATGTCATCCTCTCTGTACAATAAATCTTGGATTATTTTTGGCTCCTGATATTTGGTCACTTGCCTTTTTCTTTCGATCTCATGCCACCTTTGAAACGTTGAGTAAGCTGCTGGCTCATGGGTCCCGCATGTCATCCTCTACGAACAATAAAATGGTTTCCTTTCTTGGAGTTATTTTTGACCCCTAATTTCTGGCTATTTGCCTTTTTCTGCCCCCTCTGAAACGATGAGGACGATGTTGGCAGGTCGGTCCCACATGTCATCCTCTATGAACAATAAAAGTTTCCTTTGGTGGATTTATTTTTGACCCCTAATTAATTTCTGGCTATTTCTTTTTTTTTTTTGATCCCGCCGCCTTGGAATTGTTGAGAATGTTGCTGCCTCATTTTTCTTTTGGTCCTATGCCGCCTTGGAAACGTTGAGACCGTGCTACAAAATGGGACCGCATGTCATCCTCTATGTACAATAAAGTTTCTTTTCTTGGATTATTTTTGGCTCCTGATATTATGTCACTTGGCTTTTTCTTTCGATCTCATGCCGACTTTGAAACGTTGAGGATGCTGCTGCCTCATGGGTCCCGCATGTCATCCTCTCAAAACGATAAATGTTTTCTTTTCTTCTATTTTTTTACCAACTGATTTTTGGCTTTTTTTTTTCGATCCCCCGCCTTTGAAACGTTGACGACGATGCTGGCTCATGGGTCCCCGATGTCAGCCTCCCGTACAAGAAACATGTGATATTTTATTTTGCAGACAATAAACGTTGTATTTCGCTCTGAGCTATTGCAAACGGATAAATTAAATCTTTATATCTGCATAAACAAACTTATATGTTGAATCTCCTTGTTTTTTGTTTTTGCGAAGCATAGGACTTTCCTGTTTTTTTGAGAAAAATCCGACCTTTCCTGTTTTGGAGTGGGCTGAAATTGTACGAGTCAAAAGGCCCAACAGGATAGTTCGAAGGCCCGATGTCCAGATACAGCCCAATTGAAATCTTTCTTTCTTGGATTTTTTTCACACCCGATTTCTGGCTACTTCATTTTCTTTCGGTCTGTGCCGCCTTGGAAGCGTTGAGACCGTGCTACAAAATGGGACCCGCATGTCATCCTCTATGTACAATAAAGTTTCTTTTCTTGGATTATTTTTGGCTCCTGATATTATGTCACTTGCCTTTTTCTTTCAATCGCATGCCGACTTTGAAACGTTGAGGAAGCTGCTGGCTCATGGGTCCCGCATGTCATCCTCTATGAACAATAAAAGTTTCCTTTGTTGGATTTATTTTTTCCCCTAATTTCTGATTTGCCTTTTCTTTTGATCCCCTGCCCCCTTTGAAACGATGACGACGCAGTGGCAAGTCGGTCCCACATGTCATCCTCTATGAACAATAAAAGTTTCCTTTGATGGATTTATTTTGACCCTAATTAATTTCTGGCTATTTCCTTTTTCTTTTGATCCTCGCCTTGAAATAGTTGAGGATGCTGCTGCCTCATGGGTCCCGCATGTCATCCTCTCAAAAGGTAAATGTTTCTTTTCTTGAATTTGTTTACCAACTAATTTTTGGCTTATTTTTTCTTTCGATCTCCTGCCACCTTTAAAACGTTGATGACGCTGCTGGCTCATGGGTCCCCAATGTCAGCCTCCCCATACTGCAAATCCTCTTTCTGCAAAGGTTGTATTTCTAGATAGATAAGTGGATTCGAATCGCCATGGTTCAGGCAGCTCAGGTAAGCCTTCTTGCACTGATTAATGGAAGTAGTGTATATATAGCAAGGTCAAGACATGTGGCTCGGTGTAATGAATCTATTTGAATCATGTTGTGGGTTCAATCTGATAGTTCTCTAACAGGTCAGCCAAAATAGAAATTAAGTTTTTTTCTAAAACGGAAATGCAAATTAAGATGAACACAAACATTAGTTATCATAATAGCTGATCATACATACATACTTGCTAAGAGCAAAAGCTTGCCAGAGTTTTACCACCCATACAATTAATTAGCAGTTCAGATAAGATAACCTTATATAAGTATAACTACAAATGCATTTGCTAAGGGCTCATGGGGCAACAGAACTAGACAACCGCGAACTTTATGACCAGCATGTCACAGCGGCATCGAAAGATCTTGACCTTCAACTTTGATCCAATGCAAAGTTTGGCACCGTCAATGAACTTTTTCCACCTGGAAGTAACAGCCAAGCGGCCATCTGTGGGACTGACAGAGTACCGTCCCTCCACGGTGAGACCTTCACTCTCCATGACGAGGGATATCTTGCCCCTTCGGCCAGCATTGAGATCCTTGGAGATACTTTTAGGAAATTTCTGATTCAAAGCAAGAGATACCACCAAAAATTAGTCAATGGCACCAATGCACTGAACCATGTGAGACTTTGAGCAGAGAAGACATCAAGATAAGAGCAGTTATGCTGTCATATACTCACGAACATAGCCTTCAGATGCGTCCTGGTCACCACAATGAGTTGAGACCTCGGTGATCTGGGGCGGTGCAGGAGCCTGGGCTGGTACACGAGAGGTCTGATGCAGGAGACTGCTGGGCAGGTGCAGTAAACGGTGCCTCTAGAGGAACCGGTGCGATGCAGGAGACTGTTGGGCAGGTGCAGTAAACGGTGCAGCTAGAGGAACCAGTGCTGATGCAGGAGCCTGCTGGGCAGGTGTAGTATATGGGGCCTCTACAGGAACCAATGCTGATGTAGGGGACTGCTGGGTAGATGTAAACGGAGCTGGTACAGAACCGGTGCTGATGCAGGAGAGTGGGAAGCCGGTGCCGGTGCTGGTGTGGTTGCCCTTTGTGACATCCGCTCATGTTCCATCAGGGGATCTGCAGCTTTGATCATGTTAAACCCAGCAAGCTAGAACAGAGGGAATGGTTTAGAACAACTGCTCATGCAGTTATCAAAAGATATGAGTAGAAAAAAGTTACATATTATATATTTGGAAGTGTCTCCAACTCTGTAAGCAGTTACGTATATCTGCCCGTTTGAGTTTCTGATCCTCAGCTCGTCGCCCTTCTTCAGACCGTAGTCAAAAGCAAACTTTCTCCAATCATGTCCATACAAATATGTGATGGCCTGCGTCTTGTAGACATACACCTCATAGACCGTGTAGGTGTTCATCAATTTGCCATTGCCATGCATAGTGAAAGACCCTTCATGCGGACACATCTGGTTAATCATTGGACGAAGTTCACAAGGTACAGTCTGCATGTGAAAATTGATACAAATGTAAGAAGCAGGAAGACTAAAAACAAGACTTTACTATATGCCAATTCATGCTAAACCACTGAGAATACATACCTGTAACTCTGTGAAGGAGCTACTAGAAAGGTAGATAGAGCCATAGGAGGTGTTATATGCGGGGTATGTACATGGGCCCGCCATATTCCCGCAAGCTCGGCATCGGGATGGTGAAGGAAACATGGGAGGTACTACTGGTGCGTAGCGCTGAATGTAAGTGGAAGAATTAGGTTGTGTAAAGTGCATAGTTCAGAGCAATGCAAATGTTGACAAGCGAGTGCATAACACTATGTTACAAACTGAACAGTGAAAAATTAGTGTATGATGAATATAAGCATGCTAATTTGGTGTTTCCGAATTCCAAAAAGCATTAGACAGAGCCGGTGATAATATCAGACATAAATCATGGCATGTATATGTGGCTTAAGAAAATATACCCGAACCCTTGGATGGTTACGGCCCGGCTGGTCCTTGGACTTGAGCTTATATAAGCATCCAGAAGGTGGGGCTGACAGTAACTTGGTGGCAGCCTCTGCAGATGCCTCATCAGCAGCAGTTGCAATCCTTTTGACCAATGAAGGGTTAGCAGTTTCAGTCTGCATATGAAAATTGAAGAGCAACAGACATCAGCAGTGATATATAAAATGAATCTATGAGACACTGATGCATATAGTGCTGGATGTAAGTGTAAGAATAGGTGTGTGTGTTTCTGAACTATTGGTAAGCATTAGACAAAGCCGGCAATAAACAGACAAAAATCAAATCATGTATGAGGATTAAGAAAATATACCTTACTGAAAAGGGTACCACCCAGCTGGCCCGTGGCCTTGTGCTTGAGGAGGTTTTCAGAAGATGGTGGCGGCACCATCGTCTTCACAGCAGCCTCATCAGGATCATTTTTTACCCATTTGAGTAGAGGCACAGAAGTTTCATCCTGCATATGAATAGCAACATAACTCATCATTGATATTTAATAAATCTATGAGATAGACTGATGCAAATAGTGCGAGTGTAAGTGGAAGAATAGGGTTGTGCATAGAGAACAGTTGACAACAATGCAAATGATTACAAAAGAAGCCAATGGAAATCAACAGTTTATATACTGGATGAGACAGACTGAAAAGTGAAAAATTAGTGTATGATGATTGTAAGCAAACGCAGTGTTTCTGAACTTTTGGTAAGCATTAGACAAAGCCAACAGTAATTAAACAGATAATAATGAAATCATGTATGTGGATTAAGAAAATATACCAGATTCATTAAAAGGTCACCACCCAGCTGGCCCATGGCCTCGTGCTTGTAGAGGTTTTCGGAAGATGGTGCCGGCACCATCGTCCTCACAGCAGCCTCATTAGCCTCATTTTGCATCCACTTGAGTAAAGGCGCAACAGTTTCAGCCTGCATAAGAATGGGAACAGATCTCAGCAGTGATATTGAATGACTCTGAGACAGACTGATGCATATAGTGCTGGATGTAAGTGGAAGGGTATGGCCGTGTATGGACAACAGTTCACAACAATGCAAGGGTGTGTTCGGTTCTGAAACAGCGTGGAATGGAATGGAATGGTTCCATTTCAGAGGAATGGAATGGTTAAATTTTTGTTCGGTTGGGATAAATGGAGAGCAGAAGAGATCGAGGTTAAACTAACCATTTGTCTCAAAATTGTAATTAACAATTGCAAATGACATTTTAATCTCAAAGTCGTAATTAACAGCGCCTAATGGTGCTCTTTTAATCTAAAAATCGTAATTAACATCATTTTTTGTTGGGTTAGGGGAACTGGAGTAGATGAACATTACTGTATGATGATTGTAAGCAAACGAATTTGGTGTTTCTAAACTTTTGGCTTCGAGATCTTATGGGTTTCAACTCTAGCCTACCCCAACTTGTTTGGGACTGAAAGGCTTGGTTGTTGTTGTTGTTGTTGTAAACTTTTGGCAAGCATAGAAAAAACCGACAATAAACAGAGAAAAATCAAGGCATGTTTTGTGGATTAAGAAAATATACCATATTCATTAAAAGATCACCACCCAGCTGGCGCGTGGCCTTGTGCTTGTAGAGGCATTTAGAAGATGGGGGCGGCATCAACATACTGGCAGCCTGATCAGCCGCAGTTTTGATCTTCCTTTTGAGTAAAGGCCCTAAAGTTTCAGTCTGCATATGAATAGCAAAACAAAAGGCAGACCTCAGCAGTGATATTGAATTACTGTATGAGATAGACTGATGCATATAGTGGATGCTCTTAGCCTTTTGCAGCGTGAACACTAGCTATGGACAGACAAAAAACTAGTTAACTCAGCTTTGTCTAGATATGAATGTACTACCACCATCCAAAAGCTTAAGCCTTATTTATTTTTGAGAAATCAAAACAAGCAAAGTTTGACCAAAATTTTAGAACATTCTATCAACAAATATAATACTGTGTAGATACCGTAGGAAAATATATTTTATTATCTATTTAATGATATTAATTTTGTATTTTGCATGTTACTGATTTTTGGTAAAAGCTTAGTCAAACATGGTATAGTTTGACTTTCTAAAAATAATATAAGCCCAAAGCTTTGGGATGGAGGCAGTAGTATCTAGAGCTAAAACACATCTAGATACATCCGTATCTACAGATAGTTGAGTCAATTAATTTGGATCTGAGGGAGTATCAGATTCAGACTACATCATGGTAAGTTGGTTAAAAAAATTACCCCTGGGCGGTCCCTGCCCAGCTCGGCAGTGGCATTTCGCTTCTTGTGCTGCAGATCGGGCCATGCTCCTGCAGCAGGTGGGGCGCTATTCTCGTTCCCCATAGCCTCAGCACGGAACCTGGAGGTACCAACCTGATACAGAGAATATAGAGCATGGTGTCACAGAGGCTTTACGCACAAACAGCTGAAGACATGTGCTACTTTAAGCATATTCCAGAACAGGAACAGATTGAGGATGCAGAGAGACACTTAAAAGGTAAAGAGTGGATAAGCAAACGGAGTACCTGCTTCGCGGGGCTGGGGACGCAGCTCAGGCTCAGCCAACTGCCCACATGCGTGGTGGCCTTACGCTCCATTGCCCCCACCGCCGAGGTCTTACCTTTCCTGTACAAGCTGACAAAAGATACAGTGAGGATCAGCAGAAACTACAAAGGTTGCAAATGTCGACAAATAAAGGAAGAACACCCCAATCCAAGCAAAGGTAGCCCCCGCCCCCACCCCCATCAATCACTCCCAGCTCGAGGGTGACCAGAAAGACACCCCTTCGCCCAGAATAGGAAAGAGATGCGCAAGATATCGAGGAGAGGAAAAAAGAACCGATCTCGAGAAAGGAGAGAACATTACTAGTCCTACCTAATCCGCTTGGTCTAGATGCAGCTTGCCCCTCCAAGCTGGATGCCTGGACGGTGGAGGCGAAAGGAGGGGATCGAGCTAGCGGCTTGCATCCGTCGGCAATCGGCACTCGATCGGGAGAGAAGGGGTGCTACATAAAGGGGAGGGGTAACATATTTTATTACACAGTGAACTTACTGATGTGACTAGTCATTACATGTCTCACTGAAACTAGGGCCCATAGTGTGGCACCCCAAATTCACTTGAAGCTGCCCGGCGGGACGCATTGGCGCGTCAAGAAACCCCCGAATTGTAGCGGGGAAATGAAACATTTCACAAAAATTCGAAATTCAAGCACACCGCCACGCGCCAAGCACGCGGCTGTTCCTTCCTCTTCCTCGGTTCCTCCTCCCCTATCCGAAAAAACCCCAAATCCCAAGCTCAAACAAAAAAAAAACAAATCCCCTGGCCGCCATGCATGTCCTCGTTAACCCGCTGGAGATCGTTCCCGGACGATGCGGACCACCCGCCCTGAGATCCAGAATTCCGTCCACCTCGAGGCACTGCGTGCTGTCTCGCAGCAGCGGCTTGAGGGCGCTGAAGAGGAAGTTCCGCCGGAAAGTGCTCATGGCAACCGTGCAAGCTCACCGGCGTGCTGTATCCCGAGAGGAACTGGTCAAAGCTTTGCTATTCGCCACACAAAAAAAATTGCGGGCCAAGATCTGGTCAAAGCTTCGTCGATGGCTTGCCGCGAGAGGCTTGGAGTCCAGAGTCAATAAACTAGCTGCTCGAGGACTTGGGCGGTTTACACGGATTCATATTAACTGACTCAAGTTTGTTAGTCTAGTTAACAAATGCATCTAGATACATCCATATCTAGACAGAATTGAGTCAATTAATATGAATCAGAGGGGAGTACCTGAAAGTGTTTCATGCTACCAACTAATGCGCTGGCAGGAATCGCTGTAGAAGTAATTGTGCTACTACTCATACGATGAACTGATTGTGTGGGTGTCGAATTTTGCAACGCGATCATCCACTGAATGCTTAATCTAGCGCCAAAGGCGTACAAATCATAACATACTACAGCACCAGAACATAAGAGTACGAATCATAAAGTAGCTCAACATTTTGCATCAGGGCTGGGTGGTCCTGAGACTACCGGGACGCCCCTGATGATCTCCGGGTGTGCATCCTCTTCTCGCAAACTGTGTACTCCTTGGCCTCCTTCTGTAGGCTGGATAATCTCAGGTGGGACCTTCGTCAAGAGGCTCGTCATCAGTACCATCCACAGGTGCATCAGGGCTGGGTGGTCTTGAGACTACCCGGACGCCCGTGATGATCTCCGGGCGTGCATCCACTTCAACGCAAAGCTGTGTACTCGGTCCACGGCCTCCTTCTGTAGGCTGGATAATCTCAGGTGCAGGACCTTCGTCTATGAAAGGCTCGTCATCAGTACCATCCACAGGTGCATCAAACTGAGATTCATCTTCAAATCTCCCATCAAACTGAGAGACCTTTTCAACTCTATGCTTCTGCAATTAGTACATCAACCGATTAGACAAACATCTAAGGGATGCAACCTGAACAAATGCCGTTTTACATATTTACCTTCTCATCTGGCACAGCACATGTCCCAGAGCTGAAACCCGTTTCCTGAAGCAAGCGCTTTTTCTCTCCTTCCCGTCCATCCATCTGCAACAAGTTAAATTTGAGTACAGAACCTTGCACAGCAATGCAAACTATTGATTGAAACAGCGGCAACATCAATATAAATAATTAACTACATATGCCAGCACACATACAGTGTGAGCAAGATCTGCTTCTCCTGCTAAAGGATCATCATATGGTTCACCATGCTAAACCCGCCTAACATATGTGCGGTCCATCCCAAAAATGTGTAAATGATCTGCCACTACAGGGTGAGGCCTCTTCTCACCATTCATACATGTGCAGCGCGGGCAATACACGTCCAGGTTGTGACCTTCATGAGCTCTAATAAACCCCATAAAGGGTTGAACACCATTTATATATGAAGGGGAACATAAGTGTCCATGCAGTATCCAAGTTCTGTCCATCTGTTTAATTATGAGATACAGTGGTTGGTGATTAATTTAAGGCGAAGTAGGAAATGTATATCCATCGAGTACAAAACTATACTACATGATTATGCATTTCAGCAATCATGTCGAGTACAAAACAAAAAATGCCCATCGACATTTTAGCAAACAGATCGTGTACAAAACTCTGCCATGGCATTTCAGCAAATTAACGGATCGAGTGCAGAACTGACTCTATATGCCCACGCAAATGAACAAATTGATCGATGACAAATCGAGCGGAAAACTATAAAGTGCCAATTAGTTCGAGCATACTGACGATTTTTTTTAGCAGCATCAAGAAAATATAAATCGTTAGGCCGTCTTGCCCGATACATGATTGAGCTAGAGATAGCAGCCCTACCGTGGATCAACTTGACCGCCGGTGCGTCTCGAGAAGAACGACGGGGAGGGGAAGCTTCTTCTTCGCACGGACGGGACGGGGAGGGGAAGCTCTTCGCACGGACGGGGATAAGTTGTGTAGGGGTGGGTGGGGGGTCATGCGGCCGGGCCGCCGGGGTGATAATTAAGGTCGGTAGGTGGCGTTTAATGGAGTTGCGTGTGTAATTTGCCGTGCACAAGGTTGAGGAATAGGCGGTTCCCTTTGCCGCGCGCACAATTCAAACTATCCCGCCCATGTAGTTTAAATTCGCCATATTTTCGTTAAATCGACATAAAGTCATGTGAGTGGGGGAAAATTAGCAAAGTTGCTTGAAAAATAGTAAAACTCTGGAATTATCCTTTAAATATGCTCTACTTCGTGTGGAAATCGGGGTGTGGAAGCATGTTGAGCTGTTTTATTTGTACTTTCTTCATTAAAACTCCCATTTTATGCACTTTGGATGGAAAGAAATCATTTGTACATAAATTTTGACAACGCCATTTGCAAACACTAATTGTTTTACATGCCAAGATGCACCCATCCACCAAATATATATGGGGCAAAAGTTTATCACAATCTAGCAGATATGCACAATTAGTGAGGGACCCCTTTTGATTTTGTGCAATTTCCACTAATTAGGTAGAGAGAAGGGGTTAATTAATTAGGCCATGTTAGGGGTTATGTGTTTTAGATTAGGTTGTGTGGATTCAAATACAACTTCTTTATTTGTGTGCTATGATTAATCAAAACTAGATTGATCGACTGCGCACACATTATTAGAGGCGCATGCCTTTGCGCACAAAGTGCATGTGTGTGTTGTTGGCCACCAATTAACGAGAGAGAGAGAGAGAGAGAGAGAGAGGTAGAGAGAGAGCTACATACGAGAGAGCGATTGAAATCCCCAAATTAAACACATATATATATGCATGGCACATTTAATTTAATTAGAGGACCGCGAGCTAAGGCACCCCTGGCCTGCTTGATGCACAATTAAGTGTCATTGGCCTATATATAGGGTTTAATTAGGGTTTAGGGTTTAGGGTTAGGAGGTTAGGGTTTAGGGTCTAGGGTCTAGGGTTTAATGTTTATGGTGTTTAGGGGTTTAGGGATTAGGGATTAGGGTTTATTTAGGGTTTAAGGTTTATGGATCATCGATCGAGTGCGCACACACACATTATTAGAGGCACACGCGCCTTTGCGCATAAAGTGCATGTGTATATGTGTGTGTTTTTTTGGCCAACAACGATATATAGATGATCGAGAGAGAGAGAGATTGAAATCCCCAAGAATATGTTCAAATATATATTAAAATATATGCACGAATGCATGCATGGTAGGCCATGCATGCACACTAATTATATATATATATGAGGAAACTTAATCAAATGTGTTTTCATTCGAGAGAACTTGTCAAAATTCAAGTTAATTAATTTATCATCGATAATTATATAATTAATTAATGAATCTCAGGGAGATGTTATACAACATATGATCGATATAGGCCATGTCGTATATATTAATTGGTGTTAATCTACCGTTTAATTTGCTAGCTAGCTGCTATATATAGATCGAGCATGTTTTTATTAGATCGGGTTATATCTAGCTAGTATAGTTTAGGGTTATGTGTTTTAATGAACTAGGGTTTGATTAGCTAGGGGTTAGTTATATATATGGTTTAGGGTTAATGCATGGCACATTTAATTTAACTAGAGGACCGCGAGCTAGGCACCCCTGGCCTGCTTGATGCACAATTAAGTGTCGTTGGCCTATATATAGGGTTTAATTAGGGTTT